>CM052972.1:6156145-7356145 GCA_028554685.1 Agrotis ipsilon | reverse complement strand
AAACATACACGACTAACTTTACCAACTCGTTCGGAAACTCCGAAACTCGACTAACTGCCAAAAATCCCTCTGTAGTTACCGTCAACAAAAATCGAGTAAACCAAAACTTCCTCGACGTTCAAAAATGGCCGCCAGTACTCATTGTCACTATAGTTAGGTACATTGGTGATTTCATTAAGCTGCACCCCCTGTCTCGACGTCTAGCCGTCTGGCAACATATATACAGGGGAGGTTAGTTGCTAGGCAATGGCGGCATAGCGGGTGATACCAGGGGTATCCGTGTCGATATTTGTTTATGGCGTTCGAAATACGAATTATAACGTTTTGTTGGTGGCCAGTGCCGCTGGCAGTTTGTCCGAATACCTGGGGGCCTACCAAGTAGTTCAGCTGTGGGATTGAGATGACAATCGACAACTTGTATAGCTCCGTCTCTTTTATTCAGCAGAACTACTCGCGTTTTAAGACGTCATGGTAAGCAAGGTGAGCTTTAAAAAAAAAGTTGCGTGATTTTGACAGGTAGTGGTAGTGACGGGAAATTGATTATAATAGGTAATTGTTTTGATTTGAATAGATCTGTGAAAATAAAATCCTTTTCGGAATCTGTGTAGATGCTTAGCCGGTTTGCTTACTTATATTTATGGTCGAATTTTTGAGGTATTCCTCGAAAGGTACCTGGCGCCTTCGAAAAATTTTACAGGAGCCTTATGTCGAATAGATAAGGTGCAAGTAGATCAGGTCAACGGGTGCCCTTCGTGGAATACCTCGAATTTTTATCTTTTTTGTTACTTGTAACATTAAATTTTCAGAAAAGAAGTGTCAAAAATTATAAGAAGTGTATAATAATTTATGTAATTTTCTAAAATTCAAAACGAATAATACCTATATATTGGTGTTAAAATCCTTTTTAAGTTGTAATGACATTAGTGATAAATAACAGTTAAAAAACTTCTACAGTAAACAGAATTTAAGTAAGGTGACTTGGACATATTGGTTAAATTCTTCAACACACATTCCAAGGGCCAATATCTTTTAAAGATCTATTCAATGTACTACAAAAAGCTTTTTCAAAGAAAAGAATACTTAATTTATATTTACTCAGTGAATAACAAAGACCTTATACTTTTCCAGACGCATAGATCAAGTGCAGAGTGCAGACGTCTCAACAGAAGATTTAATGCCTACGTTAGTAAATACTCTGAGAGGCAAGGTGGAGAGGTCAATGTATTTTTTGTTTAAATGAAAATGTCTAAACTGGTTTTACGTTTATTATTTTAATATGGGTTAGGGTGGTACATTATTTATGTTTCATTTTTCTATTATATAGATTTCTTTTTCAGATTTTTTAAGTACTTACGTATATGTAAGTAACTTCTAGATTTAATATAGCTGATACTAAATGTTTTTTTGGAGATCTAATAAAACACATCCGTTTGTTTGATTACAGTCAAGTCATTAATAAATTAATAAATAAAAACTGTAATAAAAAAATGACTATGACCAACCGAGTTGAAAACTGCATTTAACAACATTCTTTCACCGACGCCATGTTGTATCTAATTTATTAAAAAGAAAATTCATAAAATAAATAGGAGTACTTGTTTTTATCTGAACGTGCGGTTGACGTGTAGGACCTTATCAAGTGAATACTGCTTCCATTTTTCTGGAATATTCTAGATAAATTGAAGCTACGTAAGGGTCAGTTCACACCGAGACGCGACGGAACGCGACGTTACGCGACGAAACGAGAGATGTGTTTCGTTTTGTTTAGAAAATAAATTAAGATAATGGGTGCGTTTAGCTGATACAAAATCGACACACATTGACAGCACTAATAGAAATGTGGACTGCTGAGTAGCATAGGCTGAGGCGGCTGAGAAATGCTTCACTTGCGTCTGAAACTCAGCATGGTTTCAGCCGATGATTTACTCAGCATAGCTGAATGCTGTTCAGCATTTTCGAGTTTTGTATCGGCTAAACTCACCCAATGAGTCGCCATTAAAACACTGGCGTCGCACTGCGTTGTTTCATCGGTGAAATGTGTACCTTTTCGTGTAGTTAATAAAGTTACATTTTGAGCCGTTCTTTTAAAATGCGCGCAAAGCGTCGCGTCGTGTCTCTGTGTGAATTGACCCTAAGAGGTCGACGCTACTGTCAATTTCAGATGCAGTTCAGTCGTGTGGTAATGTACTATCGTTCTAGTTTATTCTTGAGTGACCTCGTAGGATAAGGGCGAAAAGGTTTAGGTATTTGAGATAGGTTTAAAATATAAACATATGTTTATTGACTTAAGGTCTAATTTTTATTAACTGTTTCCGGTTTGTATTTTTTAATTCGCTGTTATGTGTTCGTAATAAAACCTTCTAGTGCCTGAGTGCTTATTTTCCCACTGATGGGACACAGGCCTCTTCTCTGTGAGAGGGAGTGGGCTATAAACGTCGCACTGCGGGTCGGTACTTAGATGTCACATGTCCACCACACCACGGCTATAGCTAAAAAGTCTATTTTTTCGTACAGATTTTGACAGTTACATACTCTGATCAGCATAATTAATAATTTTACAAAACATGAAATGGTACAAATTAAAAGAAATTATTTCGACCAACCACGACAACCCAATATGTGAACAAGTTATAAGAACATCACTTCTGTTTTAATTATGAAAATTAATTAACTGAAAACCAAGCATTCGTTGTTCTGTTATTTTGAATTACATTAATTGAATTGTTTCATGCTCAATTATTGTGAATTCAATGATGTTCAATTAAATCAGTCATGTTAAATTTTAATGATCAATGGCGTTTACATTATATTGTCTTTATTAGAGGACATGATTTTTTGAAATATACAAAATCTATGTATCAATACTTTTTCTCTAATATTATAAAGAGGAATGATTTGTATTTTTGTTTGTGTATTTTAGTAATGACATAAATTTGAAAACTACTGGACCAATTTTTAAAATTCTTTCACCAGTTGAATCTGCGTTGATTCTGCGTGACATACCTAGGCAATAAAGGGGGGCTGAGCGGGCGAAGTCGCTGGCAAAAGCTAGTATAATATTATAAAGCTGAAGAGTTCGTTTGTTTGTTTGAACGCGCTAATCTCAGAAACGGCTTGTTCGAATTAAATAAATAAGTAATTATTATTTTGTTGGATAGTTAACTTATCGAGGAAGGCTGTAAACATCATGCTGGGACCAAAAGGAGCCAAGCAGCGGTGATGAAATACAAAAGCGAAAATCAATGCATAAACAAGTCGGGTTTCTAGGACTATCAAACATGTTCGTGTAAATCTTTATGCGTGAATATACGAAGAATTTTCGTAGACACGGACCTATTTCAATTAATTTTTCGCCCCTGTAAACTCTTATATCCCAAATTTCATCGAAATCGTTAAAGCCTTTTTCGAAAACCGGAAAATATATACAAATAGATTATAAATATTACTCGTTTAATTTAATCCTCTCGAGTAGAGGAGGACAGGAGTGTACTGTACACCTAAAATAAAGGTACCTATTTTTAAAAACATAGTGACTGTATCACGTTGGTACACAACGTCACGCCTAGACGAGCAGGCTTTGTACAGCTTCGGCTGAACAAACACTATTTGTCAACCAACGCTACGTGGGCAGAGGCGATAATCGTATGCAGGAATCGTACGAGTTCGTCACTTTAAAATTTTAATTATGACGCAGGTATTTCATATTATTATGAAAATATTTACATGGTATTCTATAATAAATAATAATAATAATATTCCACAACTATCACACAACGCCATCTAGTCCCAAGCTAAGCCGAGCTTGTGTTATGGGTACTAGACAACAGATAAACATACTTATATATTTCTAAATACATACATATTATAGATAAATTACACCCAGACACAGAACAAATGATCGTCCTCATCACACAAACATTTGTCCTGGGTGGGAACCGAACCCACGACCTCCGGCAAAGCAGTCAGGGTCACTAATCACTAGACCAACAGGCCAGTCGAATTCTAGGTTTTGTATGCTTGTGTTTTCTGGAATAAGCAGCAGTTAATTGTAGATCCTTAATGTTAAGGAGACTAGTAAAGGTAATAGCCTTTCGAACTGAGCGTCTATGGCGTCATTGGCGCCGCGGCTGTGACGCCGCGACAGTGCGACAGATAGATGTTCTATGCAAATGTATGAAATTCTAGGGAACGTCATTCGAGCGCAGCGTCACTGTCGCGGCGTCAGTGACGTCACAGTCAGGTCATTATGACAGTGACGCTATAGACGCTGCGTTTGTGACGCTTAGCTCGAAAGGCTACCTTAATGCTACTGATCATGTTCGCGGGGTAGATACGGCAAGAAATTACCCAAAATACAGAGGTTTGGAGGCACAAAGGGGAGGCCTTTGCCCAGCAGTGGGACTCAGAAAAGGCTTTATAAAAACATAATAACGACGCAGAAAAGGCTACTGTTGGACTGTTTTCTTGCACGAGTACAATCCGATTCGTTCGCCATTCAAGAACAGAAATGTAAACAGTAGAAATATTTGTACGGACGCCAGCACATCAACCCACCTAAATCTGTCAAATTACTTCAATAAATCAGCCTTATCACAATAGGGGATATAATATTCGATTGGTATTTTGCAGATTTTATAGGTTGACTTACTGTACGTTCTGTCATATTGTCTTTTTTTCTAACAAAAACTCGTTTCTGTTATTCCATGCTACGAGTACGTGTGCAGCGGTCAATTATTGTTGTGGCACTCATATTAAGAGCAAAATGTATTTAATTGATACCATTATCATACTCCTGCCCTTATTTCACTTCATTTAACTTCACTACTGAGCAGTGGTGGCCCAGTGGTATCGGTCCCGACTGAGCAGTGGTGGCCCAGTGGTATCGGTCCCGACTTACGAGTTGTTGGTCGTGGGTTCGAACCCAGCTTGGCGCATTACTTTGTGTAATTTATTTCATCACCACTGCTCTCAAAACGGTGAAGGAAAACATCGTGAGGAAACCGGCATGTCCTAGAACCATCAAATTCGAAGACATGTGACATCTGCCAATCCGCACTGGGCCCGCGTGGTGGATTATGGCCCACTCCCTCTCACAAGAGAGGAGGCCTGTGTCCCAGCAGTGGGAACGTTATAGGCTGATGATGATGATGATGATGATGAACTTCACTACTTCCATATTTCTGTACTACTCTTCATCTGACCTATAATTTTCTTCGCGTGGCTTACAAAACACACCAAACGCTTCTTTGCGGTATTTTATGAACATGATAGTTATTCCAGGAAGATATCCTTTACTACAAAGTGAAATAGAAGACACCAATTCGCTCCTCTAACAGGAAATTCCTCACGAACATTTTGAACACATATCACCCTTTATGCCCCGAAGTTGCATCCCCTCTGGCAACGCTATTGATTGACTCGTCATGTATGTATATTACATACGCGGTTAAACCACCCCTTTGCACCCTTTAGGTGGAAAATGCATTAGCAAACTTGGTGCCTGTGTTGAAATCGGACGCATTGCATGGCTGACCAATGCCCCCTTCTCGGTTGTCCGTGTGTGTGAGCCCTAATTAGAGGGTAGGGTAGCTGCATGATGATAGTTTCTTAATAAATGAAATATGTTTAGAGCTGGTGAAATGCTTATTTCAAAGACAGCAGTATACAGGGTGAATTTTTCAACTGGGCGTGGATGGCTATATCCGAAACTATGAGGAATATCGAAAAATGTTGAAAGGAGTCTCGAGGCCGATTTTGACGAAAACTAAAACTGCATCATTAGATTTTAGAAAATTCAACAATCCTGGCCAGGAATCGAACCCGCTGATTCTGGATAAAAAATCACATCCTGTATTATTACATCATTTGATACTGTTGCTAATAAGGATCAAATTCTGGACAGTAATCATAAACGGCAAACCAAAGGAAAACTTATAAATTAAATTAATTTTGACTGGCCTGTGGGTCTAGTGGTTAGTGACCCTGACTGCTATGCCAGGGGTCGTGGGTTCGATTCCCACCCAGGACAAATGTTTGTGTGATGAGCATGATCATTTGTTCTGTGTCTGGGTGTAGTTTATCTATAATATGTATGTATTTAAAAATATATAAGTATGTTTATCAGTTATCTAGTACCCATAACACAAGCTCTGCTTAGCTTGGGACTAGATGGCGTTGTGTGATAGTTGTGGAATATTATATTATTATTATTAAAAAAAACTGATCCATTTTCAAGGCACGTTGACTGATATAAAGATCAGTCCGTCAGTTCATTTTTTATACCTAAAAGATGACAAGCATAACGCTCGCTGCTAAAAAGCGGCCATGGCCTATGGACACCTGCAACATAAGTATCTATCGCATTCGCGTTGTCAACTTTTCACGCCCTCTGTGAGGGTAGTGAATTTTAGGAAAGAAAGTTGTGCCACCGGAGTTACTTGACGCCAGAATAATGCTAGTGGATATACTCCCCGCCAGATAAGACTGGAATAAAGGTCATTGATCCTTATAATGCATGGTTCGAATTTCATAAAACCATCGTTCGAATTTCAAAATAAAATACAAGGTCAAGGAAGGGTTAAGGTCGCCTCTTACCACGTAACGTTTGTTTTGATCGTGTTACGACACTTTCTTTACATTTTTTCTTATCGTTTTGAAATGTTGGAATACATTGGTACACGGGGGTCAATGGATTTTATTCCAGACTTATTTGGCGTAGACTATAGTCGCCAGCCAGTCGAACCCTGAAGGGTCGCCGTCCAGCACACGTAATGGGTTCTGTCACCATCTGTTTCCATCTTGCGTAAGGGACCTATTCTTTCTAGACCCCCGTCCACCACTTCGTCCCAGCGTCCCAGCTTCGTCCCCTTGGCCCGCGTTCGACAGCGTGTCTTATTCCACAGGCACCTCACAGATTTGATGGGGCCACCCATAGAGGGCAAAAACCTGCCAAGGTGGCGGGATTGTCTGAACAGTTAACCGTAACCCTGAAACGTAAAAGCCTATTGACGGAACACCGTAAATTTTAGTCAGTACGAGTCTGACAGTGCCTCCCGTGCCTTCATCCTGGGTGGGAGAACTCATTTAATGATTTACCACGATAAAAAAGGCCAAAACACACATTACGAGAACTCTAGAACGTATAAAATAAGGTTTTAATGTTAAATTAAGTATTAAAGTTCTCTCTTATCCTATGCAATTATCTCTTAGTTAGCTTCAGCGGACAAAGAAAACAGAGGGGAAAATTAAAAGCTTATTGTCGAGAAAATGCAGTTGCTATTTCTATTTTATTCTCTGACGGCTTAAAGAAGGCATAAGAACACGCCAGCTATCCCTGAAGGGTTAGGCCGATTAGTATTGGGGTAAGGTTTTACTGTTTCATCATCAAATTATCCCACGAAAACATCAAAACCTGAAAAAAAGTACCTCATGATGTATTTTATACCAAATTTCATCCAAATCCGTTCGGTAGTTTTTGATTTAAATAGTATCCATCAATCCATCCTCACAAACTTTCACTTTTTTATCGTGGTAAAATACTCAAATGAGACCTCCCACCCCGGGCAGGGCGGGAGGGACTGTCAGACTTGTACTGACTAAAATCCACGGTGTTCTTCAATAGCCCTTTATGTTCCGGGGTCACGGTGATGGAAATAAGTCCCGCGACCCCAGCAGGCTTTGGCCCTCTGTGATTTGCTGACAGCCCTTTGAGGCGCGCGTGGAACACGACGCGCCGTCGACCCGGGCATGGTCCATGGTCGGACAGCGAGTTGCCCTTTACTCGCTGTCCGCATGCCCGAAACTTTCACGTTTGTAATATCAATAAGATAAGATGTGGGATATAAAAAAATCTGGGTGGTAAAATCAAAAAATGAGTCCTACTTCCCTAAATGGAGCGGAATGGATATACTCTTATTGTTCTTTCAGTTGCTCTTAACGTTCCAGTGTCACGGTGTCCTATAAACACGGGTTCGCAACCCGCCGTTACCCATAATTGTCTTTGTTTGAGCACATACTTCCTGCGATGGGGGTTGTTGTAAATATGGTATTTTATGCGGGCCCCATAATGACGGTATTGTTTAGTTCCTAAACTAGGGGCGAAGGGGTTATTTGTAACTATGGGCAAAAAGGGGTTGTGACAATTTTACAACATTTGCTACTGATGTTTATTGAACAAATTGTTTGGGCAAAATATTAGTTTTATTTTGGAAAAGTTAAAAAATCTGCTGTTAAATAATTATGTGTCAAATAAGCTGGTGAGCTGAAGAAAAATCTAGTTCTGTTTTTACTGAGGTAGGTCGGTATTTGTTTTTCTCATAAGTCAAACGCCAATGCACTTTTGAACTACATCCTGCATCCAACCAAGCCTGGATATTTGTCGCGAAATGAAAACTATTATATTTTTCATAACATTTAATGTCCATGAATTTGCGCGAAGAAACGCCTGATTCTATAATTTATCTTTTATAAAAGAAGCCTTACGTCTTCCAAATTGTTCACTTTTATTAGAAAAGCTTATTTCTAGCCATTCTATATAACCCTTCAATAATAATAACAAACACAACGACATCTCATCAAAGAATTCACAACAAAAAAACTCTCAGACTCGAGACGAACAGCTGATCCGAGCCGCCATCTTTGCCAGACAAGTGTTGTCGTTATAATTATTTTTATGCGGGCACATAAAGTACTAACTCAACCCAAGTGGGGGAGTTGATAGCCCTTAATAGGATAGTGATGGGCAAATATCGATAATACCAATTTCTATTACCGAACTTTAAATTAAGCTGCACGTTGTTTTAATTAAACTGTGTATCGGACCATTTGGGGACGAATTGATATTTTCAATGAGATTATTTGGTTTAGTAGCTGGTTTAAACCGGTTTTGTGATTATATTAGTGTTGTGTCGTTTATCGATTAAATTATGATTCAGTGTGATATTGTTTTGTTTTGTTTTGTGAGTTGCATTTTGCGGAATAACAAATTGCGAGCTAGCGTAAGGCTGGCGCCAGACATGTGCACACTTTTTTGATCACATAAGTGATCATATGTGTACCACGGGCATAATGATATAAAACAATATTAAAATCTGGTTTTAGTACCCATTTAATAATATCCTATTTGATATCAAGTTCGGTTCGTAATAAAACTTATACTAGCTCCAAAACTCTTCAAACAACATATTACCTACTTCAATCGTTGTAATAAATCTCCATCCCCAAAAATTTAATCTAATACTTTTTCTACAGAGCTAAAACAAACAAAAAAACTATTTTTCAACTCACGTCATTATTACTGAAAGCCAATTTCTTAATTAAACATTGCTTAACTTAAGCTATATCTATTACAGTTTTAAAAACCTTTAAGCTTAAAATTTTAATGAAGCTAACGTCAATAACATGTGCAAACTTCATTAGAAAATAAAACAAAAATGAGATGAAAGAAAAAATGATATAAAAATAATCGAAAGCCGTAATTACTCTTTGCATATTGGCGATCAATTTTCATGGCATAATAGCTCTCGCCTTTTTAGGTTAATTTTTCATCGTCATTTAGACTAGCTTTTAGCATTTTTTTTTCTCATTAATTTAATGATGTTCTTAGTATTGAAGACATTTTTTTTTACGTTGTAAAATCATCAAATGAGTCCTCTCACCTCGGGCAGGGCGGGAGGGACTGTCAGACTTGTACTGACTGAAATCCACGGTGTCCTTCAATAGCCCTTTATGTTCCGAGGTCACGGTGATGTAAGTCCCGCGACCCCGGCAGGCTTTGGCTCTCTAAGAGGGTCATTAGTTTCAAGAGATTGAGGAATAGTTTAAGGACTTCTATTTAACTGTTTTCATGGTTTGAAAGTGTAACCGTTCCACACTTAAGTTTCATCATCATATCATCATCATCAGCTGGAAGACGTCCACTGCTGGACAAATGCCTCCTTCTTAGATAGCCACGTCGAACGACAATCCACCACTCGCATCCATCGGTGTACACTGTGTCCTCCTACCCAACGCCTTGGTAGATGTCACATATCTTCGAATTTTTGGTTCTAGGATATGCCGGTTTCCTCACGATGTTTTTCTTCACCGCATTGAGAGCAGTGGTGATGAAATAAATTACACAAAGTAATGCGCCTGTCGGGGTTCGAATCCACGACCTACAACTCGTAAGTCGATACCACTGGGCCACCACTGCTCCTGTCAGACTTGAACTGACTAAAATCCACGGTGGTCCTTCGACAGAGCTTTACGTGCCAAGATCGCGGTTACCTGTTTTGTAACAATAATAAATACGACACAAGTTGAGAGCCTACATTTTTATAAAAATAATAAATATAAAAATACGTGTCATAAAATGGCTTAGGATGACAATGATCCTATAATAAATACTCGCTAAAAATCGTTTAGCTTGAAAGCAGCAAAAGCAGACCTGTCAAATAATAAAAAAAGAAACATGTGATCAAATTCAACTCAACACTGTTCACGGCCCACGTTTTCACTTTATTTCGATCGTCTTTAGCATTTTGGACATAAACCAGGCACGAGTGCCTAATGACACAGGTTCGGTACAGATGAGGTACCTTTTTATATTACAGCCTTTAACATAAAAAACAGCTGATTGATTCTTTTACGGTTTTTCCAAAAGCTCTGGTATGATTTTTTAGGACAGATGTTTTGTCATTTACGAATGGTTGGAAATACATTTAAAGACCGCTGTACACATTGGGCCAACATGTTGGGCAAGAATAATGAATTCCAAATGTCGCGGTTTACACATTGGGCCAACGTGGGAACATTGTTTGCGAAGCACGCCAAGATCCTTTGATTGGTGCACGAAAAACTGACAACTTTCGGTTAGCCGGCCAGTATTCCCGCCAACTACCAAGATACAGCCAAGTAGGTCTGTACAGGCTGGCCCAATACGCTGGCCCAAAGTGTACAGCGGGCTTAAAAAGGCGTAAGCCCTACACACAACGTCTGTTGAACACTTGTCTTAAAAAAGTGTGACTGTAAAACGGACCTTATCTCAACGTCATAATCTGTCATTTTTTTAGCGTGGTAAAATCATTAAATGAGTCCTTCCACCCAGGGCAGAGCCAGAGCGGTAGGGACTGTTAGACTCGGACTGACTAAAATCCACGGTGTCCTTCAATAGCCATTTACGTTTCGGGGTCACGGTAATTCGTGAGTCCTGCGACCCCGGAGTAAATGTTTAACTTAGTAGAAAAAATATAAGTACATAAATCATTTTTTTAATATTCCACAACTATCACACAACGCCATCTAGTCCCAAGCTAAGCAGAGCTTGTGTTATGGGTACTAGACAACTCATAAACATACTTATATATTTATAAAACATGCATATTATAGATAAATTACACCCAGACACAGAACAAATGATCATGCTCATCACACAAACATTTGTCTTGGGTGGGAAACCCACGACCCCCGGCATAGCAGTCACGGTCGCTAACCACTAGATCAACAGGCTAGTCAAATCATTATAATAACGCGATATTACTAAAACCTGAAGTTTCCTCAGAAGCAGATATTATGGTTGAACAAAATACTTAATCACACAAAAATCACCGAACCATTTAAATGAAATAAAATCCATTAACACCCAACAATGAGTCCATTTAAACACAATACCATTCGTAAATTCTTACGAGTACATAATCCTCCCGGCATTAATTATCTCCAATTCATTTGCTCGCTTTAATGTATTCCTCTTTACACGGAAAAGTAATTCACAATAAAGGCAAACGAAATGAGGCTCTAATTGAAAACATCGGCCTTATCTTTGTACCGTTTTATAAATAAGACTTATTGTCGGTTATATTGCAATAACGAACACCATGTACCTTTTTCCTTTCTTATAATTTTTTTTTTATAATTTTAGTCTAGATTATACATTATTGTGGTACATTCATGTTATACAGGGTGAATTTGAATAAATGTGACAAAATGAAATGGGAGCTTCAGTTACAGTAACATAGTAATTATAAAACTCCTTTTTCTACAATCTAAGTTGTTAAAAAATACGCGATTTTCGTTTTCAAAAGGTCCATTGATGTAATTAGCTTTATTTAAGTACGAATTATCGGTATTCCAGCATTTAATATGCAAAATAGATTTAAGAAAAATTAAAGTATCAAAAATCTCGTCCCACTCATCGCAGTGATCAATAATCGTCAAGCACTCATGTTGTTAAACGTTGCCGTACATAGCGTAACACTGACAAATCAGTTTTTAATTTTACATTTGATATGTTTTCTCGACAACACGTATTATTGTATATTTAAAATTGTCGCATCTATTCAATTTCACCCTGTATATTTCAAATAATGTTATAAAAGTATTGCAAAACATTTTTAAAAAGAGTAAGTAAGGAGTTTCTTGCCCATTCTTCTTCAAGCAACCTACCTTTGCGAATGGGTGTAGAATCAATCCCATTCCATCCCATTTCCTTAATTTTAATTATGCGACGTTTAAAAGTGCCTCTTTGATGGCCTAATTGAAATAAATGATTTGACTTTGACCGCTTTTATTCGCTGTTTTTTTTAAATTGCTATATCGCCCAATGTGTCCTTCCGCGGTTGGAGCGAAAAGACTATCAGACTGTTACGGAATAAACAATCATCCTGTTCCTTCAATTGCCCTTTTAGTTCCAGCGTCACAGTTATCTATTTAGACAGTCTAGTACATTTTGATATATGACCTCCGCATCTAAAACGACCACTTAGTAATATTACTAATGATTCACTTCGTGAATAATTTATAGAAGAATAGCCAATGACGTTGCGAAATAAATTATTAAGAATTGCTGATAGTAAAATCATCAAACGAGTCCTCTTATACTGTCAGACTTGTACTGATTAAAATACACGGTGATCATTCTATAACCCTTTACGTTCCAGGATCACGGTTACCTGATGAGACCGCGACCCTGGCAGGCTTCGGTCCTCTAAGGTCCTCTCCCCGTCAGAGGCGACAGCTCTTTAAAGCGCGCTTGGAACACGACGCGCCGTCGCTCGACCCGAGCATGGCCCATGATCCGACAGCGAGTCACCCATTACTCGCTGTCCACATGCCCAAGGTTATTGCTTAAGGTGGCCGTTAGTCTAAAGCTACAAAAAAATATCTTACGTATTCGATGAAATAAAACAGATACCAATCGTTAGTTTTCTATTTTTCTCTGCGACTCGATATACAATTACTAAGTCATCTACCAAAATCGATATAAGACTATCGATAGTTTCCAACTCGTGTCCCATCACTAGAACTATCACTTATGACGTAAATTAGCTTCGGAATACTTGACAGATGTGCTTGTTTACAAACTCGATTGTTATTGACATGTGCACCCTCTATTTATAATTGAGTGGCTAGAATTTTATGTGAGCGTTTATAATAAAACTGCTCTTATGCACATCTGCGGCTTCGCGGGACTTATCCCATCACCGTGACCCCGGAACATGAAGGGCTATTGAAGGACACCGTGGATTTTAGTCAGTACAAGTCTCACAGTCCCTCCCGCCCTGCCCGGGGTGGGAGGACTCATCTGATGATTTTACCACGTAAAAAAAAATGCACATCTGTGGGTCGTTGGTCTAATAGTTGAAAGAGCGACTGCTCAACATGAGGTCCGGGGATCCCAGTTAGTGTTATAGGTTTTTTCATTACGAATTTTTTAGTAGCGGCCACGGACTATTTTTTATCGTGGTAATAAAAATATGTAGTAGCAGTAGTTATAAAAAAGTAATAGTAAAAGTAAAAGGTAAGTAAAAAGTAATAGTTGTTATAAAAAATAAACAAACAAGAAAAGTGAGTTTATAAAAACGTGGGAAAAATAGTGGCGAATGAATCCTCGCATTCATGGCGGGACGAGAGGAACCGTCAGACTTGTACTGAATAAAATCCACGACGACCCTTAAATAGCCCTTTACTTTCAGCCTGGATTTATGACCAGCTGGAGGTAATCGCCTCGCGGATTAAAAACATTACTGACAAAAATGTAGCTGTATACCTACACTTAGAAACTCCTCTGCCCTAGACTTAGACTGGCCTGTTGGTCTAGCTCTAGTGGTTAGTGACCCTGACTGCTATGCCGGGGGTCGTGGGTTCGATTCCCACCCAGGACAAATGTTTGTGTGATGACTATGTTTATTTGTTCTGGTCTGGGTGTTATTTATCTATAATATGTGTGTATTTAGAAATATATAAGTATGTTTATCAGTTGTCTAGTACCCATAACACAAGCTCAGCTTAGCTTGGGACTAGAAGACGTTGAGTGATAGTTGTGGAATATTATTATTAAAACCTTCGGGAATTACAAGCCTGAAGATTGGTAAATTACCAGTGTTCAACCACATTTCAACAACTGTCAGTCACCATCAACAAACATCGGAAGCTGAAATACCACAAAACTATTCGAGTTACCGCCCAATGACTATTTACCGAACAGAAAGTCAAAATGTATGCAAAATATCGCTCACAGTGCGGTTTTCAGATGCCAAACACGACATATTAAACCAGGGCGAAATACTAGAGCGATTGCATGATTTGAAACTGAATGACAGCTAGGGTTGCCGTTTTAAAAATTCGGCCATTTTACTTTCTGTGTGGGGCAACTGAGAAAAGGTTATATAATTTTTAATTTATTTATTGTTTTTGTGTATAGTAAGTACTATTTGAAGCTAAATAATTAATTAAATCTTAGAAAAAACAGAAAACTATGCTCAAAAACAATAAATTATATGACTCAAATATAAAAACCTGAGGTGTTGGGCGTCCCCTCCTCCTAGAACTCCTTTCGTCCGGAAACGTACGAAGATTGTAAGTATTAGCCACCAGATTAGCTTAGCTTAGCTTTTTGTTTTAGCGTGGCGAAATCATCAAATGAGTCCTCTCACCCAGAGCAGAGCGGGAGGCACTGTCAGACTCGTACTGACCAAAATCCACGGTGTCCTTCAATAGTTCTTTACGTTCGAGGGTCACGGTAATGAGATAAGTCCCGCGGGGGGGGGCGTCATCATCCAACAACTCAGAGGTCGCTGTCTCTTTTAAAGTCCAGATATGCTTTATGTCCTTTCAAACTCCACTTTTACCTCCTTATTTTATATTTTAAGTCGAAAACCCCGGACACACCGCCAAGTAAGAACAGGTCCGGGCAAAGAAAAAAAACAAAATACCGTACAGGACAGGACCTGTCCGCTTTTGAAGTGGTAACCCTAATAACACGGCAGTCAGACTTGGTTGGTTTGGCAACCCTCTGTAAGCGAGTGAGCACTGTAACGGACACGATGATATTGACAACGTGGATCAATCAGCTAAGTTTCATTATTTTGAAATTTAAAAGGATTGATTGAGTAGACTGTTGAATTAACTATGTGTTTGTATGTCTCGGTGTACACAACGCTTTGTTGGATAGATGATACGCGGAATAGTCTGCTAAATAGCTCTTAAAAATTGATTAAGCCAGTGATTACATATGGCTCTGAAACGTGGTCTTTGACTGCTGGCCTTTTAGAGAGACTAAGAGTCACTCAACGAGCAATGAAAGAACTATGCTCGGAGTTTCTTTGCGTAAAATCCGGAACAAGGATATTTATTTATTTATTTATACTTCATGTACAAATCAATGGTACATAGATGGACTTAATGCCACAAGGCATTCTCTACCAGTCAACCTTTGGGTGTAAAATAACAATTTGGTAGGGTACAAAAAAAAATACAAATAAAAACTAGTAAAAAAAGTAAAATAAAAGCTATACAAAGAAGCTATATATATATATTCGGCGTAGTAATGGTTCACCGACATAGCTCTTAAAATTTGCAAGTTGAAGTGGCAATAGGCACGGACAGGCCACATCGTTCGTAGAACTGACAACCGATGAGGAAGAAAGGTTCTCGAGTGGCGACTACGGACCGGAAAACGCAGCGTAGATAGGCCTCCCACTAGGTGGACCGACGACATCGTGAGACTCGCGGGCAACTGATGGATGCAAGTGGCGAATTATCGTTCGGCGTGGCGTTCTAAGGGGGAGGCCTATGTTCAGCAGTGGACGTCTTTCGGTTGATGATGATGATGGGACAGTCAAAAGCAGTTTTGTTTTTCATTAAGAAAACTATGAAAACAAAGGGCATCTACGCTATACTTTCACAGTTGTTTTGTCTTGTGAATGGGATTATGGCACCATTATTTTATAGTTTTTTTTTTATTGTAAAGCACCTGTAACTGGCCTTTGCAATCAATGTTTTGTATTTTTTCTTTTAACAATTTCAAAAAATCGCATTATTTAATACCTTGCATGTTCTTACAAATAAATGCCTTGTCTTGTTGGGGTTAGAAAGATTCGCAGAAAACTTACTAAATGTGCTCTTCTTTAATTTTTTTGGTTGAATAGAAAACACAAGCCTTCCGCCATGACGTCATGTAAAATACCAATCAGACGGAAATGACGTCACTTGTAATAAACCCTTTTATGTTTATTAATTATAAAAGTTCATTTATTTTCAATACTATTTATGCCGCTATCATCTTAGCAACGTTATTTTCATAGCATGATAATTATTTTAAAGCATGCAAGTGTTAGAAAAGCGTACAATGACGGCACAATATGGCGCTATCACAGTTTTGTTCATACCCTAGTCGCATAGAACACACTACACCTCCGCGAAGCATTTACTTCCATCATGGGCCATTCCCTTCCAGCTGCTACCATCCAAAACTTCACCACTTAACTTACAAAACAATAGTCAAATTAATCTTAAATTGCATCTCAAAGGACAGTATTGCAATTCCAAATAAGTATTATTGACGTCCAAACTCGGTTTGTGTTTAAACTTGTCCAATATTGTACACACGGCTACACATCAAGCTTTACAAAACCATTTTGTCTTGGTCTCGCTGTGTACGATTTTTACACACAATAAACGGTCAGCTAATACTGGTTTTGTATAGCTTGATGTGTAGCCGTGTGTACAAATGTTGTATTCGTTACTTCATAGTTAGTTCCAGTTAGCCCTGTTTAGTTGCTGTTAACCGAGCTATAAGGTAACGTTTTATGGTGTCAGTCACCCTTTTTGCGTTAACTGGGCAGTTACGAGTTGATTATGTGTTTTCGTTGTTTTTCTGTGTGTAGAAATTGCCTGCGTATGGGCTATTTAAATCTGCGTATTTTGACAGTAGTCTTATCCTGAGGACTTTCTAAGATTAAGCTAGTTACAACTGGTTCTAATTTGTAGTTAATGGCAACAGACGCCATTAAGGGTGCTACTAAAGCCGGTCAAAAAAGTCTTTATGTCTACGTAATAAGGGTGTTATTAATACCGTTCGCATCGGCTCGGCTCGGACGACGCGGCGCGACACCGGCCAACGGCGAAACGACCTGTTCGCCTTCAGATGATCAGAGATAAGTATAATAATTTTTCGGCGCGTCGATAAATGTGGGAGCAACCTAACGCGTGAGTGATATTAGCTGTATCGAAACCACAACGTCTCTGCTCCAAGCCGCAACAACCAAACGTGAATTTGCGGTCAACCACATCTCAGACGTAACGTTGCATCGACGAAACCACAACGCAACTGCAAAAAGCTACAGTGACACGCACACTTGACAGCTCGACCTTATTTCGTTGCGATGTGGTGTGGTATAAAATAACGTACAAAAGTCACCAAGACACACATCGTGTTCAGAGCTGACACCTCGAACTAATGGTCGCATACCTGTCTCAAATTAACATAATTGGGATCGGTCACCGTGGTTTATCTTTTATAATAACTCACAGGAAACATTCCATAGAGATGAGTCTATCGTACCTATAGTAAGGAGCATTATTATAAATGTTTTTTAACCTATAGGTAATATTCCCACTGCTGGGACACAGGCGTCCTCAAGGCTGTCTTCACCAGGACTCAGTGTGGAATGGTAGATGTTCTAGGTCCTGCCGAGATCGTAACGTTTTTCTTCACAGTTTTAAAAAGGAATGATGAATTAAATAATCAATATGGTGTTTATGTCTTAGTTGTTTAGTTTAATCAACAGATAAATGTTTTTTTGTAATAGTAACGGAAAGGTTTAGAAAAAAAACATCTCCTTTACCTTAAAATGTCACTTACGGGATATCTTTCGTGATTAAATATTTGTTTGAGTTCCCGATGTTACGATATCCCGTAACGTAAGTGCCATTTTAAGTTTAGAAGCAAACCGTGATAGTTAAAAAAAAAACTCTTTTACCGTTTAAAATTCGAACACATTTTTCAAAACGAGATCGTGTTCTATACACACGGTCCTAATACATTCCTTGAATACATTAACACAGAGACCAAATTATTTAAATAACAGGCCGAAGCATCTGTAGCGCATCCGAGACTAACGAAGGCATAATTTTTTCTTAGAAGATTAATTTGTATGAGGTAACGGGAATATGTTAAGTTCATAGACAATATTTTTTAATAATCTTTGAATATATTTAGAAGTTTTAAGGGTTCTCAAATGGGAGTCGAAAATGACAAAATATTAGAATCAATAAATTGCAAATCTAATAAGTTTATGTATGTAAGTTCCTGTATCGTGGGTGTGTTTACAAACATATAAACTCACATTCATAAACACCCAGACCTGGAACAAATACTAGTAGATCATAAAATAATTTGCTCCGTTCGGGAATCGAACCCACGACACGCAGCGCAGCAGTGCAAGCGCTCAGCCACTGCGCTAATCGTTTTAGCTTCGGATATGAACTTTGGAGTGGATGAGATGGTTCACTCCGGGAGACGGCAGCACAGGCTATCTGTAGCCTGTGGTGATGGCTAGACCATCCCATTGGCGGTGGCAGGCGTCACTAGGGCCGGCTCAAAGCGACTATCCTGTCGGAGACCGGCTCCAATTAATTTTTTAGTGTGTTCCGTTGGTGTTGGAGTTCCAATTTCTTCTGTATGTGCTCGCCACAGCTTAAACCTTGTCTACGCCTGCACGCGTAGCATGGCGATTCTATCTCTATTCTACCAAGAAAAGACAAAGTTATTTCGTCGTTATTTCTTCACAAATCGACTGTTTTTTTGCACAAGGATGACACGATTCTTATACCATTAAAGAATAGAAACATATCTTTTCGATATTTTAAACATTGCTATGCTTAAATCGATAAAAATCTTTTACGTTTTGTCATTTTGTCTATTCTCCCGTCGACAAAACTCGTTTCTACGGCGCCATGCTACGCGTGCTAGACTTAGATTGCCGCCAAGAAAAAAAAAACATGTAAAAATTGTGGCATTGAAGGGAAGGCTCTTCTGTGATATAAGCTTGTACTTTCAACCAGTCATTTTGTTTGTAAGCCCTTTATGCAATAATACCAACGAAGGTATAACCTATATAATATATCAATACGGAAAAACAGAAAAAAAATGTTGTCATTTTAATTTTAAAAACAAAAGAATTCGATAATTCCAGACAGGATTTGAATTTTTAACAATTCACTAATTCCACTACCCTTTCCGTCACAATGAAGTCTATTTTAAAATTTCGACCATCGAATGCACGTTCGAAATTTAAAAAAAAAAGAAAACAACAATGGCCGCCAGCTGGGCCGGACGGAGCGTTCCGGCCCGGCGAGTGACGATGCGAATGCACCCAGCTATGATCATGTACGACTCAACGAACTTGGTACATGTTTGGATTGAAACGCACCCGTAATTTGATGGCACTTTTTTACATAAAAAATATATAACGCGGAAATTCTATAAAAAACAAGATTTATTTTTAAACGAAAATGTTTTTAAGTAGACAATTTGCCCGATAAAATAAAAATAGCCATACAATAAATCAAAACAAAGCATTTCGTTACACGTAACACAAACGTAAAACGACCTCCACAGTTATATTTAAATACGTGACGTAAAAATTGGAATATCGAACAGCTAATGTGGCCGTGCCTGACCTATCACAAGTTTCATAACGTGATTTATTGTAATACCCTTTTGTAAAGGTCTAAGAGACCGTACCATGACGGACAAAATGCCGGACGGATTTAGATCGCTATAAAAGTTATTTTTGGATCGTTCATGCCAGATGTTGAAGAATGAGCAGTGGTAAATTGTTTAAAATAGTTCAATGCTGCGGATGACAAATTGACGAAAAATGATGGAGTACTACGCAATTAAAAGTAAAACAAGAAGGCGGTATTTTATCTACTAATTCACGGAAAAAAATATAAGAAAAGTGTGATAAAACATTGATAGATTAAAAGGAAACTACAATTTAATAATCAATTCAATAAAAATCATCAAATGACAAGCTATGTCTTATAACAACACTATCAACACAAAAGGAAATGTGATCGAATCTTTAAGACACTTAAAACAATTTTTCCTCACTATAAAAACGATAAATAAATGAATAAAAACTTTACTTAATCGACCTTTTTGCTGGCACTCGGAAGCCTGCGCCATTAGGCGTAAAAAGAAAATCGTTTTTGTCTATATCAAGTTCCATAGATAATTAAGTGTAACATAATGATGCGTTCCGTTGATTTTTAAAGGTGCGTTCCATGCGAGTGCATGTGAACAAGAAATATGGGCGTGTAATGTGAATTGTGTGTAGGAGACATGGAAAGACATGCATTATAGTCGTCATTGTTATTGTTGGTTTTGTTTCGAAGTACGACAAGAATAACTTATGATTACCGTGGTAATGGTCAATTTAATAAAGAAAAGCGGGCGCTTGGACTTTGAAGTGTATTGTGGATTCTAGATTTATGATTTGCATAATTATTTGAATGCTTGTTATATGAAAGTGAAATAGTAAAATAAAAGGATAGATTGTTGCTTTTTTGAACTTGAACTTGGCGCATTTTTTTGGGTGAAATAATCATTAAATAAGTTTTCCGTCCCGGGTGGAGAGCGAAAGGGACTGTGTGACTTTTACTAAAATTCCTCCCTGTTCCTTTGGTTGCGTTCTTAGGCCACAGTATTCTTCTTAGACAGTCCCGCCACGGAAGAGCTCCTAATGACATAATATATGTACGTTTCAACTGAAAATAGCCATGGCGCCATTTTGTAACTACAACAAATACTTTGTGCTAATTAATTTTCAGTATTTTTTATTTCGAGTTTGTTTTAATGTTATTTTCCTCTAATCATTGTTTATTGAAGAGTGTAACTATTGGAAAAGCATACATGAATTACAGTGCATTCTTAAGCCATTCCAAAAAGAATCGTCCCTTCAAAATACTCTCTCCCTCTTACATAGACCACAGAAGCCATACAAAACATAATCTACCAACATACCCGACCTGCCCCAAACATCCGGCCACAGTCTACAACAAAAGAAATTTCCTAATAACCATGAGTTTCAATATAATAAGGACGAAGTACTCGAGCGTGTCACCCTACCGAAAGCTGTATGTACCTACTGTATATTTGAAGTTGGTGGAAAGAAAACCTGGTACTATGTAACAGATCTTACAGGGTAAAATGTTCACCAACATTCTTATTGTATTCATTTTTTACATTTTCTGCTTTTATCTAAATAATTATGTATGACGGGGCCCCCTCAAAGAGGGCCAAAGCCTGCCGGGCGAGGGATCCCGGGGTCGCGAGACTTATTTCCATCACCGTGAACCCGGAACATAAAGGGCTATTGAAGGACACCGTGGATACACAGTACAAGTCTGACAGTCCCTCCCGCCCTGCCCGGGGTTAGAGGACTCATTTGATGATTTTACCAAGCAAAAAAAAAAAAGCTAAATAATTATGTAGCTAATTATTGCCGCACAAGCCGATCTTTCGGGTTAAGCCGCGCTTTCCGAAGTTGGTCAGTGGATGGTGAAGCCGATGGTTCCGGCTGTTATTTGAAGATCTTTGACCCTCGTTACTGCTAGTAAGAAGCTTTAAAGTCTGACAACCAGTCCTACCTTGGGGTATTGTTTTACCCAGTTGCTGGGTAGTGGGGGTCCGACAGGCAGTCGCTTCATGTAAAATACTGATATACAGCTGTATCTGGTTTGACTGGAAGCCGACCCCAATATAGTTGGGAAAAGGCTAGGCAGATGATGATGGCATTACGAACGAAAGCTCTCGAAGTGGGAGAGTATTTTGGGCGAGCGAGCTAGTAGCTAGTGCCAGTGAGAGTGGTTCCAAGCGAGTGCGTGTGAAGTTGCTAGAAGGGTGACGCGCTCGGGTTGGTTCACGTAATGGACGGGGACATCTGATGGAAATAGTATGGATGCGGGATGAGAATTTATGACATTTTATTTCTTTGCTGTATGCTTGTATTTGTTGTAATGAGCACAAGCTGAGTGTGTCTGAGTGTGAGCCTTAACACAAGATTTCAGTATTTTATTTACGGCGTACTTGAAGTATTTACTACGTTTATTGTATGGAAAAATTTACCAAGTAAAATGGGATGAGGGCAGGAAGATGATTGTATGGAAAATTAAACAGCGCCTCTAGTGTACGAACGAGGAATTTTTTTTTTTTTTGCTTTCAAAGTAACGTCAAAGTTCCAGTTTACTTTACGTCACAAATACTAGAAAAGTCATAATAGTGCCAATAAACTTTCGTTGTAAAATGTCTTCAATTTGAGTTTATTTTTCGGCTATGCCCGAGAAAATTATTCCTCTTGTTAAAGCGCATAGAAGCTTTTTAAAAAAAGGTGTATATTCTGCTTTATCTGAACTTAGTTGCAGGCAAATGAATAGGTTTTTGTCTGTTAATCCGGTGCTTACTATCAGACCACATGTTGAAATGTACTTTCTTGTTATAAGAAGTTCGAAACGCCAGGTAATGGGCTCAAGTGATATGATAACACGTACCATAAGTACGAAAGCAGCGACAACAACTTTTAGTACAGATAATTTTGTAACCTGGATCCGCATGATACTTTTTATCCGAAAAATGACATTCCCGTGGATTCATTATTAATAAATTCATCATCATCATCATCAGCCCGTTACTATTACCACTGGGACTCAGGCCTCTCTCCGTGAGAGGGACATAATCCACCACGGCCCCAGGGCAGATTGGTGAATGTCACACGTCTTCGAAGTTTTGGTTCTAGGACATGCCGGTTTCGTCACGATGTTTTCCTTTACCGTTTTGAGAGCAGTGGTGATAAAATATTTTACACAAAGTAATGCGCCAATTGCTGATTCAAACCCACTACCTACAACTCGTCAGTCGGGGTCGATACCACTGGGTCAACACTGCTCCACGCCACTTGTTATGCTTTGTTTAAATTCGTCATTCTTGTAGATATTAAAAACATTCACCGTTGGGCTGGCCATGTCTGCCGCAGAACCGACGATAGGTGGAGTAGGAAGGTTCTCGAATGGAAACCGCGTGTAGGTAAACGTAGGGTGGGACGCCCCCCGGCAAGATGGACCGATGACCTGAAAAAGGTTGCTGGCAGTGGCTGGATGAAAAAAGCAAGGGATCGTGCGCTGTGGCGCTCCCTGGGAGAGGCCTATGTCCAGCAGTGGACTGCAATAGGCTGAAATGATGAATGATGATCGTTTTGAGAGCAGTGGTGATAAAATAAATTACATAAAGTAATGCGCTAGGCTGGGTTGTAGCCCACGACCAACGCCAGGCAATTTAAAATCAGAATACACACATCGTCTTCCTGCCCTTTTCCCATTGTACTTGGGGTCGGCGCAACACGTTTTTTTATTTCATTCTTCGCTATCAGACGTCACCGTATCATTTACTCCTTTTTCATTCATATCATCCCTTACACAATCCATCCACGTTTTCTTTGGCCTTCCCCTTCCTCATCATCCATCAACTTTCATACACATCACACTCTTAGTCAGACTTCCTTTCATTTTTTCAAAATCAGAATACACACGTCATTTAAAATTGCATTACTCCACAAGTCTTATCCACACTACGCTATCGTGTCCGACTTAACTGGAACATTCTCGGTTCAAGTTCAATGTTCATTAGCGTTTGAAGGATGCCACTCGCGCCAGTGACTCGACTCGACCGGCTCTTGTTATCCCATGGAATATTTAATAGCGGTTTCAATTAGCCGCGTGTAGGGAATTGACAACATCTCTTTTTATCCGGGTATCTGTATCCTTAGCACAAGTTTTCATCTTTTTTACTTTACAGCGTCTTTCCAGTATTTACAGCGTTTGTTCTATGAAATAATGGAACAGCGCCTCTGGTGTGCGGAGAAAGAACTAATTTTTTCCTTGAAAATTGTCAATTTGAAATTGTCAAAGTTCCAGTTTACGTCTCAAATATTAAAAACTCGTGCTAAGGGTGATATAAATAATTATGCTATTATATCTGTTCATCATAAGAATGTTTTTATAGTTTTTTAATATTATAAAATTTCAGGATAATACTTTCAGTGGTTTAGGCGTGAAAAGGTAACTAACAAATCTATTTGTAATTTTTTTTTTGTGCGCACATTTAAGCAGAAGAATGGTGTCGGAGTCTGTAATTCGCCTAGTCAATAGTGAATAAATAACTTCTAGGCTGTACAGTCGGCAGAGCACCGACGTGTCCTCACGGCGGCGATAGGCGGAGACCTCTCGCGCCCGACATTGGTTTCGGCCATGCTGCGGAGCGTCCTCCCTCCGCCCCAACCGCAGTGGTGTACGCCCACGGCGCCGTACGTCGCAAGACGATCTCCGGCCACCGTAGGCGCGGGCATGCGGACAGCGAGTAAAGGGCAACTCGCTGTCCGACCATGGACCATGCCCGGGTCGACGGCGCGTCGTGTTCCACGCGCGCCTCAAAGAGCTGTCAGCAAAATGACGGGGCCCGGTCTCAGAGGGCCAAAGCCTGCCGGGGTCGCGGGACTTATTTCTATTACCGTGACCCCGGAACATAAAGGGCTACTGAAGGACACCGTGGATTTTAGTCAGTACAAGTCTGACAGTACCTCCCGCCCTGCCCGGGGTTGGAGGTCTCATTTGATGATTTTACCACGCTAAAAAAAAAAAAAAAAAAGGCTGTACGAGTCGACCACATCTTTGGTTACCAACAGGCGAGATAGAGATCAAACGAGAGTCTGTTGCTGTTAAAAAAAAAAACTTAATTTCGTATTTTTTTAATTCATCATCTTCTCAGTAGTAGGACGTCCACCGCTGAACATAGGCCTCCCCTTTAGATCTCCACATATACCGGTTGGAAGCGACCTGCATCCAGCGGACGTTGGTGGACGTCCTACGCTGCGCTTGCTAGTCCGTGGTTTTCACTCTAGCACTTTTCGACCTCATCGGATTTTTTTAATTAGTTCGTAAAAAACATACTTGACCATTATGATAATTAGAATGATTTAAAAAATTGTAACTACCTACATAATTATAAGTGTTTTGTCTTATAATGAAACCAGATCCCTTTTATTACAGTCTTGAGACGCGATGCCAGATTATTTATTTATTCACATTTCCAACACACGGTATTCGTAATATTAAAAAAGAAGTAGCAAAATTATTCGCTAGTCGTCAGCTGTTATAATATTATTAATTATAATTATTATTTATTCTTGTACGGCAACGACAGCTGGTAAGCGCGAATATTAAATACCTAGATCAATACTACACAATTACCTATCTCAAACAGTTGTTTAACTATACCTATAAGTAGTACTTTTTGTAATTATACCAAAACCAACGATACGGTTGTTGGCGCAGGGGTTGAGCGATCGCCTGCTGCACATTGTGTCACTGTTTTGAACCCCGAAAGGAACAAAAAATATTTGTATGCCCTATATTTATAAATGCACCCACGATACAGGAGATATTCAGAGAGACTTGGTACAGATCCCTCGAGGGACCCCTCAAACATTATAGAGTGTCTTATTAATTTAAACATGTACACGTAGTTAATTGTTGATAAGCAAATATTATTTTAAATAATTGTCGCTGTACTTTAAAAATTATGTAAAAAGTCTTGAAAAACTTGGTGCAAGAAACATGCTATCGGTAAATTAACTGTGATCGCCATACATAATAAAGTCATCTGCAACATCTGGGTAACAACATAAGGTAGAATAATACAACAAACATTTGCAAGTAAAGATACACCTGCCGGGGTCGCGGGACTTATTCCATCACCGTGAGCCCGGCACATAAAGGGCTATTGAAGGACACCGTGGATTTTAGTCAGTACAAGTCCGACAGTCCCTCCCACCCTGCCCGGGGTGGGAGGACTCATTTGATGATTTTACCTCGCTAAAAAAAAAAGATACGGCTATAAGAAACTTAGTACGTGAGAAACACAAAGGGAAAGAAAATGAATGCAAAACGTTTGAAAAAAAAACAACTTCCTGAAAAAAAAAGATGAAAGAAAGTTTAAGTCCCAAAACACCTCATTAATTATTCGTTTGAAAACCGTAAACTTCAAATACGTAAAAATAATGCAATTTATCAAACAAAAGAAGAAAAACCTTCGTGACTGCTATTCACACCGTAATAAATTACAAAGTTATCTATACAAGCATTTTAAAACTCGACACAGCTAAGTATTTAAAGCACAGTGCACCCATTTCCTTTGTCAATCGCTAAGCGACTAAGTGAGCACGGAAAATCTCTGTTCGCAATTGGAAAACGAGTGAGGGAATCCGACTGAGAGAGACTGAGTAATTTATTTATGAACTCGAAGAAGAGATAAGCTTTGATAAAAAGGGAATTATTTTTTATGGAGGCAACGTTGGATGATGATGATACTTGAAGCTTTATTACGCTTTTTGTTATAGTTGAATTATTTTCTAGTAATTGAAATAGTAGACGATATTAAAAACAAGTATTTAATCAGTTTTGATCAAATGTCTTGAAAATCGATTAAGGCTTCTAGTATTTAATTTAGATGAATGTTGTCAAATAGATTTCTCGAATATTCCATTGTTTGTCTGAAGTTTCGTCCTTTCCAGTTATTGAAATTTTCCAACCAAGCCGGGTTAAGTAAAGATAGTTGTCGCTCACTACACAAGTTTAGCAATGATATCTATTCCTGGATTGTTGCCAGTTTTCCCCAAATATAAGCAGTCTATAATCATCCCAGTGCTGGGATACAGCCATCTCTATGTGAAAAAGTGATCCAACATGGGATCAGAGGTCACACGTCAGCCAGGGACCAGGTGTAACGATAATGAGAAAAAAATATACTTACATTCATTAGATCACCAGAGAAAACGTTACGCAATTCACTAAATTATTAAACCTTTTTATTCCATAGATCTACATTCATTAACGAACCGTACAAGCTCATCAAAGATAAATCTCGTAATCATCAATATATCTAAAGAAATGTACAGACAACGTAACAAAGACCTAATGTCAAGGAGCTTAAGGCGACTAATCGCGTGCTTATCGACACAAAGGCAAGTTCAATTACTTAACAGATTCTAAGTTAGACGTACAACCTCTTTGGAGGGAACAGAGGAGGATGTCCATTTCGAAAACTTGTACAAAGCAATTTCGTTTCTATCCAGGCTATTCGTTATAGAAGAATCGTTATTTCTTTTATACTTTATCAAAAGAAAAAAAGATAATTTCTGACATTTTTGCTCGTCCAATCGGTGTGTGTTATTGAATCAGATCTTTTGTGGTAATGTCATCACTGAAATTGGTTTTTATTAACTTCGGAGCAAGATTGATTGATTTCATATTAGACTGGAGTTTAAAAGATTTTAAATTTTCATTGTGATATTTGAAAAAATAAATTGGGGATTAGGCAAGATCGACACCACATTGATGTCTGACAAAATGTTTTTAAGAAACTGTTTTTGAAGAAGAAAAGATAGGTACTTTAGGCAAAGCCAGTGATGTACCTCCAAAGTAATGACTCGTAACTTGGGAGTTTGAAAATAATTGGTCCTTTACTTAGTAAAATCTATAGCTGTTCTGCTTTCAAAAAGGTGAAAAAAAAGATACACCCAATAGCTTCTTTTCAAAATTTGCTCCTTCATACTGAATGTAAGTATGTGTGACCAAGTCGTTGGCTTATAAGGTTTCTAAAATAAATAAAATGTATTTTTAACATTAATTTTGAAAATGCAATGATACATTTCAAGTTTTCATACCAAGGTACTTCAAACAATTTTTTTTCAGGGAGCGGGTAAAAATAACAATTTACCCAGATTCTTGTAACTACTTTTGTAAACATACCCACAATACAGGAGGTGGCGGACGCCCACGGCGACGGAAGTCGCAAGACGATCTCCAGCCACCCTAGGCGCGGGCATGCGGGCGGCGAGTAAAGGGCAACTCGTTGTCCGACCATGCACAATGCCCGGGTCGACGGCGCGTCGTGTTCCACGCGCAAAGAGCGTCAGTATAATGACAGGGCCCCCTCTCAGAGGGCCAAAGCCTGCCGGGGTTGCGGGACTTATTCCATCACCGGGACCCCGGAACATAAACGGCTATTGAAGGACACCGTGGATTTTAGTCAGTACAAGTCTGACAGTCCCTCCTGCACTGTCCGGGGTGGGAGGACTCATTTGATAATCGTACCACGTACAAAAAAAAATAGGGGCACGGTTAAAAAAAAAGTATTTCAGCGTGGCGATCAAAGGTCTGGCTTAGGATCAACAGTGGACCTTAATTTTCTGTCTGATAATGATGATGAACCAATATATTATTTTTTTATATCTCCCACCCGAAACAATTATTTGTAGATCATACAAGTACCGTGCGGGTTGAACCTGTAACACGTAACGTAGCAGTCGAGCTGTGCCATCATATACTAAAACAACACCACAAGTGAGGTCAAAATTCAGACAATTAGCCAGCTCTCTGCAGTAACGTTAGTTTTGAATTACAAAGCGAACACAGCCTCTGTGTTTTGAAAAGTTAAATCTTGCTGCAGTGGATTGTGGGCCTACCCGACCAGAGAGATTGCAGGCTTTGAGGTATGGGCGCAGTGTTAGCGGGAAATTAACACAATGTAGTTATTTTTTATCAATGCCTTTTAGTTTTTGTTTAGATAGTAGTCGTGAACACCTTCAAGTTCATAAAAGAATATTAATTTATTACAATTTTGAGAACGACCACGATGTCATACACAACTTAATTTTATAGAGTTGTGAATCGTGTAACACAAGTAAGTACAAGTAGAACAATTTGAAAAATAAACGGAAACCAATGATACTTATGTATTACCTGCAGGGTAAAAAGACAAAAAAGTTGTTTTTACAAGCTGTAACGCTTGGTAACGATTAGTAACGCTCCAAAATGTGACGCTTGAGGACATGGTTTTAGTAAGTATTTTCTATCTATCTATAGGTAAAAATATATAACTTTGTTGTGAACCGCAATTCAGAAAACAAAAATGGCGAGCGACCGTTCAGGCTCAAAATTTCAAACCCTTTGCCATTTGGAGTATGCACTCTTAACTGAAAACTGAAAATTTCATCATCCGTATCCTCAGATCCCTCAATCCCATCTCAATTTGCATTACAAGACTCAAATCCTACTTTCTCAGCACACAACCCGCAACTAATCTAGTCTTACTCAACCTTTGTACACAAATTCCTTTTAGCTAACCCCCCGCTGCATTTACACCCCCACCCTGCAACTGCACGCAAACCATTTGCCACAAAGGTTTTCCTTTACCTATTACAGTATATTTGATGAGAACCTCCTATGTGCACCCTGGCTGAAATTTGTTTTGGACTGGGAAATGCGCAAGACTGCGTCTAGATTGAGTTCAGCTTTGTCGTAAGATAGGGAGATTAGCTGGTGCGCCTTCAACGAGATTCATTTAAAATGCTAGGAGATGAGAGGGTTAAGTTCTGTTTGAGGAGGGTAGGGCACTTATGATGGTTTTTTTTTTTTCATAAATTACAAGTATGGCAAAGGTTGAGCAGCAGAGGTGTGTACTTATAAACGCAGAAAATTTTATTCGTTTAGTTAACATTGGTTGCTTATTATTATTTAAGAACCTGTGTCAGTCCGTATCATATGTTTAGTATAATAAATAGTGTAATAGACTTAAGGTTCAATTTAGCTTGTGGGAATTCTTGGTAATTAAAATAAATGTTTTCACTATGCTGATTGATTTTCGACTGTTCTTTGACAATATTTTCTTGGATATATTAGGGCGACACACACATGCATACATTCTTGATACAGTCTTTCACACATACAATGATCTAACTCAACAAATAGTTATAAAATATATTTGAACAGCGACAAAATTGCAAAATTGCTTGACAAAATTAAAAAAAAAATGTTAGTAATTAACGGTTATCAAATAAGCTTTCCTAGGTCATTGTGGACGGTTCGCTTATGAGAAATATTTGATGTAAAGTAATAAAAATGTAATGTTTATGTATTAAAAGGATACCCATTGCTGATATTGTGAAAAACCAATCAAAAGTAAGTGCCGGAGCACACGGCGCGTTGCGGCGCCGCACCGCAGAGATTTCGCCTCACAAATTATTGTCACGTGTGCCTGCCAGTAGGGCAAAATCTTTGCGGTGCGGTGCCGCAACGCGCCGTGTGCTCCGGCACTAAGACTTCAATAGATAAAAGAATACAGGTAAATGTCGAAAGTAATTTATAATACTTTGTCGACTGTTTTTCAGAAACATGTTTCACGTTAGATAAATTAACAAGAGTTGTTTAAAAATTCAAGGCTTTCCGTTCAATTACTAAATCCCGATGAAAGCTTTCAACTTAGTTCTTTGAATTTAAATCTCTTCCTTATATTATAACTAGCTCTCTGCCCTGGATTCACACAGTTTTAACGACAAGAAAAGATATCGAGATTTTTCTATTGTTTTAAGAAGTTTAGTTTTAATGTTTTAAATAACTTTCTATACAAAATTCTTTAAATGAAGCTTAAAATCCGTTGCGTAATTTAAAAGAAAATCGTGGTCGAATAGAAAGCACGAAAATCGACTTTATTCTCTTCAGCAGTTTATAAATATTCACTTGCCATTGTTTTCCTTCGTAAGGTCAGCAGCGCAAGAACCGTGAACCGCTGACGTTGTATCGTTGCAACATCATATACATAATTGTATGGACCATCACTTTATGCAGCTCTTCCCTGCAGGATAAAGCTTATCCTCAGACCCCATCTCGAATAATAACCATGCAGTATTGTTTTAAATAAGTGCACTTGGGAAAAGAAAAATCCTAGGACCACTGCAGAAAATGACAAAAGTTTTCAAACTTTTTTTAGGTTAAAACGTTTTTGGTAATTCCGAAGCAGTTTAGATTCAGCCAGTGGAGTGAATTGCCGAGATTCTTTTGAAAGAAATGTGCTAATGTGTAAATGATGGGGCCAAACGACTGAGGATTCGGTAGGAGGCTGTAAGTTTGATCAAAATCTTACCTACTTAGCTAAGAAGGACGAGGGTATTCGTTATGGTGATCTGTTTGGCTTATGTATTTACTGATAGTGTCTTAAATACGGCTGGGTATTAGTTATGGTGATCTCCCCTCCCTTATCCCTTAGCACGAGTTTTCAGTATTTGAGACGTAAAGTTAACTGGAACTTTGACAATTTCAAATTGACAATTTTCAAGGAAAAAAATAGTTCCTTCCTCGCACACCAGAGGCGCTGTTCCATTTTTTTATACAAGAAACGCTGTAAATACTGGAAAGACTCTGTAAAGTAATGAAGTGAAAACTCGTGCTACGGGTACTGTTTGGCTTATGTTTTTACTGATAGTGTAATAAAAAAAAATAATTAAACGTTATGTAACGTTTCGAGTTCAAATTAGTTTAATTTCTTACCATTATAATCGTTTTGTAAAATTGGTGATGTTGTGTGACATACCTGTAACAAATAAATATTTTGATTAGTTATTTATAATAAGCAATGGTTTTTTGGCCATGTTTAGGATCCTCTGGAGTGTTCAATAAATTCTTGACTACTTTCAGGTTACTACTCGTACTAATGACACAAGTTTTTTTTTTTTTTTAATGAAATTTCGCCCTACTTGGGAAGAATTCCTGTAATCATTACGGACGTTTGCAAACATTTAATCTCGCATAAGAAATAAGGAGAGGAGAATGACCTTTAAGTCATCATCATCATCATCAGCCTATAATGTTCCCACTGCTGGGACACAGGCCTCCTCTCTGAGAGAGGGAGTGGGCCATAATCCACCACGCGGGCCCAGTGCGTATTGGTAGATGTCACATATCTTCGAATTTTTTGGTTCTAGGACATGCTGGTTTCCTCACGACGTTTTCCTTCACCATTTTGAGAGCAGTGGTGATGAAATAAATTATACAAAGTAATGCGCCTGGCGGGGTTCGAACCCACGACCTACAACTCGTAAGTCGGGACCGATACCACTGGGCCACCACTGCTCCTTGACCTTTAAGTAATTTAGTAAAATATTCCACCTTTTTAAGTTTTAATTTCTTTCTTCAATCTATGATTGTTAAATTCCTAAATATTCGTTGTAAACATCGATCAAATCATTTTAAATTAAAATTCGGCAAAGTTTTTTTCTGTGCATGAAATAGAATTATATTGTGCATAACATAATTCTATTTCAGAAGTCAGTTAATAACTTTACAAATTGTTATTTTGTAACAAGTTTAGTTTTCAGAAAACAGTAGTCAGGGTTGTCGTGCAGTAGAATTTAAGAACATTTCGTACTTTAAGCTGTGTACCAAAGTATTAGAGATGTTTCGCACAGTACGAGGTATTAAATAAACAGGTGTGTCTGACTTTAGTTATTTCAAAGAGAAACTGTTATGTTTTCTAATGATATGTTGTTTATTTTTAAACATTTGTGTTTCAGTTTTTTTTTTTTGTTGGGACAAACCCACCACACTGTTCCCAAACCACTGCAACTCCTGAGAGCCAGAATCAACAGTGGCAACCACCAGAAAAGCGCCGAGACAATGAAGCTCAACGTGTCCCGGAGAATGAATTTACCTGTCTTGGGTCCTGCAACGAAATTAATCAGAAAAGAATAGTGGAGGAGTAGGAAAAATTATGTGTTTCAGTTTGTAAATTAACATTGTGTAATTTTCAGCACTGCCCTAGTTTATTTGTCATGGAAGATAGTTTATTCAGTTTAGCAGTGTTATCATCCCATTAAGCACCAAGGAAGTGTAAATGGAGTCTTTTGTTCCTAATTTACCAGTATATCTATGGTTTAGCAGTTTGTTTTTAGTTTATGTATTACAAACAAACTTCCAAATCAATTTATAAATTAGTTTAGACTAGAAAGATCTTTTTTTTTTTGTAAAAAACACACACGGTCATTGGTGTCCTAATAACAGTTCCTTTTTATTTAGTTATGCAAATAAGTCTCCTGCCCTAGTGAAGTGGGCGTTGGTACTATCAGATTCGTGCTGATTAAAATCCACAATTTTCCTGCAATAGCCCTTTATGTTCCAGGGTCACGGTTACCTGAAAAGGCAGTCCCACGACCCTGGCAGGCTTTGGCCCTCTTCCAGAAAGTGCCTTCGTTACGAAATTACCGTGCACTAAGTGGCAAAACTTATTTTCAATCAGGTGCGTCTTCCTCTAAAATATTTTGGGCAAGATTAACAATATTATTTAAACCGGATATACCTAATAACTGGCAACCCTGCCGAGGGCCGTAGGTTGCCGGGGTGTGAGGCACCGACCTCATTTGGTTGCAGAGAACTCATTAAGTTGCCTCACCGCTTAATTTTTAACTTAAGTGAAAAAAAAACTTAGTGTTTTTACCAGTTTGTGCACCAACTGCGAACTTATTTCCAATATTCGCGCTACTTTGAGAATTTCGTTTAACAAAAATAGAATTTATTCCTTAAGCTTATTGGTTGAAAATATTTTGTTTTTGTATTTCAGTCGTTTGAGAGCAGAATTGCATGAAGAAAGAAGAAATTCAGAGTTGTGAAATACCGTGTTTCTTTGTAGTTACAGTACCTGATTTTGCAGGTAAAATGATTGAAACTGTTTCATTGAAATGAAAAAGGACTTTCAGTTTCTTTAGTTCGTACCAATCATAGAAATATTTATGAAGATTAGAATAGATTGAAAGTAATTATTAATTGCTTATAGTAGCCGTTTTAGCGGTGCAGTTTGTCGAGCGGTGGATAGTTATTATTTTAGTAAGGAACTTTTAACAGACTTGTTGTGTTACATAATGACTTATAACATACATACATAACAGCATTTAAGTAGTTACGATAGGTTGAAGTTTAAAGTTTCAATTTTACAGTCAGATTTCCGACCCCTAAACTAGGTACGCAGACCTGTATCTTAGTAGTCGAAGATAAGAGTGGCGACCATGGACCGAAAGATGTATGGTGAGATTCGCGCTCAACCGATGGATGCAAAGGGTGCTCATCTCCTTAGGCGTGGCGGTCTGAGGAGACGTCCACTGCTGAACAAGTTTAGCAGTGGACTTCGCCTGACTATGATTTCTGCGTATCTTAGCACTGGCATTGCCCAGTAACTGGGTTATATTAGAACTATGACGGTTTTGGCAGGTTTAATATTTATACTCTGTAATTAAGGTCATTTGATAACTTAAAAATATACCAGTAATAAATACATAAAAAATACTGCCAATAAAATACGTGGACCTTAAATCCATTATTCAAAAACAAATATTAAACCATTAGTGAACTCGCGATTTTGCATCGAAAACGTCCGAAAAATAAATGTTTCGTTCGAAAACGGCGCGTAGAATAACACTCCAGTACAATGCGTACAGTATTCGCTATTTTTATTTGAATACAAAATACAGACGAACTCTGATTAAAGGGTAAAAAGAAACGTAAATAAAAACAAAAAGAACAAAATATGTATGTTGAATAACGTGATACGAAAATTGGGCGAACGGAAGCATAGAGATTTTTTTTTGTTGGGTTACGTTGACTTTTCCAAAGTAATTAAGAGGTTTCCATGTAAACATGCTATTCAGAAAAGTAAACAATTGAAAATTGTATAATAAAGGTTTCTAACATATATTGTTGTAAAGATATTGTATGAGACTTAAATAAACAGTTGGTGTCGAAAATCATAACAACACTGAATAAAATGTCATGAGTCTACTTTAGTATGTAAAAAATCAAGAGTTAAATGACTTCTTTATCTTTACATAATGTAAAAAAAAGTTACTAGGTGCTAAGCGCTTGGTATATTACTGTTGGAAACAGATCTCGGTGTGCAGGGACAAAAAACTCAGTATTTTTTTTTTCCAATCTGAATTTATTCTTATTTAAAATCCCAAATCAGAAAAGTTATAGTTTTACAAAGTTAAAAAAAAGAGGGTAAAATAGTTCTAAAACCGTGCCTTGTCCCTGTTTTATAGATAATTGTATGGGTACAGAATCCTTCGTGCACTAATTCGAATTGTACTTGGCTTACTTTTATCCATTTTTTTTTGAGTTGATAAAAGCTAAATTAAGAGTACTAAAGAAATCTCTTTCAACTGACCTTTCTCAGATAAGGTCAAGGTCAAATAAAAAGCAGTTCTTTTACTTGAATTGGCTACTAAAAATAAATCTTAGGAATTAAACGAGATGAGAAGAGTAAAAGAATAATCCGTATCAATGATAGTATATTTTGCAACGATTGAATAAAGAGCGGATTTAAAGCGAGGGCCATTATATGAATCAAGAGCAAGCGAAGGATTTTAATGACTGAATCACGACCGTAGGGAGTGATTCATGATGATTCATGATGATTCAGTGCGTAAAAGACTACTTTTACGCATTGTTTTCCGTGAGTAAAAGTAGCTTTTTCGAGGGGGAATGGTATAATAGTTATTTGTTATACAAGAGTGCAAAGTTGATTTTTAACCGCGTGCTCAATTTTGATAACCGAGCAAGCGAATGATTCTAAAATTGAATCACGAGTGCAACGAGTGATTCAAAATTAGAATCATGAGCGATAGCGAGGGAATCAAAAGAGCACAAGGTGAAAAATCTTTGCACTCGAGTGCAACACGTAACTTTTCATCCCACCTCAGCGAGGAAATGACTAAATGCAAAAACAAATAAAAACAGATGTACATTGTACAAACACAAGATAGGCTTTTGTTTCAGTTTAGGTATTAACTAAGACATTATTATAGAACAGAATATTTTTTAAATTAAAACAAATAATACTTAGGTAGTAGTTGAAAACTACTTCCTAAGTATTAAGTTACTTATTTTTATCTTGGTTTGTCATAACATAACAATAAGACGTGAAAGGAAAACCGCACAAAGCAAATAAGAAAGGTAAAACAAAGTACTGAGCCAAGAATGTTCCGGGTCTGAGATTTTAACAAAATAATTGTAGATTACGCTCCAAGGGAGGCGTATTGAATTCCGAAGCGAAAGGATTCTGGGGGTGAACCTCCGTCCGTAGCGCAGCGAGGAGGTTCAAGTGTTAATACCCGAAAGAAACGACGGAATAAAGTTAAAAATCCTTAGTGAAGCGAGGGATTCAAGTTAGCCCAAGGCAACGCAGCCTTACACCCGAGGAGCGTACTCTGCTTTCCCACCTAAGGCGAGATTTGATGTTACCACATCAAATTTTAAAATAGAATTTGTTTCCTCGACAACCTTCTAACGTCAAGCGGGCACCACAGCAAGCGATCAGCTGTTGCGGTCACCGGCCGCCATTACTGCTGCTACTCTTTTGTTCATACGATGTTCTAAATTCAAATTTACTTTATTCACTAGAGGATAAAAACGACTTTTACTCACTTGAGGATAAAAACGGCTTTTACGGTCAGATATCGAAGAGCAAAAGTACCCTTTCCGAGAGGGGGGGATGAAAAACTATTTTTATGTTTCAGTATTTCATTTTTAACTTGATTTGATTGTATGAGAATCCTGTCATAAATGCAAGTTTACATCAACATCAACAACAAAATCTTCAGCCTATAATGTTCCCACTGCTGGGACACAGGCCTCCTCTCTGAGAGAGGGAGTGGGCCATAATCCACCACGAATTTTTGGTTCTAGGACATGCCGGTTTCCTCACGATGTTTTCCTTCACCGTTTTGAGAGCAGTGGTGATGAAATAAATTACACAAAGAAATACGCCTGGCGGGGTTCGAACCCACGACCTACAACTCTTAAGTCGGGACCGATACCACTGGGCCACCACTGCTCAGAGTTTACATACATGTTTTTTAATCAATCACTTTAAAACTGCTGAACTTTTGATGACATTTCGCACATAGGTAAATTATAGTCTGGATTAACATTTTAGATATAAATTATTCAAGTGTTAAGCTCCCGTGCTATAATATCGGTTTAAAACGGCTGAACGGATTCTGATGAAATTTGGCGCAGAGGTAGATTAAAGTCTGGAGTATCACTTTTTTTTTGCGTTTTAAAATCATCAAATGAGTCCTCCCACCCCGGACAGGGCGCGAGGGACTGTCAGACTTGTACTGACTAATATCCACGGTGTCCTTCAATAGCCCTTTATGTACCGGGGTCACGGTGATGGTATAAGTCCCGCAACCATTTTATAACGGCTGAAAGGAATTTGTTGAAATTTGGCACAGAGGTAGATTATAGTTTGGATTAACACAAAGGATACCAGTTATTATGCCATATTAATACAATATGCATTAAGCTCCAGAATCCTAAATAATAACAGTGTTCGACATACTCGCGGGAGAACCGGCTGACAACAGCTAGTAACAAAATAAATTCGACTATATACCTCCCACAACATGTTTATCTAAAAACAGATTACAGTGAAAGAAAACACATCGAAATATCGAATCCAATTTACCGATACCCTTTAGATACCGCTTAGCGTCTCGATATTGGAATTATTCGTGCAAATGTGTGTCTGAGAACATATTGAATACCTAACATTCTGACCTTGGGTTAACATTCCCAAGGTCAAGGTCAAAGACGTAATTTTGAAAGGTCAATTTATTTTTATTGGTAAATATGTTCGTAATGTTTATATCATTAGAGTACTAACGATGTACGTAGTTGAGAGGATTTTTTTGTAGTATAGGCTTCTTGGGTGGTTTTGCGTTGGATCTTGTGTATTGGAAATGTGTTTCATGCATGTTGAGGTAATTAAGGTGAATAAGGATTTATTTGAAAAAAAAAATAGTTACCAAGATAATTGTATAACTATTGCGTTTGGTTAAATTTAATACAATTTTAAACTTATCGAATTTATAATACGAGAACTATGTATTACTGAATTTTATTGCAACTATTTTATTAATGTTAATCTAGAAATTATTTACCGAATACATTTATTTACAATGAAAATATAGGTGTAATATTTTATTATTTGCATATTCTGAACACGGTTGGAATAACAAACAGATGCTTAACAAAAAATGTTATTTAATTTATTTAATTGCACAAACGTACAATAATTTACAATGATGAAAATGTAGAATCACAAACAAAATATTTATTAAACAATGTTTTACGTACTTCCCACTACAGCAGATTACAAAAAAAACAACATAATGTGAACGTATCTATAAACATCACATTCGTGTTTAAAAACCTTTCAGCAAAACGCACGTGTACCCTTTACTGAAACGACAGAAATAAATCATTCTCATCATAAAAGATAACTGAAGCGATGTCTACGCGCTTCGTAGCGGTGCTACGACACGCTACGGCGTAGGCGCGTAGACGGCGTTTTGTAGAAACCCGGTGAGTCGTTGCCAATAAGAATTATGGCTCTATTTCATATTATGCTTAGGTTTATGAGCTTTTTTCTTAGCCATAAGGTAAGCAGATTTTTTGGTTGTGTTTGAAGTAGAATTTTATACGCTGAGACGTGAAAATGATAACTGGAATTTTATACGCAAAATCTCAAATGTGTGGTTATTAAAATGTTTTATGTCTATCTTTGTTTAATACGGCTACTTAAATAAAAAGGTAATTTTTTGAGGGCATATTTGTTTCAAAAACCCTTTTATACTCATTAGAACTTCGCTGCGCTCCGCTCCAATCTCCACCCGATTCCAAAGCCAGGTACCCGTTGTACCCGATGCCCAGGATGGACTGGTAGAAATTTGATCCCACCCACCCGAAAATAAATATAATATCTATTTTTCAGTACAGCTTCATATAATTAACTGTTTACTGTATTCTCACTTTACTTTAAATTAAAAAAAAACCAGCAAGCAGTTTTAAACAAAATACGTTTATTAGAACATAGACTTCATTAGGTGAACATGCTACGCTGAGAGGAATCTTTACAGCTCATTTTGTGTAACAATTTGTTGCTTAGAACTAAGTAATATGGCTACAAGGAATAAATGCTTAGCCAAACGCGGAGTTCAGAGCGGTAGCGTGGTGTTTGCTTAGTTTGCGCACGTACTATGAATAAATATGAAAGTCGTTACAAAAAACACGCTACGCTACCGCTAACGTCGCATCGAGCTTGACGGGGCGTGATACGCCAAGTCAGCTATGGTGCGTAAGTCTGACGGTCCCTCCTATCCCGCCCTGGGTTGGAGGACTTATTTGATGATTTTGCCTCGGTAAAAAAGCCTCAGGAGGACCTGGCTCGCCATTGCCGTACAAACAGCTTAACTGTGTTCCGTCATTGATGAATATGAGGTGGAGTGAATTCACTCAGATGAAATTGGAACTTGGAGCGAGCCCACCAAGAAAAAACTGGATTTAGGAGTTTCTTCTGGGTAGTAGTCAGTTTCTTCTGGGTGAGTTCGCTACGCTCTATCTTTAGTATCAAATTTGCTTCTTGGCTTGATAAAGATTAAGGGCAAACCAGCAGTAAAAAAATATACCACATGTCTGTCAACCTCTGCCTAAACCTCTTAAAAACTAGGCGTGATGATGTTACCTAGATCCCGTTAATAATAAGGTATTATATCTTCATTCTTTTAAAAGGCACTGGACTGGATGCCGAGTTTTTTAATGCCGTTTTAGAGACGCTAAACGTCTAGCATGATAATTTATTACACTTATTCCTCCTAAGTGACTTCGCTTGCCCGAACTGAGTAGGCGGAGGAGGAGGGTAGGGTGACATTTAGCGCAGGAAAATATTAACTAGTATTTCACTATATCTCTATCTTTACATATTATATAATATATTGTGTCTGTACGTGCATATCTTTCGAAAAACATCACCAAATTGTTTTTTTTGTGTTCGTTATTATGGGAAAAGATTATGATTATAGAGTGAGTATTAATGAGAGTAGTTTTTTTTTAATCTACCGAGTAGGTGTAACATTTGAGCCTGTGCTAAGCCAGCGGGCCGCTAGTACTGTTTAAATGGGATAGTTCGCGGGACTGTCTGGGTCACGGGACTTTCGTCTCAAGTAACCCATTACACTGGAACGTGGCTATGGTAGGATCGTCGTGGATTTTAGTCAGTACTAGTCTGACAGTCTCTCTTGTCAACTCTTCGTGAGAGCACTCATTTGATGATTTTACCACGGTAAAAAAAAGAATGGATGGATGTTTTCTACTCTTTTACGCAAAAAATAGTAAACGGATAATCTTAGCATACAGATAGCTAATAACCTGAAGTTACAATAATGATATTTTTTGCATGACATTTTCGTGGGATAATTTTCGACTATCACGTGGGTAAAGCTGCTGGGATCAGCTGATTAGAGGCCCTATCCATGAATTTTTCCATTTTTGTTACGAAAAGTAAAGTGGAACTTTGATGTAACTCGTACAATAGAGGCGCTTTTAAATTTTCCAACGCATTATACATTTCAAATACGATTTAACAAAATACAGAAATCCTATGCCAAGGACTCTGTTATATTATTTTGTGATTTGTTTATTATAGCTTATGTATGTAAGCTTATTAACAACTAGATTCTGAAAGCCTGATTAAATCTCAGATCAGTAAATCCGTCTTCAAACTACGAGTTAGCTCTTGTAATTGGTTGGTTAAAATAATATCAAACAATCTTCTTGTATATTGGTAACAGATTAAATTAAATTGGCTTTATATTTAGGTTAGTATAGGATTTAAAGACTTGATTCATGTAAATAGTAATGCTTATAAACGTAGGTACAGTAAGCTTTTTTTATCGTGGTAAAATCATCAAATGAGTTCTCCTACACAGGGCACGGTGGGAGGGACTGTCAGACTCGTACTGCCTAAAATCCACGGTGTCCTTCAATAGCCCTTTACGTTCCAGGATCCCTTTTTGATACTGACAAATTACTACCTATAAATTCCTTTTCTCTGCAGTTTGCAATAGTTGCAAGGTTGTAATGAAAGGTATGTACCTTTCATTGCGAAAAATACTGTTCTCAAGAAAAAGAAAAATAAACATGTACGCATCGAATTGTTAGTCACATTCTAAATTAAGTTAGCGAGGCGCCTTCCGGGGTCGCGGGACTGTTTCATCTGGTAACCGTGACCCTGGAACGTAAACGAATCACCGTTGATTTTCAGTACAAGTCCCCGTCCCGTCCTGGGTAGGAGGACTCATTTGATGATTTTACCACGATAAAAAAAGCGAATGAGGTCGTGCGCAAGCGCTAGGTCTCAATATACCACAACTTTAATATCGAGTAATATTTGTGCTTTTAATTTACTGCTTACGTGCACACTCAACTGAAGTATAAAGTTTATGACCTGGCTATATCTTTGAGATGGTATGAGCAAAGCAAATCATAAAAGAAAAAGATGACTGGGGTTATGTAAAGATTGATATAGTAAGTAAAGTATAATTACATTATAATAGCTGTTGCCTGCGGTTTCATCAGACAAAATCGATAATTTTCACAGAGTATCATAAAACCGGGATAAACACCATCCTATGTGTTTATCAAGGCTATAAACTATCTGTTCATCAAACATCCAAATCCGTTCAGCAGACCATAATTATGGATATTGTAATTCTTAGGTATTTTGAATCGGAACATCGGAATAAAATATTTCGGAGTATTTGAGTGTTCCAGTTATCAGGTTTGCCAAAAGAAACCCTAAGGCGCCTATTAGACGGTCAATTATTTCCATCAATCATGAATGATGGCATATTTATGGTCTACAATTTTCATCATGCAAACGTCAATTATCGCATTAGACGATAGGTTTTCCGTCAGTCAAAATCTCTGCCATGGTATTGCCATGGCAAAACCTACCGTCTAATGGGCGCCTTATGACACACTGGTTTCGTCACGATGGGTAGATATTCGATCCACCAAATCTCATACCACCACTGAAAGAATGCCGCTTCATCAGACACACCATCTCGATTTTAACGGCTCCGTTAATGAGTAATTCATTAAATTAAAAATTCACGAATGAATTTCATTATATGATGAAAATATTATCAAAAATTTCACGCCGCATTGCATATATCCATTCCGAAGCGTAATCTCGAAATAAATTATTAAAATCAATTCTGTGATGCCTGTTCGGGGATCGCGACAGATAATCCTTATTAAATACAAAATGATAATGATACTATTATATTATTAACATATTCATAAATGCGTCACAATATTTTATTGTATTAAAATCCATTAGTTTTGGGCATGTCCAGTTTAATCCGCCATGTTATGTACTCGCAATTGTTTAAATTATGATGGTAATTTAAGAATAATGATTTCCTCGAACATCTGTATTACAGCGTCGAATAAAAAAAAAACTAAAATACCGAGAATAACAGTCCTCTAAAACACACTTTCAGCCCTCATTAACTTAGCACTTACTTTTAAATTAAATTTCAACTAAGCTTAAAACAGTGACCTAATTAAAATAGCTTAGACTAAATAATCTGGTCGAAATAAAAAGCGCATGAAATTTAACTTAGTTTAAACTTAAATGCACGCTGGACGTGTGGAAATCCCTGGATTATCGTGGAAGCGGGGTTAAGCTAAGTGACTGGAATGATACCAGTGACGTTCATAAAATCGTACAGTATGTCGATGTAGAAGTTGGGTAAGTACATAGTCTAACTTAGTATGTATGTACCGGAATGGAGAGTGACTTTTTACTATAGGTGTAGCGACCCAGAGGTTAACATCAAGCGTCTTTATGTACAAGGTTGCGAGTACAAACCCGGGCGAATGTGGCTATGCATTTTTTTTATAACGTTGCCCCTCACTAAGATTTTCTCCTGTAGTCCCGTGGGTGCCTTTACTAACATAGAAACTCCCGTACACAAACACTCAGGCTTGGAACAACTACTTGCAGGTCATACAAATATTTGTTCCGTGCAGGAATAGAACCGTGACACACTGCGCACCAGTCCAATGGCTCAGGCACTGCGATAACCGTGCTTTCTTAGTTTATTCTAAACATCGCATCATCTTTACATCTGTGACGGAAAACATCGTGAGGAAACCTGAACTTATAATAATCAATATGTAAGTCCAAAGTCATTTCACGGGCCTATGGACCCCAGGAGGCGGCTTTACTAATTCTGACACCAGAGGCTGACCACATCCTAACATGATAAAAAATATGATAACCCAGAAATACCCTTTTTTGGGGTGGTGATATTATCAAATGAGTCCTGCCGCTCTGGGTGGGTTGCTATGGACTGCCAGACTCTCTGACTAAAAAGACACCCTGTTCCTTCAGTAGCGTTTTGCGTTATATTGTCACGTTGCTTTTAGATAGTGCCATGACCCGGGAAGGCGTTTAGCTCTATGAGAGATCCGTCAGTTTGCTGGGGCGCGCCTGGAACACGCGCTGTTAACCCGGGCCAAGATCATTATTAAGTTTGTATAATTTAACTATGATGACATCAATTTTCGTAAATATTTTCATTTACTGTTTACACCTATATATCCTGCTTATGTACTTATGGGTACGAAGTTTCATGTATATCGGTTAACTGATATCGAATAATAAACTTGACAGCTTGCATTTCGTTCGTACTTAAGTTAACGCAATACCAAGTGAATCTACATAAAGTGTTACATTGTGAAACATATTGATACTTTGAGAAACTCCTTTGAATATTGACGACTTATTCCTGCGTTTTAGTATCAATAGATGTTTTAGGGGCCATCTTCACAAGAGTTTATCTCCTTACAAATCTGACGCTTGGGAGCAATTGTTGTACGAAGAGATTGGCTTCGAGAGTTACGTAGTATCTTAATTTTCAGAAAGCCTATGTTTTGTCTTATTTTCAGAATTATTTTGATGTGTGTTAAAGTATGGAGGGCATTATATAATGCTTTGATACATTAATTATGCCATGACTATTTTTTTTGGTTTCGCACCCAAAGAGTATAACGGGACCCTCTTACTAGGACTTCGTCTGTCACCAGGCTGTATCTCATGAACTGTGATAGCTAGACAGTTGAAATAACAATTTTCACAGATGATGTGTTTACAACAAACATGATTACTTTTTCCCTTTTTCATAGATCCTTATGAAATAGGATAGGAGTGCAGAACGTTTCACGAAGAATCTACACTAATATTACAAAGCAGAAGAGTTTGTTTGTTTGTTTGGTTGAACGCGCTAATCTCAGGAAGTACTGGTTGGAATTGAAATATTCTTTTTGTATTTGATAGTCCATTTATCGAGAAAAGCTATATGTGCCAAACGCCTAATATGACGCGAGTGAAACCGCGGGCAGAAGCTAATGTTTACAATTATATAAAATAAAAGGCAATAAATTCACGCCTTTCTTTAGCGGTTAGCAGATACTACAGAACGCCATCTTATTACGATAAATACCTATATACAATTTTAAAAAGCGCTACTTTATACAGTTAATCCATTTTCAAAACTGTTACGTGAACCTACAAAGAACTCAAATAAAAGTCGTTCCAATGAAAAAAATATACATAAGCAAATACTCCAGCAGTATACCAAACAAAAAATCAGAACTACAGAAACGGCTATTCAAGGAATATTCCAAGAAAACCAAAGTTATGTACCGAGAAAGTTAACCCTTATTATCCGTTAAAAGATTTCTTTATTTCACCTTTCCCTAACGTACGTTGGAAAGGCACAAGTTTGTAACAAAAAGGACTTGAAAGTTAATTCTTTTACCTTTGTGAGACAAAGGAAATATATAGAATTTTCTAGATGTTGGTTGAATGTCGAAGTTGTTTGTTTGGGGGCTGATTTAAGCAGAAAAAAGCTGGGTTTGATTTAGTTGCTTCTAGAATAGTTTCTTTTGTGAATATATTTGTTACTTTCTATCTAGATTTAGGTTTCCACTTTCTAAGTCCGTCAAGGACAACACGGATACAGATGGACGAACATAACTAACGTGAAAATCAAATTGGGGGCGGATAAAGGCGGAATTACATAATTAAAACGCGACACGATCAGATGAAACACGTGTTGAGTCGAATCAAATGTATTGTTGGTATTGTTTTCTATAGAAGAATCACACTATGAACATAAGTATTCAATTTGTTTGAAATCGCAACATGCAGCTTATCCTATACCACACCTACATATCTGTTACTTGCCATCATTAGTCGGTCCATCGTATATTCATGCTGAATAATCTATTATGCTAATACACTCAGGGATTCAATTGTGCTTATGATATCTAATAAAATTAATTTCAAGCTTGAATAGAAAATCTAAAAGAGAAAAACCATTCATTAAACAATGAAAACTGTAACCTTCTCTAGTCTAACCAATTTAAAAAACTAGTATCTATCTTCGCATCGACTATTTACCTTCGTTTTTCAAGAACCTGTCCATTCGGATACGAGATTTCTATCTCCAATTTCGAAGAAAATACTTTTACCATCCACTCTTGGGGTTGACAGTAAATAATTATACTCCATCTTGACTTATAAAGTTGGAAATATATCAGGAACCCTTTCAATCTATTCTATTGGCGAGCTAAACGACGTAGTAGGCTGTTCACTGCAATCATATGACAAATAAGACCCGGTTCAAGCCGAAAACCGGGTCGCAATCGGTCAAAACGTCCATTTCATTTTGACAGCCATTTTACAAAGACCCCACACACCAAGCAATATGTGAACAAACACAAGTTTTACAAGAGGTCCACACTTTCTGGTCGTATGAAAAATGACATTTAGTATCGTATTACGAAATACAGGACGTTGTACGATAACACGGAGTAATGTGACGTCATTTTACACGTCTCGGGAATCGATACCCGCTTTCATGGCAATTCCACGCTAATGGCTAAAGCATTAAGGTTCGAAATTGTCTGTTGTATCTAGCCAATATTGCTATCTAGATAAATTGTAGCGTCGAAATGTGTAAAAAATAAGGTCATGTTTGCGTTCAAATAAGCGGAAAAATCTGGTTTAAAGCGGTTGCAACCGGCGCGCGTCGGTAAGCACCGGATTATTAGGTGCATGCTTGGCTTTAAATGGATTTGCTTATTCGGAGCCAAGTGAAAATGCGTCTTAAAATGTTCTTCAGTTGTATTTTTTTAATAGTTTGATTTATTACTGCAGTTTCCTGAAATCTGGTTAAATCCAGTGTTTATATTGTTAAAAGCTTCGGGGTTTAAACCGAGTTATCGTAGTTTGAGTGCTTCTATTCAAATTTAAGGTACACAAGACTACTCATGTAATTTTCACGACCTTTAGTGCTCCTGTGGTTGGCAGCATTCTAGGTTTATGGTTATTAATAAGTTGAGTTTCAGTGTTTGTTCAGATTTGAATAGGGGCAAGAGAATTCCTAGAAAATGAGGTCTTCTTAGTCTAGCCGGATGATGGCTACTACCAGTATTTTATAATGGAGCGACTGCTTATTTGATCTCCATAACCCAGTTAATGGGTATTACGATACCTCTTGGTAAGTCTGAAAGTCAGACTTTCAGGCTTACCAAAAGTGGTCACCCACTTGTAACTAATGACAAAAATCTACCAATAACAACTGAGATCAATATGATACTCATAGTTTAGTGGTTTAGTGTCTTAAAAATGGTCACCAATCCTGGAACTGACCTCGGCAAGCGTTGCTTAACATTGAAGACCGATTCTTTCTGCTTATCAGCCAAGGGACGAGCTATTTTGAACCTTAAGAACCTGAAGAATACTTTAAGCTGAGGTTTTTCAAAAACCAAACCCGGTTAGTACCACTCAGATACATTTAAAATGCCCGGTTTTTACTGGCTGTTAGCTAAGTCCGGCTAACGAGCAATACGTCTTCATTACGAACTGGCGCGGTTTACAACGGGGCTGAAATGTTTCACGGTTCCATGGAAGCATTAGTTTAGATTTTTATAGAAAAAAAAAATGAAATAATCTCATGCTTTTTTTAGGACATGACAATAAAACGGTTATTTTTTTCGTAAGATTTTTTGTCTTCGTGCCATATATCAGAAACTCAAAATAAATAATGATCCTGGTTAGTGATTTTATCCCATTTTAAGTATGATTGAATTTAAGTAAGACTGTGATTTATATGTAATCTTAATGTATTAAATTTTAATGAATGTGTAAAACTACTTACTATGAATCTTTAGACATCTGAATTCAATGATTTTATTTTTATTAAGTTAGTTACCGGTGTCGACCCCGTCTTACGAGTTACAGTTGTGGGTTTGATCCCAGCCAAGCACTTTGTGTAATTAATTTCATCACCACTGCTCTCAAAACGGAGAATGAAAACATCGTGAAGAAACCGACATATTCAAGAACAAAAAGTGGTGGCTCCTGTGTGTCTGTATTTTGCGTTTTTACACTGACATCGTGGGACAATTTCTGACCAATATTTGGAAATAGCCGCGGGTAGAAAGTAGAAACACGTGCGAAATAGAGTTTGGGCATAGTTTTAATGCTCAGGTCTTCTCTGTATGTAAAAGGCTTTTCCGTGGCGTTATTTAACTATTAAACTTATACCATGATTTCGTGAAAATAATTGCTAAATCTCGTTGGGAAGAGCTTAACGAACGACGCAGTTGATACTCTGGCAAAAGCTAGCAGCTAATATTTCATTTATTATGAACACTAATAAAATAACAATTTCCGGTGTAACTGAAATAAAATGAAACGGAAGGCACAACGATATTCCTTTAAAAAATATTTTCAACAAAAAATGACGTAACATCCGTCAATTTTTAAAACAAACTTTTTATAAAATATTTTATTCAAAAACCGAAAATCCCGGCAGTTTAAAAATCATGTACATAAATTCCAGTGCAAGCGATTTTCTTCGCTTCGCTTTTCAAATCTAATTTGCATTTCAAATTCAAAAAATGGAAAACGGTCTGGCAACCAACGGTCGAGCTATAAAACTGTATGAAAACCTTTTTCGTGATTTAATTTTATAATTAGTTTGTCTACTGGACAGGGAAGATTTATGAAAAACATGGCTGGTGTAGATTTGATGTTAAGAAAATAATTTTATTTTAACTAAATTAGGTTAAATGACCGTTGTTCAACCTTGACCTTATCTCTCTAATAATATCTTTTTAATGAAGACTCTTTGGGTGTAGTATAATTTTAGCCTTGCCCGGGGTGGGAGGACTCATTTGATGATTTTACCACGATAAAAAAAAAGTATAGTTTTAGAATTTGCTGGTTGTTTTTTTTTCTTTTTCGAATGTTTCTTTTCTTTTATATAACACTAGAAGCCATTTAACTCCAAATTATGAATAATTAAAAAAAAATGCCTTAAGTAAAAAAATATTTACATCTACCTTTGTGGACCTACCCTATACACTAGTGTTGTGCCACGTCCGCCTCTTAAAATCCCGTTGGCAGTTAGTTTGAATTGTGCAAGCTTTAATCCCCTTCCATTACAGACTTTTTGGGCTACGGACGTAGGAAATACTCGGGTAGTTTTTATTTTTTTTCCTGCTTTAAAAGGGCGGTGAATTGGATCGCGTATTAAAGGTGAAATGTGAGTAAAAAATGGGCGAATGTTTCATGAATGCGAAATGATGTAATGAAGATACTTGTTAGTGAGGACTTAGGGTTGTGAATCCCGGGTTTTTATTCGAGAATTCCCGGTTTGTTTTTGGAGTTCATTTAGTACGGTTGATTGGTTTGCTTGGTTTTATTGCCTCGTATTTGTAGCCCGCTTAGGTTAACGATTGAATGGACAAACGAGAGATGCATTACATGATTTGTAAGTATAAGTATCGCTGTGATTTTTCAAGTTTTATTGCAATTTCTTTTATCTGCTTGCATTTTGTTTATTAAGTTGGCATTTATGTAGCACTCTACATACTGCTACGGTGACTTAGACTTCGGAAAAATTTTCTTTGGAAAGAAAATATTCGAACAGCCGTCAGGATTCGAACCTGCGACCTTCGGACCATAAAGAATTCGCCGTGGCGGTTATGATCCTCGGTGACTCGGTTGGAAATAAGCGTCGGATGTACTGAATCTGAAGATCGCAGGATCAAATCCTGTCCGCGGTTCGAATTTTACTTTCCAAAGAAAAACTTTGAAAATTCGCTACGCATGCGTTAATGCGTTTAATATTTATAAAATATTAGACTTGAGACGTTATTTTAATAGATACAAAAATATAAAATTTTACATTAAGTACATCTCTTTAAACATTCCATTTTTATTTTCCTTATATCCTGTCAGCTTCACAGGAATCTCACCTCACGGCTTTGGTGATTTACGAATTACCGTGACTCCGGAACGTAAAGGGCTATTGAAGGACACCGTGGATTTAGTCAGTTTTCTTACCGTGGTGAAATCATCGAATGAGTCACCCACCTAGGGCAGGACAGAAAGGGCTGTCAGACTTGTGCTGACTAAAATCCACGGTGAAATCCTTCAACAGCCCTTTACGTTCTAGGGTCACGGTTACGTGATGAGACAGTCCCGCCATCCCGACAGCTCTTTGAAGCACTCGTGGAACACGTTGCACCAACCCGGGTATGTTCCATGATCGGACAGCGAGTCTCCCGTCTATATTCGATCCGATTACTAGCCGTCCGCATGCTCGGCAATCATGTCCTGCTAGCTCGATATTTTTCTTTCCACGTATATATATATATCGTTATTTTCCCATATTTTTCGTTTTGGTATGGATTACGGGCAAGGCTGAATGTACTCTGAGATAATCCTAAATTATTTCTAATTTTCGCCACCATGAGCGCTGGAATCGAATAGTAGTACCGCCACTTAGAACTTCGCACGCAGTGGATACCTGGAAAGTTGTTGTTATGTTGTATATAGTAAAGAGAATATTCTATCTATTTATACCTAATAATTCACTTATATTATCGCCAGTTATTAGGTTCTATTTAATAAGAGGGAGAGCCTACACGGAATCCCTAATGGAATGTAAATGAAAAAACTTCGTAATAACATTTTCTTTTATATTTACCATCTAAACTGAGTATGTTTGTTTTTGTATGTCTATTATATACACGTTTATTATAAAAGGTAATATCTACGGCATGATATTAAAGGTGTCACCCCACTGTTTAGGGTTCCGTATCCAAATAATTTCAACGGGCGTTTACCTGTTTTGGTTCGGCACCCAAATAGTAGAAACAGGAAAATACAAATGTCTGCCTGTGTGTTACAGAGTTGTAAACTTTTGACTATTAGAGCTGAAGAGTTTGTTTGTTTGGTTGAACTCGGTAATCTCAGGAAATACTGGTCCGAATTGAAAAATTGTTTCTGTGTTAGATAGTCTATTTATTGGCTATAAAACATTCTATGACGAATAGATCGCACCTTTTGTCGACGTTTTATAAGTGCTCTCGTAGGCCTGTGTGAAATAAAAATATTTGATTTTGATTTTGAGATGCCGAGCAGCTGGAGCGAAACCACGGGAACAGCTTTTCAGTAATATGCTGAAAGTACTTTTTTATGGTTTCATATCTTAATATATATAAATCTCGTGTCACAATGTTTGTCCTCAATGGACTCCTAAACCACTTAACCGATTGTAATAAAATTCGCACACCATGTGCAGTTCGATCCAACTTGAGAGATAGGATAGTTTAAATCTCAAATTTTAGACCAGGTCCTCCACCCGTGCGAAGCCGGGACGGGTCGCTAGTTTAATCATAAAAATTAATCAGATAAAATGTAATGTTTATGTTACATGTTTATTTACCTTTCAGCACGGGAATACCTCTTGCTCGCGAAAAAGGTAGAAAACAAATGAATTATGTTATTCTTTGTTAATAAGAGAAACACGTATCTTGTAGTAAATTAAATGTTATGTCCGTAATAATGTTGTACTCGTACATACTGATGATTAGAGGCCCAAAAGAACCACTTTCGTATAAAATAGTAGGAAAATACATTGTATTTTGAATTGTCAATCGATGGCAAGAGGGTATATTTCAGCATTTATAATTTGCAAATCTATTTAGTCGATCAAATAGTTTCGTAAAATAATAGACACGTATATTTTATGTTTTTTTTTTTGAAAAAAAAAATATTGACAAAGATATAATGCATCAAACCTCAGGAGCTTCTGACGTCAGAAATGTCAGAATGCATAAAAAATTATACCACGACAGGATCGATTTTTATCCCAATTTTATGTTCCCTTGGGATAATTTCCGTGTTGCTGGCAATAGCTAGAGCCTTAAAATAAGAGAAAAGAGTCGTATTTTTGTGTGTATGTTTGTAATGAATAACTCAAAAACTAGTGTTCCAATTTCAAAGTCTAAGTCAAAGTCAAATCATTTATTTCAATTAGGCCATCAAAGAGGCACTTTTAAACGTCGAATTAAAATTAAGGAAATGGGATGGGATGGGATTGATTCTACACCCATTCGCAAAGGTAGGTTGTATGAAGAAGAATGGGCAAGAAACTCCATACTTACTACTTTTTTTTTTCAAAAAAAATCATCATTAGAAAGCTACATTCACCCTGAGTAACATAGGCTATAATTATGTATATCATGTACATCCGCGCGAAGCCGGGGCGGGCCGCTAGTATTACATGAGATCAAAGCCTTTATCCCTGAAAATATTTCAACTAGCAAAAAAAGCCTTTCTAAAAATAACCAGCCTTCACCTAAGTAAATGAGGCTTCCATTGAAAAACCTCCAGAATGAACGGCGCACCGGTTGGCAACACTCAATCATAATCAATCATATAGCTGAATGTTGCCAGCCTTGTAGCCATTGTTTTTCTTTTTTTCTCTCTCTCCCTTCCCGAGTGCATTTTGGTGAAAAATGGAGGGTAGTTTTTTGTAAAAAATGCGTGTTTGTTGTTTAGTTTTTGTCTTTTTAGTTGGGGTGATGGTTCTAAAGGAATTCTGGTAAAAGTTTGTGGAAGGTTATTCTGGTTTTTTGCATGATTTTCATTTTGGGTGATAAAATCTTCAAATGAGTCTCCCCGCTCTGGGTGGAGGCTATTATGGAGGTATAGGCTCTATTATGGAGGTATTAGACTCTTAGATGGTCTTTTAAAAATTTACCCTGTCCCCTTTCTTCAGTTGTATGAATCTGTTGAGAGATCTTTGGAGAAGTCTTAGATTTGGTTCTAACTGAACTCAGTTGCATTTCAATCGAAAATAAACCGTAATACTGTAGAGTTGAAGTGTAGGTTTGGTTTGCAAATGTGATCTGCATGCAGACAGCGAAGGTTATGTATGCTATAATAACAGTATGTATGCACTTTTTGAGCGCAGTGGTAGCCCAGTGGTATCGGTCAAGACTTGTAGGGCGTGGGTGCGAACCCCGCCAGGCGCAATACTTTGTGTAACTAATTTCATCACCACTGCTTTGCTTAACGGTGAAGGAAAACATCGAGAGGAAACCGGTATGTCCTAGACCCAAAAATTCGAAGACATGTGACATTAACCAACTCTCACTGGGCCCGCGTGGGATTATGGCTCTGACAGAGATGGCCTGTGTCCCAGCAGTGGGAACATTATAGGCTGATGATGATGATGACATTTTTGGCGTTATGCTACATACAGCTAAAAGTATGGTACGCAGGTACATTTCAACTTATAACACGACATTGGAAAACCGTTTAAAACTCGCTATCTGCACACACCGTCACCGTCACCTGTTTTGTTGACCGCACAAAGTTATATAGCCCAGCAAAATATCACAAAACAAAATACACAAACTACAAAATAACGTCACAAAATATCACATTCTAAAAGCTAATAGAACTTCAAGCAAGCAGTTTGACAAATTAAAACCGTCGTGTTTGTAATTTCCCTAGTGCTATATCGCTATAATGTCATAAGTGGTATAAGCAGTATCAGTGCGCATGCCGCTATTAACTGTTACGACCACTCAGCTAACTAGTACCTGGGGTTATGATTCAAACAGATTTAATAGTTACTGGATGAGCTATAAGGTCCAAATTAACAAAAAAAAAGTTGTTAAGTAAAGTGCGCATTAATGTTATTTTTTTGTTGTTTATATTATGATGTTGGTCGTAATCTCTCTTAAGAACCAACTTCGATCAGTATATTTGCGCGAAAGAGTAACAAAAATCCATCTATCCACCCTCACAAACTTTAGGATCGTTATTTTTTTAACAACAATACTACTACATATATTTTTTACAACAATACTATACAAACAATACTTATTATTTTTTGGGATAAAAGGTACCCTAACTCGATCTCTATACACCAGTCATTGTAAATGCAAAAGAAGGATGGACAAAACGTCCCACCCCTTGTAACACTTCCATTTATATATCAAATGAAAGCACTTGAAAAGTGTATCATTTCATTGTATGACAGTAAACCTGTAAACCATGGGAGAAAAAAGTTATTGAGACTTATATGTCAAAATACCAACGATACATAATGTTAGGCAGAAGTCATGTATATCTTAAATTATATTAATCCATACTCAATATTGTGTGCTAATGCATCGTTGACATTTCTGTATTAAAAAAAATGTCACATGATATGCAAAAAAAAACTTGCTAGTTTCTTTAACCGATTCTCGGACTACCTTCAGCCCGTCTACGGTTATGTGCCTTAACGATTGGGTTTGTCGACTATGAAAGTAGAAGACAGGCGTCAACTATTTGTTACGTGTTCGCGATCTTTACTTTGAGTCAGAATTCGTCATAGGATGTTATTACGAGAATATGTATATGGAAGATCGGCTGGAATTCACAGAGTTTATAATGGAACACATTGATTTTGAAAATGTCAGTTGTAATATTTAATTATAGCGTTTTTGAAAAAGAATAACGCGCTATCTCCACAATCGACAGAATAGCGGCGATATTATAGTCGTGCCACATTTGTCCATGTACTCTTTATGAACGTGTTTCCACACGACGATGTTCATAGATTTTCACATGGAAATGATGGGTACAAGCGTTGGCGTTGGTACGCATCATTACCATAACAAAAAGCTATTCAGACACTGTTAGCACTTCGGACACTAATGAAGGAAACCAACAAATGACTTCAACGACCATCCATAGTACACTGGTGATTTTTTTACTCCTTTGCTTCCTCGTTAGTCAGTTGAGTACTTAATGTTTTGGTTGTGGCGGCATGTGACGGTCTTATAGCCATGTTCTTCTAAGTAGGGGCTGTGGTAGGGGATTGAGCCTATAAAGCCCCAATCTAGTTTAAATTCATTATTTTCATACAATTATCACTACAAGTACTATGATTTTCTTTTAAAGAGTCAGAAGTGGGATTCTCATGATCTGTACAGATATTATCATGAGAAAAAGCTAAGAGCAATGTTTTCTTCTGAAAATCGAAATTCATCTTTTGACATAAAAGTCTCAATATCTTTTTTCTCCTATAGTTTGCAGGTTTGCTGTAATACAATGAAATGATACACTTTTCACGTACTTTCATTTGATATATAGATGGGAGTGTTACAAGGAAAGGGACGGGGTCCATACATTTCTGCCCATTCTTCTTTCAAGACGAGACTTTCGCATTTAACTTATTTTCGAATTTGACAGGCCTGTTGGTCTAGTGGTTAGTGACCCGGACTTCTATACCGGAGGTCGTGGGTTCCATCTCCAACCAGTACAAATGTTTGTGTGATGAGCACGATCATTTGTTCTGTGTCTGTGTGGAATTTATCAAGTCCCAAGCTCTGATTAGCTTGGGTCTAGATGGCGTTGTGTGATAATTGTGTATTATATTACTTAGTTACAAGGTCCAAAATCGCTTGTATTTAAAAAACAGCAGGTATCTAATTAAGTTCATCCCTTCCAGTAAAGTACTATCAGCGACAGATGTTTTACTATCCAGCAGTATTTTTTAATGAGTTCGTCCGGCTGACTTTATTAACCACGCTAGGTAATTAGCAAATGAACTCAGTTTTCATGTCTTGGTAACAAATGGGGAATCTTGTGATTTTGACTACTTACGAGTACGTTCGTAGAGGTTTCAAAAGTGTTATGTTGAGAACAGTTGTGCTCGGAACTTTACCTGTAAAGAAAAAAATTATTAGTTTTATTAGTTTATAAGTCTTTTTTTTTAAAAAAAACATAGGTACTGACGAAACATCGAACTGAAAAGCAAAAAATTAATTTTGAGGCGGCGCCAAACATTTCGAATTGAGAACCTCCTCCTTTTTTTTCGTCGGTTAAAATTGATTTCAGTTGACAATTTTGAGTTGTGAAATGGGACAGAATTATTATTTAATGATTGATCTAAAAAAATCGTCATCATTTAACAAAACTAAGCTAAGAAAAAATGTGTTTTCTTTTTATATAAGCAAAATCTTAACGTTTGGCCACACATAACTTTACTATAAGTCTGCCTGGACGCGGAATTTATCTCATTACCGTGGCCCTGGACCGTAAAGGGCTATTGAAAGACCCCGTGGATTTTAGTCAGTACGAGTCTGACAGTCCCTCCTGCCTTTCCCTGGGTGGGAGGACTTATTTGATGATTTTACCACAACGAAAAAAAAGTATAAGCCTGTCTAGTACACACGCCTTCACATCAAGCTATTCAAAACCAGTATTAGCTGACCGTTCATTGTGTGTAAAAATCGTACGAAGCGAGACCAAGACAAACTAATTTGTATAGCTTGATGTGTAGCCATGTGTACTTATACGTCTTATAAATAATAAAAGCGTACTTGAAGTTGGGTTAATGCTATAAGAACGTTTTAATATCGCAATAAGAACATTCCCAAGTACAGAGAGGTTATTAAACTTTATAACAATAAATAGAATTATGAAATCTTTTAAGAGTTTTCTCGGTTTATGTGAAGTTTAACGCCGGTTATTTTTTTTATGATTTAAGTACTTATCCAAAGACTTGGCGGCTAGTAAAGGGCAACTCGCTGCCCGACCATGGACCATGCCCGGGTCGACGACGCGTCGTGTTCCACGCGCGCCTCATATAGCGTCAGCATATTGACGGAGGGCCAAAGCCTGCCGTGGTCGCGGGTCTTATTCCATTACCGTAACCCCTGAACATAAAGGGCTATTGAAGGACACCGGATTTTAGTTAGTACAAGTGTGACAATCCCTACCGCTCTGCCCGGGGTGGAAGGACTCATTTGATGATTTTACCATGATAAAAAAAAAACCAAACACTTGTAAAATACTTATTAAATATGAAACAAAGTTAACAACAACTTTTTTCAGAAACAATAACTATCTAATAGTTGTTAATAATACGCATCGATAAATCTATATTCTGAATGTAGTAAAATCATCAAATGAGTCCTCCCGCCCTGGGTGTTGCGGAAGAGACTGTAAGCCCCTTCATACTATGCAACTTAAGTCTCCGTTACCTTACGACTTTGGAATCCAGGCGACTATCGCAGTACAAATCCATAGATGTTCGTACACAGGCACGCGTCAATGGCTGTCAAAGTCGTAAGGTATCGTAGACTTGCGTAGTGTTGTGTACGAAGGGCCAAAGACTTACTAAAAAATTCAGTCTCATCCTTCATTTGCTCTTTACGTTCCAGGGTAATGGCTACCTTTACAGACGATCTAGCGAATACTATAGAAGCGCAGATTTTACTAAAATATTATTCTAATGATCAGTTGTGACAGTGCTGACGGAGCTCGTGGCTAAATAATTAAAGCCTCACAGGCTACGGGTTAAGCCGCGCTTGCCGAGGTTGGTCTGTGGATGGGTAACCATCTCTCATAGCGAGTTTCCTCCGTGCTTCGGAAAGCACTTAAAGCCGTTGGTCCCGGCTGTCATTTGTAGATCTTTGACAGTCGTTACTGTCACTGTGTTAGTCTGACCACCAATCTTACCACGGGGTATGGTATTACCCAGTTACTGGGTTGTGGAGGTCCGATAGGCAGTCGCTTCATGTAAAATACTGATATCCAGCTGCATCTGGTTTGACTGGAAGCCGACCCTAATATAATTGGGAAAAGCTAAACAGATGATGACCAGTTGTGACAGTGTAGAAAACTTTTTACAATTTCTTCGTTAACTAAATTGACTACAAAAGTTTCAAACGTTATTTCATTGAGTGGAGAATTTGCACTTCTAAATTGGTCATTTAGTTCATTTACAAAGAGGGACTGGAAGAGCAAAGTCGAATGTACAATTAGAGATACAAAGAGAACGTAACGAATTGTCTTAAATGTTCCTTTTATGTAACGTTTTCCTGTGTTGCAGACAGGGTCTGTATGTAACAGAAAAGTAATTTTCGGATAGGAATTAATTCGTTTTCGAAATAATCTTTTGCAATTTATCTCAATTCTGCTTAATGTTATTGAAATAGGTAGTCAGGCACTATGGAGACTAATTACCGCTGTTAAATGGAGTTCTAAGTAAAATTTTCGGCAGATATTGTCTTACAAAAAATAAAACATGGAACTTTTCTTTAAAAGCTTCTTACAATTCAACCTAGAGAAAGACCTCCCATCCTGGGTGGGGCGTAAAGGGCTGTCAGATTCGTAGCTACTGAGTCACACCCACGGTGTTTCTATAAAAAAAAAATGATATGCCTAAAACAATTTTTGTTACAAGTGCTGATTAGTGAATAGTCAGATAACTTTTATACAGCTTACCTATGGAAAATATGTCAAACCGCTATTTTTATTCCTCAGATAAAAATATTTCACTTTTGAAAAATCAGCCTTGAATGAAATATTCAAGTGTCAGTTGACAGAATCAGAAGAGGTCATTGACTTATCTATTCTCATATCAGACGCGTTGCTAATATTTCTGATACATTTAGCTAACACTTTGATCATTTTAATACTAGACAGACCAAGTCAACTGGTAGAATCGAGTTATTCAATAAAATGTATGTGGAGGCCAAGCTGGGTTAAATTAATAGGCTGGTGACCTGGCGGGGACTGGGGAGCTCGGGGCGACGTCGATATTAGATTATTAACTGCTATATCAGTATGGACAGGCATTAGACTGTGCCATATTTAGGGGAAAATGGTAAGTGAGGTTTAAATGTCATATTCCGGCGGTGATATTTTTTTAAACGTGGGGCAACACTAGGAATTTCTTCACGTGTCGTGGGTGCGTTTACATACATTTAACACACATACACAAACACCTAGACTCGAAACAAGTACTTGTAGATCATACAAATATTTGCTCCGTCCGGGAATCGAACCCGCGGTACATTGGGCAGCAGTCGATCGCCCAGCGACTGCGCCAACGATGCGAAACTTTAGGTTTTGGTGTTATTTTGCATAAACGACTCGTTTGTTAAAACTATTTTTAATATTTCTGTATTGTGGATGCGCTCACAAGCGTAACCTTACTTTTTGGAGCCCTGAGTGCAACGAGAGGAATTGTCAGTTTCCAAATGAGTTAAATCCACCCTGCTCGCAAACGCCCTTTGCGTTTCAGGGTCACGGAGAACCTTTTAGACAGTCCTGCGACCAGATTCCGGACTGCTATTGAAAAATGTTTGGATGAAAAATGTAAAAGAGAAGTTGAGCTTTCCCATTCGCATCCGTAACAACGGACACAAGTGTGAGAACCCTGGGGTAGTTTTAGTCAGTTGAGTCTGACATACCCCTCCGCATTCTCCAGGCGGAGGAAGTCTATGCCTATTTCTCCTCGAAAAAAAAGATAGCAAAAAATACAAAAAAAAAATTGTTGACAAAAATCACACACAACATCAACATTCCAAATATAAAAACAAAACCGAAACATGTTTTCATAAGCGCCTTGTAAAACGACCTTGGCTGGCTTTCTTGTGACCTCGTTACACTGTTACTTCGACGACCTTATTTATTTGACCTTGAGTCTGTTTCCGATCGCATACGGAATCTATCACTGTGGTAATAATTGCTGGCTGAGCAAATTTTGCGAATTGTGACGTCCGTTATCTTTTTTTTTTGTTTGTGTTGGATGATCTTTCTTTTGTTTAGAGTTGCTCGTTGCTTAGGGTTGAAGTACCACCTTGAATGTATGCATGCCTAGTACATTTTGTTGGTTACTCTTAAAGCGAAAACAAGAAAATTTAATGTTCCAGCACTAGTACAATCTTTGTGTTCCTATGTGGAATAAAATGCTAAATGAAAAACTATTCCACTAAAAAGAAAAAAAAATTGATAGGTGCCGTTCGTGTTCGTGTTGAGCCATTCGCTCAGGTGCCATTTTAGCGGGTGCCTTCCTGGAATAATTATATTATTATTTATTCCTCTATTTAACTAGCTCTCCTGCTCGGTTTTTATTGGTCTTAGCCTGATAGTATATAACCTATAGCCTTCCTCGATAAATGAGGTATCCAACACAAAACTAAATTTTCAATTCGAACCAGTAGTTTCTGTGATTAGCGCTTTCAACCAGACAAAACCTTCAGCTTTATAATATTGGTATAGATTAATAATTAGCTGTGACCAGCTTCGCCTACGTTTGTCTCTAAAGTTTTTCTATGGGATGTAGGGATGCAAGATATTCTTGTGTGTTATGCCAGACTATAATTAGGTACTTTTATAAGTCATACAATTTTTTTTGTGGGATTCGTACTCGAGACACGCAGCGGAGCAGTTAATCACTTAACCACTGAGCCAATAGTGGTGAGGATGAATTGAAAACCCAAATAAAAATAAATAAAAAAATTAAGAGGGTCTCAGCTATATTTGACATTAAAAAGAATCAGAAACCGACAAATGCGGATATAATTTTATTCCAAAACCTTCAAATCTTCAATTTAAAATTCAAACATTCCATTCCTTATTTGAATCTTCTTCCCAAGCGTCCATAGACTTAGCAAACATTTTTTTTTAATAACGTAGTCCGCAAAGATAATATTTATTTTAGGAAGAAAAGGAATTGTTTCTTCTTACAGTACAATTTTATTTTTTATTGACATATGGACATTATCCAGATAGGCCTTTATTTGAGAGTCGTTTTCACTGGATCGCATTTTAGGGTTCAGTGGGTGTAATGATTATTTGATGGTAAGAAGGAAGATTTTTTTTATTTAACTGGGTTTGTTCTGAGTAGAAAAATCTACAAAGAACTGAATACGAAACTAAAGAAATAACCCTCTTACTTATACTTGTCCTTGTCATTTTTATTTCAATGAATAGAGATGGCAAGTGACTTATGAACTGTCTGTCTAAAAAACAAATACCTCTCAAAGTTACAGTATAGAACAAGATATCAGTTGAAGTAACGATCTATTTTTTTAAATTATTTTATAAAACATTGCCCCACACTATATATTTCTCCTGTGTGGTGGGTGAGTTTACAAACATATTAAACTCACATACACAAATGCCCAAACCCGAAGCAACTACTTGTGGATTACACAAATTATCGAATCCACGACACGCAGCGCAGTCCAAATATCTCTTCCTCTGCCTGGCCTTAATCCCATTTATTTGGGGTCAGCCCTTCTGGTCAATCTTCGCCAGGACGGTCTGTCCTGGGTCGTCTGGGATGTTAATTGTGTCTTCTTCAGATCTTTTTCAAGAACTGACATCCATGTAATTGCTATATTTCTAATATCAATACCATTTAAACCAGTAAACAAAAACCAAAAAAAAAAACAGCTAAACCCTTAACCAGCGGAACGATTTTCAAATAAAAACAACCGTCACTTCACCGCATTTTTTACAAAAGAAAAACTAATTATTTCTCGCTTCCCACCATTCTTTTCCATTCAGTCTCGTTACTTTTTCTTAGCGCCATTTTCTTTTTATTCCCCTTTGTAACCAGTCTCGATATTTCTTAGGGTGACACTTAAAACCGTTTCCTACTTGAGTGATTGGGAAGTGCATATTGATTGTTTTTTACTCAAGTGATGTAATGATTCGGGGATTGAGAGCTTTCGAGAAGTTTATTGGGCCCTTTTTTAATGATTTAGATGAGGGACCAATGGAGAGGAAGTGGTTTGGATTTTTCTTTGATGTAACTGTAACTTTTTATTTCAAATAATTGATGCACGGTGGTTTCTGTTTTTATTCTCGTATTAGTCGTAGCAATGGTGGCCCAGTAGTATCGGCCCCGACTTACGAGTTACAGGTCGTCGAAGGTGCTAATTCAGAAAGGCGCATTACGCTGTGTAATTTATTTCATCACCACTGCTTTAAAAACGGTGAAGGAAAACAATGAGAAAACTGGCATGTACTAGAAGAGAGATGTGCCATCGACAAACCCGCGTGGCGAATTATTGCCTGCCTATCACATATAGGAGGCCTGTGTCTTAGCAGTGGAAACATTAATGGGCTGAATGACTAATAATGATGATGACTGTCACAGTTTGACAGTCATTACAGGTGCACACAGGGTCAAAACTTCAAGGGTTTGGGTTATCATGTTTAGTTAGGCAGTAGTTCCATATTTAGATTGGAAGCTGACCCCGACTTAAATAGGGAAAATCTTTGTAGATGATGTTGTAGAAATACGAGTATATACTTCAGCTCTCGAGTTCTTACTATGAGACTTACCGCTCTGGGTGGGACGAACGGGACTGAAATACTAAAAATTCACCCTCACCAATTGCCCGTTATGTTCCAGGGTCAAAGTAACCTTCTAAGACAGTCAAAAGACGTGAAATTTACGTGGGTTTGTTAAGTATTATTGAAGCTTTTAGATTTGACCTTAATTCGCACAGAATAAGTGACATTCACACACCCTCTACGATAGACAATTACACAATACTTTCTTTGATTTTGAAAGTCAAAGTAAACATTAATAAATAATTCGAAAGATACTGCATTACATGATTACGTCGTACGTTCTTAGGTCACCTCTAAGTTCTGAAAAAAATGTCTGAAATGTGAAAGTCGATCATCTATCATTTTGTTTGCTATTTCTTTTAATGTTTTGCTATTTCTTTTATCATAGCTGTTGCCAGCGATTTTGCTGGAGCTGTAGCTCGAAAATTATCAAACAAAAAAATTATCCCGAAATTAAAGGTACCTCTAATGCTGCGCACCATTTAGTCAAGATCAGTACCCCTAGCACGAGTTTTCTCTATTTTACTTTACAGAGTTTTTCCAGTATTAACAGCGCTTATTGTATGAAAATATGGAACAGCGCCTCTGGTGTGCGAAGAAGAAACCAATTTTTTCTTTGAAAATTGTCAATTTGAAGTCGTTAAAGTTCCAGTTTACTTTACGTCTCAAATACTGAAAACTCGTGCTGACGGTACTGATTATGCAACAAACATTCACATAATACTGGAAAAAAAATAATTTATACTGAAAGAAATTAATACTATTAGACACCACATATTTTTAGTAGGAACCTATACCAATGTTATAAAGTTGAAGAATTTATTTGTTTGTTTGAACGCGCTAATCTCAGGAACTACCGGTGCGAATTGATTTATCGAGGCAGGTTTTCGGATATATAACATCACGCGGTGACCAATAGGATCCGAGCAGCGAGAAATTACAAGACCACATGCAGACTGAATAAAACCAACACTGAAATAGTATCTGAATGTCCAGATCCTGAAAAGATTCCTTTCCTTAAGCCTACTAGCTAACAAAGGGTTGTTGTGATTGTAAATTCGCCACGAAATTAATTCCCCAGGAAAAAAAGTTTTGTTCTTGTTCCCCTAGTACTTTCTGTTTAGATTCCACATAGTGTCCTCGTTTTCAATTGTTTTATGCTGGATTTTATTTATTTCATTGTTTTCCACACGGATAAATTAATATTTACAAAAACAAAAATCTTTGGCTACACACATACTTTTTTCGTGGAGAATTATTCTTGTGGCGAACTCACAACCTAACAAACAGTCAACCCGCAAGTCAAACAAACTTATGGTACTTACACATAAACACACACACAAACATCTATATATAGATAGATAATCAGTAGTGTTGTACAACTTTACTCATTAGATACTATCTTACTAACGACATGTACTGTTAGTTTGTGCCTCGTTCAAGAGGGTAAGCATCTCTAGGGGTGAAGTTTTCAACCATTGGTGGAAGGGGGGGGGGGTAATGCAATTACCGACGTTTTAACGGCAGGTGGGTTACCCTTAACTAGCACCGTAATTGTATTAATAATAATTTGGTTACTTAAGTACGTATTTGATTTTGAATTGACGATTTCTGTGTAACAGCGCGCCAGCTAATCACTGCATGCATTTTGTTTAAAATAAATATTGGCAAATTGTTACCGCGAGTTAATATATCTGATGCTCACACGTAGTGTTGATTAGTGTTTGGAACAACCAACACTATTAAAATTATGTGTTTGTTGCAGCGTAGAGTGAATTGCGTTAGTTTTTAAAAACATTTATTACGTTTTTTAAAACTAAGTTAATAATATCATGAAGTTAGCCATGTTCTTGATTGACGCGAAATAACTAATAAGCAAGATGACGTAAATTTTAACTTTGGTATATTATAGAATTTACGTAGTAATCCAGAGCAGAATTATATTAAAACATTGCATTTCAGACCACCCCTGCCTCAAACGAAAAGATCCCAATTACAAACTTTCTCCATGTTATCAAAACAATTTTTAAACAAGGAAATAATACAATACTTTGTTATCATAAAACAAACTGAAATAAAACTGCACTCGACCAAAAACTTTGCAGTGTCATCCGCCATCTTATATCAGTCATTTACATCAAAATGGCGGCTTGACTGTCGCGATACCACCTTAACTTGAAGGCACATAACTTAGTTGAGTTTATATTGCGTACTTGAGGCTTACTTGTTATGAAGACAGTTCAACTTAGGGTGACAATAATGTGCCAAGTTTCTATTTAATATTACCCTCTCTAGCTTATAGTTTGGCATTTAAGGGTAAGGCTGGCCATGTGCGTGCGATTTGTCGTTGAACATCTGTCTATCATCATGGATGTTGTTTTTTTGTTATGCTACTTACTGTAGGTTAATTATTCAGTTACTTTAATTAAAGCAATATAACAATCTGTCCAGCCGACAGCTGACGTGTCTTCTTCTTCTTATATATAAAAATCAATTGCTGTTCGTTAGTCTCGCTAAAACTCTATAACGACTGGGCCGATTTGGCTCATTTTAGTTTTGAACGATTTCTGGAAGTCCAGGGAAGGTTTAAAAGGTGTGAAAAAGAGGCGGTGCGAAGTTTGCCGGGGCAGCTAATATTATTATATAACCTTATATAGACAGAATGCTCTTTATTGCACACCATAGGTATAAACTACTTATATTATATTGCAAAATGCGATATTTATAAAGGAAATTTTTGGAAAAAAAAACTTTACTAGTGTACAAACCTTTGTGGCCTGAAGCTAGATGACTAGTTTTTTGTTTAAAAAAGGGAATCAAATTTAAATTAAAATAAAAGACTTACCAATCAACGGCCGAATAAAAACAAACCAATACAAAACATAATAAGTACCTAATATTCCCAATCGCGAAGGCTTAATTAGTCGATCTACAGTCCCATAATCGACTCGTGTGCAACCAGCCTAAACACTTACGCCACCCAATGTCTAGATTATAGGCGACGCTTATCGAACCTAATAAATTGTAATAGCGATCGTTGTTGTAATGATGCCTACGACCCCCAACTGCGCTAAGTATTACTTAGGCTTTGGGGAAAGCCTTTATGTGTAACTAGGTATATGGAAAATTGGTGGAAATATTTTTGATGATCTAGAATAATCTAATAAGGAAAATTAAGAAAAGACGGAGCGTGGTTGCAATGACAAGTGTATATTTTATAAGAGACAAAAAATAGGAACATTCGTAGTATCTATGGTAAACAATAGACAATATTAATGGAAACTATTTCTGCTGCATTCACATTTCAACAATTTTGATCATTCGATGAGGTTTTTTGTGAAATGATTCGATAGCAAACAGTATTTTAGTCTGCGACCTTCTTGTTAATTGGATGTATCCTGTAATTTGTATGGTGTACATAATAAAGAGTATTCTATTCTATTCTACCTTCTGAGTCAGCTAGTACAGCAGACTCCTTACCAACTTTTAGAAGTTGAGTTAAAAAAGGCGTTCACTTTAAAAATAATTAATAGAGCTTTATTACTTACACGTATAACATAAACCAAAATTCCTGAGGCTTTGGGTTTTTCAGTATAAAACAGTGTTGCTATTTATTGAATGATACCAAAATAAATGTTTCCCAATTGCTTTTCAACACCAACTAGGCCATCGCTGTCATGCTCGACAAAGTCGAATCTTTCTGATGCACTGACCTGTTTAAAAAAAATTCTATGATGAGTGGAAGCATCAAAAATTACAAACTCTTGTACTACTTTTAGATAAAATCGTGAAGTAAATTTACTTGAATTTTTAAATATTTTGTTCATATTTACGACTGCACTACAGCCAGGAATCGAACCTGCATCCTTCCGGATCAATACTCGAACACCTTACCAGTTACATTACCGCAGTTCTGCTCGTCGATACTGAATATTTCATCCGTGTGAATGTGTTTGTTTGGGCGTAAAATTAATATACTAACACATTGTCTTTACAGCCACATCAATGCTGTATTAGAAAGCGTCTACCATAGTAAAGCTTTTTAATTTTTTATAAGCATTAACATTAATTGAGGAGCTCGTGGCTAAATAATTACAGCCGACAGGCCGATCTTCCGGGTTAAGCCACGCTTTCCGAGGTTGGTCTGTGGATGGGTGACTATCTGTCATAGCGAGTTTCCTCCGTGGTTCGGAAAGCACGTAAAGCCGTTGGTCCCGGCTGTCATTTGTAGATCTTTGACAGTCGTTACTGTTAGTGAGAAGCTCTAAAGTCTGACAACCAGTCTTACCATGGGGTATCTTATTACCCATTTACTGGGTTGTGGAGGTCCAACAGGCAGTCGCTCCATGTAAAATACTAATATCCAGCTGCATCTGGTTCGACTGGAAGCCGACCTGGAAGATATAGTTGGGAAAAGGCTAGGCAGATGATGATGTATTAACCCAGTAAACCAATTGATTTGGCTTTCCAGTTCCGCTCATGTCTGAAAATGGTACCTAAGAGATGACCAAACCCTACTGATGGCACCCGTTCACGAACATGACACAAAATATTCCACTCCAATATAAATCAAATATGTCAGCATTTTTTTGCCTCACTTCTAACGACAGAAATGACCCCTGAAATGACTTCACATTATGTCATAGTTACAATGTTACATATTTCCATAAAAAACTTTTTGCGAGCTCAATTCTCAAGTGGCTTCATGATAATGAAGACATTACCATGTTCGGGGTCCTAAATAGTCCCTATTGACCCCTGTTGGACCCTAATGTGGGACGTTTCTGGCCCCATTTGGTTTTATGTGATCGTATTTAGTCAGTGGGCTGAACTATCTTTATGATCATATGGTTTCACCTGCAGTGTTGGGTTGTCATGGGGTTTGTGGTATAGATTGTTATTTTCATGGGGAAAATCCTCATTTATGATTATCACTTGCTTGGGTTCAAAATAGACCTTTTTATTTGAACTAATGATTGAAATGATACAACGGTTTAATTTTTAGTATTTTTTCGTCCTTCTTCATCTATTGCTTTGGCAATAAAAAACTTTTCTTTTTCCATTCAGTGTTCTTATTATATTCTGCGAATCTGTATTCATTAGCGCTTTTTTCTTTATCTGCTAATATAATTTCATTTGTAGATCTTTGGCAGTCGTTACTATTATATAGAAGCTCTTAACTAAAGGTCTGACAATCAGTCTTACCATGGGGTATCGTATTTCCCAGTTACTGGGTTCTCGAAGTCCGATAGGCAGACGCTCCATGTAAAATATTGATATCCAGCTGCATCTGGTTCGATTGAAAGCCGACCCTAATATAGTTGGGAAAAGGCAGATGATGATGCTAATGTCATTTCATCATTTTAAGCAGAAGCATGTGGTTACAAAACCATTCCTACCGTGCAAAAAGCAAGAGAAATGACAACTTTTTGGAAACAGCTCGAAATTCTGGCGGTTTTAAAACCCATTCCAATATTTTTCAACCCTGCTTGCATGTTTTAAGCCGAAAACACGCAAAGATACATCCCCTCCACGTAAAAGCTTGTTCCATTACAAATTAGGGTAAGCTTAACCTGTAAACTGCCTATAATTAACGGCCCACTTTATTGTTACACTGTTGTTTTAAAGTAAACGCGGCATTTTAGGGTTAACGGTCTTACTATGCTTGCGTATGCTAATTTTATTTCAGCTATATTTAGGAAAGTGTTGATAATCTAACGTGAATCATATTTATGGTAATTTTTGAAACATTGGTTGTTTTATTTGAAAAAGTCCCTCAAAAAGTGTTGAGGGGAATAGCGTGCTGAAATATAGAGGAAGATATTAAAAAAATATCTTATTTTTCATCGTGGTAAAAGCATCAATGGGTGAGGGTGGGAGGGGGACTGTCAGGCTCGTACTGACTAAAATCCACGGTGTCCTTCAATAGCACTTTAGGTTCCTGGGTCACAGTAATTCGGTAAGTCCCGCGACCTATTAAAATCTTGGTTAAATAATATATTAGGAGGATTCTTAAACTTTATTAAAAACGTTTTCATAGTCATTAGCAATAAAGAAAAGCGATTTTTTCGTGAAATACTGGATTCTACTAAGTTGATTTATAAATTTTTTAACAGCAAAATAGAAGATTAATGGAAACGCAAAAGGTAATATGTAGGAAACAGATGCAGCAGGGTCTTACTTAATATCTTTATAGTAACGCATACCTTCCTAACCACGCGAACAAAGTCGCGAGCAACAGCTACCCACCACACTATTCCCAAACCACTGCAACTCCTGAGAGCCAGAATCAACAGTGGCAACCACCAGAAAAGCGCCGTGACAGTGAAGCTCGACGTGTGAGCAACATAATTATGTACGACCAAAACACCGTACACACTTAAATCGAAATGAGATGTTTAAATTTGAAATGACTCACTTACGACTCCCCATAACTAATGATTTACAATATACTCCTAAATGAAGACCGCCTCCCAAATGTCCCAGTAAATGTCGTGTAATGCTCTGCCGTTAATTTAATTAATGTTATCAATTAGGACGAAGGTGTTAAAGTGATTTGTTGGAGCGCATCAAAAGTTGGCAGCGCTTTGTCAAGCGTCAGCTGCAAAGCGCTGTATCGCTCAGGCTTGTGGAGTTGCTGTGTTGATAGCGTATGTACTACTATGTATATGTTTTTGTAGTGCAAAATGTTCACCAATTTCTGTGAAACCTGGTTGAATAAGGCCTTTTATATAAGTAATAATATCATTGAGTAAGTCTTCCCGCCCTGTGTTATTTTTCAGTTGCATTATCAGACTCATACTAACTAAAATCCAGCATGTTCGCTTAATTACCCATTAAAGAAAGAAAAAAAGATAAAGTTTTATAGGACTCATACAGGACAGAACAACAACATAAAATTAAAAACAAGATGTAAACATTAAACAGTAAAAGAAACTCAAATTTGAGACAATCTAAAAAAAAAAAACAATTTTGGTCTTGTACGAGGCCAAAGGCCCCCCCGACAGGCGTTTGGCTATCTATTGTGGGCCTTTTCATATTGCTGATAGTTCTTTGACGGGCGAATGAACTACGAAACGCATCGAACCGGGCTTGGTTCATGATAGGACGGCGAGTCACCCATTACTCTGGGTCCTAAAGAACAGGCTAATTTTCTTCTTTACACGAAAAAGAAAGAATTCAGTTCAAAGCTTGCACAAAACATTTCAAGCTTAAAATTTCCCGAACAGCACCCGAACAATTCCGAAGACACATTTGTTAAGAATTTGTCAACATGCACGGACAAAATGGCGGGTGTCAGTTGTGCTACAATGAAAACTTAAACGTGGCATGTACACCCCAAGGGGAACTTGGAATTCGAGGGACCATGTTGAAATGAAATGTGGGACATATTTTATTTATTTATAGAACATTTCTGACTTACTAACTGTTGCCAGCGGTTTTGTTTACTTGTAACTTAAAAATTCTATTAGTGGAACGCAATATGGGAGTAAACGGTATCCAAACTGTTAATCGAGATTATTATTATATTGAATAATTTTACTAGGGGTCGCGGGACTGTCTCATCAAGTAACCGTGACGCCGGAACGTAAAGGGCTATTGAAGGAAACCGTAGATTTTAGTCAACACGAGTCTAAGCCCTTTCGTAAACAAGGCGACCCAAGTTTCCGATACCTTACGAGTTTGGTTTCTATTGACGCGTGCCTGTGTACGAACCTCTATTTATTTTTATTGCGATAGTCATCTGATAACCAAAGTCGTAGGGTATCGGAGACTTGCGTTGCCTTGTGTACGAAGGGGCTAACAGTCCCGTCCCGCCCTGGATAGGACTCATTCGATGATTTTACCACGATAAAAAAGTCTTCTTTTCAAATTGTTTCATGTGTCATAGGACTTTTGAACGCCATTGTCTGCGAAATTGATTATTTAATAAATGTAGTATGCATTACTTAATCATTTTGTATTTTGTTAGCATCACTTTGAAGGTGAAATAAGTTCGACGTTCGTTAACCCTCAATTTTATAGTAGACAATTCATTTGCTAGGCAGACGTCATAAATATCGATTATGTTTCATCAATTGAATTGTAATATTTTGTTAGTTAACGTTCGAACAAATTGATTATAGCGAAATATCGAAATATTGAGGTAAAGGCACGGTAATATAATCATACAGTACCCCAACTTCATACAAACGGACGAAAAGCGAGCTATACCTACGCGCCTCGATGTCGGGGCGCGCTCGGGGTGCAGACAGTCACGGCTGTACCGCAGTGTCGAGCGGACGGTGTGTTGGTTTTTTAACAGTAACCGCGTGTTTTTATCTCTAAAAATCAGTTCGAGTACATATCTAATAAGACGAGTAGTTTAATTAAGCTTTATATTAGAATGCGGATTTATTATACTTTAAAATTTAACAATAAAGCATTTCGTACGACTCAGTCGTGGCGTAAATATTTTTCGGTCTCAAATACTTCTATAATATATCGGACTTTATAAGCCCGATTTGTTTTTCAAACAAAAACAGGATTTTTTAAATGAAATCTACCAATCAAAAAACAACACGCATTTTTATTGAACACTTCCTATTCATTATACAAAGTATTTCATTTATTTATATAAAAAAGTATATTTACAATCACAAGACTAAAATAGAAACAGAAAGTACGCAAAGGCAAATGTTATTAAAATGTTGTAGACGGGTAGCCCTAACGCATGTTTACGTACCGCGCGGCTGTAGGTATTTAAAACTGTCTGGCGGCCGAGTTACGCTACTGTATGATTATTATACTGTGGTAAAGGTTCAATAAAAAGTTGTCTATTCATTTTTTTTTAATTACTTTAGAACTTTACTGAGAAATTTTATTTTAGCAACCGATTTTTTCAATTAAAATACTTGGAATTGGCACAGGGCATTATTGGAAAACTGCCTTCGTTATTTTCACGTTCAAAAAGTGTTTATTTTTTAGGTCTAATTTATTATAGACACATTTTTTGAAGAAACTTAAATGAACACTGTATAATATGTGTTTATTTTGGAGGGTCTTAAGCTGGGTACTCACTTAGCAGTGTTGCATGTAACGTACCAGATACGGTATCAAGTGAGTACGTAAGCACGACTCGCTGTAAACTGCATTCGCAGTGATACCGCCAGTCGACGGTTCACTGCGAATGCAAAGGCGATTCGCAGTGTGTTCGGACGAGCCGAATCCACATGCAGGTTGATACAGAATCTGATACGTTGCATGCAACACTGCTAAGTGAGTACCCAACTTTTTGTTTAAATAAAAATAGAAGCATCGTTTGATCTGCAAAGTTAAGCCGCACTTCCTTCGTTCAGTCAGTTGATGGGTGACCATCCATTACATAGCGAGTCCTCCGTTCCTCGAAAAGCATGCTCAACCATTTGTCCTAGTTGTGACATATAGGTCTTTGTCTTAAAATTATCCGTCGGATGTACGTACACCCGACTTGCAGCATAACGTGACCTTGTCACGATAATCTAGCATCCCGAAGTCAGTCTCAAGCCGCTCCGATCGTGTGTGCATTCATCATGCTCCATCTGACCATGTTTCTGAATAGTTTGGTACGGAGTTAGTCTACTTTGTAAATAGTTCTACGTATGTTTGTTTGATGATGACAAGTTGGTTAGAGTTGAGTATTTAGGTATACTAGGTGACCCATAACCTATTTCTAGGACGTATCAAATTTTGAGAAAACGCGAGATAACAAATAAACATGGAAAGACTTTAAAAATCTACAATCCAAGTGAATACTCAGAGCAGTTTGTGAAATAAATGAATTCTTAAACTACTTAACTACAAGTAAGCATAATGTCTGTGCCTTGTGTTCCACTTTCACCTCAAAGAGTGTCAGCATAATGAAGGGCCACCCTTTATAGGGCCAATGCCTGCTGGGCTCACAGGACTCACGAATTACCGTGACCCCAGAACGCAAAGGGCTTTTGAAGGACACCGTGGATATTAGTCAGTACGAGTCTGATAGTCCGTCCCGCTCTGCACCGGTGTGAGAACTTGAGATGATTTAAAAACGCTAAAAAAATGGGAGCAGATATCTATTATTGTTATGTAAGTACAAAAGTAGTAAAACATTCTCTAAAAAACACTTTTCTGAAAACCGCATCAAAATTGGTTTAGCCTAACGCCAGATAATTGCGGACAAACATACATTTTTTTTTAATAATTTTAATATAATAAATTATAATAGAATAAGGCGTTACTTTGCGGAAATCCATGACATTGAATGTTATGAAAAATATCTAGTTTTAATTTCGCCCCTCCACGTGGAAGGGCGAAACACATGTCGAGTGTAGGTTTGATTGCATGGCATGTTTTTCCGACGTTTCGTTTTCTTTGCACGTGTGCATATGCATGTAGGCGGGAGGGTGGGTCCTTTTCTGCATGTGCATATGCATGATTGCATAGGGTGGGATTGCATCCTACAACAAGCCTGGATTTTTGTCGCGAAATTAAAACTAGATATTTTTCATAATATTAATGTCCTTTAATAAAAGCCTGAACAACGTTCACAGACCTTGAATAAATGGCGACGATCAGCTTACTCAAGACATTTGACAAGCCACACACGTTCATAATTATATGGGTAGTTCCAATAAAAACTAATGAGGCGACCTCTATCGGCTATTAAAGACATGCGTGAGACATTTACCAGATTTCGGTTTCCTTGATATGTTTGATCATTAAGGCTTCGTTCCAGGAGACGCGGGGCGTCAGGCGGCACGGTGTGTGAAGCGGTCAGCCCGGAAACAAAAATATGCTCGTCCACAACTTTGGTCTAAGCGGTGATAGATGTGACGGGCGGCGCGAATAAGACATTAGTTACTTTGTAATTATGCGAATTCGCTACAGGCGGTGCCTCGTGGGGTGTGATAAACATTTCTGTTTATTCGATCTTACCGTAATCAGCAGTAACTTAGTGCGCAGCGGCGACTTCTCGCTAAGTCACTGCTCATTGCGGCATGGGCGTGAAAGGGCCGATACGGCGACCGCTCCGCGTCCCATCTAGCGCCCAACGTCTCCCTGAATGACCGCTTAAAGCGTATGAAGGTCTTTGTTTTTCACAGAGATCTCCAATGATCTTATTGAATGATTTCTAAAGACACTTCGAATTCGAAGGTATTTTGTTAAGGAAATGAAAATTAGGCTGCCCATAACCCTGTTTAGGATAAGGTCAAATCATTTATTATACAACCTATAAGACTACAACTACTTGGTGTTCTAATAATCAAAAATCAAATAAAAATAACAATACCATGATCTATACTTAATATATAGTTTATTTGGTTGGAAGCGCTAATTTCAGGAATTGATCTAAAAAAGTATTTTTTTTAAGTGACAGATGGAGATCAACGTTTTGATAATGAAAATCATTTTTTTCAAACACCTATTAAACTAAACGCATTTTCCCATGTAACCTTCCAAGAAACGTAAACGCAAACCCAAACTTACGCGTTAACGTTGATACTCTAACGTTCTTCGTTTATTAAATTGAGCCCCAACGGCTCACGTCTGGCATTCTAGCTTAACTTCATAATCAACTTGCTCATATTAGGTGGTCGCGTAATAAGGGGCTCATGTTACTTGCTAGTTTTAACCCCCGGGTTTGGTTGCAAGTTTGGGGGGACAGAACTAGAGCCAACTTTTTGTTTTGGATGAGGTTATTATGTAGTTTCTCGAAGATAATAAACAGAAATGACATAAGGAAACTTGTCTTACTTCTTGATTATGATAAAATATTTATGCAATTAAGACGACAAAGTTGGCCATTGAAATGATATTTTTATCACATGACTGTATTCAAAAATAAATGTACTAAGTTTAAAATAGCTCAATAATTGCTAGGGACTAAAGTTATGGATATCGTCCATAATTAGTATTAGTAGTCGGTCCGCATGGGAACATTTCATTGAACAATTGAAAAACTATTTATCATTAAATTATTAATAGTATTGGCAGAAAAACAGTGCGCGTTAAAATAAAACGCGCGAGTACCGCCGATTTCAGTTTTATAAAATATCTTACAGTTTCTAATAAAATCGCATAAATAAATATAAAATAATTGAACGTAACGTCGGCGCTTATAAAATGCACTTAGTTATTTTTTCATCAGAGTATCTACTTAGGCAGCAAGATTATTCTAAACTCGGGTGACGTACTTTGAATTCCTCGCTGCGCTCAGGATTACTGCTTCGCAGACTATATAATGCTTCGCTAAGCTCTAAATAAAAAAAAAAGACATTCTCGCCTTTAAAACACGTATTTGTTCCCTAGATACCACAGAAAATAAATACGTAACATCCAGTTAGACGCAAGGTGCCTATAGACTTAAGAAAGGGTCGGGTCGAAATGCCCTACAGACCTACAACTTAGGTTATAAAAGCTAAGACCTAGAAACTTCTATATAATTAAGGTGACCAAACATGACAGAATGGGACAGAAGGTACGTTCCGCACAAGCACAAGCACGAAGCTTTAAGACTCGTTATCCGGAAAATAACTTCAATGTACACAAAGAACAACAACATTTTTTTTGACGATTGTTCGATAGAAATACTATCATGGATCAATAAATTCAACTTACATTTTACTGGAAATAGCATATGGAATGTATCGTACATAGACGTCTATATCACTATTCAAATAATACCGTTTTTGTACAATCAATAAACGACTTAATGCTAGCTGTGAATAAAATTCGTTTCCAGTTGATTTATTTTCAATTGATGTCACTAATAAAGGGTTTGAGATTTTTCTGACGCTTACTTATTCTACACCAAAATGCGTAGACTGGACTTTAAAGTTTTATCTATCTCTATAATTTTTGGAAACAAAACCACATCATCTGCCTAGCCTTTTCCCAACTATATTGGCCTATATTGGCCCACTCCCTCTCACAAGAGAGGAGGCCTGTGTCCCAGCAGTGGGAACGTTATAGGCTGATGACGATGACGATTGGGGTCGGCTTCCAGTCAAACCAGATGCAGCTGGATATCAGTATTTTACATGGAGCAACTGCCTGTCAGACCCCCACAACCCAGTAACTGGGTAGTACCATACTCAATGATATGACTGGTTGTCAGACTTTAGAGCTTCTGACTTAGATAACGACTGTCAAAGATCTACAAATGACAGCCGGGACCAACGGCTTTACGTGCTTTCCGAGGCATGGAGGAAACTCGCTATAACAAATGGTCACCCATCAACCTCAGCAAACGCGGCTTAATTCGCAAGATCGGCCTGTGCGGCTGTAATTATTTAGCCACGAGCTTCTCCTGGAAACAAACCCACAAATACTAAATAGTCAACGTAAAACTTTAAAACTTCTATACTATTCTGTGACACGATCTAAGTCTTAGTAAGGTGAGCTTAGGAGAGAGCATTCCAAAAACGGCTATGTCCGAACCTGTTGCTTAAACGAGGGTAGTATTAAATTCTGGAGCTTGGCATAGTTCAGATACTGAGACCTGTTACTTAGTTTACTAGAAATATAGACTAGTGAGACTTTAATTTAGGCTTGTTTTCAGGTACTAACATAAGAGCAAAGCCACACGATGCGAGCTTGCTCAAGCAAGTTAAGAGCAAGCAATTGTGCGATTTGCAATTTCTACTAAAAATGAATCGTCTTTGCTACAACGATATAATGGTGATGATTCGTCGTCCTGAAGAGCATGTTTTGTTTTTCATCTACCCTTTGAAAACCACAAGTTTTGTGTCTTATGTCGTAGTGGTAAAGATGATTTTCACTTGTATTTGAAATCGGTCGAATTGCGTCGCATCGCGTCGTTAGCAAGCTCGCTTACTATATCATGTACACACGGGTACACACCAGGTTATGCAAAACCAGTATTAGCTGACCGTTCATTGTGTGTAAAAATCCTATGAAGTGAGACCAAGACAAACTGGTTTTGTACCTATAGCTTGATGTGTAGCCGTGTGTACAAGACGCGTTGGCCTGCAAGCGCACCGGACTTGTGACCTGTGAGACGAGGCGGGGAGGGGTGAATTCGTTGCAACGTCGGCCGGAGCGACACCGCTCAGTTTTTTATGTTGCCACTGCAGCGCTGCTGCCCGTGTTGCACGAAAATAATTGCGGTGTGGTACCGCAACGTGCGGCCTTAAGAGCGGTAAGCCGTACATTATTTCATACAAACTTCCAAGTCCTTTTCTCCACTCTGTATATATTTTTGTGCCCAGTCGCGTTATTTTATTATATTTCAAGATGGGTTACGTACTTTGTCAATGAGAGGCGTACCCAAAATATTTTGTTGCGTGCCACTGTTTTGCCATCGCTTGACTATAAGGCTTCTACTCCTTTTACGCTGATGTCGCACGTGTACGCACCGTTGACGTAAGCTTTGTGTACTATGGTGCTGTATAGAAAATAATGTATATTCGTACGCACTACCGACGTACGCAATCAACATAGCGTAATATAAATTCAAGTCTACCTTAAAGTTATGAGCGTCACCTGTAATTCAAGTTCTAGCAATACTCGGTGTCTTCTCCAAAAACCACACATCAGTATTAGATAGACAAAATCTTTACACTGTAGTCTCCAAAGGAAAGCAATAACAGCAAGATGGCCGTGCAACATGTTGTAATACAGTAAAATGTTACTGTAACAGACAATTTTCGTGTTCGTCAGCGTCCGTATTACGATCGCGGGTGAACGTGATCCGAATGCATACGATCACTTACGGACGAACTTATTATGGTCACATTAAAATACAGACGACGTAGGGGTACTACGTAGACGTTGGCTTAAGATTATTAATGAAAAATAGGTAAATATCGTGAAAATCGTGCTGTATATGTTACTATTAAACGGCATGTATGGCGCAGTGCCTGGGCAATTGGGCTGGTGCGCGGTGTGTGTGTTGTGGTTCCATTCCCGCAGGGAACAAATATTTGTGCTAGATATAGGTTTTCTTCCTGTGTTTTTTTTTTAAATTTAAATGTGTGTCTCTATCGTGGTCCCTTTGCACCAAATAAATGTTTTTTTTTTCTATTTGTATAATCTGCAAGTAGTTGTTCCGGGTCTGGGTATTTGTGTAACTGAGTTTCTATGTTTGTAAACGCACCCACGATACAGGACGAATTCCTAGTGTGGTCCACGTTTTTGTTACGTAAAGTAAACACACACTTTGATGTTAATTTGGTAGATACAATTAGTTTCTCGTAAATTCTACACTAGAGGCGCTTTTATTTATACTAATATTATAAAGGTGGAGAGTTTGATTGGTTGATCGCGCTAATCTCAGGAACCACAGGTCCGAATTAAAAAAATCGTACATGAACTTTCCACTATTCTGATAAAGTTTAAAACCTTTTAATGAAATTTGACAGATTCGGAGCATTCGTGTGTAATGTAACATCAAAGTGCGCATTGTGATGCTCTATTGTTCTCCCTCACTGATGAAATGTTCGAATCTGTAACGTTACATTACAGGCGAATGCTCGTCAGTGCGCGCCTCATCAGCTTCCCATTTTATGATCAATTAAGGTGGCGCCTTCTGCTATTAAAGTTAGCATTTTTTTATACTGCGAATTTACATTTCTTAATATTTTTTGTGTTTAGGAATGTTAATTTATATTCTAACCGTGACTTAATTATACAAAAATATTCTGATTGGGTAGTTTTACTCTTTTAAGGTAATTATTATTTCATTTTAATTGAGTGTTGAATATGCGGTCGTTGACATTTATTTTGACAGTCAAAGTCAGTGTTTTAAACTCTTTTGTCGATGTATTTGTGCGGTATTGGCGAATTCTGTAAATAAGAAACGTTACATTTTTATTACAGCCATAACTGAATCTGGAAACCTATTGAAAATTTGACAATATAGATATATTAGTTGATAATTTATTTCATATTTTCCAATAACTACTTTCAACTAAACAACCAACAATATTAAAAAAAAATACTACCGTAACATTATTTTTTTCGAATTTGGTTATAAAAATTAAAGTTTAACTTATATTAGGAAACCTCACATAAAAATCAAGCATAAATCTATTTAACCCTTCAACACCACCCATTACCCACAAAGAAAAAAAAAAGTGGCGAATAACCCTAAATTACAATCAACACCTCCTTAAGCACCCCTCGAAAAAAAAAGAACGAAAGACGTTACCGTTACGATAACGCTTCAAAAATCGTTTTACGATATTTAATATCGCTCTACGGTACTTAATACCGTTTCGCATTTTATTGAATAAGTACCTTCGATTAAGATAGGGGGGTGTCTATTAATATTTATAAAGGCGTCCAAAGGTTCTATGGAAGATTATTGATTATTTATGGGGTGTGAATATTTGTCCTCAAGGTGGTTTGGGGTGATTAGATCTTTAGGTAAGATGGTGGGTATTGTTTTAGGAGGTTTTATGTAACTCGTTATGTAATCTATGCACCTATATTTGTTTAACTTCAGGCGCCGCTTAGAAGAAAGATATAGATCTTCTTTACATTTTTAAACAAGATTTTGTGGTTTTGTACAGGTGTTCTCCATACAGGATGATAGGACTTATTGATGATTTTAACATCTCACAAAAATGAGTGTATACCGAACGGTGTCAAGTCTTTATTTTTCGAAATAACTGTACAGTCAGCACGAGTTTTCAGTATTTGAGACGTAAAGTAAACTGGAGCTTTGACGACTTCAAATTGACAATTTTCAAGGAAAAAATTGGTTCCTTCTTCGTACACCAGAGGCGCTGTTCCATATTTTCATACAAGAAACGCTGTAAATACTGGAAAAACTCTGTAAAGTAAAATAGTGAAAACTCGTGCTAGGGGTACTGAACCGAGTTTACTGAAACTTCATACCCAATACCAACGCAATAGGTCATGATTCACGTTGAAAAACAGGAAATAAACGAAAAACTATCACTGTTTTATTCACGGTCGCATAATAAATTTATTTCTCACAAAAACCTTATAATCTCATTTCATATTACCAAATTCATTCGCAAGCCGGTCACTATCTCCAAACTGACATTCTCATACATTCCTAACCCTCCACTGCCGAGTGTGTTGCCTTGACATTGTATGCGGGGGTATTCAGAACCAGATGCAGACTGAATGTATAATACGGATAGCGGAGGGTTGAGCTCGAATCGTCTGACGGTAGATACGTGCTGTTTTTGGGAGTTATTTGGAAGTATATTTATCATGAATTGTTATTAGAGGGGTATTTTCTCTTACAGGTTTAAATTGAATATATGTGTGACAAAGTATGACACAAAGTCGATTAAGTGTGTCGGTTCAACAAATTGGATAGTTATTTTTTGTTCTTTTCATATACATACTTCTAGATTAGTCATCATTTTATGATCAATAAATAAGTCAACCTATCATCAGGATAAAATCTATTCCTGTTACAATATTGACAAAAAAAACTGGTTTAATCGTCCTAAATTGAAAATCGAATATACATACATATACAGAAACACAAACACTTCCGTAATTTTAATTGTCTTTGGTACTACCATCCCTAGTTATAACTCGTCCGTTTTGGTTCAAATCTTTGTTGAATGCACCTTTCTCCTTAAAAATATTTCCAGCACAATACAAAATACGGATAGGCGGTAGAAAATAAATGTTTTGGCAGTGTGGTTCCATCGTTAACAATATTGAATCCAACAAAATAAAAGGTTCGCAAAACAAACAAGCAACAAGTTGTCTCCAGTCAATCATCATCATCATCATCATCATCAGCCGGAAGACGTCCACTGCTGAACATAGGCCTCCCCCTTAGACCGCCACGCCGAACGACAATTCGCCACTTGCATCCATCGGTTGCCCGCGACTCTCACGATGTCGTCGGTCCACCTAGTGGGAGGCCTACCTACGCTGCGTTTTCCGGTCCGTGGTCGCCACTCGAGAACCTTTCTTCCCCATCGGTTGTCAGTTCTACGAGCGATGTGGCCTGCCCATTGCCACTTCAACTTGCAAATTTTACGAGCTATGTCGGTGACTCTGGTTCTTCGCCGAATATCCGTGTTCCGGATTTTATCCCGCAAAGAAACTCCGAGCATAGCTCTTTCCATTGCTCGTTGAGTGACTCTTAGTTTCTCTAAAAGGCCAGCAGTCAAAGACCACGTTTCAGAGCCATATGTAATCACTGGCAACACACACTGGTTAAACACCCTTGTTTTGAGACACTGCGGGATTTTCGATGAGAAGATATCACGTAGCTTCCCAAACGCTGCCCATCCTAGTTGGATTCTTCGGGCGACCTCTTTCTCGAAGTTGGACCTACCTAACTGAACAATCTGTCCAAGGTAAGTATAATGGTCTACAACTTCGAGAGTATCATTCCCAACAACAACCGGTACGGGCGCCACATGGACATTCGACATGACTTTCGTCTTGTCCATGTTCATTTTAAGGCCGACCCGTTGGGAAACGATACTGAGGTCGCTGAGCATAGCATTGAGGTGCTCCAACGATTCTGCCATGATGACTATATCATCGGCAAAACGAAGGTGAGTGATGTATTCGCCATTGATGTTGATGCCGAGTCCGTCCCATTCCAAGAGCTTGAAAACGTCCTCCAACGCGTTCGTGAACAGTTTCGGAGAAATAACGTCTCCCTGTCTCACGCCTTTCTGCAATTGGATTGGTTTCGTGCTCTCTTCCTGAAGTCGGATGGACATGGTGGCGTTACTATACAAACACTTCAATACTTCGATATACCTATAGTCGATATGACATCGTTGGAGGGACTGCAATACTGCCCAGGTTTCGATTGAATCGAAGGCTTTTTCATAGTCCACAAACGCTAAACATAATGGCCGATTATACTCCTCTGTCTTCTGTATAATCTGGCGGAGCGTGTGTATGTGGTCTATGGTGCTAAAGCCTTTTCGGAAACCGGCTTGTTCGGGAGGCTGGAAGTCATCAAACCTGCGTTCGAGACGGTTCGTAATGACTCTTGAGAACAGCTTGTAAACATGGCTCAGAAGTGAGATTGGCCTGTAGTTCTTCAACAAGGTGTTGTCACCCTTTTTGAAGAAAAGAACAACCACACTCCTGTGCCATGCTTCTGGCGTAGTGCCTTCGAGTATGACGGAATTAAATAACTTCTGGAGGACTAGAAGTACCGGTTTTCCACCCGCTCTCAGAAGTTCTGTTGTGATTCCGTCATCGCCCGGCGCCTTGTTATTTTTGAGCTGTTTAAGAGCCATTCTAATCTCGTACAGGCTGATGTCCGGGATATCCTCAGTGTAGTGCCGAGTCAGTTTAGCTCTTGCGTCTCGAGCTGTACCGACACTGGGTTGTCGTGTAGATGTGTATAACTGTCCGTAAAACCTCTCAAGCTCTCTTAGGATCTCTGGTTTCGTCGAAATGATGCTGCCGTCGTTAATCTTCAGCCTTGTCATTTGGCTTTGCCCAATAGACGAATTCTTTGCGAAGACTTTTGAGCCCTGGTTCCGCTCGATCGCCTCTTTGATCCGTGCTGCACTATAGGCACGCAGGTCACGTCGCATTGATTTCGAGATTCGTCTATTGAGTTTGCCATATTCCGACATATCAGCTGAAGATTGCAGCCTCATCTCAGTCCGGTCTTGCATCAACTTGATGGTTCCGTTCGAGAGCTTTTGAGGTTTATTGCGGCGTGGGGTCTTATAGAACTTAGACCCCACAGCTTGGACAGTTTCCACCAACCCATCGTTAATCTCGTCCACAGTTTCGCATTCGGTTAGGCACTGGAAGCGATTGTGCAGTTCGAGTTGGAAGTGTTCGGGGTTCTGGATGTGGGCAGGACCAGGTCGGAGCGTGGACTTCACCAGACGAGACCTTTCAAGCTTCACATTGATATTCAATGTGCCTCTGACGATTCGGTGATCGCTACCGGTTTTTACCCTGGCGATCACAGAGACATCACTGAATATTCGCTTCTTGGTCGTCATGATGAAGTCGATCTCATTTCTGGTAGTACCATCGGGGCTCATCCACGTCCACCTCCTGGATGGCCGCTTCTGGAAGTAGGAGTTCATCAAATGAAGCTCTTCCTTTTCCATGAAGTCGACCAGTCGCTGGCCCCTATGGTTTCGCTGCCCATACCCAAATGGCCCCACTCTCAACTCATCGCCATTCCGTGCGCCCACCTTCGCGTTGAAGTCCCCCATAACAACGGTGAAGTATGTTTCGGAGGTATGTATGGCCTCGGATATTTCCTCATACAATGCCTCTACTTCATCATCAGAATGTGTCGAGGTCGGCGCATATACCTGTATGACCTTCAACGAATACCGGTTGGTTATTCTGAGTATAAGGTATGCTACCCTGCTCGACACACTGTCGACCTTCATAACGTTGTTGATGAGGGACCTGCGGACGAGAAATCCCACACCACCCTGGGATTTACGGTCTCCTTCCCGGTAGAAGAGCATGTTGCCGGAATCTAGAACCATCGTATCCTGACCCTCTCTTCGGATTTCAGATAGTCCCAAGATATCCCAGCGCATTTTGCTCAATTCTTCCTCCAGCTCGATAATCTTCTCATCGGTCCTCAGTGTGCGGATGTTGTGTGTTGCCAGGGCCAAAGTTCGTTGGGGGTGGTAGCGGGGCATCTGCCGGGGATTCTTCGCACCCCCTGCTCCGCCGTTACTCGGTCCGCTACCCAGACCAAGAATAGCGGAGCTGCCGGGGACTGGGGGCCGTGTGCTGTGCTTGTCAATCATAATGGGGGGGGGGGGGGGTTGCCATAATCCCCACGCTTGGCAGGCGGCTTGGGGATCGCAGAAGTCACCGAGGTTTGGCAAGGACGCTGCTGCCCGTCCTTCGGTGGCTGGACGTAGTTTAAGGACGTACCCGGGTCCAATAACATCACTCCAGTCAATAACATCACTCTTTTACCGAAACCGAACAAAACTTCAACAAACTTTTCACTTAGAAGTATTAATAAAATAATCAAAAATCCTTCAACTTCCTCGCCCATTTTCCCAACACCACAAATCATAAGGCCTGCGTGACAACTCTGACAGAGATAATACCCTCGAGGTAAGACCCCCAAGATAAGACCCCCGCGGTAAGTCGAGGGTTATTTTTCTTACTTTTATTTACTACGGTGTGAATGACGGCGATAAGGGAATAGGTATTTTGTATTTATTCTGTCTGTCTGTCAAGTTGGCGCGAAAGATAGCGAGAGAAGAAAGTGTGGAGAAAGATAGTGGATTGAATGAATGTAAAGTTTTTTTAAATAAATATAACAGCGTAGTAGTTAATTTTAATTTACTGCTGCTTATTTATTTTTTCATATAGAATTTAAAGATGGATTCGGAACTTAATCATCTTGTAAAATAATATAATTCGATAACGTGGCGCTATTTATTATCATAAGAACTTTGTTGTTGTCATTTTTACGAACATTGTTTTTTTTTCGGGACGATAGGTAACTAGAGTCTATTTAAAGCTACTTAAACAAATTTTCTTTCTTCATCTATAATATTTGTTATTAATATTAAACTTAACATAATTATTTCGTGAATTTGAACTTACAATTCTAACACCTTACAACTACGAGTATGTTTTCGTTGCAGCGAAATCATTCCACAAAAACATCATCATCTGGAACATGGGATACAAAATCGAAAATAATAGTCTCCGTGCAACCCGTCAACCCAGATGGACAAAATATGTGGAGCACGGTTTAGCACGCAATGTCCCCCAGTTATATTATACCATTTATATATGAACCCGTTATTATAACATAAAATAACGCTAAAACTGCGCCCGCAACCCCATCCCGGAAAGGTTATTATAGTTTTCCCCATTGTTAGAAGGTGTCAGAGTGGGAGACGAAACAAATAACTTTTATACCGACGACATGCGACATAAAGATTCATTATATAACAGACAGCGACGAGGAGAGTAATTAGTGCTGTAATAGCTTCAGGATGAATGGACGTTTTCGGGAAAATTCTGGAAAAATATACCTTTTGTCCGTTTTTTTATGTTTCCTTGTAACTATTTCGCTGTCATTTTGTGTTACTGCGGAAGTTATGTGTAACGTACCTGTAAAAAAAAGAAAGTTTATTTAAAATACTTGCTAGGTCTATGTACATGTTCTATGATGCCGTGATCATAAAGGGCAATTGATTTTAAGTTAGTAAAAGTCTGACAGTCTCTTTTGCATTACGCACGCGGGAGGACTCATTTGGTGATTTTACCACCAAAAACAAAAAGGAATCCATGTGATGGAATTGTCTAAGGATACTGTGGTCTTGGCACGCAAAGGGAAACTCCTCAGTCACCCTTTGCATTCCACGGCCCGTTCTATCAAACAGGGTGGATTTTTCACCATAAAATATGTATAAGAATCAATCAATCTGGAGATGCCAAATGTGCACAAAGTTTTAAGCCTGTTCTTCTCTACAAAGATCTAAGTTTTGAAATAGAATCTTGTCTGCAACTTTCTGACGAACTAAGCGATACTTTTAAACACTAACGAGAAATGCCGTCAATATAATTAAATTCTAATATCGCGAAATTTCACGACATTTTCCGTTAATGTGTCCTACGTTATTGTTAAAAGTGCCTGTGAATGTTTAAATTGTTTTTTTTTCAGTTTCAATTTGAGAACGAAAACCTTTGCCCGACATGAAAACAATGTTAGTTGTTTTTATAATACTGGCCTCTACGCCATCACGACCTTAAAAAAACTTAACAATACACATAGATTATTATCGCAGAATCGTCTGTGACCTCACCAAGGTCTTCTCTAACAGAAGAGGTCAATGCACTGCCTAATAATTTTAATTGGATAATTTAATGTAATTTAAGACAATATTTTTGAAGAGGTCGTGCCTTAATTACCGTCGAGCTAGTTGACTAATCTGAGGTAGGGTTAAAGGTAAGTCATGTACTTGTTATAATAAAGTTGTCTATTTAAATATTATAAGTAAATAGCTATTTCTATTCATGATGTTTTTGGGTCCATATTTGAAATTATAATTCAAATTCTCAAAGATAAAATGATAATGCTCAACATTTTTAGAAAATTTAAATTACGATCGTATCTACATTTCCAGAATTATTATATAGGCTGATTTTTTCAACTGTGCGTGGATGACTTCCCAGGATATCATCTATACATATAATAAAATAGTAGGAAAGTCAAAACTGTACATTGAATATTTTTTTAAAAGAATACTTGGGGTGTGATCTACAATCGATACCGAAGCCAAAAATATAGTTTTTAGAATTTTTGTCTGTTTGTCTGTTTATCTGTTTGTCTGTATGTATGTCCGGGATAAACTCAAAAAGTACTGGACGGATTTGAATGATTCTTTTTTTGTTGTATAGGTATTAAGTCTGGTCAAAACATAGGCTATAATTTATTTTGAAAACTTGAACAACTGGCGCAGAACCGCAACAGACCAGCTAAACTATAAGAGATACAAAAATGGTGCGATAGCAAAAAGTGTTCCACGTGATGAGCATTTTCTGCTGAGAGAATTAGTTTGAAGATCTGGAACACCTGATGTGGAACTCCAAGAGCCCAACTACACTATACCATATACAGGAATAACGTCTCAGCAAAGTTGTTCGGCCTGATAAGCACTCTCTGTGGATATATAAAAATTGAAGATCTGGAACACCTGATGTGGAACTCCAAGAGCCCAGCTACCCCGCGGTGGTGGACGCCCACGGCGTCGGTCTCACAAGACGATCTCCGGCCACCGTAGGCGCGGGCATGCGGTCGGCGAGTAAAGGGCAACTCGCCGTCCCACCATGAACCGCGCGTCGTGTTCCACGCGCGCCTTAAAGAGCGTCAGCATAATGACGGGGCCCCCTCTCAGAGGGCTAAAGCCTGCCGGGATCGCGGGACTGATACCATCACCGTTACCCCGGAACATAAAGGGCTATTGAAGGACACCGTGGATTTTAGTCAGTACAAGTCTGACAGTCCCTCCCGCCCTACCCGGGGTTGGAGGACCCATCTGATGACTTCACCACGTAAAAAAAAACAAAAAAAAAACTGTATAAACTGTACTCGCCATACTAAACAACTCAACGCCCAGTTGAAAAATTCAACCTGTATAGGAATGACGTCTTAGAAAGAGAGAGAGAGAGAGCTGTTCAGCCTAATGATCATTATCTATTGATGTATTAAAATATAAGATTTGGAACACCTGATGTGAAAATCAAAGCTATCACTAATTTCACGGAGTGATTTTCGATGACGATTAATATATTAATACAATTTTTATTCTACTGGCCAAACTCCCATGATTTCTTTACCCGGGCTCTTGGAGTTGGGTATCAGACTTTTCAGATCTTCGATTTTGCCGACCCCATTGTCGCTGGCATAAGCAACAAGATCCGCCTACGAAGTCGCGGGCAGAAGCTAGTCATTATTATCGACGCTATCGAATGGTGTAAGGATACAGGGTGTGATTTTTTCCAAAATCAGCTCGTTCGATTCCTGGCCAGGATTATTGATTTTTCTAAACTCCAATGATGCAGTAATCGGCCTCCTTTCAACGTTTTTCGATATTCCTGAAAGTTTCCGGCCTAGTCATATCACGCCCAGTTGAATAATTCGACCTGTATGCATAGTTTTGCAAACCGAACGCGCAGTCGAGGGGCATGCACTGCCTATCCGTGCGATGCAGTAGATATAGATTTGCATCACCTCCGCTCGCCCGCGCGGACGCGCGGTTTCATGCTGAGAAACTCCTTACGCCATATTATGACATTTTTATTATACCAATTTGCTTTAGCATAATCATGGTTTTGAGGTTTTTGCTATCACATAAAAAATTGTGACTTCACTCAGTTTTTCTACTAAAAGTCAGGTCAATGTACTGGACATATTTGTACAATTAGTATTGTTTGAGAAAACACTAAATTAGAGGTACGTGAGTCATTTGACAAAATAAATGGTGTGACAATAGGTATCATATATTGTATGAATCATCGCTGATATTATTATATTTAAACTCACGAAGTTTTTCTGTGTCGTAAGCAGAAACAATTTAACTATATCTGCTAGAACACTTACATACTCTTTTAGATCATCAGTCATCTTACTTCTTCATCATCAGACATGTTTTCATCGCCATATCTCAGTAATTCCTTTATATTTTCTCGCAGTAGTTCCTTGGAATTAAAATACCATTTCACCTAATCACCTGTTCCATTAAGTACTCTTGAATTGTAATTTAATATCATCATCATCATCAGCCGGAAAATGTCCACTGGTGAACATAGGCCTCCCCCTTAGACCGCCACGCCGAACGACAATTCGCCACTTGCATCCATCGGTTTCCCGCGACTCTCACGATGTCGTCGGTCCACCTAGTGGGAGGCCTACCTACGCTGCGTCTTCCGGTCCGTGGTCGCCACTCGAGAACCTTTCTTCCCCATCGGTTGTCAGTTCTACGAGCGATGTGGCCTGCCCATTGCCACTTCAACTTGCAAATACGAGCTATGTCGGTAACTCTGGTTCTTCGCCGAATATCCGTGTTCCGGATTTTATCCCGCAAAGAAACTCCGAGCATAGCTCTTCCCATTGCTGGTTAAGTGACTCTTAGTCTATTAATTTAATATGTATAAGAAGAACCAATATATTTTAATTTACCTGGGGATAGGGAGCAACTCGCCGACCTCAAAACTGGGCCCAGAGATCAGTTGCACCTTGTCTTTTTTATAAGGAGTCAAGTCACCCACTACAAAACTTTACATGGGGGACCAGTTACACCTATCTTTTTTATTATGGGTCAAGTCACCCACTTCGAAAATGTTCTTACCAACTGCTAGACACAGGCGTCTCCTAATGTAGGCAACTGGGCTGAGCTTTCCTCATCTAGTCTTCCTTTCCATCCAGTATGCCTTTCACAGGCAGTCGGCAGAGACTGGATTACTCGTATTTTTAGTTCTTAGTCTCTTTCTTCGTAGTTTTTGTGGGGGACTTACAATTTTACAGGAAAAAAAACTCAACGGATTTTAATGAAATTCGGTACACAGATAGTTTATAACATTGATTGACGCATATGATACTTTGACATTTACCAAACTAATACAAACTGTGTTTGGTTGTTGGAACGGAACTGTCTACATACCTAACTACTTGCTAACCGAAGCAAGTGTTAATAAACAAACATATAACTAAGTAACTATGTTATACATAACATGTACCAATATACAAAGGTCTGCGGCAAAATCAGTAACTAAATCAAAACATAGAAGATTTCTTAACAGCTGTCATTTTCCTGAACAATCAGCGCCTCTTTGGAAAGGTCCAGTTAATACTGGTTACTCCAAAATGATTCCATAGCAAACATGGTTACGGAAACATGCGAATGACGTCAGAGGTCAACGGCCATCGAGGTCATTTATATGTAGCAAAAAACTCGAGAAAAACTTGTAGTATTTGCAAGTCATTATTTGGAACAATGGCATTTCGTTATGGCCGTTTACGTTTAAAATGGCTTTGGCCTTAGATGGCCATGAGGCAGGCCACACATGGACTGCTTGAAGCAGTCAGAGACTGTTTCATGCTGCCCCTGCACAATCTACAGTCTTTCGCCCCTTCGTACACTACGCGACTCAAGTCTCTGATACCTTACGACTTTGTTATCCAGGCGACTATCGCAATACAAATCTATTGAGGTTCGTACACAGGCACGCGTCAATGGATACTAAAGTCGTAAGGAATCGGAGTCTTTCGTCGCGTTGTGTGCTAAGGGGCTTCAACGTACAGTTGAACAGGGGCCTACTCTCTTAATCCGTTAACGAAAATACAGAAAGAAACTGGAAACTTTTGAGAGAATCCTACTCCCTATTGGCCGATGCACATTTGTTTTTGACGGTCGATGCTGATGCAATTATTTAATTACAGCCGCATCGCACGGGCCGACCTTCCGACTTAAGCCGCGCTTGCCGACGTTGGTCTGTGGATCATCTGTCATAGCGAGTTTCCCCCGTACCTCGGAAAGCACGTGAAACCGTTGGTCCCGGCTGTCATTTGTAGATCTTTGACAGTCGTTACCATTAGTCAGAAGCTCTAAAAGTCTGTCAACCAGTCTTACCATAGGGTATCGTATTAACCAGTCACCGGGTTGTGGAGGTCCGATACGCATTTGTTTCATGTAAGATACTGATATTTAACTGCATCTAGTTCGACTGGAAGCCGACCCCAATATAGTTGGGAAAAGACTAGGCTGAATGTAGTACCCGTTAAACAATTTTCGAACTTCAAGCACGCATAAACTTAAATCAAATCTAGAAACAAACAATGTGTATCTATGAACGTAAAAGCCGTTAAGTTAACGTATAAAAAAAAAGAAGAAAATAAAACATTTAACTTAAGAGGTGTGCAGACCGACCGGATGCCTAGTGTAGTGCTCTCGGGGTCTCAGCAGTTAGCGGTGAGACTAGCACTTAAGTCGCGTGAGTACTCCCCTTTAATGGTCATCTTTATAGTGTGTTTACCTGTGTTTGTGTAGCTTTATGGAAAGGTTAGGGGGAGAAGGTACAGTGGCGAAGCAAGATCTAAGGCTCTAGACAGACGGATCGTATTTCAACTGCAATCTAACCGCAAATTGCAGTTGAAATGCGGTCCGTCTGTCTAGAGCCTAAATCTAGAGTGAGCAAGACAGCAGCTCAGGTGCCAGATGCCATTGTCAGCGGTTGCCAAACTATATATACGCCATAATGATAGATAATTCATTTCACATCTATAATTGTGTAATGCTACTGTGTACGGCAAATAATATTTGAATGTGAGGGTCCAGTTTGATGTAACCTAACATCGAGGCTCTAAACCAATAATTATGATCTTCAGCGACTTTAGCTTTGCCAGGCCTGTCCGATATTTCTCTATCAGATACGATACGTGATGCGACCATAACCAGGGTGCATGGCTCAACATAATTAATTTAAAAAAAAAGTTTTATTTTGAGTAGAAGCTGTGCTGATTGGGAACAGGTGCGAGAAATTTATGAAGGCTGTGATGTGATGTTGCCAGGAATTTGGGGAGTCCCAGAAAATTATTATTGGGGGCTTGGGCACATGCTCGCAGTGCCCCATGTGAAAGGCCCCAGCATGCTCCTCTTCACCAAATAAGCTTTGACATACAGCCTAAGAATATTTATAATTTTGAACAACCGCCAATGCTTCCATTGGCGGTTGTTTAAAATTAGACTCACATCACTTATTAATATCCTATTTTCTAGGAACCCCACAGCTATATTGGTTCAGTACGACAACTCTGCGTACCAACCGCCAAAAACCAGTCACCGTGAACATATTCAAGTACATAGTTAATTACATAATGTACTACACTGAGTCAGCGATGCGAAATTCCTATGCCATATGGTGTGATGGATCGAGTTACTGCAGACCCGTGTGAATCTAGGACTACTGTAGTATTACTATGCATAAATTACTCTACACTAGATGATGCCCTCATCTGCCGAGGTCGCGGGACTAACGAGTTACCGTGACCCCGGAACGAAAAGGGCTGTTGAAGGACACCGTGGATTGTAGTCAGTACATGAAGTCTGTGCTCCTGTCCTGCCCTGGGTGGGAGGACTAATTTTATCACGCTTAAAATAGAAAAATGTTGGCCTGTGCTTGGTTTACTCCCCATCTCTTTCCCGTTTCTAGGGTCCAATCTAATGCTGTGCCAAAATTCAGCAAAAATCGTCCAGCCGTTTAGATGTTCAAACACTTTTTTTACAAAAACGTTGCCGCACGTCGCGCGTCGTGTCGTTTGTTCGTATTTGATGACACGGTTGGCGCAGTGGCTAAGAGATCGACTGCTGTACAGTGTGTCGCGGGTTCGAACCTTGCACAGCACACGGAACATAGTTTTATGATCTACAAGTACTGTGTTTGTGTATGTTTCTAATGGCACCCACGATACAGGATAAATTCCTAACAGGTAATTAATCATACGATATTGTTAAAAATCTAAAAAGTTTATTGTTTGTTTGGTTGAACGCACTATAGCAGGAAATGTTTATCCAAAAAAATCGTTATGTGCTGGATAGTCCAGTTATCAACGAAGGCTATAGGCTATATAATATCACGATGATCGACGATCAACAGGAGCCGAGCATAGGACGAAACCAAGAGGATCAGACCGTATTTAATCCTACTAATAATAATATTATAAACGTGAAAGTTCGTATGTGTGGATGTTTGTAACTCTTTCACGCAAAAACTACTGAACGGATTTGGCTGAAATTTGGTACACAGATAGTTTATAACCTGAATTAACACATAGGATAATTTTGATGATTTTTATCCCGATTTTATGATCCCGTGGGATAATTTTGGAGTTGTAGCGGGTGAAGCCGCTGGCAACAGCTGTTTGTTGTGTATGTTTTTAATTATACTTTATTCTTAGAAAACGAACGGCAGTTTTTTTTAGAAACAGCGTCGTCTTCCTACTAAATCAAATCATAGACATTTAGCCGAAAATATCAATTACTTAGAACTTTTAATTAATTGTAAGTGTTCTTTAGAAGTCTAAATTCGGCGAGTTGATTAGAAGTGAAACTATTTAGTTTGTTTACATTGTTTGATACGATACGATAAGTAGACGGCGGTATAAACAACGGTACGATACGGTATTACGCATTTTTAATACAAAATAGTATTTAAAAAGGCAACTTATGTAATATGTTACGCTTGTGCCTACAAAAAGTACCTATAATGAATCCAAGACTAGGTAATAGTCCTCCTGACCGATTTTCGCTGCGAAAAACTTGTCTTCCCGCCCAGAGCGGGACGGGAATGACCGTCAGACTCGTACTGACAAAAATCGACGGTATCTTTCAGTAGTCCTTTACGTTCCAGGGTCACGTTTACAGCCTCGCGAAACCAAACAACTAGTACCTAAATATATACCTCAAGAACATAAAATATGTGCAAATCTTTTACGTATTCTTCACGTAATAGTAGATTGTTATACAAGGGTGGAAAGAAATCAATTCCCATACGAGGTATTTAGACGCACGAGCGAAGCGAGGGCGGCTATAGTCCGAGTGGGAATTGATGACTTTCACCCGTGTTAAACACTCTACTTTTCATTTCAAATATAAGGAAAGTAAAAAATAAGTCTTTTTTTAATTTAAATTTCAAACATGGAACACACCGCCCGCGTCACCGCCGCTGGCCATCCCACTTTAATAGGTACCTATCTATTTTTTTTTAATTCACATTGGCCGTATACACTCACGAGACCGCAGTATTTTTTTTTTAATCGATATTTTTCTTAATTATGTAAAAACGATATGAAAACCCGGCTTCGCTTGGGTGAAACGTGTGTCATACATAATACACATCTAGGTACTAAATGTAGGTGTCACGGTAACTCATAAGTTTATAGGTTTTTCTAAGAGGTTTAGTAACTACATATTACACCACATGACACTGGCCGAAAATAAAGAAAAAAATAAAAACTTCTCAACATGATAACCGATGTCAAAAATGGCGGCTGCGATCTGTCTGGTCAGAAAATCATTAGTTTACAAAATACTCGACTATCCGAATTTTGCGGATATAATGTTGTCGACTCGAAATCTTTATTTTTTAATGTTTTATTATTCTGGTTAGCTTTCGATCGAGTCTACCGTAGCCCTGCACGAAATTATTAATATAGAAAATTATAGCCGACTAAATAACCAATTTTAGTTCTATTTTTAAAATTCATTCCCGCCCTAGGGAGGGAAGCAATTACTATGAGTCTTTCCCGCCCAAGGGAGGGAAGCATCGTTTTCGACCCGCTGCTCTGATCAAACAAACACTACTTTCCGAGTATGAGAAATGAAAATGTATTTTCTTCAGTCGTATACCAGTTTTATGTGCTTCTGAAATTTAGTTCGCTTATGCTTTCAAGTTGTTGGTAAATGGAGGCAGGAGATGCATTTTGGAGTCGAATTTAAGCAGGGAATTGAGAATTGATGAGTTTAAAATATAAAATGTTGATGATATTTACATTTCTTTGCGCTTAAGGTTTCTTGGAAGTTATCAGTAATTAGTCAGTTATCTTGGACATCGATGAAGGGAAACATCGCGAGGAAAACTGGACTTACAAGAATAAATATAAGTTTAAAGTAATGTCAGAAGCGTTAACTAAAGAGTTAGTGTTTAATGGTTAATTAAACCGCTTCTGGGAACTCCACGCGGGTTCACAGAGGCGGTTTAGGGTGCTCCCACATCTATCGACGCGGATACGGCTTAAAAATTCGGTCTAAAAATTCTTTATGTCTACGTAATAAGGGTGTAACTAATACCATTTGCATCGGCTCGGCTCGAACGACGCGGCACGACGCCGGAGAAACGAGTGGTTTGCCTTTTTGCCCCTTCGTACACTAGGCGACGCAAGTCTCCGATACCTTACGACTTTGACATCCATTGACGCGTGCGAGTTTACGAACCTCTATGGATTATATTGCGATAGTCGCCTGGATATCGAAATCGTAAGGTATCGGAAACTTGCGTCGCCTTGTGTAAGAAGGGCCTTAGTGATATTTCGGCGCGGAACCGCGTCGATGAATGTGAGAGCACCCTTAGTAAATTCTGACATGAGTAGTTGCCCACGTCCTCACTTGACACAGAAACAAGAAGATTACTGAACATGAAATGGACAATCTTGGAGGCTTCAGCTATTTATTGATCAAGGGGTCCCAGGACACAAAAAAAAAGATAGCTTGATGAGAAATAGAAAAAAAAAATAGCTTGTCAGCAAATTCATGGGACTCCCATAAGGCTGAATGCTTGTAAGAGTCGCGGGACTCTCTAAGCAGGTTCCCGTGATCCTGGAAAGTAAACGGCTATTGAAGGAACAAATCGATATTTAGTCAGTAAAAGTCTATCTCTTCTGCTCCACTCAGGGTGGGAGGACTAATTTGGTTATCACAAATATGAGGATTGAGAGATCAGTAGTGCTCATTTCAAGCAGTTACCAAGTTCAAGAACATTTAAATAACGTCTCTAAATTTACCGGAAACCACAAAACTAAATAATTACCATTTAATTTTACAACGCACTTAACTTGGCAACACTTACTTCAATCAATCAAAAATTGACCTTATTTCTATTACCCTAAAATTCAATCACTCAAACCAAGTTTAGTATTACGATATATAAATTAAAATGACGGTATTTACCGTAATTTTAAATTTATGTCTTAAGTTTATCGGTTAAGGTGTAAAGTTGTATGAAAGTGTGGTTGCGTGGGTTGTAAGTTGCAGGGCCATATGGTTACCGCAGAGTGGCAGTGAAAGTTTGTGTAATGTAGTGTAAAATAGTTTATATCACTATTAAATGTTAATTATAATGTGGGTAGTTTTGAAGTACTATTTATTATATACTACTAGCTGATCCGGCAAACTTCGTACCGCCTTTTTTTCTCACCTTTTAAACCTTCCCTGGACTTCCACAAATAATTCAAAACTAAAATAAGCCAAATCAGTCCAGCCATTCTCGATTTTAACGAGACTAACGAACAGCAATTGATTTTTATATTATGGATTCAAATATACAAAGGAGCAAATTAACTAAATACTTTTATTATTAATCTACTTTGAATGAAACACGAAATATTTACGTCAAAAAAAACAAAAATATAGCTACAGACGCCGGCAGGTCAACCTAGCTGAATCTGTCAAATCTTATCAAATATTAACCTCCGCTATTGTGGACACAGGACTGAGACTCCAGCCTCTTCTTCCTCTCACAGAGAAGAGGCCTGTATCCCAGCTGTGGGAACATTTATAGGCTGATGATGACTGTGATAAGGTTGAAAATCTGTTAAAGAAATTTGATAGACTGAGGTAGATTGGTGTGCTAGCGTCTATATGGAAGAAATTAAACTTAAAATCATAAAAATCATTCATCGCGGTCAACTTTAACTGAAATTGTTTATTAATTAACTTTTTCCTTCTTACCACAAGAAAAATAAACATGTGTTGAACACTTGTCTAAAAAAACTGTTAACGTCAAAACGACATTTCACGTTTATATAAGGGTCATTTTGCAGTTACACTTCTTTTTAGACTAGCGTTTAACAGATGTTTATTTTTGGTGGTAAGGCGATTTTTCTTTTGTAAATCAATAACAAAATATTTATAAATCTAAAACGCATCAAAACGTGTCAAAAATTTAGTTTTTCAGTCAAATAGCCTAAATATCACTAAATAGTAATATTTTATTCTGATTCATCTCAACCTTAAATTAAAACCAAAGCTATTTCTTTTCCATTCCACCTTTTCTCCTAGACCCAATAAATTTTCAGGAAAACGGTTTTCAGAGCAATTAAAATATCGTCTCTTAACCTGCATTTCTGAAACGATCAAGATATTGGAAAATAATGAATGCAAAACCGCTGAATAAAGCGAACTTTCAGCTGAAAAATAATCGAAACGAACCCGTTTTATTTTACTAACCAATGACGCATGAAACTTTAATGAATTGACCCTTCGTAATATAAAATACGTTTTACTTACGTTAGGAAAATTTTGCAGAATAAAAACGGGAATTACCTGAAAGAAAAAAAGGTTTATTATTTAAATGTTTAACTTACAAGAACTTAAAGGAACGCGTATTTGTGTAGTTTATGTTTCAACTAAGAAGAGTCTTGACGCCAAATTATGATATTCCAATGCTTACATGCTCTGTAATAAATAATAAAGTATATGAAAACAAACTCAAGATAATAACGATAAATTAACATACTATTGGGAATTGCACTAAGTTTTTACATATAATCCACAAATCTGACTTAAAAAAAAAAAAAAACTCAGCACTGGGGATTAGTGACATCAGAACTAATAAAAAATCAAACCTAAATGTGGCATATGCAAATAAAAAAATGATTTTTAATAATCTAACTAACATAATTATTATTTGAAACGCGTAGTATTCGTATCAAAAGAGATTTATTAAACGACTCACATACATAAAAATAAAAATAATCGTAAGACAAATTAATCAATATGACCTCCAATCGAAAATAAGTATACCTATTATTAAATTAATATGTTACTGAAAAATAATGTCATTGCCATTTGAAATAAAGTCGAAACCAGGTCACCTAACCTTTCACATGACTGATCAACAAAAATAAAATCTCTCAAAGTAAAATTAATCACGATCCAATGAATAAAAGCAAATAGGCATGTTGAGAACATCAATTAATTTCAAATCTAATAAGTCAGTCCGTAGAGCCGCGTACAGACATCGCGAGGCGTGCGACACGAATAGTTCGTCTCGCATGCCTCGGGCTGTGTAGACGTGTGTGCTCACAGTGAGCATTCGCGCCATACGATCGTTGCGAACGCCGCCTCAGTACGAGCCGTGCGCTCCGTGTGGACGGACAGGTGTTGTTTGCGTTGCGCGCATGCATCATGGAGGCCAATACCGAGTCACTACGTGAGCTGGTTCAACTTTATGAAATTAATAGAGTGTTGTGGGACTCTAAACATTCTGATTATTACAATAAATGTAAAAGGGAAGACGCGTGGCGTCAAATATCACAGCAAGTCAACACGAACACCGTGCGTGGTGGTTTGCTTGCTCAGCTTGAGCATGTTTCGTTCGGGACGCACGCATAAATGTACCATCGTATGCCTCACGTTGAGGCATGCGAGACGAACCATTCGTGTCGCACGCCTCGCGATGTCTGTACACGGCTTTAGAGTTTTTAAATACGATGGAAAATTTTTCTTTAGTATAAAAAATATATATTTTATTTACAAAGATAAAATACATCAAAATTTGAGTTTTTGACGTCACAAGCTAGTGAAAACTGTACTTTTGTATGGCTTATTTTAAAAGTGCTGCAAAATTAAAAATAAAATCAAACACAAGTGTATAAATCCTAAATAATATATAATAACTACGTATAAGGTCGACAGAATTATAAATTGTTTATTTGCTACATTTTCACGCTCAAACCATTGAACGGAATATTCAGAAATTTTGGATATACGTTTTCAGGTATACAGAGACTGAAATTAAGAACCTTTAAACCCGAAAAAATAGTATTTCACAGAAAAACAACAATAACTTTCATATAATAACAGAAGCTGCCATATTCACAATCCGGACTGAGCGTCAAACTCTAAATAAACGCGAGGGAAGCCGCGAGAAAAAGCTAGTTAAAAAATTAAATTGTTCAGTGATAAACACGACAGCAATCAGACTCCTATTTCAGTCAGGAAATGAATTCTGCATCGGTTGTGACTCGTACAAATTATGTGTGACTAGATTTACTCGTAGCTCCGTATTTCGGGACTCGGAAGATACGTAAATTGTGTTGTATATGTTATTTAATATAGTTTGTAGTTTCGTCTGTTTGAATGTGTGCCTGATTTTGCTTGGAAGGAGAGGAATTGGGCTACATTTCATAATTTTGAGAAATTTTGTTTCTATGGACGTTTTATCATAAAGAATGTTGACAATGATTAAGGCCCCTCGTCCCTGGCGACTTTTTGTAGCGATGCTATCGCTCATTCGCATTGATATCCATACAGTCGTGATGCGTACGCTAGTCGCATGCCCTCACTTACACCACGATGTCACTCACACACTCGCGATGCAAACGCGTTACTATCGCGCTTCTATCGCGATGCAAACGAGATTTAGTATCTCTTTCCATTCCTTCCCTCCTGTCTCTCCCAAATGTCTTTCGACATGGTCACGCGTTTGCATCGATACAGACGGAGTGGGAACCGGTCGCCTCCTGCTGCGAAGCAATCATGGTCGCTAAGGAGGAGGCGGGCCGCGTGAGAGGGAGGACAATGTCCTCCCTCTGCCCCACCCGCGGTGGTGGACGCCAACGGCGACAGACGTTGCAAGACAAACTCCGGCCACCTTAGGCGCGGCCATGCGGGCGGCGATTAAAGGGCAACTCGCTGTCCGAACATGGACCATGCCCTGGTCGACGGCGCGTCGTGTTCCACGCGCGCCTCAAGGAGCGTCAGCATAATGACGGGGCCTCCTCTCAGAGGGCTAAAGCCTGCCGGGGTCGCGGGACTTATACCATCACCGTGACCCCGGAACGTAAAGGGCTATTGAAGGACATCGTAGATTTTAGTCAGTACAAGTCTGATAGTCCCTCCCGCCCTGCCCGGGGTGGGAGGACATATTTGATGATTTTACCATGTAAAAAAAAACAAACGGTTTGTCAGAGATGGCCTAAGTAAGAGGCATCAATGTATATCTATTATTGAGGTTCATTATTGGAAGATCCAACGATTGTGGCTAAGAATTATCATTGTCTTGATGACTAAGTCTGTGTGAGTTGAGTAATGAACTCAAGTCATTTTCTAGAATACCAGTGTTTCCAACTGACAAGGCTACATCTTATTTCTTACAATAAATAATACTTCTGACATTTTGTCTCTTTAATGTTAAGGACGAGACCTGAATCTGACATTTTAATTTGGATTAACTCTACAAGTTCAATGCAATAACAATTATATTGGCATTTTCTCATTATAGTTAGGTACTTGTTGTTAGATATTAATATTAATTGATGAATTTTATTGTATTAAATCTGATCTAACTTGTCTTATAAATGCGATGCGGATGGATGGGTCGATGAATGTATATATGTATTACTCAATTGCATCAGAACGCTTGAACGGATCTTGATGAAAAGGCTCTGATGGGTTATATTTTATACCGGTATTAAGTTATATACTTCATATTTTTTGAGTTTCATGCGAGTGAAACCGCTGTCAACAGTTAGTATTTTACGAAATATTTGGTTGTGAACTTTAAATAGTTATGGCACCATGAAACTTTACACACTACATAGTAGAATGAAATTGCCCCTACGTACAAGTACATAACAGTGATGTGGATTGGCAATGCCAGCTGCCCAATAGAATCAAATCAAATGGCGCATCTCCCATGTTTCCTGTTGTTTAATCTCCTTTCATAGGGAGGAGGCCTGTGTCCCAGCAGTGGGTACATTGTAGGCTTGTTACGCAAACTGGCAAAAAAAATGATGTAACGAGACTCAATAATATGAAAATTAGAAATATTCCACGAAGGGCACCTGGCAGGTGCGAAAAATTTGCCAGGAGCCTTATGTCAAATAGATACCGTGCAAGTAGCTCAGGTGCCATTGTCAGCGGGTGCCCTTCGTGGAATACCTCGAAAATTCAAATAAAATGTCAAATGGCACGTTAATGATGCTACTTTGTTTGAAGTGATGAACCGCTACAAGCAAAAGAAAAAGGTCATTCACCAAGGATTTCATTAACCCTCGAACACCACATAGTAACAAAACCAAATAACAACTCTCAGCCTTACAAACTACCTACAAGAATATATATAGGATTCTAAGAAAACCGCTAACTCCGACAATAAAAGAAGTATCTCCCTTGAACACACAAATCACCCTTCAGGGCACATTCAGAAGGGCATCACACATAGCGGGCCTCGGTAAATAAACATATTAACCTTAAGTGGGGGCCCGGCCGATGGGCCCCTGAAATTGTGTGGCGTGAGCCATGAGATGAAGCGATTTGGTTAAATTCTTTGGCAGGCGTTATGACTGACAGTTTTGTTTTATCAACAAACGTTTATGTGATGAGGAGGGACGATAATTATGTGACTAAGAGAGTGATGTATATGAATTTTGATGAATGGAAAGGAAGGCAGGCCAAAGAAATGATGGATGGATTGTGTGAGGAATGATATAAATCTAAAAGGAGTAAATTATGCTTTGACGTCTGACAGGGGAGAATTGAAGTTAAATGAGATAAGATTAGGAAGATATAGGCTACAAGAGAAGATTTTCTTCAAGTTGGTTGTATCTTATGTAATTGTAGGTTAAGCTTTTTAAATCGACTGAAGGTTAAAACTGAATGGGTTCAGTACATACATAATATTTAAACGGACAGCTGTTAATCTCTGTTTAAATATGCTGGCGTGATATTGAGTGAAGAGTGAAAGCGTAAAGTTACCACTCAACGTTGCTCAAACATCAACATCAAGATATGCATATTCATATTATTCACATAAACTTAGATACCGAAAGATAAGTACGATTTAAAAGGCTCGTTTTTTTATGTGAAAGATTTGACAAGTATCTCCATGGTAACTCTTTCTATGAAATCGCTTATCTCTCATGACTTGCACCATCAACTCCTCAAGTTCTCCCAAGGCACGTTTCCTGAATGTTTAATTTTATTGAATTCCGATCGATCTACCGCCAGATGTTTGGTAAGTACCAACTTATCCCTTTTTACCATCTCTCTTAACAAACATATTTTGTTCGAAAACTGTTGTTTATGTATTTTGGGTACAGATATTCGGGATTTGTGAACTATTTGTACAGGGTTAGTTTTCAATGACCAGCCAAAATTTGGTTTATTTTTATTGTCCGCACAGCTAAGAAGTGGAATTTCCTCTGGGGGTCTCTGTTCCCAGATAGCTATGACCTTGGGGCAACGACGATATATTACTAGACTCCGCATGCACGATCTAAAGACCAGAAACTTTTCTGTGAACTCGCTGAGGTACTACGTAAGCGAGGGGGACGGGGTACTGCGTTGTGATTGTCTAACTTAAGGTCTGTTCTGTCTCAAGGTATGTTTACGGCTCACAGGAGTGGTCGAAATAAGACGAATATAAGACTTTTTTGTCTAATCTGTTGACAGATATCGGCCGCCTGTTATTAGGAGTCTAGTAATATATCGTCGTTGCCTTGGGGTCTTCAAAGTTGCGTTATTTACTTTTCATACAACAGTTTTTTTATTTTGCGAAAATATGATCGCAAACCATATTTCCACAAGAAATGAAACATCTGTTGAACACTTTTCAAAAAAACTATCAAAGTCAAAACGTCATATCACGTTGATGTATACGGTTTGCAGTTACACTTTTTTTGAGACAAGCCGAGTGCTTTTTGTGTTAAGTCGGTAAATTGCGAAAGTTATGTTTTTTAACAACGAAAACGAGGATATCCTTATCAAAAGCGCCAATTGACTACGGCCTTAATGAAACACACCCTCTCAAATCCCTAACATCCACTCTAGAATACCGTTCGCACGTTAATTAATCCGTTGAATTACAATAATCCCGGTTAAACCTAACGCTCGATCAAAGTTTTATGCAATCGGCCGCAAGTTGTTCAAACTTCGGCTAACTTCGGGAAACTTCGGGCAACTCCGGCCAAGTTTAGCCGACATCTTGTTTGATGTTGTCTACATCGTAATGGTTCCGTCGATGTGGTGCGATACAAACCGCGACACGGAAATTAATGCGACCTATGTATACTACGATGGGTAAATACCGTCTACACATCAACTCAGGTCTTGAAACCGCAGCAATGTATAGCGAAAAGTTGGAAAACGTCGTAATATTAAATTACATTTCGGATCTGAGATAAGAGTTAAAACCACGTATTTCCGAATATGTGGGTTATATGTTATTAATATGGTAATAGACACAAAGTTTAGAGTTAAGTAAACAGGGCGTGTTTAATATCAGCTGAAAGACTTTCAGAGGAATGTAATGAAATTTTAATTTGGCTTTGCCTTTGAAATTATATCTTGATGTTCTGAATTTTAACCGAAGCAAATATACGAGTATTTAAGCTTTAAAGGAGTCTATAGAAACCATTACTCAATTTCAAATCACACAGTAAAGTAGTACAGTCTGACTATTAAGAATTGCTGCTTTGGTCATCACAGGATCTATTCCCATAAGGACGAAATTGCGAGAACAAATTACGAAATGTAGCTTCAAACTTTGTAAAATATTTTTAGATGTTTTTACATCTACGCTACAAAATCCGCATAAATACTTAGAAACCTTAAGAGAAGATAAAATTTCACTGAATTAAGTAGGTATATAATTGGCACGTTTGACGCAGTGAGCGAGTTATTGAACTGCTACGCAGCGTGTCTCGCCCGTTGCAGGTTTGATTCTCATCATCATCATCAGCCTATAATGTTCCCACTGCTGGGACACAGGCCTCCTCTCTGAGAGAGGGAGTGGGCCATAATCCACCACGCGGGCCCAGTGCGTATTGGTAGATGTCACATATCTTCGAATTTTTTGGTTCTAGGACATGCCGGTTTCCTCACGATGTTTTCCTTCACCGTTTTGAGAGCAGTGGTGATGAAATAAATTACACAAAGTAATGTGCCTGGCGGGGTTCGAACCCACGACCTACAACTCGTAAGTCGGGACCGATACCACTGGGCCACCACTGCTCTCTTGGTTTGATTCTCGCATGGAGCATATTTTAGATCTGCAAGTAGTTCTTCCGACTCTAGCTGTTTGGTGTAAATGAGTTTAAATATTTGTAACAGCAACTACGATACAGGAATAAATTTCTAGTGTGGGGAAAGATAAAAAAAAAATGTCTGAAACCCTAACACATTGCCATCAATTTATAAGCCTTTACGTAAGTTAAAATGGGTAATCATTTTAGCGCCATTCACTTACGTCTAACTCCATTTTATACTTACCAACATCTACTTATCGGCAATTCTTGCACGTTTCCCAATCGAGCCCCCTAACACAGGCAGCAAACGTTTTACCCTTCGAAAAAAATGAAGTTATAACGCTAAAAGCCTGCACTTTAGCTGAAAATTGTAAAAAGATTGGTTACCAAAAAACGTTGCTGCTAAATATTAGCGAAGCACTTTACAAGCGCATAAAGGAATTTCTCTTTTACGGCTGCTTGCATCTTGTCGGAATATTGAAGCGTTGAGGGTGAGGTCTGAGTGTTAGCGGGGCGGAATGAAAGCGGACAATGTTGGGAGAAGTAATATGTTTCTTCTTCTGCTTCTTTTCATTGCATCTTCTATGATTGCTGACGGAAATATTTCTTCATTTTACTGATGGATTTAATGAATTTCGAACGGTTTTGAAGAGCCGAGAGAGATTAAGGAGCCTGACATGACCTGAATATTTTAGTCACATTTTTAACTCATGTTAATCTATAGCTTGTATACTAGCAAATATTGTGTTTGACGAAACTAGTCTACATCGTCATGTTACCTAAGTAGGATGTTAGAATTTTGGCATGCCAAATAATTGAACGCCCTTACCTACTTAGTTAGGATGCACACTTTTATTTAGTAACATTCACAGATTATAAAACAAAAAATTGTTTTGTTTAAGATTCTGTGTTCCAAATTTTATCTAAAATTTGCAAAAAAACATATACTGATAAATGAATTCAAAATTTATCGGATACTCTGAAAATATTATGCATTCGATTCGGTTCTCCTTCGAGTTTCTGTAGCAAATAATATAAGCTTTACTTAAAATGACACCAATTCCAGTTTCCTCAACTTCCAAGACGAAAATGAGTGAAAATGCACTCTTGCTAAGTATTTTAAACTTAAGTTGCGAGAGCTTATGAACTTAATAATAGGTAAGAGGATATTGTAAAACGTTTGGTGCTTGACAGTTTCACAGTATTTGATGAATCTTGAACAACTTTAATTAAAAGTTTCTGGGAATAAAACAATATTCAAATAGCTTAGCAATACGCCTTTTTACGCTATATAGACAAAACAAGAATGCTATGTGCATTGCGTAATTATAGTTATTTATTTTGATTCTGTTATTTAAGACAAAATGCATGATTTTAGTTCAAATGTAATTAAAATAGCTGCCGGGGTCGCGGGTCTTATACCATCACCGTGACCCCGGAACATAAAGGGCTATTGAAGGACACCGTGGATTTTAGTCAGTACAAGTCTGACAGTACCTCTCGCCCTGCCCGGGGTGGGAGGTCTCATTTGATGATTTTACCACGTAAAAAAAAAAAAAATTATCCCGAAAGAGCAGTTATCTTGATGTTTTGTACGTATACATTTCAGTGGCTATATCCACATTTAACATACTTATCGTCTCCAGTCACACAAAGAGGTGATTTGTAAACTTTTATTCGTTTTTGCTTCTGCGTGTCCCGCTACCGCTTTCCGCTAGCACTAAGACCTCACCTCTATTTGGTCGTTAGGGGCAGGCATAGCACTCATTGACGGTAGCTTATTGCAGCCACGTCGACGTCTTCTGAACTTATTAAATTACAGGATATTGTTGTCTATAGCAATTCTGCTTCAGCGTCGGAATGAGCTCTTGTTCTAGTATTTAGAGGGCTTTCTGTTTAGATGAGGCAAGTTGAGGAGGGAGATATTGTCTCTTTGAGCAGGCTTGTATAGGAACATTTATGGAAATTGTATCTGAAACAATTTGTGTTTGGCCGTAGAGCTTCTTGCAGAGCAGTGGTGGTCCAGTGGTATCGGGCACGACCTAGAGTTATAGGTTGTGGGTTCGAACCCCGCTAGGCACATTACTTTGTGTAATTTATTTCATCACCACTACTCTCAAAACGGTGAAGGAAAACATCGTGAGGAAACCGGCATGTCCTAGAACCAAAAATTCGAAGATATGTGACATCTACCAATGCGCACTGGGCCCGCGTGGTGGATTACGGCCCGCTCCCTCTCTCAGAGAGGAGGCCTGTGTTCCAATAGTGGGAACATTGTAGGTTGATGATGAGTTGAACTTCTTGTACTGAAAATGCTGTTGATTTTATAGATTTTAAAATGGTCACGGTATCCTTTTCTTTGACTTGTTATATCAATAAATATAATTTAAAAAGACTAGGAAATAATTCGTCTAGTAACTTGATTTCCAACTTAAATTATAACTAATTATTATATCCTTTATTTGAAATAATTATAGTTGAAGTATGGTGTCAATTTATATAACAAATGTTACATGGACAAAAAAAAACTTAACTTCGCACTCTCAAGACCAACAAATCATCAAAATAATATCCTAAAATACTCAAAATAATAATATGCCAAACCAAACGAAACTCGGCCTCTAGCATTTAATAAACTTCGACTCCACATGTGCCGCCACGTAAACTTTACAACAAATGACTATGTCGCAGGCAATGTTCGAACCCAGTGCATTGAGGAACTTCCTAATTATGTGGAACTTCAACAATTAGTGCGAAGCGAGATACACCTGATAACTTCGTACGCGAAGTCTCAGGGACTCAGGTACTTGGTAAGTTTCAATGTTACAGTTTTGTTATTGGTATCTAGTGCCTACAATGTTGTTTGGTTTGACAGTAAGTTCATAGATACTAAATACACTGTTGTTTCAAACTGTTGTGCAATAATTTTAGACTTCCATACCCTTATCACGAGTTTTCAGTATTTTACTTTCCAGTATTTACAGCGTCTCTTGTATGGAAAAGTGGGACAGTGCCTCTGGTGTCCGAAGAAGAAGAAGGTACTAATTTTTTTTTTTAAATTAATTTCAAAATTCTAGTTTACTTTACTTCATAAGGACTGAAAATTCATGACAAGGCTGACTATAATGATTTGTCACCGGCTTTTATTTTGAAACTAAATTGATTATTTTTTTGGTTAAACCGTCTTCTGGTAGCTACTACCAATTTTCCAGTATTTTTCCTAAATACCTGATTTCTTAAAGTGCCAGCAACATCTGAGCAAATCCGGTAGTCAGACCATTGCCATTGTACATTAATAATAAAAGTTTTCCTGCGACACAGTTCCCAGTGTTATTTGCTTATGTAATTAGTGCTTGAACCCGTCACGAGTTCAGGACCGTGTGTAGCCAGCCATATGTTAAGTAAACTGGTGAAAATAGGAGGAAATAAAGTTAGAGATACACCGTCAAATTAACTGTGTGGGCTATAATAAAATATAGTGTAGTATAGTGGAATACAACAATGCAGTAAAAATTTGAGGCTGGCTATGCTTAGATCGTTTTAAGGTATTTAAGACATCCACAGAAAAGTCTTGTTAAGCAGCTCACAACCTCTTCTAGGTTGATAAGGTTAACTAAAAAAAAAGAGCCTTGGAGAAAGTAATAAACATCCATCCATCCTTTGATAATAAAAATATAAATTGTGTTGAAATAAATACCGAATTCCAGTAATTCGGTATTATAAATAAATAAATAAAAAAAAACCGAGTTCCAGTAATACAATACCAAACACTGATCTCATGCAGGCTGAAATCATCAAATGAGTCCTCCCACCCGGGCAGGGCGGGAGGGACTGTCACACTCGTACTGACTAAAATCTACGGTGTCCTTCACTAGCCCTCTACGTTCCAAGGTCACGGTAATGAGATAAGTCTCGCGACCCCGGCAAGCTTTGGCCCTCTAAATTGGGACCCCGTCATCTTTGAGGCGAGTGTGGAACACAACGCGTCGTAGACCCAGGCATGGTCATGTTCGCCCATTACTCGCCGCCCGCATGCCCGCGACTACGGTGGCCGGAGATCGTCTGCCGACGTCCGTTGCCGTGGGCGTGTACCATCCATCCTTCCATGAAGGTTGATAAATTCTGTTGAAATAAATACCGAATTCCAGTAATAAAGGCTAAAGCTGTGTGTATTGAACCAAACAATAATCTGATGCAGGCTAAATAGAAGGTTACATAAAACACTACGATTAATCCCGTTTTAAAAAAATAAAAAACTATTTCTTTCAACAGTATTTTTCCATGCATATTTATAGTGTCGAAAACATTTTTTTGTTTGTTTTGTTTACATCGAAACAACACTAAATGGATGCGCCCATTATCGCCACACGAAAAAAATAATCCTTTGTATGATTTACATGTTGTTTAAATTCGTGCTGGATGTTAAAATGTTAATGTTTTTTCATATACTAGTTTTGAGAAACATTGATTAAAAGTGTTCATTCATCATCATCACCCTATAATGTTCCCACTGCTGGGACACAGGCCTCCTCTTTGAGAGAGGGAGTGGGCCATAACCCACCACGCGGGCCCAGTGCGGATTGGTGGATGTCACATATCTTCGAATTTTTGGTTCTAGGACATGCCGGTTTCTTCACGATGTTTTCCTTCACCGTTTTGAAAGCAGTGGTGATGAAATATATTACACAAACTAATGCGCCTGGCGGGGTTCGAACTCACGACCTACAACTCGTAAGTCGGGACCGATACCACTGGGCCACCACTGCTCACCAGTGTTCATTCATATTTGTATATTAGCTTATGATGAATAAAATAGTTTTAACGAAATAGTTACATAAATCTACTTTTTACCAGCTCTACTGGTCATAACTAGTTTGAATATAATTTCAGTTGAAACTGCTTTTGACTGAAATGTTCATTCAGAAAAAAATACTTTTGATGGTTTTTTGTAGTTAAAAGTAGGTTTCGTCTGGTTTATAAATTTTTACTGCAACACACAATTATAATGTGTTGTGCCTAGTCTGCAAAGTTGTTCAAAGATTAGTGTAAATGACATTAAAAACTTCAGTAATGTATTAGAAAGAAAACATAAAAATATAGTTTTTTGATATGACAACTGAAGGAAAATGATGCATTTTTAGTCTGTAAGCGTCTGACAGTCTGTTCCGCTCCACCCGGTGACTAATTTATTAAACCTACTCATTATTCAGTTATCAGCACGAAATACACAAGTGGACACAAAACATAACTCGATGGTATTACCTACCTTAATCTTATTCTAGTTTTGTTCTTCCATTCTCCCCTATCCGACATCATGTCATCATTTACTCATTTTTCTTACACAAAACATCTTTTATTTTGTCTTCCTACCTACATCCATATCCATCACTTTCAAAACCGCATGTCATCCAACATCACAAATCTATAAAAAAAAATCATGAGTAAATAACAATAATTTGGTAGAATTGAGTTTACAAATCGGCTTTCAGTGTGTGGTAACCCTGAAAGGGATTACAGGGATCACTGATCGCCCATAAGCCTTTAGTTACATCGATATGCTGTTAACAAACACATGAAGTTTGTGTATGTATGTTTTTGAGTGTGTGTGTAATTGCGAGAGATGTAGGGTGTGTGTGTGTGTAATTGGATTTTAGTGTAAGTAATCGTGTTCTGTTTATTTCGCTTTGATTGGTTTGTTTAGCGAATTATGGATAATATGTTTCTTGTCTGGTAAGTTGGCATCTTTGATTATCAATTTATTAGGTTTGTCGCTTTGTGGTTAGGTTTACAGAGATGGTGAGAAATTGCTTGACGATAATTTCAGGTACCAAAATTGGCCTACTTTACTGAAAGTTTCGAAGAAAATCGTTTTTAAAACATATTTTTTTCCTATATCTACGATACAATCGTTCAAGACCGCTATATTGGGCAGGATGAGAGAACCGAATGGCTAAATATGTCAGATAAAAAATATGACGAACCTCACATAGTTTTATCTCTTTATTATCTGAACAGTATGTTAACAACAAGTTACAGGTGGCCAGCAGGTCAAACTACCTCAATTTGTCGTAAAGTTTAACAATCGAACATTAATCTTTCACTATTGTGATAAGGTTGAAAATCTTTTCAATTTTGACAGATTGAGGAAGGTCGACGAGCTGGCATCTGTAAATTTGCTATTACCTAGCTACATCTGGACAAAAAAAAAGTTTTTTTTCGTTTTCGGACAGAGAACTTGAACTTATTAACTAACCAGCACGCTCCATCAACCCCCATATTACCTATTAATAACAACTTCTAAATTCACACCCCCACACCCCACAACAAAACTTGTCCCCTTCCACATGACCTGAAACTAACACCAATTTGTTACACACGCCGACACAAGTGCACGCCGCTTCGTGTATGCATCAAAGTTGACTAAGTAAGGTCTTAATTAGCGGACCAAGTTCGATAGGCTACTTATGCCAGGTCAGCTAGTACTGGGAGTGTCTTAATTAAAATTTAGCTTCACTTTGGCAGTGTAACCCTGTTTGTACGTTAATTATTTCAGGTGGGCCGTTCTTCGTAGTTTTGATGGCGTTTGTGTTTCTCGGAAAATCGTGTGGGTGTGTTATGTTTTTGTTGGAATATGAAATTAGTCCGACAAATTAATTTGTAAAAGCGTTCCTATTATGGGAAAGCATTTTGAAGTCTAGTCTACCTGTTACTATTTTTTGCATTTCAATCGGTCGAGCCATTATAGCTGTTGTCAGCGGACTGCAAAAACTGTAAAAATATCCCACGGGAAGATAAAATCGGAATAAAAACTATCCTATGTGTTAATCCTGGTTATAAACTATCTGTGGATCAAATTTTATCCAAATCCGGTCTGTGTTTTTTGCGTGAAAGAGTGAAAAAGATCCATCCATCCATGACATTTAAAATATTTGTAAGATGTAAGAAGAATGGTAAGATTAGTAAGAAGTAAGATATACGAGTTTATCCAGCTAAAAGTGTTAACTTTTCATAACCATTCAATAACATCATCATCATCTTCCTGCCCTTATCCCATTTTACTTGGGGTCGGCGCAACACGTTTTTTTCTTCCATTCTCCCCTATCAAACGTCACCGAATCATTTACTCCCTTTTCATTCATATCATCCCTTACACAATCCATCCATCTTTTCTTTGGCCTTCCCCTTCCTCTCCATCCATCAACATTCAAACTCATCACTCTCTTAGTCACATGAGTCTCATCCCTCCTCATCACATGTCCATTCCAAGACAGACGACTTCCTTTCATTTTTCTGTAACAGGTGCTACTTTCAAACTTCCTCTTATAAACTTATTACTTACTTTAACATATTTCTCGCAACTGCAATCACGTTAATCTTTTTTTTTTCTGATTATATACGAAAGTACATTTATGTATGTAGGTATATATAGAGCAAGAAAAGGCGGAACCAACTGATTAACATAAACACACAGCAATCAGTTGTATCGGACAGGAGCGAAACAGTATGTTAATTTAATTAAATAAACTTTTATTAGCAGAAACGTGTTAGATGTTGGCCATCCTTTTTCTTTCAATCTAAATTAAGAATAAGGAATTAAGACTACACACTGGATATTTGTAGTGCGGATATTTCATTCTGAGGTTCAATTTCAGTAATAGAACACATTTCCTTAGATTTGAAAAGTTTTGCTCGTTTTTTCAGTTGTATCTCAGTCAGCATCTGTAAGTTGTATGTGCATTTGAGTAACCCAGTATCATGAGTAATTGTTTTTTAAATAAACGTCTCTGGCCACGTGAACACGTAAAACACTTTTTTATAAATTTCCTAAAAAGCTTCTGAATATTCACGGCCTGCCGGGGTCGCGGGGCTAACGAATTACTGTGAGCCCCCCCTAAAGCGCTATTGAAAGACGCCGTGGATTTTAGTCAGTATAAGTCTGACAGTCCCGTCTTGCTTGCTCTGAGTGAGAGGACTCATTTGATGTTTTTACTACGATAGAAATACCTACCTACATTTCTTAGGAGTTGTATACAGTTTCTAGTTATCACACTTTTCCGGTAAGATACACCAGCACCTTTTTTAGTGTTGGAATCCCAACACTAAAAATTACTATTATTAGTCGATTGAATAGATTCACATCACTAGCGCGTCTCTAGACGCATAAAACGAACCATTGAGTCACTAGCAATCTAGCCAGCGTTCGGGACACCACGAAAGAAACCCTGTTGTGTGAACTTGTATGTGTCCGAAATAAAGTGCCTCCATTTTACACAGTGCTTTATTTGCAAGGCTCCTACTCCCCACTATTTAGGTATATCACGGAAGTTCCGGATTAAATTCCTTAGGAAATAATCCTTCATCTAATCAGAAAAGGCGTGTCCATCTCATTTCCATAGACACAGCAATTCCGTGGTATCGGACAAGGGTGGGCGTGTATTGAGTAACCGGCTTATGTAAAGCTTATCGTACCTAGAGTTTATACATATGGGGTTTGTGGTTTGCCAGCAAATTGATAAGGAATATAAGCTAGAAAGGTGATCAGGAAGACCGGTTGTGGAAACAGGTGACTTGCCGTCTGGTAGCTGTCAGCATCCTAACGGACCCTCCATAGAAGGCCAAAGCCTGCCGCGGTCATGAAAGGGGAAACCGAGACCCTAGAGTGTAAAGGGACTTTGAAGGAACACGGCGGATTTTAATCAGTGCGAGTCTCAAGGTCCCTTTCGCTCCGGCCAGGGCGTGTATGCGTGAAGGAAAGGTATTGTAATTCGGCAAAAGAAAAGATTTCTATACGCGAATCGTCTCGTCAAAATTGCGAAGTAGGAATAGTTGAACTATATCTTATGATCCTAAGTATGATGATAATCATTTCAACAAACAGTTTTAAATATTTATCTCAATTTTATGTTTTTTTTTAGTTGTTCTACACTCGGAATTTCTCCTATGTCGTGGGTGGTTTACAAACATAGAAACTCAACAAGCATCCGGATCCGGGACAACTACTTGCAGATCATACAAATATTGGTTCCGTGCGGGGATCGATACCGGAACACGCTGCGCAGCAGTCGATCGCTCAGCTACTGGACTAACCGTGTTTCTTTTTTTTTATCTTGGTAAAATCATCAAATGAGTCCTCCCACCCCGGGCAGGGCGGGAGAGACTGTCAGACTTGTACTGACTAAAATCCACGGTGTCCTTCAATAGCCCTTTATGTTCCGGGGTCATGGTAAAGAAATAAGTCCCGCGATCGCGGCTTTGGCCCTCTGTAGGCCCCGTCATCAGTGGTCCAAATGTGTTGTCAAAATTTTTAAATTAAAAAGTTTTAAATTACTATACGATCCTCCGTTCTACAGAACAGTATGTATCTCCGTACCTTATCAAGGGTTACGCAAGCGGTCATAACAGGTAATCTCGCCATGTTACCTAACTCAGGTTATGTCAGTTCGCTACCAGGCTACCCATTATACCGGGGTGGCTTGTTACTGACTCAATTTCGGTGTTTTGGTGGTTACTTGAATGGTTTCTGTTTTTTTAATTGTGTAATTGATAACGTATTTACACGATCCTTAATAACACGAAAACTGTTGGTTAATATTTTGAATTAAAAAGCAGTAAGCAATCAGACAGCGACGTCCATTTTATGAAAGAGTGTCCATGGAGTTTCTTGCTCATTCTTCTCTGCTCATTCTTCTCCATAGAGATCTACGCTTTGGAATAAGCACCTACGGTACTTTCACAGTTTTTATGTCTTGTGACTGGGACTGTAGCACCACAACTATTTTTTTTACTTATTTTATTTTATGTCTTTTGACAATTCAAAAGTGCCTGAAATTGGCCTAGTTGAAATAAACGATTTGATTTCAGAACCTCGTATTTTGCCCCGATGATTTTTAATTGCTCTTTAGAGCTTGAAATTTCCAGGGTCGCGGAACTGTCTCTTCAGGTAACTGTGACCTTGTTGGATCGTAAAGGACTATTGAAGGATCTCCGAGGATTTTAGTCAGTACAAGTCTGACAAGCCTTCCCGTCTCAGCCTGAGAATCCGGGTGGACTTATCTGTTGATTTTACATGATAAAAAACAGAACGTCTGTAGTTTCTGCCTACCCCTGTATGATAAGAAGGCGTATGTGTAAGTAGGTATGTATGTACAAAAACGGGTTTGTAATTTTCAATATAAATATTAAATATTTTCAAATAAACAAGATTTTTATCTACATAACATGTCGACATTTAAATTCCGATTATTAGTTTCTTTCACGTTTATAACAATAGCAGAATTATAATTAAGTACCTAACAAAGAGATCTCATAAAATGTTAATTTTCGCTCAAAACTCAAAGGTAAATTATGTAACAAGTACGTAATAAAATAAACATTTAAATTGAAACATAAACTATGAACGTTTCAAATGAAATAGGATTTTAAATTCTCAGTATTTCATTTCATTTGTTTCACGACAAATTGAAATGAACTTATATCATCTGTTTTCCCGACATATTTATTCTCTAAAAATTCACATTGCAAACCAAACGTTATAACGATATACATAGAATCCAAAATTGCTCGGCATTTAATTTTCACAACAGCAAATATTGAGTCGAGCTACACGGCACGCATATAAAAATATAACGCCATAATTTTATGAGCTTTATTACCGGCTCATAAAGTTCAAAGTCGTTCATTATTGATAATGAAACTGTAATTGGTATATATTGTTAAGGGTTTATTATTAAATGAAAATATATATGACAATAACCTTTTATTTATTCAGGGCAATGTTGTATTTAATAGTATCACAAACAATGCCTTCAGAATGAATTCGGTCAGGTCGTTGACATAGGTACCTATATTGTATCTTAAATTCAAGGTGCTTATAAATTGAGCATTCGCTTGTAATGAACATTCTTTTATTCCCATCTAATACCAATTGGTATTAGTTTATTCCCGAATTTATTTTGTATTCCCAACGAGTACCACATTTTTTTTATATAAAGACGGACAACAAAGTGATCATTTAAGTTCCATTTTATCTTTTGGGTTACGGAAATTGGAAACCAAAATAAAAATGTAATTCTGAACTTTGGCTGCAACTTACCTTGTGATAATCATATCAATCAGTAATATAATAATAATAATATTGCACAACTATCACACAACGCCATCTAGTCCCAAGCAAAGCAGAGCTCGTGTAACCCCTCGTTTACACCAAGAAACAAGTTAAATACTAGTTTCATACAAAACTTGTAGAATACTTGTCAAAACATAAATATTTGTTTTATGCAGGTATTGAGAGTGTCTCAAACATTCTTTCGTTCACACTGTGTAGCCAAATAGTATTTATACAAGTATAAACAGATTTGCGTTTACACTGAAGTCAATACTTGTCAGATACATTGATAGCGTTCTCACCTACAAAATACAGTCGTGATTTAGACAAGTATTGTTTATTTTTTTGCAATTTCAGTAAAATACTAATCACAAACAAGTTTTAAACTCTATCCATGCTTGTTGGATAAAGTTTTCAACATACTGGACTGACAGTGTTTTGTTTTAGTAGAATATATAAAAGTACGAACTGAATCTGTCTCGAATTCTACTACAAGAAAAACAGGAGATCTTAAACATGTAAGCAACTAGAAGTTTACCGTGTTTCAAAACAAATTTTGTATACTTACTACAAGTTATTTACATCTATATAGTTTCATACAAATTTTGTATACAACATGTTTGATACATGTTTATGAGAAACGAAATCATCGCAACAAACTTGTAAAATACATGTATTATACCTTGGTGTAAACGAGGGGTTATGGGTACTAGACAACTGATAAACATACTTATATATTTCTAAATACATACATAATATTATTGATAAATTACACCCAGATACAGAACAAATTAATGACTGGCTGATCGCACGAAAATTTGTCCCGGGTTGAATCGAACCCAAGACCCCCGGCATAGCAGGTAGTATGAAATAATCTGTACCAGTATCTGAACCTACATAATTAGTAATGAACAAACAATTGAATATCACATACCCTACTTAGCGGATTACCGCCATTGTCATCACTGCAAATTAACAATAGATTACCTAATTGGTCGTCTTGAAGTGCTAATTGATTCAGTGCCATAATACACTAGAATCAAGTATTACTTAAAGCACTTTCAGTGGTTATCCAGTACCCTTAGCACGAGTTTTCACTCTTTTACTTTACAGTATTTACAGCGTTTCTTGTATGAAAAAATGGAACAGCGTCTCTTGTGTGCGAAGAAGGAAAAAGCCTGCCGGGGTCGCGGGTCTTATACCATCACCGTGAACCCCGAAACATAAAGGGCTATTGAAGGACACCGTGGATTTTAGTCAGTACAAGTCTGACAGTCCCTCCCGCCCTGCCCGGGGTGGGAGGCCTCATATGATGATTTTAAGAAGTAAAAAAAAAAAAAGGGTACAGGTTACGTGTTCTAAAACTTTCATTTTTAAGAATAAGTATTGGTGATTGCATCAAAATCTGTAAATCAAAAGTATAAACCTGGGTATCGAAAAAAAAAAAAACCCCGGCACCTATGGCCGGTATATTTCTTTATAAAATCTATAGAAACCTGCCGGGGTCTAAGTACTAACGAGGTACCATGGCCCCGGAACTTGAAGGGCTATTGAAGGACACCGTGGATGTTAGTGAGTAGGTACAAGTTTGACAGTCCCTCCTGCCTTGCCTAGGGCGAGAGGACTCATTTAATGATTATACGACGCCAAAAAAAAAACTTCAAATGAGGGTATCGGCTATTACTAACATAGTGCAAAACCGGCTCAAATCAGGGAACAAATTAAAGTCCCTGATTTGAGCTGGTTTTACACTATTAGTTTCCGGAATCATAGCCAACTATAGCAACATCGCAAATACCAAAAGATTAGATCGAATCATTGTTGATTTGATATTGGATTGAAATCAATCGCAACTCATCAGGCCTCCGGAAATGAGGAAATTAAAGCCGATTAGCCTAAGCTTCTGTGTTCACGGAGTAAGGTCGTAGAGGACTGCAAAGAGTGGCAGTAAGCGACTTGAGGTCACGAGACGTTGCAGCGTAATGTCGCTGGTGCCTTGAACATCGACGCCGAGCTACCAGCCTTTAGCGAGTTCGGTTTTTTCGAGTACGGTTGGCGAGTCATGAGTGACGCCGTTAGATCATGGACCATGTCGACGACTAGGGTCGACGGCGGTTCATGTTCCACGCTCGCCTCAGGGAGCTGTCAGCAAACTGACGGGATCCCTTAGGAGGCCCAACCTTGCCGGGGTCGCGGTACTGTCTTACCAGGTAACAGCTAGCTGCGGAAAGTATAGCATAGAAATACGTAGGTGTAAAACCAGAAAAACTACAAACCCATACTTTTATTGGATATAAAAATATAGTTAAAAAACATTTATAGTGTCACAATATTCCATCCAGAATATCAGCGCATAATCTCCAAATATTAATTACACATAATACCGTTGTAGTTAACAATAAATAATTTACATACATATTATTAATTAATAATTTATCAGTGGAACTCGCAAAGCGACCCTTCCACCCAGAAGGATTAATAGTACAACGCTACCAAATTGAAATGTACGCATCGTATTACCAAAATTCGTTTGTTTGGGAGCCTCTGAAATTTGGTCGGTTCACAATATCAATTTAGTTTGGATCAGAGCTGAAATTACGTAAATGCAAATAGAGATAGTGGAAACAGAAATAATTGATAAGGCTTTTGGCGTTGGCTGTTGTTTCAGGGTAGCTATGGTTTAATTGATAACGGACTTTGTTACTTTGGGATTTGAATTGCGGTAGGGCCTTTGTATTCGACCTTAATAGTCTGCTGGCACAAGATAGAACCCTGTTTTCTAGTGATTGAATTTCCATAAAAAATAACTAATAGCATTTCTACTGTAGAAAGCAGTTCAATCACTGCTCGGTTTTTTTGCTCTCCGCTTTTTAGGGTTTCGTAACCAAAGGTTAAAATCCTGTTACTAAGACTCCGTTGTACGTCCGTCTATAACTAGGCTGTATCTCGTGTAGATGATGTGTGATTTCTGTTACCGCTATAACAACAAATTCTGACAACAGGTCTTACTAAGGGGTTTAGTATTACCCAGTTACTGGGTTGTGTTGTGGAGGTCAGACAGGCAATTGCTCAATATAAAATACTGATATTCAGGTGCATCCGATACTATAGCAGCAGACTCCACCCAACATAGTTGGGAAAGGCTAGGAAAATATTCATACTATTTCTGGTCACAAAATTGTAAACCAAATTGTTCCCTAAAATAACACAAAATAGTTTTACACAGAACCAATAATAAATCCTACTGAACACTTCCAATAAATCAAACGCAGTTTAAACTATCAATTAAAATAGCTACTAAAACTAGAAATCTAATTAGGCCTACCAATTTCCATTAATAATAAGATAATTCTGAACCAATTTGATGTTGTGATTAAATATTTACGTTGATGCAATCGTAAATAAATTGATGGTCAAATATATTTTATGTATTAAAGCCTACATTTTAGAATTAAGGTGAATTTTAGCTTTGTGAATAATTTTGCAATTATGAACCACATATTAGTGTTATCAATAGGCATTAGCTTGTCAAATTATTAACACTGATAAATGACTACTTGTATGTATATTACTACTTTTTTTAAAAGTCATCAAATGAGTTCACCCAAGGCAGAGCGGGGGGGACTGTCAGACTTGTACTGACTTAAAGCCACGGTGTCCTTAAGTAGCCCTTTATGTACTGTCGTGGTATACGTGTGTCCCGCGACACACATCATACATCATTTCAGCCTATTGCAGTCCACTGCTGGACATAGGCCTCTCCCAGGGAGTGCCACAGCGCACGATCTCCTGCTTTTTTCATCCAGCCACTGCCAGCCCCCTTCTTCAGGTCATCGGTCCATCTTGCCGGGGGGCGTCCCACCCTACGTTTACCTACACGCCAACTTCATTCGAGAAACTTCCTACTCCACTTTTCGTCGGTTCTGCGGCAGACATGACCAGCCCAAATAAAATAGTCTAGCTTTCTATTGGTGAAACAAATTTTCAAAATCGGCTCACTAATTCCAGAGATAACTTCCTATTGAAATGGACTGAATTGTATAGAAAAAAAAAACACACGCACCCTATAATAAAACATCACCCTCCAATTGTCATAAGCGTTCCAGAACCGCGGAACCGGGGTTGTGTGACTGCCTTATCAAGTAACCTTGACCCCGTGAAGAACACCGTGGCTTTTAGCCAGTACAATATAGTCCCTGCCGTCTCATTTGGTGATTTGATGATTTTACCTTGATAAAAAAAACTTGGCATTGGTGTTCCAAGGCTACGGTAATCTCTCAAGACATTTTCATATCCCTGGTAATATTTACTCTCAATCGACCAGTCATTAACCTCAAAATTGACCTCAAAAGGTTTAATATTAATAGTTATTACTTAAACAGAGTGTGATAGTTAAATATTGGAACGGTTAATAAATCGTAGTTACGATCGGATGGTTTAATGAAGAGTGTTTTACGGTTATTTGATTAAATTAACGACGCTTCAGGATTTCAGTTGCTATGGGTGGAAATTGTTACTGAAAATGGGAATTTATTTTGAAAATGCGAACATTATTATATAAATAATTTTAAATATTATAAACGTATAATATTCTGATTGATAGAAATTTACTTCTGCCCTTACGTTGCGGGTTCGATGCTTGTACATGAAAAACATTATTTAGTCTACAGAGTATCTCTGATGATATCACTTTTCTAGTACCAAGCTATACTCTGAGCTAAGCTTCGGAAAGACAGACAAACAGACGGACGAACATGACAAAATTATAAGGGTTCCATATTTACTACGGACTGCAACGTCATGTCAATGTCAATTTTGACATAATGACAGCTGTCAAATTTTAATGAGAACATTTTGTCAGGCTTGTTGGTCTAGTGGTTATAGTGACCCTAACTGCTATGCCGGAGGTCGTGGGTTTGATTCCCACCCAGGACAAATGTTTGTGTGATGAGCACGATCATTTTGTTCTGTGTCTGGGTGTAATTTATCTATATCTAATATTTATGTTTTTAGAAATATATAAGTATGTTTATCAGTTGTCTAGTACCCATAACACAAGCTCTGCTTAGCTTGGGACTAGATGGCGTTGTGTCATAGATGTGGAATATTACATTATTATGTTTATTAATATCTGGCAATCTGGCATTCTCAAACTACAAGTGGTATTTCAACATTAATAATACTGTTGAAAAACCGAATAAGCACAGGATAACAATGACGATTTTTTCTTCTAATTAAGCCCCCTATAGCGGTTCACGGAACGTTAGCACGCATTTGACATTTCTACGGAACCCTAAAAATGTAAGTAGGTAGACAAATATCAGTGTCCCATCCAATCAATAACTTCACAAACAAGTTGAAAAGACAAAGACATGTCTGTCTGTCTAACGTAGAAACTTTTAATGGTACCGGAAACTGTAACAAAGGCTGGGGCACGAACATGGAAACTAGTACCTGTTCCTATGTACCTAAGACATGTGGCGTTGTTTGTGACATGTTAAGACGGCGAGCGATGGGTGGCTCGCCGTCTGATCAAGAACCTGGGGGCTACACACAATTTTTTTTTTTTTATGTGGGATTGTTTGAGACACGTTAGGACGGCGAGCGATGGGTAGTTCGCCGTCCTATCTACAACCAGGGTTACACTCAAAGTTTTTTTTATGTGATATTGTTTGTGACATATTATCAGGCTGGCTAGCGATAGAAGGCTCGCCGTCTGATCAAGGACATTTAAAAAAAATAAAGTCTCGGGCGGCGTTTGTGTGAGTTTATAATGTTTGTAAACGTACCCACGACACAGGAACAAATTCCTAGTGCGGGAATAGGTTAATAAGAAAATGATGGTCATCTATGATGGTCACCCATCCACAGACCAACTTCGGCAAGCGCGGCTTAACCAGTATTTAGCAACAAGCTTCACAAAAAAAATATCATTCGTATTATTATAATAATAAATAAGCCATACAAAGATTATCTGGAAGATATCGCTATCAGCGATAAGACCACCGTTATACACATGGAATTAAGAGCGTGTATCCAAAAAGTTGGCCACGATGCAAATAGCTGACAAATGTTTAGTTTAAGTTTTAATTAATTTGGCAATATTACGCTTTTCCTTTTTTTAACAAAGCCACGACAAAACGTTGCCTGCACACTAGGAATAAATCTCCTGTGTCGTGGGCGTGTTTACAAACATGTTCACTCACACACACAAACGCCCCGATTCGGAAGAACTACTTGTAGATTAACGAATATTTGCTCCGTGCGGGAATTGAACCCTGGACACACACCGCAGCAGTCCAATCGCGCAGCCACTGCGCTAAGCCTGCCGTCAAAAATATGTGTGTTTAAAACAAGAAATATGGCTTTGCAGTGCATTAAAAAATATTATGAATATCAATTGATAATACCTAATGAAAAACGGCAAACACACAAACAACTAAATACACTTGTATTTAGTTTATCTGCACCCCAAGTCCCTCTTCACGAGAGCCATACTGCCCGACCGTTATAAAACGGTTGAATTGGAACAAAGGAATTAATATTCCCACGTCAGCGCTTTAAAAACGTGACGCGTTTTTTATCGACCTACGGGTTCAGTGCGCCGCGCGCTCGCTTGCCGTGCGGTCGTGTGTGTTATCGCCGCGTCGTTCATTATTTATTTTCCTGTTTTTATTCACAATGTCAAGCTGGTATGTGGATCCGGAGGATCTCATTACGGAGGTCGAATCTCGTCCTTTGCTATACGTAAAGTCGTTGCCGGAGTTTAATAGTAAAACGTTGAAGCATGACGCGTGGCAAGAAGTTGCTAGAAATTTATCTGAGGACTGGGAAATGATTACCGAAGCACAAAGACATAGTCGCTGTAAGTACATAGTTTATCTTTATTTACATACACAGTATACTTTTAAACTAAATTGATATTATAAAGCAGGTTATAGCATATTTTTGACGTTTCGTTTCAAAGAACTAAAATCGGTCGCAACAACGAACAATGGCGTCGTGTGTGAGTAGTACAGAGACTGGAAAGAGAGAGAGATAGCGATAGAGTATCTTTCAGCGATCTATCGTCACGTGTCCTTTTAGACTGATCGTAACGACACGGGACGGATCGCTCCGTGTAAGGGGCCTTTTAGACTTGCTAAAGTACGATTAGTAATTCGAGTAAAATGACAATAACATGACATTGTTCACTTTAGAAATGTACTAAATTTCATTGTATCAGTGACAGTTGCACTTGTCATTTTACTGACTGGAATGAATAATCTTACTTTAGTTGTAAACTTTATTGTACAGATGCAGGCACATCAACTTACTTCAAAATGTCAAATTTCTTTATTCGATTTTTTAACTGTCAAGTATCACAATAGTAGAACGTTAAGGTGCGTATGGTAAAATTTAACAGATTCGAGTAGGTTGACATGCTGGTCTGTACTATCAGACGATGTTCATGTATTGTCAAATTGGAATTTTTAGGGTTCTGTATCCAATGGGTCAAACGGGACCCTATTACTGAGACTTCGCTGTCTGTCCGTCCGTCTGTCACCAGGCTTTTTCTCATGAACCATGATAGTTAGGTACTTAGTTGAAATTTTCAGAGATGATGTATTTCTGTGGCCGCTATAACTACAACACTAAAAAAAGAATAAAATAAATATTTTTATAAATAAAGGTGTGCGAGTCCGACTCGCACTTGACCGGTTTTTAAATTCTTATGAAATTATGTAATAGGACCTTTTTTATCATATTTACTACAAATATGAAACCAATGAAAGGCTGTAACTGCACAAACTATAATTTTATTATATTTCAGGTAAAGACGCACAAGCGAAATGGAAACATTTAAGGGACAATTTTCGTCGTGAATACCAATATCAAAGAGAAGCGGCTTCAGGAAAAGAAGTTAGAAAACGAAAAAAATACAGATATTACGATGAAATGCTATTTCTAGCACCTCACATCAAAAACGTTGAAACATTTGGCAACTACGTTATTACAGTAAACTCAACATCAGAGGACAATGAAGGTACGATGTCACCTAATATGGATTTACCTTCAACGTCACCAATCAACGCTTCGAATGATTTATTAATGCCAATTAAGCATGAACCTGTAACGTTTTATCAAGAAGAGGTTTTGCAAGCAACTAAACCTGGTGTTCCAGAAACCGATGAAGATATAACGTTTTGTCTATCTCTAGTACAATCGCTGAAAAGAATGGACGATGACACAAAAGTGTCGGCAAAAATTGAAATGTTAAATGTAATTCGTCGATTTTCAAAAAAATCACGGAATGTTACCGGTGAATGATTCTGGCTATGAAGAAAATTGTTCGCAAAAGAAATATAAATTGTACAGACGCCTGCAGGTCGATCAATCCCAATCTGTCAAATTTTACCAATCAAACGTTAACTTTATACTGTTGTGTTATCATTGAAAATCTATGAAAGAAATTTGACAGATTGGGGTAGGTTGATGTGCTGGCGTCTGTACTATAGAAATTACTTTGTCTATTTTTTGGTGGGAAGCAATACAGCCAGATGATTGTTAATTGTTATGTTTTTTCTTATTAATAAAGTAAATAAATAAAGATTGATTTGATATTTTTAGCTGTTTTACTGTCTTCATCGCTAAACAGCTGGTGTTATGGTGGTGTATTTTTTATTTATCATTAAACAACCAAATTAATATAAAATTAAAATTAATCAATGCATCCACAAATCTAGTAGCGTATGTCAGTATAAATATGGGTTGTTGTAAGTTCGCCACAAAAATAATTCCCCATGAAAAAAGTTTTGATCGTGATGTCCTGGTACTTTCTGTTCAGATTCCACATTGTGTCCCCGTTTTTGGTAGTTTTGGAATGAATTTGGTGATTCCATTTTTTTGCTATCCGTGCGGAAAAAAGAAAAGGGCATATTTTACAATAAAAAAAACCTTTGGCTAATTTATATATTCTTTTTTCGTGGGGAATATATTTTATGGCGAACTTACAAATAGGACCATTGAGCTATTATTACTACGTATAAAGACGATGGCGACGCCACGCATCACCACTGTGTCCCATCCAGGATGAGACAACGCGCACAAGTTCATTCAGTTGTTTGACAGCTGTGTGGCGTGCTCTAGGCGCGCGCACTCATCCTGGATGGGAGTGGGACACATTGGTGATGCGTGATGTCGTCTCTATACGTAGTAATAATATAGCTCAATGTATAGGACCCCATTTCTCCCACATAAACTGATTGAAACCAAATCCATTGCGGCATGCCGCAGCGCTCAATGGCTGATGCAGTTAGCAAGACATGCATTGGACATGTTACTGATGTTTATAGACGTACAGACTGACCGGTTCAATTGACATACTGGCTTTAAGTTGACATCTCGTATGATAGTCGCATTGTATAACAGACTTTAGTACCGATTATTATTATTTACTTATTTATATCAGATAAGATCCATGTTTTGTGAGAAAAAATCTTAAAATACCAAAACACCTACTTAGCTCACATCAAAAATGTTTGCGATTACTTTTTAAAATCGAAATCTTTTTGTAACGGTAAATTATGTTGTGATTTTTTCTTCCTTTTAGATTCTTTATTTAAAATTTTTGATTTAGAACATAACTCAGTTCAATTGTTTTTAAGACAATTTAAAAAAAAACAGCTTATATGCTAGTGATCACAACCTTTTTTTGATGTGTGAACGTGTGCAGCTGCATGCAGTGAGCCAGCATGGGGTCGTCCCATCACACAAGAGCAAAACACTCATCGAATGACTCCGGCAGGCAGACAAAACACGCAGGATGCTATGGTAACTAGCATCTACTGTGAATATAAACTCACCATACAATTTTTATTGACTGTTTACTGACGTTTTCAGATTTCCCCAGTGTTATCTTACCTGTAACAAAAGATAAATTAAATAGTTAGTTATATAATTAAGGAATGGAGTAAACATCATCATCGGCCGGAAGATGTCCACTGCTGAACATAGGCCTCCGCCTTAGAACGCCACGCCGAACGACAATTCACCACTTGCATCCATCGGTTGCCCGCGACCCTCACGATATCGTCGGTCCACCTAGTGGGGAGGCCTACCTACGCTGCGTCTTCCGGTCCGTGGTCGCACCTCGAGAACTTTTCTTCCCCATCATTGGAACGGAATAAACGTAACCACGTGTTTAAATTTGAATGGCGTGATTTTTTCATTTTTTCTTGTTTCAACTCTAATCACCACATCATAACAACCACACAATCACCAACCCCAATTCATTTAACGAGTCATATACTCGTCCAAATGTGCGTTACCCCTGTACACCCACAAACGATGCATGAGCTCCTGATTTTAATCATGACGTCACATTTGAAACGCCCAATTCTCTGAGATAGGCTTTGTAGGGTGAACACGATGCGTTTTTATGACGGATAGCATTTATTGACGGTTTTTAGTTAAGCGGAATATGTTGTTTATGTTTTAATTGTAGATTCACTAAATACAGACCCAAGCATACAGTACACCAACCATCAAATTGGGTTTTTTTCAATCGATGTTCAACCTTATCACAATACTGGAAGATAACTATTCGATTGGTTCAATAAATTTGACAGATACGGTTACATAAATGACTAATATTCGGAAAGCTTGCAGATTTGATCAAACGAGATAATTATCAAAGGAGTACTGATCGTTAAATAATTTAAAAAAGACTTATACTCATAAGATGGTAAAAACACAAAAAATATACGCTTTCACAAATAAAAATTTGAATAACTTTGTGTTCGAAAATATTTCAAAGAATTGTTTGAACTAGCAGAGCAAGCAAATTTTAAAATTGCCAGTTCATATCGTAATTGAATAGAATGCAAAAGTTTCGGTAAACAAAACTATAAAAACTTAAAGAAATTGTATTTGGTCTGGATTGCGATTGTGAATACTATAAAAATAGTATTATTAATTTGTTTTTTTTAATGCTATGTTGTTACCTTGCTTACTAAGTTTATGTTATTTTTTCCTTGAAGGTAAATTCATACTTTAGGCCAATAATTATATCCAAAATAAAAAAAAAAGCCTCTTTCGTGTCTTCTGTCTTATCTATCGTGTACAAAAACCTAAGGCACTGTCTTTAATTAAGCAAAAGTCAAACTATATAACTGTCCAAGTTACTACGGCATAAGAAAACAGTTCTAAGTTATAAACACAAGAAAAATAACAATAAAATGGTAAATAAAACTTTATTTTTATACCGTTCGTTTCATTTTCATTGTCACCCTACATCCCACACCCTCACTCAACGCTAATGTACTGAATTTTCATTCGCTTGTGAGTTTAAAGCGGACGAATGAAGCGATTTTTTTTCAGTTAACTGTTATTGCTCGATGTAAGGATGTAGCGCTTCAGCGGATTTTATGGCAAACGACTTCGTGAAATCTGGTTAGCGTGTGTAATTGTTGAGTTTATTTGATACTAGCTTTTGTTCGCGGCTTCCCTCGCAATTATTTAGAATTTGAGAATTTATTGGGATCGTTCGAATGCAGAGCAGTGGTGGCCCAGTGGTATCGGTCCCGACTTACGAGTTGTAGGTCGTGGGTTCGAACTCCGCCAGGCGCATTACTTTGTGTAATTTATTTCATCTCCACTGCTCTGAAAACGATGAAGGAAGGACCGGCATGTCTTGGAACCAAAAATTCGAAGATATGAGACATCTACCAAACCGCACTGGGACCGCGTGGTGGAGTATGGCCCAAACCCTCTCTCAGAGAGGAGGCCTGTGTCCCAACAGTGAGAACATTATAGGCTGATGATGATGTATGAAGGGAGAGCAGTGGCATTGACTTACGAGATGTAGATCGTGGGTTCGAAGATCGAACCCAGCCAGGAGCATGACTTTGTGTAACTTATCGCATCACCACTGCACTCAAAATGGTGAAGGAAAACATCGTGAGGAAACCGGCATGTCTTCGGGTCTGGGTGTTTGTGTTTGTGTGTTTCTATGGTTCTAAACGCACTCACGATACAGGGGATATTCTTAGTCTGGGACAATGTTTTTATATTTAGTATACACTAATAACTCGGCACATCGTTCTCACCTAAGAAGATAGTCTGTTGTAGATAGCTTGGTTATTTGCTGCACACTGAAAAGACATAATATACATTAGTACTGGTAATTATGTCGCTGGTAGCCTAACTCAAAAGTAGGTTTATTAGTAAGTAAGTATTCTGATTTAATTTTATTTTATACTGTTGCCTCTTACTAGACATTTCTCCTGTATCGTGGGTGCGTTCACAGATATTTAAAATCATATACACAAACAAGCAGGCAAGGAACTTATCTGTAGTCCATACAAATGTTTGTTCCAAGCGAGAATCGAATTCGCTACCATCTGATGTTGAATGACGTACCAGAGGTTCTGTAATAAATTTGGCGATTGAAAAAGAGTGTCCATGGAATTTCTTGCTCATTCTTCTCCATAGAGATCTACGCATTGGTATGAGCACCAACGGTACTTTCGCAGTTTGTATGTCTTGTAACTGGGACTGTAGCACCATTACTATTTTTGTACTATTTTTATTTTATGTCTTTTAACAATTTAAAAGTGCCTGTTAGTTGGCCCAGTTGAAATAAACGATTTGATTTGTTTAAAAAATAATAACTTAACCAGCCTTCATCTTCTTCACTATCGATCTTTTCTAAAAATAACCTATTAATTAGTGCTAAAGAATAAGCTACAAAAATAAACACCAAATCAATCACCAAGTATGTGAACAGATTGGTGCAAAATCGCCATAATATATCTCGCGTGAGACGAGATCATTATGGCGATACAATATATCTTCAGGCACATGACTCGATTGTTTCAAATTGGGAGGCTGATGAATTTGTCTTGCTGAAAAAAGGGGGAGATTTGAAAACGATATAATTTAGCGTCGTTTGACGTAACTTAATTAGAAAGGAGAAAACAATCTAGATACAGGTTGTCCAGTTAAAAGGTACGACAAATTTATTACAGCGGGTGATAGTTAGGTTTAGGTTTAAAGAATAGTCCTTAGGTGAAAAGTGCTATCGTAAACCGGGCATAAATCAATCGAATCGAAAAGTCCAAAGGTGAAAGAGTCTATCGGTGAAACGACCATAAGTGAATCGTCCTGTCAACGAAACGTCCAATGATGAACCGGTCGTCGGCGTCGGTGAATCGTTGCAGAATCATAAAAAACGGTTTCCTAAAAATTATGCTCTTTGGTATTATCAGAATTTATATCTTCAGTAGCCCTTATACTTAGAAGGTAACACACAAATCAGTACATATTATATCATGTCTAAGAAAGCTGCCCAACATAATAGCGTGCTATCAATCTTGCAAGCTTGAGTCGATTTGTTCAGCCAATTTGGGAGTTGATTCTTTTGGCAAATTGCTCTTTAACCTTTGGTTTGTGTGTTTAATCTAGATAAATAATTGTGTAGACCAATAGCGGTTCTGTGGTAATGTTCCCGACTTATAAGGTGTAGGTCATGGGATCGAAACCTCCAGGCGCAATATTTAAGACGCATCGTAAACGCAAAAAAAAAAGACTATACTGTGCTGTGTGCTGCCATATATTATAAATAAAGTCGAGTTAAGTGAATTACAATAACACAGCGTGTCTCTTTCGCGGGCATGCGGACAGCGATTAAAGGGAAACTCGATGTCCGACCATGGACCATGCTCGGGTCGACGCGCGACGGTGCGTTGTGTTCCACGCGCGCCGCAAAGAGCGTCAGCAAAATGACGGGGCCCCTCACAGAGGGCCAAAGTCTGCCGGGGTCGCAGGACTTCTTTACATCACCGTGACCTCGGAACATAAAGGGCTATTGAAGGACACCGTGGATTTTAGTCAGTACAAGTCTGACAGTTGGGGTGGGAGGACTCATTTGATGATTTTACCACGCAAAAAAAAGCGAGTCTCTTTCCGAACGCATACAAACCCTAATCTCTTCAAAGTAAGAGTGAACAGGCTTCTTCTGGGTAAGCTCGCTACCTTGTCTTAGTCACTCCTGACCTAGACTAAGGTCAAGAGCAAACCCATTATTTATAAAAATGAAACTTTATCAACGGTGCTAATAACAATGTTGCTAAATACCAATGTCTTTTTCAATTATGCTCTATTGCTTGAGTAATAGAATAGGATATTCCATGTTACAAATTTTATCGTTAAGTTCAGATAGGATTTACTCCATATAAAATACGGTAGTCCACTGAAATCGTCTAATTACTCCAAAAGTTAGATTATCAAAAAAAAATATGTCTACCTACGTCACACCACCATGTGTGGCATAGTTTTTAAAGCGTTACGAACTCCGATTTTTGAAGAATTTCTTAAATACTATTTTTTAACTTGAATAGCAATTCCTTCCCTTCGTATATACTTCGTATGTACGTAGGCATTCATAAGTCCTTATGCCTATGCATGCCACATCACATTCCTCGAATACCTGTATAACCTTGCATTGTTGACATGGTTTATTTAGTAGCTATTATCTTTATAGCATGCCTTTGATCTCACTACATAAATGCTAAGATGAGTTTATTTGTTTAAGTTTAGATTTTAGTATGTACGAGTCTGGGATCTCGTCCCGCCCTGGACGAGGACTCATTTAATGATTTTACCAAGAAAAAATAGCCGAGAAGTGTTGTAAAGTATCTTTTTATAGACTTACTGACTTGATCGTGGGATTCACGAATTACCGTGACCCCGGAACGTAAAGGGCTTTTGAAGAACATCGTGGATTTAGTTCAGTATGAGTCTGATAGTCCAACCCTCTCTGCCATGGGTGGAAAGACCCATTTGATGATTTTACCATGCTAAAAAAAGACTTCCTGACTTATCCGATATTTAAGAAAACGTGGTAATATCAATAAGAAGAACACAAAGATAGAAAAAATATTTCTGCCCATCTGCTTAAGATAAATTCTTAACGTCATCTTTTCATAAAAGGCAGCGACAAAAAACAGGAAACAAACATAATCCACGAATAATCTTCCACCCTAATTTCGTGCTCAACAAATTCGTGGAAAAACATTTTCGAATCTACGCAACACCAAAAAACCGAGCACATTTTTCCTGGCAGCCGCCCAACCCCCCAAACGCTACGGGGGTCATTTCGACCACTCATTAACCAGATAGATGCCCCTGTCAGCATACTCGCCCCATATATTTTAACAAGCCACGCTAATTTCCCATTTATTGTCCATTCTCATATAAAATACGTTATTCGCCCGCAAAAATAAGAATTAATGATGATCAGATTACTCTTATTTTTATTCTTGTCATATTTTTGCTTCGTAAATTGCTTTTTCGTTGTTTTCTTTGTGGTTCGTTGTAATGTGATTTTGATATTGAATATAAGAGATTAGTAGTTCGGGGCACCTGTGACTTGCGATTGTTCGAACTGTGTTAATGAGTACAAAGGTAAGAAATTGACTAGACTACTCGACGTCGTTCAAGTGGTGTTATGTCCCACCGCCCATAATGTCACATTTTCCACCTTTAAATAATTACACCCGCACATGCCAATCTTCCGCCTTTTTTATCTTGGTAAAATCATCAAATGAGTCCTCCCTCAGGGCCGGGCAGGAGGGACTGTCAGACTTGTATTGACTAAAATTCACGGTGTCCTTCATTAGCCCTTTACGTTCCAGGGTCATGGTAATGAAATAAGTCCCGCGACTCCAATCTTCCGGCTTAAGCTGCGTTTCCAGAAGTTGGTCTATGGATAGGTGATATTATGTCATCGCCAGTTTCTTCCGTGCCTCGGAAAGCACGTAAAGCCGTTGGTCCCCGATGTCATTTGTATATTTTTGACAGTCGTTACTATTAGTCAGAAGCTCTAAAAGTTGGACAACCAGTTTCACCATGGGGTATCGTATTATCCAGTTACTGGGTTGTGGAGGTCCACAGTTATCTAGACCTCAAAATCGGGGCAAGCAATATTACACAAAGAGAATCTTAAAGCTAAAGACCAAACAATGTTTTACGACAACCTGTAAAATGCATTTTAATAAACTTGAAACCCACTTTGTTTACTAAACAGAGCGCTGTCTAGTCATAAACTGCAACTCTGTGAACCATGTTTAAAGCTATTTTATCTTCCACTTTTAAGCCATTCCCCCAATATTAATCCACTTCGGCAAACATATTCTTCAAACTTGCATTTAAAACGAAAACTTGACCCATTAATCATGCCAAAATGCGAATAAACCAGCTATTTTTCAAAGCCAGTTTTATGTCGACACGAATAAAAGAAATCCTGAACATAAGTAACAAGACAATATCGACTCTTTCGGCGAGAATACCCATCGCAGACAGGTTGTACGATAGATTATGACGTGCCCTATCGCGTTTAATAAAGTTGTGCTTTTTAGGGTTGGGTCCAAGTTTCTTTTTTAGCAGGGTCATTGTTTTTATTTTTGCGTGTTATAATATATCATACCTGTAATAGCTGAAGGGTAATATATACCACATTACGCCAGTTACGTTTTAAGTAACCGTATAGAGTTTTTCCATCAACCAAGGCATAAGTCCAGACTCCGTGTTACGTGGTGTTACTAGAAATGAGAGATGGAATACCGCAATTAAACTCTGCTACTGCACAGTTTAGATTTCCGCCGATCGATCAACTGTTACGCCAATCACCGTCATTTGACAAAGAAATTACCCCCATCTTTTTAACACTACCACAAACTTTTTAAGTACTTTCATTTGGTTTAACTAATATTTAATTAAAAACAATCCGAAAGTGTTTATCAAAATATTTAGTTGCCAAGTATTGGTAGATCTTCAGTCCTTAAATAATGTGATCACTAGGAGGCGCTGTCATCGATCAAACAGAGTCTAACAATAATAATAATACATTATGAAAATTCGAACAAAATCGCCCCCGCTTCCTCTTATACCATGATCCATACAATTCGCTACTCCTTCCACCCTTCCACTTTCAATATCAATCTATATCAATAATCAAATCAGAGTGCCTCGACGGCGGGTAAATCAACTTTTTAACTTTGTTATTCAGCTGGTTTTGGTTAAGCGAACGTTCTACGTTTTAAATTCGGTTATTGAATCATCGTATGAGAATATTATGTTAGAAGAATTGATTTTATTAGGTTATTTTCTGTATGATTTATACTGATTGATTTTGTAAAAGCTGATATTGATGGAAAGGAAGGTGTGTATTGGTGCAGAATTCAAATAACTTGTAATAATGGCAAAAAAAAACGAGAAGTTAATGATTTGTACCGTACTTTGCCTAAGTTATAAGATAATTGTACAGAAGATTATTTATGGAATATATCTTGATCTAAGTCTTGGCTGAAGGTGGTAGTAATAGTTTCCGAATAAAACTTGGCATTTAGACGTAATGGGCTCTAAATGTTTCTAAAATTGTCACAAGGTCATAGCAGTATAGCAAGTCTATTATTAAATTAGTCATTACCCTCTTTTATTAGAATAAAACTGCTTCTGTAATTACTTTTTACCTAGAATTTAACGACTAGTTTAGTTCATTCTTTAAATATAGTTTTAAATGTCTAAAATTTCTTTTTCCGCTTCTTATTGTCTCGTTTCAAGTTTATCAACTATGTTGGGATTCGCTTTTATTCTTAGCAAGGGTAGTTTAATATTATATAAGTAGCAACCGTCAGTTTCAGTTTATGTAATTATTTAATACAATGACACCTACAATATCCATCTTATATAATTATTCTTTCCCCAATAAAGATTATTATTCAATAAAACCACTGTCGCGATTACAATAATCCATTTAAAAACTCAACACTCAACGACAAAAAGAAAAGAATTGTTAAAAATCATGAATTTTTCATAAAAATCTCATCCAATAAAAGATAAAATATCAACGAAAAGTACAATTAGGGAACAAAAGAAAATTACGAGTACAATAAAAACGTTAGCGTAAACTAATTATGGCGTAACTCGAGAGTAATTTAATATATTTGAGACGGAACGCGAGATGATGGTAACATTAGGAAGATGATAGAATTGTTTAATATGTACAGTGGCGATCAAAATTTCATGGGTACGCATTTGAGAAATTGATAATGGATTTACGAACCCGACTGTACCTACTAAGAAAATATGGCTCGCTCAATCTACAAGATCATTAAAATTTGTAAGTGTAGGAACAGACCGGCTTAAAGAGGAAAAACTGAGGGCACTTGGAGGAGTCTTATACCCAAAACGGACTACTTACAATAAATGCCCAAGTTTGGATACACGGATGTCTATTACTCAATCATACAAAAACTGCGGAACGGATCTACATGAGGTACAAAGATTGGCTTTAGTTTAGAATAAAACATAGGATACCTTTTATTTCGGTTTTACGCAGCCGTGGGATAATTTCTGATACTCACGCGGGCGGCAACTCTGACAATTATCAGTGACTACACTTTCATTATTTAATTAAAAACTGCAACACTTTTTTAAATCTCATTATTATAATAACATTCGATATTTTAATGTATTCTTAAATATGGCTTTGAATCGACGTATTTATTATTTAAAATTAAGAAAATGTGGTTCAAACCAAAACAGTCACTTCGCTGTGTATAATTTGGGAGCAAACACCATAAACCATAATTATATTTTAATCATGAATATTCTTTTACTAATTTATTATTGCACGTACTAGTTTGTTTCTCGGCATCACCCTTAGGTAGACTGGAAGAGAATTCCTAAGGCATTAAGTCTGCCTACTCACTGTTTTTTACATTTGTGCATAAATTTTATAAATAAATAAACCACCAATTCTTAGAAACAACGTATTTTTTTTTCAATAATTTATTAATACGGCGATAAAAACAAATTTTTCACCATGTCAGCAATACCTACTACATCTATTTATTTATTCCTGATACGCCGAAAGCGCCAACAGGGACCTACGTGTACAAGTACAAAGGTAATTTAATTCCGTCGCCTCCGTAAATAAATAAAGGATATGGCTGTCCTGATTTTGCCATTCATGGGATGAATTGGGCAATCTTACTTCGGGGTACTTCGGGGGGCTTCGGTCTTTTTGACCCCCGATTGTGTGGGCGGGGTTCTTTGTGACTTCGGCCGTCGAAGGGTTGGATGTTCCAATAGTTTGAAATGGGATTGGATTATTATACGGTCTGTGTTTTTTAGTGCTTGGGTTATGATGTGACATAAGAACATAGATAGATGTTTTTCATTCCCTGGAACGCGTCTAGGTAAAAGATATCAATCAGAAGATTTCAGAATTTTATTTACATAGTACTTGAAGTATTTACTGCGTTTATTGTATAGAAAAATGGAACAGCGCCTCTAGTGAGCGAAGAAGGAACTAATTTTTTCCTTGAAAATTAATGTCTTTCCAGTAGTACTTTACGTCACAAAAACTGTAAATTCATGATGAGGCAAGCCTTTTGAGGCTTTATTACGAGTTTTCACGTTTTTCTGAAGTAAAGTAAACGAGAAATTTGACATTAATTTTTCTTTTTCATTTCCCTTAAAAAAACGACGTATATAAGTATATACTTGATTTTCAACTTTACGCGCTGGGGTATAAAGTTGAAAATGTATTGGTGACTGATGAACGATAACGATTGTCGTTTACTGTCGAATGCTATTTGACTAAGGCCCCTGTTCGTGGAATAATCAGCAAGCCATAAGCATACGGCACGGTTAGCGCAGCTGCTGAGCTATTGGATTGCTGCGCTGCGCGTCGCGGGTTCGATTCCCGCACGGTGAAAATATTTGTATGATCTTCAAGTAGTTCTTATATATGAGTTTAAATGTTTGTTAACGCACCCACGATACAGGAAGAAATTCCTAGTGTGGGGCAACGTGGATTTTTTATTAAAAAAAATCCAGGCAAGTACCAATTTATAGGTACTTTCTAAGTGTATCTTGGACATGACTGATATTGGTGACTGAATAATCGTGAGGAAAGCCGGAATTATCTATGTATAATATAATAATCAATTGCGGTTCGTTTATGTTTCTTCGTTTTTGATCCTTAGATAGTGGATGTGGAGTCTGGTAATATATCGTCGTTGCTAAAAACGCTGCGTTTTGCTTCTAACACGGAATCTGAAAATTTTATAATCTAAGCCTACAAGTTAAGGTCGCAGGAATCATAAATGGCTGTTGAAGGCCACCGTGGATTTTAGTCACTACGAGTCTGACAGTCCCTCCCGCCCTGCCTGCAACAAAAAGCCTACAAGTCTCACAAAATATTTTGCTCTGTGCGGGAATCTAACTAGCAACACGTTACGTAGCAGCCGATCACTCAACCGCTGCACTAACCGTCCCGACAAGTTAACCCCAAGAGGTCAAGAACGCATTGAATTAATTACGGACGATCCTAATCCCTCCAGCCTCAATATCAGAGCCTTTTCATTTGCGCCCGAACAAAATATATTGTCAATACTGACGTATTTCGATCACGACTTTACCCTCAGACTAAGTATATTATCCACTTTTATGATAGTCGTAAAGTCCCTCCCCTCCTCCCCCTACTAGAGGAGGGTACGAAGTAAAAATGTATTGGTTTCTCTTATTTTGAGGAACGTATGTCTGATCTCCTGATTGCGGATGGACGGTTGTAAAATTTATCATAAGAAATAGGTTAAAGAGTTGGGGATCCAAGAATTAAGATGTTTTTTTAGTTGCGACTGATTTTATGGGTTCCGTACTTCGAAAGATAGGAATCCTTAAAAGGATTACTTTATTCAGTCTGTCTGTCCCTATGTTACGTCAACGTATGGTGTTGCAACTTGCAACTAAAACCATACACTAAAGGCAAGAAATTAGAACTTGCAGTAAAAATAGAGGATAAAGACTGTCTAGCTATCTGTAGGCGCGGGCATGCGAGTAAAGGGCAACTCGCTGTCCGACCATGAACCATGCGGGGTCGACGGCGCGTTGTGATCCACGCGCGCGCTCCTCAAAGAGAGTCAGCATAATGACGGGCCTCTTTAGCCCCTTCGTACACTAGGCGACGCAAGTCTCCGATACTTTACGATATTGGTATACATTGACGCGTGCCTGTGTCCGAACCTTTATGGATTTGTATTTCGATAGTCGCTTGGATACCGAAATCGCAAGGTATCGGATACTGGAGTCGCCTTGTGTACGAAGGGCCTTAGAGTGCCAGAGCGTCTGGGTTGCGGGACACACGTAGGTATACCGCGACTCCGGTACACAAAGGGCTACAGTACAAATCTGACAGTCCCTCCCGCCCTGCCCGGGGTAGGAGGACTCATTTGATGATTTTACCACGCTTAAAAAAAAATATCTGACGATATGAAAACAAGCTAAAAGTTGCGAAATAAACGTTTTCTTTTGTCAGTAACGTCAAGAGCACCACACCTTATAAAAAGACTATGCTTCTACTTCTGAGCGAATCTGATGGATGTACTGGATCCACAAGAGGTGAGAAATTCAAAATGAGGAACTTTTTTTTCTAAAAGTTTTTGGCAACATAGTTTCATTCTATGTTCCGGACTGTAAATGCGTGACAGTCTGACTATAAACACTTTTTTAAACTATCACGGTTTGCTTCATAACTTAAAATGTCACTTACGGGATATCTTCCGTGATTATTTATTTGTTTGAGCTCCCGATATTTCGACGCTGTTGCAAGCGTCATGATCGCGGGTTGACTGGAGAATGCGGGTGGATGAAAATAAATTGTTAGGAGCTGACAAATCTGTCTACCCTCTTTCTTAGTCTCTTGCTACGCGCGTAAAGGGTAGACAGATTTGTCTGCTCCTAACAATTTATTTTCATCCACCCGCATTCTCCAGTCAATCCGCGATCATGACGCTTGCAACAGCGTCGAAATATCGGGAGCTCAAACAAATAAATAATCACGGAAGATATCCCGTAAGTGACATTTTAAGTTATATAGTCTGACTATATCTAGGGGCCTGAGTTAAATTCGTAGTGGACTCGGCGAGAGATGTCGTGCGGTGTCCCACAGGGATCGGTCTTAGGGCCACATCTGTGGGACATCGGTTTCGACTGGGTGCTGCGCGGCGACCTCCCTCTAGACGTCAGCGTAATCTGTTACGCTGACGACACGCTTGTCCTGGCGGAGGGAGTGTCGCACCAGGCGGCGGCCGACTTGGCGACGCGAGCGGTTGCGACAGTCGTAGGAAGGATCCGGCAGTTGGGACTCGAAGTGGCGCTGCACAAGACAGAGGCCATGTGCTTTCATGGCCATCTGAATGCGCCACTTACCGAGTCCCACATTACGGTGGGGGGGGTTCACGTCGGCGTCGGAGGTACGATGAAGTACCTGGGACTCGTCCTCGACAGCCGATGGAACTTTGGTGAAAACTTCCAGCGTTTGGCCCCAAGGCTGAACCGGGCATCAGCCGCCTTCGGGCGGCTCCTGCCCAATATCGGCGGGCCAAACGCCCCCTGCCGGAGGTTGCACGCCGGTGTCGTGCGGTCCATGGCCCTCTACGGGGCCCCGGTGTGGGCCCTGAGCATCCGGACGCGACCACAGAAGCTGGTCGCATGCCAGAGGGCCATGGCTATCCGGATGATCCGAGGATACCGCACGATCGCCGGCGAATCGGCCAACCTCCTTGCCGGATCGCTGCCCTGGGATCTGGAGGCGACTGCCCTCCTGCGCGTCTACGAGTGGCGCGTGGAGGCGCAGCGCCGGGGCGTATCCCTGCTGCCTCGAGAAGTCGAGGCGCGGCGGGAAGAGCTCCGGTGCGATCTCAGGGCAGTTTGGAAGGAACGACTGTCGCAACCGAGGCACGGGCACGCCGCAATCGCGGCTGTAAGGCCCCTCTTTGAGGAGTGGCTGGATAGGTCCCACGGCGTCCTCACCTACCACCTGACACAGGTCCTCACCGGACATGGTAGCTTCGGGAGGTTCCTGTGTCAGATAAAGAAGGAGGAAACGCCAGGGTGTCACCACTGCGAGGATCGCCCGGAGGACACGGTGGAGCATACGGTGCAGGAATGCCCTGCTTGGGCGGAGCACCGCCGTGTCCTCACGCGGGCGATAGGCGGAGACCTCTCACGCCCTGCACTGGTCGCGGCCATGTTGCGGGGCGAGACGGAGTGGGAGGCGGTCGCCTCCTTCTGCGAAGCAGTTCTGCTCGCGAAGGGGGAGGCAGAACGCATGAGAGAGAGAACACCATCCTCTCTCCGCCCCAGACGCAGTGGTAGGCGCCCACGGCGACGGATGTCGCGGGACGATCTCCGGCCACCGTAGGCGCGGGCATGCGGGCGGCGAGTAAAGGACAACTCGCTGCCCGACCATGGACCATGCCCGGGTCGACGGCGCGTTGTGTTCCACGCGCGCCTCAAAGAGTGTCAGCACGCTGACGGGGCCCCCTGCAGGGGGCCATAGCCTTGCCGGGGTCGCGGGACATACGTACACCGCGACTCCGGCACACAAACAAGGCTACTGAAGGACACCGTGGATTTTAGTCAGTACAAGTCTGACAGTCCCTCCCGCCCTGCCCGGGGTGGGAGGCCTCATTGGATGATTTTACCACGTAAAAAAAAAAAAAAAAAAGAGTTAAATTCGTCGGTTATCCACATATTAAACAGTTAATAGAAGAATAGAATAGAATAGAATAGTCCCATTCCCCTTGATAATAAGAAAGTCTTCATTCTTTAGATAAGTAGTGGGCTGCAACAGTTTTCAAACAACTGGCCTGTTGGTCTAGTGGTTAGTGACCCTGACTGCTATGCTGGGGGTCGTGGGTTCGCGTCCCACCCAGGACAAATTTTTGTGTGATGAGTATCATCATTTGTTCTGTGTCTGGGTGTAATTTTTCTATAATTTATGTATGTATTTAGAAATATATTAGTATGTTTATCAGTTTTCTAGTACCCATATCACAAGCTCTGCTTAGCTTAGGATTAGATGGCGTTGTGTGATAGTTGTGGAATATTAATATTGTCATATTAAATACAATTCTCTTCCTCTTATAAGACCAGAGGGTTTTTCTGTTCTTATAGGTTTTGAACACCCAGGTAACTAACTGCTTGCTTGTCTATCTTCAAAACCAACATCATTATCTCCCATACAATATCAGTTTAACACATTGTAACATAGATTACAATTCAGTGAAGTCTTTACAACCCGATCAGATAGGACACATAAAATTTAAGTACCTAGTTTACCTACAGCAATACTGCCTCACAGAGGCTGCCTTATGTGTTTATGATCATCGTAAATATTGATACATTATTGATGACACTACGTATTTTGTTATTATTTTCATTCATGCATTTTAAAGGTGTTTTTCTGATTTTATTTATTACACGTATTTTATAGTTTGGTAAAATTCCACCAACCCGCACTGGGACCACGTGTTGGATTATAGCCCAATCCCTTTCAGAGACGAGGCCTGTGTCCCAGCAGTGGGAACATTTACAGGCTGATGATGATGATGATGAAAGTTTTTTCTTGGTTTGAACACAATCTTCGTAGAATTATCAGGATGATTTTTTACTTAAAACAATAAACCTTTTCAAATGTTTTTTTTTAAATATTGACTTCATTTTATTAACAAGATACTTTGTTAACATTATTTTGACAAAATTATCACAATATGGCTATTCGTCTCCGCGAATTTTGACGCATGGTAAACCATTCTAACACCAGCACTATCGTGGGGTCGCGGGGCTGACTCGTTAATTAACCGTGACTCTGGAACGTAGAGGGCTATTAATGGAAAACCGTGGAGTTTAGTCAGTACGGGTCTGACAGTTTCTCCCGTCCCGCTATTCGCTATAAGGTAATCGTTTACACTATCAGCTGTTCCCTTCCCACGAAACTTCCCGAAGTTTCCCGAAAATGAGATCGTGTTGGATTCATTACTAACGCTACTCTATCGAAAATATAAGTAGCTAAGTATTTAAATTAATTTATTTTGAGAGAGTCTTTTATTATAGGTTGCTCAAAATAGTCCAACGAGCTATGGAGACGGCTATGCTCGCGATCGACTCAGAAATGAGATTCGTAGACGAACCAAAGTTACTGTCATAGCCCAACGAATTAGCAAGAGGAAATGGCAGTGGGCAGGCCATATAGCACGCAGAACTGATGGCAGATGGGGCCGCAAGGTTCGCGAATGGAGACCACGCACCAGTAAGCGCAGCGTAAGATGTTCACCCACAAGATGGGGATACGACGTATGAAGACCACAGGATCACGCTGAATGAAAGCCGCTTACAACCGGTTCTATTGGAAGTCTATAGGGGAGGCCTATGTTCAGCAGAGGACGTCTTACGGCTGATATGATGAGAGAGGACGTGTTGATGTAGGTATATTTTGATGCAACTGCGTTAACTTTGAAATGACCTTTTTTAAGCTTTGCCCAAACTAGGAATTGCTCCTGTATCTTGGATGCGTTTTTGATTATCTAAACTAATAAACAGAAAAAAGCCAGACGCTTTTTGAAATGGCATCTCGTAGGTCAACCTCTAGTAGGTTGCATGCTGCTCAATTGGAATTTTCTGTTGATGCCTTTTAAATACTAAAGACCTACTGTGCAGCCAGGGAACAAACACCAGCTAGACCCAAATAACTATTGTACATCATAGAAATATTTGTTTCATGCGGGAGTCGAACTCGCGACACGCAGTTTAGCAGTCGATCACTGAGCCACGGTGCCAACCAGGAGAACAAAATTGAGTCACTACGGCTTTGCGAATGTTCCAGGAAGTTCCTCGAATTTTGAAACTTAAGGTTATGTAATTAGAATCATTTTAGAGCAAATGTATTGAAAAAGTTATTAAGGCTTTAGAAAGCCTTCTTCAATCAGCTTTAAAATCTTATGTAGGGATCTAGGGATGTCAACTGCTGTGTTCGCTTTTGCTAATCAATCAAGAGATTTGACGTCAGATCGGATTATCTACTTGAATGGCTATCACAATCTTTCAGTATAATTTTTGTGATTTTTAATTTTTATATAAACACAGGAAAAACCTACGCAGGTTAGTATTTCTTACTCCTTTTCTGCAGGGACTGTGACACTCTTACTGACTAAAAACCGCCCTGCTCCTTCACAAGTCCTTTGCGTTCCAGGATTGCAGTATATTACTTAGACAGTTACGCGACTCTCGAACCTCGTCGGTTCGCTGACACCTTCTTGAGATGCGTGTAGATAACATTGCAACTTCAACATGGGCTTGATCATGACCGGACGGCGAGCTTGCCATCCTCGTCCCTACAGGCGTTAGTCGTGTTTCCAACTTTGTGACGTCACTCTGAAGGATCGTCATTTCTATACCCTTAGCATGAGTTTTCAGTAAATGAGAATTTTCAAGGAAAAAATTAGTTCCTTCTTCGCACACCAGAGGCGCTGTTCCATTTTTTCCTTGAAAATTGTCAATTTGAAAGTGTCAAAGTTCCAGTTTACTTTACGTCTCACTTACTGAAAACTCGTGCTAAGGGTACTGATTCAAAACAATAAAGATCCAATACTATTCCAACATAGCCACCAAAATCCTGAACAAAATGCAATCGCCCACGCAAACGCAACTGCACGACTTTACGACTAAAACTTTACGAGCTGCGACAGTCTGTTACAGTTTACGACGGCGTCAGCAATAACTAGGGGGAAGTCGTTTTAATGACGCGACTAGACTTAGCGACTTAATGACGGCTTAGTAACAATCGTTAATGTGCGCCGTGCTGAATGATCTTGGCTAGTTCTGTAATTAGGTTTGCGTTTTAAGTGGATGACTCGTTACCTATTCTTTATACATTCTGCGGGTCTAAAATGGCAGCTTTAATCAATTCTTCAACAATACGTGAATTCTTACCTAATCATTAGCAATTCTTCAAAATGATGACACGCACAAGTTGAATTGGATTTCGCATCTGAACATAGACTGAGCATTAGATTTTGTGCATTATTTTACGATTCCCCATACAAGGTACGAAGATATGTGACATCTACCAACCTGTATTGGGCCCGCGTAGTATCTTCCTCTACTCCCCAATGAGAGGACGCCTGTGTCCTAGCAGCGAGTACATTATAGGCTGATTATGATAAGTTTGTGTATGTGCACTAAAGTCCGGTCACAAAACAGGAGGAATTTCGTACATTGACCTGTTACTACTTGTCTCTGTCACTCCCGTGTAAATATAATGAGTCTTGCACAGATGGCGGCCATTGCATCAATAATAGGTCAATGTCCGACATTCCTCCTGTTTTGTGACTGGACTTTAGTGGCCAAAAGATTATTTTTCAAGTCATCTTTAACATTATATCATCTTAAAATACATATATCCACCTTTGCTCTCATTAGTTTATGTCAGATCAAAATACAGTGCTACACGTACCCATACGTGTCGTGGCGTGTCGTGATGCGCCAGTAGCATTCAGTTTCATACATTTAGCGTCTCTCGTCACGACACAACACGACATTTAAATGTATCTCTCTGTACTAAAAGTATGAAACTAGCAACATGACAATGCCACGCCACATAAGTATGTTTCTGCCTTTATAATACATTTCTTTCCATCATCATTTGAAGCTTTACTCTTTAATATTTTACTCCCCAAGAGAATGAACATATTTATATAATTCCTTTGTAACTACAATTAGTTTTTAACGACACACCTCAAAGGGACCGATAAAAGTTATTTAGAAACACATTAACAGTTAAAATGGCGTGTTAGGTTACATTAACACATTTCTATTGTAATACATTGTTTACCCGGAACTAACAGTTATTTTTATAAGTTAAGTGGTTTTTTTTATCTGTTTCTATTTAAAGGTTATCTGATGATTGTTGATAGTTATTAAACTATTACCATTTTTCTAAAGAGCCTCCTCTAATCCTGTATTTAGAAAATTTTAAATTCACATTTACAAAAACTGAAATTCGAGATTGGGGTCTGGTGACGTCACAAGCAAGTAAAAACTATACTAGCTTGTGACGTATGGGCAATTTATAAAGTTACGTATCGTCGTTAATTTTGGATTATGTAACAAAAAGAAAAATACGTATTAAACCTGTTGGTTTAGTGGTTAGTGACTCTGACTGCTATGCCGGAGGTTGTGGATTCGATTCCCACGGCAAATGTTTCTGTGATGAGCACGATCAGTTGTTCTGTGTCTGGGTGTAAATTATCTACAATTAATGTATGTATTTAGAAATATATAAGTATGTTTATCAGTTGTTTAGTACCCATAACACAAGCTCTGCTTAGCTTGGGACTAGATGGCGTTGTGTGATAGTTGTGAAATATTATTATGGACATTTAATAAACATATTATGTGTTTTGTTTTGTTACTTTAATATTAAAGATGACATTATGAAAATGGGATAGATTACCAATGCAATTTCAATGTAATTTAATTTAATATACTAACACTAGTGTTTAAGATGTTTACTAATAAATTGGACAAATAAATATATTATCTGTGATAAATAAATATTATTATGAACATTTTCCATGTTAAATTGACGGAATAATTAGATTAGATTTCTAGTCATATACCCTGTTGTATACCATATTATTTCTGGGTGTGCTCGTTCCTGTTTTGCTTATCGCCTAGATAAGTCAAACTTTTTAATCAGAACTAGGAATCAATATTTCAGGAAAAACTCTATATATATATATACGTGGAGCAGAGGTGCAGCGAAGCATAACTAATTTTATTATAAGCACGAGTAGTTCCATTTTCCATTTCACAAAATATACTTTATGTTTGAGGAAAATTATTGAGTTGCAGTCGTTGCTCGGAGGATTAGCACATCGCTTCCTATGCATGAGGTTGTGAATTCAAACACAATGTGCCTTTTCCAATTAATGTGTATTTTCTAAGTTTCCCTAGGACATCACTGACATCTGTAACTGAAAACATCGTGAGGAAGGAAACCTGGACTTATAGAATGAACTAGTAGTTCACTCGCCGCTCGGCTCCTTTTGGTCGTCGATAAATGGACTATTTAACACAAAAAGTTTCTTTAAATCATCGAAACAGTAGTTCCTGAAATAAGCCCGCTCAACGTAACTTTTCGGCTTTGTAAGCCCTTTCGTACATTAGGCGACGCAAGTCGCCGATGCCAAACGACTTTGGCATCCATTGACGCGTGACTGTGTAGTAACCTCTACGGATTTGTATTGCGATAGTTGCTTGGATACCGAAATCGTAAGGTATCGGAGACTTGCGTCGCCTTGTGTACGAAGGGGCTAAATATAGTCCTAGCTGTTCCTATAGGTCGTAGAGCGATGTTATATAGCATAGAGCCTTCCTCGATAAATGGACTATCTAAAACAAAAACATTTTTTGATTTCAAAGCTGTAATTCCTGAGATTAGTTCAAAGCACTTCAAAGTCATCTCAGAGGCCTGTGGTGTACCCAGAGGTAGCTTAATTAACTCTGACACCGCCTCCGGGAACACCATAGGCTTCTGACGTGTTCCGGCCACATCCTCACACGAAAAATAAGAAAGAATTTTCATTTCCTTGTCAAACCCAATTTTTTATCCCATAAATCAAAACCTCAAATATTAAGGCCACACTTCACCAGACAGTTCCAAATTCGCACGCACCGCACGCGCGTGAACTCCGAACCTTCCTTATTTATTATTATAAATAATAAAACCGGATCCGGCTCCTCTAGTTATCCGGGAGTGAAATATGTCGTTTGCACGACTTATCCCGGCAAACAAGAAAACCAGAACATAACGCCAACACAAATAGGTGGTTGTGCAAATATTCGGTGCAAATAACGCCGGCAAGGGAAATAAATAAAGCCGGGACACAAGTTTGAGGCCTGTGGGTATTGAAACTGGATGGTGCAATAGTTTAAAAGCTGGATTTACATTGATCAAAGTCAAAGTTAAATCATTTATTTTAATAACGCCATTAAAGCCGCACTTTTGATCATTCCAGCGGTGGATTGGCAATGGAGTAAAGTAGTGTGCAATATCTTATCCAGCACTGGATCGGATTAAAGGATGTTCCTAGTTTCCAATCCATTGCAGTGGCGCTTGATCCAGTTTCAATGAGTGGAAATAATTATAATATGTTTCCAAACGCCGTACTTGAAATGGTTAATTAAAAGTCAAATCAGTGAGTTTACTCTGAATTGGTATTGTTTTACTCTGAGAAGTATATTTATCATAAAGATCCACTTTTTAATCTGAATTCATATTTTACACCTAATAATTTTATTAATTTACACGCCCACATCATTATTTTATTAATACATACAATATTTTTTATGCTACTTTTGGCGAATTGTTAGAGAAAGTGAAGATATGTTGATCACCTCTTATTTACTATGATCTTATCAGTAAAGCTTATCAAGTAAATTATAAGTTGTTCGCAAGTGAATTGCATACATTTTGGGCATCCATTTTTATTTTTTTATACATTTGATATATGTACATACAGTTAAAGACCATTCTACAATTACAAATCTACTCCAACTACACTCAAGCCACATCCAGTTTTCTAACACCCCTTCAGGCACAAGGCCGTAAAATTTTGAACAGTGAGTTCCTCGTAGGTAACGTTGTAAATAAGACTTTACAACTTTCACCCCTAATTCTACACCCCATGAACCCGTGGGGGGTGATTGTGAAATGTGTGACGTAATAGATAATTAATTGGTACATCGCTACCGTTAACTGGGAAGTTAGAATATTTATGTAACTCTACTAATGTAGGAGTGATGAGGAGCTCGTGGCTAAATAATTACAGCCGCACAGGCCGATCTTCTGGGTCAAGCCGCGCTTGGCTAGGTTGGTCTGTGGGTGGGTGACCATCTGTCATAGCGAGTTTCCTCCGTGCCTCGGAAAGCACGTAAAGCCGTGGGTCCCGGCTGTCATTTATAGATCTTTGACAGTCGTTACTGTTAGTCAGAGACTCTAAAGTCTGAGAACCAGTCTTACCATGGGGTATGATATTACCCAGTTACTGGGTTGTGGAGGTCCGACAGACAGTCGCTCCATGTAAAATACTGATATCCAGCTGAATCTGGTTGGACTGGAAGCCGACCCCAATGTAGTTGGGAAAAGGTTAGGCAGACTTCAGACTAATGTAGGAGTGAGAAGGATTTAATAGAGAGAGATAATGATGGTCTGAAGGGTTACTATGACGTCTTATACAGCAGGAGTAATTCTATTGTGGGAAAGAGACAGAACTATACAAGTAGCCTAGCGCTACCTCGTTCCCACACTTTTTTTTAGCGTGGTAAAATCATCAAATAAGTCCCACCCACCCAGCGTAGAGCGGGAGGGACTGTCAGACTCGTACTAAATAAAATCCACAATAGCCCTTTACGTTCCGGGGTCACGGTAGCTCGTTAAACCCGGGACCAGACATGTATCCCTTAGGGTCAATTCACACCAGGACACGACGCCGCGAGTTCATTTTAATAAAGTGACTCTAAAATCTAACTTTATTTACTAAACGAAATAAACATATTTCCAGTATCATCGCGTCATGTCGCGTCGCGTCTCAATGTGGACTGACCCTTAGTAAAACGTCAGTTAATTATTAAACAAATACAAAATCTCGCGTGTCGTTATGTTATTTTTTTCCACCCTTCATTAGCTTATCTGACTGAAATATTAATTATCCGCTCAATTTATTTGTTAAAGAATGTTTTAACGAAGAGTTTTAATAACCCTTTATCATGGCGCCATGTTTTCTTCCGGGTTTGTTAAGTTTTCAGTTTCAGGAATGAGAAGTTAATTTGTTAAGGAATTTTTTCACGAAAGAGTTAAAAACTTGCTATGAGTAAATTTTCATTGCATTTTTTTGTCGAGGTCATCTTGACATTTCGAGCACTTCGAGAAATCAAGACATAATTTGAAACAGTACCCTTAGCACGACTTCTCACTCTTTTACTTTACAGCATCTTTCCAGTATTTACAGCGCCTCTGGTGTGCGAAGAAGGAACTAATTTTTTCTTTGCAAATTGTCAATTTGAAATTGTCAAAGTTCCATTTTATTTTACGTCTCAAATACTGAAAACTCGTGCTGAGGGTACAGACCTGCTAAGCTACCCTGTATTCTTCATTATCATCATCATTATCATCATCATCAACAGCCTATAACGTTCCCACTGCTGGGACACAGGCCTCCTCTCTAAAAAAGGAATTGGGCCATAATCCACCACGCGGGCCCATTGCGGATTGGTAGATGTCACATATCTTCGAATTTTTGGTTCCAGGATATGCCGGTTTCCTCACGATGTTTTCCTTCACCGTTTTGAGAGCAGGAATGACGAAATAAATTACACAAAGTAATGCGCCTGCCGGGGTTCGAACCTACGACCTACAACTCGTAAGTCGCGACCGATACTACTGGGCCACCACTGCTCTCATTCTTCATTATACCAACCTTTTTTTAAATACTAGCGACCCTCCCCAGCTCCGCACAGGCACAGTCTCTTCTATATTATGCATTTATAAACCTTCCTCTAGAATCACTCTATCTATTAAAGAAAACCGCATCAAAATCCGTTGCGCAGTTTTAAAGATATAAGCATACACAGGGACAGACAGCGGGAAGTGACTTTGTTTTATACTATGTAGTGATAGTGAAGCTTCGACCATTACTCTGAGGTGGGGGCCTCAAAAGGTTCCTTATAGTGCAGGTAGGTTCACAAAGTACAAGTGAGGAGGTAGCCCATCGTTTGTGATGAGCTCTATTGTCGCAGCCTTCTTCATCAGTGGTCCTTCACCGGACTATGTTGTTAAGTAGCAAACTTTATGATTCTCGCCATTTTCTGCTTATGTCAATCGTTACTAGGTTAGGTTGACTAGATTCGGTCTTAGGTACATATTTATTTAAGCAAATTATTGGACTAACTGCCTTCAAACGATATTTAGGCTACACTATGCTAAATGTGAGCAGTGGTGGCGCAGTGGTATCGGTCCCGACTTACGAGTTGTAGCTCGTGGGTTCGAACCCAGCTTGGCGCATTACTTTGTGTAATTTATTTCATCACCACTGCTCTCAAAACGGTGAAGGAAAACATCGTGAGGAAACCGGCATGTCCTAGAACCATCAAATTCGAAGACATGTGACATCTGCCAATCCGCACTGGGCCCGCGTGGTGGATTATGGCCCACTCCCTCTCACAAGAGAGGAGGTCTGTGTCCCAGCAGTGGGAACGTTATAGGCTGATGATGATGATGCTAAATGTTCGTTCGCAACAGATAGCCGAAACCAGAAAAAATGCCATTTTAAAATCCAAAAATGGACTCGTTATAAAACGGCTCATAGCCATATTCCATTGTATAACTACACGTGCTTCAGAAACCTTAAAAAAAACAATTGAACTCTACTCGTGCCCCACCTTGAACGTTACTAACTAACAATAAAAAAACATAAAGAATTAGAACCCGATAGTGATCGTTTTAAATTAGCGTTGTAGGCACGTGCAAATCCGCCACGGTTGCGCAACCAACTGGTTGCATAATGCGAAGAAAATAACCACTGACATTGGTACTACTTAGTGAAAGTAGTTACCTACATAAACCACCTTTTAAAAAACAACTCTGTCCACCACAATACAAGGTTCAATTTTCTTCACGAGACCCTACTAGTAATGGCGGTCAACGCGTTCTTTTTTCAAATCGCCAATGATGTCACGTTGTGGGTTGACACTGGCCGATATAAAGTTCGAGCACAGATAAAAAAGATTCGGGTGTTGTCAATAAAAAAATGGAGTTTGGCCCAGTTATTGTGTTTTCGGGGAATTCTTGTGTTGTAGCGGGAAATGGTGCGTGGGTGGGTCCTTGTAACTAGACTGATGACCTAGTGAAGGTCGTGGCTGTAAAATGTAGATGGGTAGTAAAAAATAATGTATGGGAGTGTTTGGAAGAGGTCTCTGTCTTGTAGTGGAAACTTCGGTAATTACTTATATTTTGTTAATGTTGACAATGTTAAAATGTATCGACATTTTTAACATTGTCAAACCGTAAGGAAATCGACTTTTGTTAGATTAGGGGTTGCAGGACTGTCTAAAGATATCTTGGCAACTGAAGGTTTTTTTTTTTTTTTTAGGTGGTAAAATCATCAAATGAGTCCTCCCGCCCTGGGTGCCCCACCCAGGGCGGGAGGACTCATTTGATGATTTTGGGACTCATGGACTGTCAGACTCTTACTGACTAAAATCCACCCGTGTTCCTTCGGATGCCCTGTACGTTCCGGGGCCGCGGTAACCTGGGTTAAGAAAAAACCCGCGACCCCAGCAGGCATTTGGCGCGAAACACGACGCGCCACCAACCCGGGCTTGGTCCTCAGTCGGACGGCGAGCCACCCATTACTCACCGTCCGCAAGCCCGCTCCGCCGCTGTGCCCTCTGCTGATCAGAGGGACACGCGTTGGAGCGTCCACACGACAGGCTATTCGCATACGGGCAAAGAGACTCCTTAGGCACAGAGTGCCTGAAGAAGAGTTTTTGCCCGCATCCCAGGGTGCACCGGCCCGAAAAACTGGTCTTCCCCCCGGACGTATCCGAGAGGGAACTCCAGTCCACGGGCGCACGTGGAGGTTTCCTGCCTTAGCACCCCTGGCAACCGAAGGTACGGGTGATCTTTTAGACAATCCCTGCCGCTACATCTAGCAAAAAGGGCATAGGTACTCAACGGATATAGGTGTGGATGTCCAGTGGTGTCCGCAAAGTTCTCAAGTGGACTATATCTAGACCGTTAACGATAATTATGAATATTTATTTAATTATAACCATATAAAGGATGGCCCAAATCTCGTTTAGAAAGCCGTTAGTGAATAAATTTCCATTGAATTTGATAACGTTTGTTCTAAAAGTGGAAGTTGTGTAACAGGAAACATTATTTCCGAGTATTATTGAATAACAAACTTGTTTATAATTTCAATACACTGCTTGAATGAATTTATGTTTTCTCGAATCTGAATGGAGTTTCGTTAACTGTTATATGATCATTTGTTGGTGGAAGTATTTTATCTCAACCCTGCGTAATGTAAATAGGACTGTGAGGCGGACCGCTTGAAGGAGAGGACAGCGTCCTCGCTCTGCCGCAGTCGCAGTGGTAGACGCTCACGGTGACAGACGATCTCCGGCCACCATTTGATGATAATACCACGTAAAAAAAGAAAACACATGTATTTATCATTCGGGCGTATTCGATAACCTTCGACTTACATCGGGCAATGCCTGGAGATAGATAGATAGATTAGATAGGTCCCTAAAAAGGCATCCCGCAGGTTTGTTTTGATAAAGTATAAATATCTCTTAATTAATTGAGGTTAAAAATGAGATACGTTATTGCCCGATCCCCAGACTGCGGAGGTGAGATTGATACATGTAGTTAAATATTCGTATTTAAGAGCTCCCAACACAGTTGTGAAAGCACTTGGTAGACTTGCAGAATACTGCTACCACTCTTTGTTTTATGGGTGGACTGGAAGGGACTGTCAGAACTTACGGATTTAAAATCCACCCAGTTACTTCGAACTATACCCTGCATAGTCCCGTAACTCTATCAGGCCTTTGGTCCTATAGGATTTTGTGTTCCCGAGGAATAATTTTCGAGTTACAGCGGGCAGAGCCGCTGGCAACAGCGAATCTTTAATATTACAACCAGCTATACAATCAAACAAATCCTCTCTCCACCACACCATTAAGTAACACACAATACTTTACAAATAAAATCACGTATCTTCAACCGTGTAAGTAAATCGTGCGATACGGTAAGCTGTACTTCGATCAATGATGAAACCTGTGTGGTAACTGTGAGCTAAGGATTTGTTAATGCGCCCACATTGTGCATGTACTTACATAGATAAGTTTCTTCATGATGCCGGTAACAATTTGTGGTGGTGGTATTTTGAAATGGCTATGGGTGGTTGGGAATGACTGATGATTGAGCATAGTGGCGTACAGTTGGGGAGACGATATCCGACCTTGGACTAGTTTTGAAAGAATTTTGGACTGATAGTAGTGATTAGTAGTTCTTAATCATCATCATTAATCATCAACATAGGTTATGAAGGAAATTTATTGGTGAATTACCTTCATTACACCCACTTAACAAGTGCATCATCATCAGCATTCTTCTGCCCTAATCACATGTCATTTGGTGTCGATGCCCGCATATCTTCTCCCATACTTCAGTTGAATTCATCATAATTATGAGGAGTGACCTTCTTCAAGCCATGTGAAACTTCACACAGCTAATCATTTTATGTTTCTATTATAATGAAGGTGAGCTGTTTGGCAGTGGATGAGTGATGCGTCGGGTGATATAATGGTGATCTGATTTTTAATAGGCTGACTAAGCCCCTAAATTCTTGGGCATTGATAAATAATGAATCAATTGGATTAGCAGTCATTAACCAGTGGGTGTTTGACATTTTACAGATGAAAGATTTTCATCACCAAAAATGTGAAGCATAAATTAATTAAGTTTATTTTTAGATTATACCTATTACCGAATAGGTTATCACTGTGTAAAATCTAAGCACCGACATAAACTCGTAAATAATTGCCAGCGCACAAAAACAAGGCACTATAAAAAAATACATTGTGCAAAAAAAAAACAGCGACCAAAGAGTTATTGACACAGCTCATGTTTTCAAAATGGCGGCCGGTATTGTCCTCTAATGGGGTTCCGTATTCCATTTTTGTATTGTTTCCTCTCATTCGTGCAAAATTTATAAGTCGTTAGCGAATTGTTATTGTCCTTGCTTTATTGAGACAAAAAGTTATGTAGGAGAGTTTTTTTGTGCTGTTAATTTAATGTTTATCAGAGTTGCTTGTAAAATAAAAATGGCAGTTTTATGGACAAATTCGAACGGTGTGGATGATAAATGGCGCAGTTTATTAAGGGAGAACTTTGCAGATATTTTGTGTTTGTCTAATTTTTTAATGATTTATTTGATCACTGTTTCGGGGTTATCTTTTACAAGATATACAACCTTATGTACACGACGGTAAAAAGGTTAGGTACAGTCACGGAATGAAAAGGTTCGTCACCTTAGAGTCGGTTTTCGCTTGCACTAGTACTGCAAGAATTATGCCAACATACCAGTGCAAGAAACAGTGCTGCTAACATTTGAATAAAAATGACGTTTCCTATCGAATAAGGTTTTACTTGTTTTTCCATCCCGTCAATATTACAAAATGTAATAAAACAACAGTAAAATGACAACTATAAAATAACTAGCGGCCCATCCCGGCTTCGCACGGGTGGAGGACCCGGTCTAAAACCCGGTCCCGATGGTTACAAACACAAAAAAAAAAACCGAATCGGTCAAGCCGTTTTCATGTTATGTCGTGACAAGGGAAAACGGGTTTCATCTTAATATATATAAATCTCGTGTCACAATGTTTGTCCTCAATGGACTCCTAAACCACTTAACCGATTATAATAAAATTCGCACACCATGTGCAGTTCGATCCAACTTGAGAGATAGGATAGTTTAAATCTCAAATTTTAGACCGGGTCCTCCACCCGTGCGAAACCGGGACGGGCCGCTAGTTTTTATATATATAGACAAGTAAAAATTAATTAAAACTACGATTAAGTAAGTTTAATAGCATTTATTTTTAATAACGGGTAAAACCACCATTAGCTTCGATCACACATTGTAACCTATTTCTCATGGAACCGACAAGACGAAAGCATAGATCCGTGCCTCTAGTATCTTCCCAAATAATTCGGCAGTAGTTTTCTATAGCCTCTTTGGTCCTTTCATTTCTATTTTCCGATCACTGTACCATTAAACCCCATAAGTTTTCTATCGGATTTAAATCTGCAGCTCTTGCTGGCCAGGGTATCACCACTATATGGCTATGCCGGTTGAACCATTCATTCACAATACCAGACGTGTGCGTGCGAGCATTGTCCTGGACATAGCTGAACTCAAGTAGCTCATCAGCTGGATACACAGTACGGACACTTAGTAGCTTATTGTCTTCTAAAACAGACAGATAGTGTGTTGCGTTTGCTCTTGAAGGAAGAAGAACGAGCTCGCCTACTCCATCCGCTAACATCCACCCCCATATATTGGGTGAGATTCGTCCAGAACTGAAATTGGGCACTACATGGTCTTCTGTACTCGTACTATTATATCTCCACAAATTAAGCCTCCCATGTTGGCTTGACTTAAGCATTTTTCGTCGGTAAATATAGTGGCACTCCAATCGACGTTCAAATAAGTCTGTGCAAATCTAAAGCGTGCTTTTTTATTAAGTGTCGTCTATAATGTAATCCCATTGAATGTAATGCATTTCTTATCACTCTTGATCAATTAACACAGCAATTATTATATTATATGATAGTTATTTAGAAGAGAAAATAAGAAATTTTACAATGATGGCTTTGACACATTGACAATAGTTTTATCTGAATTAATAATAATGGCAGGTTGAACCAACAAGAAGGTTTTGGTTCATCAAACATTGACGTCTTAAGAGATCTTGTTGACAAGATAAATTGTCAAACAGCTTCGAGCTGAATAATTTTGAACTTTATTAACGAACATTATACATCATTTTTCTGTAACTCGAGTCTATTCTGTAACAAAGATTCAAAAGGTAATATGTGCTCGCAATACGTTAAACAAATCAATTTGAAAATCGACGAACCTTTTCATTCCGCGACTGTACAAAATTCGTGAATTTTTTCGTCATATTTTTTGAAACTGAAAATCTATTTATTAAATTCTACGAATAAATTAAACAGCGAAAATAACCACTTTGTGGAGACCTGACCCTGCCAGAAGGCGTCGCGGCAGACCCCGCAGATTCCGTAGAAGATGGTGGGACGACGTTGACAAAACAACGATCAGTGGTCCACTTTGGCCCTGGATCGTGAAAACTGGAAGTCATGGGGGCTTTTGCCAAGCACTGGGATGATATAATAATATATATAATAATAATAATATTCCACAACGCTATCTAGTCCCAAGCTAAACAGAGCTTGTGTTATAGGTACTAGACAACTGATAAACATACTTATATATTTCTAAATACATTCATATTATAGGTAAATTACATCCAGACACGGAACAAATGATCATGCTCATCACACAAACATTTGTCCTGGGTGGGAATCGAACCCACGACCCCCGGCATAGCAGTCAGGGTCACTAACCACTAGACCAACAGGCCAGTGATGTAGGCTAGCAGTATCAGTAAATACAACGTGCATTCGGTATGGAGCTCAATTCTTCACGAGTTATTAAAAATTATTGTATAACAGCCTTGAATTAAATCATTTGACCTTCAACACTTTGCTATACTTCTACGACCATTGACACCGACCGAAAATCTTGAGCGATTACAGTTCAAGGATCAAGAGAATTCTCATTACTCTTACAACTTTTCTTATACACCTAATCCACGGGACATTGAACTTTATTACCATGGAATTAAAGTGATTTAAGATGCGTGAATAAAGTTGTGATTTTCGGTAATGGTTTCGGAAATGCTTCGAAGATTTCCTCAGTGCATTAACCTCAAGAGTTTGGACGTTACGTGTGAGGGGAAATCCAAGGTTTTCGGTTAAACTCGGTTCCGCTTCGTGAGATTTCGTTAAATGTCTTTAGTTACTCTTCTTTAATGTTGCGTAAACGAGAAGGGTTCATAATTTCCTGAAATAATTTCATAGCTTTAATTTCAGACTTTTTTCCCTTTCCCTCCTTCTTTCGAGAAGTGGCCTTAGCAGCATTTGCGCGGGGCCACGAGAACGTTTGTAAAGTCAACAGTGACCCTGGAACGCAAAAGGCAACTGATGCAAAAGGCTGGTTTTCAGTAATTTAGAATCTTACAGTGCCTTCTGCTTTACCCGGGGTGGGAGGACTCATTTGATGATACTATGACTCCAAAAAAAATAATTAAGTCCTGGTAAAATCTGAGTGGCGCAGAAGAGACTATAAGACTAGTACTGACTGAAAACTAGACTCTTTAAGTTTTAAGACTTACTTGAAATGCAAAAACTACGGCAACCATCCACAGAATGACCTTGACAAGCGCAGCTGAACCTCAATAACCAAACCACGCGAGCGAATACTCAAATGTATTAATTTCCTTATTTCCGGTCAATATCACACTATAAGCGCTAACCATTAAATTAATTACTATAATGGTGACGTAAGTGAAGTGACCTTGAGTGAAAGCCGACCTCTCTATTACCGTAGTGACCCTTGGGACGAAAGTCCTTGACCTTGTGTAGTGCGAACATGTGTTGGTAATGTTTTATGCATACTTTAAGTAATATTACATCATCATCAGCCTATTAATGTTCCCACTGCTGGGACACAGGCCTCCACTCTGTCAGAGGGGGGAGTGGGCCATATTCCACCACGCATGCTTGGATTGGTGGATATCCATGTCTTTGAATTTTTGGCTCTAGGAGATGCTGGTTTCCTCACGATGTTTTCCTTCACCGTTTTGAGAGCAGTGGTGACGAAATAAACTACACAAAGTAATGCGCAAGGTTAGGTTCGAACACACGACCTACGACACGTAAGCTAGGCCAATATTGTAGTATTACATAATATTATACTGTAAACGAGCTAAAATGACCACCCATCCCTCACTGACCGCGAAAGGTGAAGCTTGACTTACCCGCTTAAAATTAACATTTTTTTTTTTCAAACTTTGCCCCCACTCTAGGATTTTTTCCTGTGTCGTGGGTGTATTTACAAACATTAAGCTCACATACACAAAAGCCCAGACCCGATACAAGTATTTGTAGATCATACAAATAATTGTTCCTTGCGGGTATCGAACCCACGACACGCAGCGCAGCAGTCCAATCGCTCAGCCACGGCGCTAACCGTGCCGACATTGGGAGTTGGTAACCCTTTTGGTGTGGACATGCTCAACAGTATTCTTATTGTATACAGAGTGTTTCTTCTAAATGGGCCAACTTCACATATGCCCTGCATGGGCCTATTTGGCGCAGCCGTGAGTCACACAGTGTAAAATATATCTACATGTTTTTTTCTGGTTTTAAGTTTGTTTAGTTTTAAGTTCTTCTTGTTTATTTCTTGTCTTATTCTTGTGTGTACTTGTGGCATGCCATGCCAATAAACGTTTTTTCTTTCTTTCTTTATATGCATTTTTTATTTATTTTTGTACGTGTATGTTCAATCTTCTTCTATCTTTCTATAATATCTATCTTCTATAATATAATCGATTCGTATAATTCTTTTTTTATTGTGTTTGTAATCATTAGGACCGGGTTTTAGAGGACATAATTACACTCGCACGAAGCCGGGACGGGCCGCTAGTATCAAATAAATGTTTTCTATTCTATTCTATTTTATGAATACAGAAGAGATCTTAGAAAATACGGCCATCTTTTACTCTATGACCCTAGGGACGAATGCCCTTGACCTTAGGCAGTGCAAAAATGTGTAGGTATTGTGTAATTCATACTTATAGAGGTCACAGTAAAAAGGGTGTGTCGGGGCGAAAGTGCTATGTAAAGCCGAGTCTTAATATAGGTCGTTTTTCCTTAGATATATAAATGTTAAAGATTATAGGACTTCACGCAATAATACGTGTTGGATAGAGGTTATTTTTGCTTATTTTAAAATCATCAAATGAGTTCTCCCACCCCGGGCAGGGCGGGAGGGACTGTCAGACTCGTATTGACTAAAATCCACGGTGTCCTTCAATAGAGCTTTATGTTTCGGGGTAATGAAAGTCCCGCGACCCCGGCAGGCTTTGGCTCTCTAGAGGGGGGCCCCGTCATTATGCTGACGCTCTTTGAGGCACGCGTGGAACACAACGCGCCGTAGACCCGGGCATGGTACATGGTCGGACAGTGAGTTGCCCTTTACTCGCTGCCCGCAGGTTATTTTTGCTTGCAAATGTTTTGCTAATGTTACCTAAACATTTTTTAAGTATCTTGAAAAGATAACTAAGACCTCAGTTAAAAAGTCCAAACTCAAGATTTGCTGGCAGGGGATATAACGCCGCATAATAGCTGCGAAGCGAAGGGATCGAATCAGAAACACCAACCTGCATTGAAAAACTAAGACCTCTTCCACTCCTTCTTACAGAGAGAAGGCCTATATCCCACCTGTGGACCCTTGTGGGAATTCGATGGTGGGTGACTGTCCAATTGATCTCATCTCGTTATGTAGCAGGGATGTAAAGTAACTCGAGATTTTCGGGAGCGATGTCTGTTAAGTTTGATATGTATAATAATCTTTAAAAGTACTTTTTAGATTTCATTTTATTTATAACTACACTAAGCGCGCGAGTTGAATGCAGAGCTTATGGAATGCGGTAGTGCTGTTGACAAGGATGGCAAAGTACCTTCTACACTGCAGGCGCGTGAGGTGGGGCGTGCGGGTAGCGGGGGGCTCTTCACCTCAGACCCCGGCTGCATTCAACTCGCGCGCTATCTGTAGTTGGCTCAGCAAACTTCGTACCCCTCAGAAACAATTAAAAAAAACCTTTTAAACCTTCCCTGGACTACACAAAATAATGCAAAACCAAATTCAGCCAATTCGGTCCAGCCGTTCTCGAGTTTTAGCGAGACTAACGAACAGTGTTTGATTTGTAACTAGAAGAAGATATAAAAATATTGTTTAACAAAATAACTAGTTGGCAAGAATTAACATTCCTTACATTCTAAAATAATATAGTCTCCTTGTCTATAGGTTGACTAAGTTTTTGTATTAACAATGCTAAAATAGGCTTTGTCAGACACAAAAACTTTACGACTCAGAGTGTCCAAATGACAAATCTCTGTCCCTTCACTGCTATTTACAGCCATTAACACATAATCAATAAAGATTTAATTAGAAACTTCCCAAAGTAAACTAGAATTTATGCTAATTTTCTGTTTACCTGTATATATTTGAATTCATTAACACTTCTGCGTTATCGCCTTACCTGAGGACAAATAAATTTGTATTATTAGAGTAATTAAAATGTATTCACAACAAATTGCTTGAATTAAGAAAATATTTGCCTAGTGAGTATGGATGGATGGACGGATGTTTGTTACTCTTTCACATAAAAACTACTAAACGGATTTCGGTGAAATTTAGTATACAGATAGCTTATAAATGTTATTACATATTTTTTTCTTTTAGCGTGGATGGATCATCAAATGAGTCCTCCCACCCAGGGCAGAGCGTACTGACTTGAGTCCACGGTGCCCTTCAATAGCCCTTTACGTTCAGGGGTCGCGGTAATTTATTAGTCCCGCGACCCCGGCAGGTTTTGGCCCTCTGTAGAGGGGCCCCGTCATAATGCTGACACTCTTTGGGGTGCGCGTAGAACTCAACGCGTCGTCGACCCAGGCATGGTTCATGGTCAGACAGCGAAGCGCCCGCGCCTACGGTAGCCGTAGATCGTCTTATTACGTCTGTCGCCGTGGGGACCTATTATTACACATAGGGTACTTTTTATCCTTATATTATTACGTTTTAGTCGGATAATATTTGACCTAAACACGACTGAAGTCGTAGACAAAAGCTAGTTGAATAATAAATAATTCAGGATATAATTTCCAGGGTTCACCTTTAAAACAAAGCAATGAATCACTAACACTGCACGTTACCAATAATATAATAAAATTTATAAAGGAATATGACTCGTGACACACGCGCGGCCCCAACGGCCAATTATACCGTGATTATGTGTGTTACTGGCCGCGGATCACGATAATGATTATAATAATAGAGCGATGAGCGCTCGATGTATGTAGTATGTCCCTTGTGCAGGTTCGATGAACTTATATGACGTGTTGTGCAGTTTAATTGACCGTGTGACTGACCTGTACTTGTAATTATGCGGTCTTATTACAAAAACTAAATAAACATTGGCTTAAATCTGATCAGATCAGGTTAATCTGCAGATCCATGGTTTAAATTTCTCGAGTCACCACTCTGGCGAGTAATAGGTGACTCGCCGACTGATCATGGACTATGCTTTTGGGCATAGTTCTCCTCATGATCATTTAGATGACGGCGTGTCAGGTTCTACACGCGCCTCAAAGAGATGTCAGCAATCTGTAATAGCACACAAAGAGGACGAAACAACTGCCGGGGTCGCGGAACTGTTTAAACAGGTAACTTTGACCCCGGAACTTAAAGGGCTATCGAAGAACACCATGGATTTTTATTCAGTACGAGTCTGATAGTCCCTTCCGCTCCATCCTGGTCGGGAAGATTAATTTGATGACTTTGACACTCTAAAAATGAAAAAGGGTGTCGGGTTTTGCAATGTGCAATTGTGCAGGTCAAAAGTCTTCTGAACTGAATATCTTTCTAAGCATCGATGTGCCTTCTTTGCTGCCGATACTTGTAGATGCCTAGACATCATTAGACTGATCATACATTTCCAGTTTCAAATTCCAGTTTTAACATTTTGCATTCCCGATATAATTACTCCCTACAATTTCATTGGCCACTCGTCAAATGTCGATTTCTGATTTCACGGGGCATTAAACATGGCGCCTGAAGTTGTAAAACATAGCACTAGATGTTAAATGTGGACCAGTTATAGCTTTGTTAAGTGGAAAGACGTTTTAAATAGATTAGCAGTCCTTTAGCTGGTTTTACACCGGTGTTGGTTAGTTAAGTTTAACCACCGTTTAACCAGGAAACAGTTTCTGAGGTACCTACACTGTTTAATTTGTCTGGCCAGTACTTTAAGGCCCTCTAGGCAAGTGATAAACGATAAATTAAAACGCTTTGTAGTCTTTAATAGATTTTATACTACACCTGCTTGGAAAGTACCTTGATACTTTATCAAGTGTACGGTAGAAAGTACGTCATTGCATATCGACCAAAAATGCGGGGAGAAAACGCATCTGAGCGGGAGAGAAAAGTGTATGAAAATCCATTTCTTACGTGTTTTTTCCTTTTTTAATTTTGGGTAAGACTATGAGCCGGTAACCCAAATATCAAAAGCCAAAACGTTTCTAGAGTGAGTTTTTATCTCCAAGTTCGCATAATGACACTGGCCACTAGCTGTGTTTTGGATGATGTCGGGCTGGCAGTGCGACCCTGCGGCGGCAGGATAAACAATTTGAAAAAAGAACATGTGAAAATTGCAGACGCCATTGGCGCCATTTTCAATTAGTGTGTTGTTTGAGGATTCAGTTTTCGTAGAAAGTAATTTATTTTCCTCGTAGGTGTAGTATAAAGCACTATGTATCACTCGAGAGAAAGTGCGATTCCCGATCTCGGGTATTTTAAAGTCCGAGGCTACGCCTCGGACTTTAAACGACACCCTCGACGGTAATCGGTCACTTTCTCTTCTCGGTAAACAATGTACTATTATTCTTTATGCTTTGGATTATTAAGTAAAAAATCGATTAATGGCTTTGACACGAATAAACAAAAACGCTCTGTATTTTTTAATAGACTTTCATCGTTATTTTTTAAACAATAAAGTCGAAAATAAAATTATATTCCTATGACCTGACCCTGAAGTTATGAGAACAAAAGATACAGCAATAAGAACTTTACTAAGTTAAATATTAAGTAAAAGTTTTGACAGTATCACGATATGACTTCATAATAACAAGTCGCGTTATTTTGATGTAAAGACCCAACAAATGTTGTTCCATGTTTTAAGCATTGGTGTGAGGTGCCAGTGACAGCGACTTATAATATTAGAACTAGCTAACTGTATCCCGCAGTTTTACTCGACCCGTTATAGTTACATCCATTTGGGGATGCATCCAGGCGTGATGTCATGTAAGCGTCTATTAGAGTGGTTTGGGCCAAAAACAATGTGAAAGTGATACAATACTTTTTAGTCATATTGGTTGTCAGGATTTCGTGCTTCCGACTAACAGCAACGATTGTCAAAGATCTACAAATGACAGCTGGGATCAACCAATTAGGTGCGCCCACACAGAGCGAGGCATTTGCCGCACAACGCAGCTAGGTTAGTGTGGATGTGTCCTGGACGAGGCAAGCGCACGGCTTTGGTTTTGCTCGCGTATTTTGTTTCGTGTCTCGGTCGAGAAACAATGGGCGCGTCCACACAGAGCAAGCAGCCTCTCGAGGCAGTTTTCTCGCGCAGTAATTAATGTCTTGCGAGGCGGTTCGCTCTGTGAGGACGCACCTAATAACGTGCTTTCTGAGGCACAGAAGAAACAAAAAGTTTGTAAATAACAGGTATATAGAAAAAACTTGCAAGGATATCTAATAAGTTATTTAAAAAAACAATAGTCTTCTATATTGTCTTCTTTCCTCCCTATGCTCCTTCTGCTTAGTGTCATTAAAAGCAAACTATACAGACGTTGAAACGCACCAAGTAACACGCCATCACTCGCACCGCGCTACAGACTCGTTCAAGCTGTACTGAGTCATTCCACGTGTTTCGTATGGTACATATTTTACATGAAAGTTGCCAACAAACATTAATCATTTCCCAACTTGGTGTACAGATGGCTAGAACTTCAACTGTTTTGTGTATTATACTGAACTGATCTGGAAATAAAAACTGGTCAAGTGCGAGTCGAGTCGCACGCGTAGAATTCTGTACCACTTTACATTTTTAGGGTTCAGATACCCAAAGGATTAAAAGGGACCCTATTATAAAAACTACACCGTTCGTCTGTCCGTCCGACTATTTGTCACTAGTCTTTATCTCATTAAACCGTGATGGAGAAAATTTCAACTATCTAACTATCACGGTTCATGAGATACAGCCTGGTGACTGACGGACAGATATCCCTACCCTTAAGATCCATTCACACACATCAGTCACGTCACGTCACCTTCAGGATCGATGTAGGTTCGCCTAATCACCAGTCACCGTTACGTCGTTCGTCAGTCACGTCGCCGGTTTGGCTGAATCATTGAAGACATACGCTGACTGAACTAAGACTGAGTTTGTGGGGATAAAAGTTTGAAACTAAACCTAAACCGGGCCGTGAAATGCCACGCCGTGACGGTGACTGATATGTGTAAATGCACCTTAAAAATATTTTATGGTACACAATTCTACACGTGTGACTCCTACTCGCATTTGGCCAGTTTTTATTTGAGGACTCATAGTTAAGCCTGGACCCTGTTTTACCCTTTGAGTACGGAACCCAAAAAAAAGGGTAAAATATTGTGTTTTAATATTTACAAAGTTCAAGATTTACGTTTTCATGTTTGTCAAAGGAGTATGAAATACATAAATCTGTATTTGTCATAATCATGACTGATATGAATGAGTAAATAAGCCAATGAAAAACAAAAAGAATATTAGAATCTTCATGCACGGGGCGATTTCCGGCCACCGTAGGGGCATTTGAATGGCGAGTAATGGGCGACTCGCTGTCCAATCATGAGCCATACTCGAGGTGAACCACGCGCGCCTCAAAGAGCTGTCAGCAAATCAAATCGGAACGTAAAGGGTTATTTAAGGGCTAAGGTCTTATGGTCTTATCAGGTAAACTTGACCCTGGAACGTAAAAGGTTATTGAAGGAGTACAGTGGATTTAAGTCAGTACGAGTCTGACATTCCTATCCGTCCCGTCTTGTGCGGGTGAACTTATTTGATGATTTTACCATCCCAAGAAAAGGATCTTGATCATAAACCATCTACGAAGAAGTCGCGAAGAGTCCACCACAACGACGATATATTACTAGACTCCTAATAACAGGCGACCAATGTCTGTCAACACATTAGGGAAAAAAGTCTTATATCCGTCTTATTTCGACCATTCCTTTGAGCCGTAAACATACCTTGAGACAGAACAGACCTTGAGTTAGCCAATTACAACGCAGTACCCCATCCCCTTCGCTTACGTAGTACCTCATCGAGTTGACAGAATAGTTTTTATTCCTTAGGTTGTGAATGCGGAGTCTAGTAATGTATCTTCGTTGCGAAGAGTCCACCATCTTCTATGAAGTTAGCTTGGTTCATTGAGGTCAAACGGTACCAAGTTACTTGGAACATTGACCTAAGTACTTATATGCTGAAAACTTTGGCTTCTTGCTTCGCCTTCAGTTTTGCGAATAGCTCTTGTTGTGATAGATTAACCAGCAAAGTTGGAGGATATAAAACTATCCAGAGTTTTCCTAATATTCTTTAAAATATTAGTTTTTAAACTGACATTGTCAGTGTAGTCATTAGCACTTAAAATAGGATACTTATCGTGTTTTGAGTTTCTGAAAATTCGGTATTGTTGCAAGCGCCATTTATGGATAAACTAAAGTAATTAAAAACAATGACAAATGGATTTAGAAGATACTTTAAAATTTCAGTCGAGGCGGCACTTTTAATACTATTCAATACTTTAAATATAAAATTTAAAATGGGTATATTTGTTATTCAAACACGGAAAAATAAAACGTCCACACACAGAGCACGCAGCCTCGCGAGGCATTTGCCGCGCATAGGCCATAGCAGCTTGGTTAGTGTGGACGACGGACGTTTCTCGGCCGAGGCAAGCGCGTACGCTTCTGCGGGCCAGCGACCGAGCGCCCGAGCCAGCCAGTGTCGGCTTTTGTTTTACTCGCGTATTTTGTTTCTTGCCTCGGTCGAGAAACAATAGACGCGTCCACACAGAGATACTCGTACCTCGCGAGGCAGTTCGTTCTGTGTGGACGCACCTATTGGGGTGTTTCGTATATAAATTTAGCTCATCATAAGGACAGCAAATAACGATATGCCTAGGCATATCATGATGTGGCTTATTCAACGATCTGCCTACGACATAACACAAAGTCAGTACATTGTATGTAACAGATGTTTGTTGAAGATTGTATAATTTGTTCTCGTATCGAATTTCAATAACATGTTTTGTTAATAACCCTGTTTGTGGTTTGAAATACGGATTCAGGATGTTTTAAGATATATTATAATACATTTTATCGTTTGCTAGTAGGTATTTAACAATAGTCTAGATCTCTAAAACTTATTTAATTCAACCCTTTATTCAGCCTGCTTCTCAACTGTACTCATATCCCCGTCAATTAATCAAAAGGCATTTCAATATCACATGATAATATGATTATAATAATTCCATTACGTTAATCAATTTAAGTTGTCAATCAAATCACAGTAATTATCATTATCGTCATAGGGATACGCTTGTGTGTGTTCAAAATAGATGGACATAATCTACTTATTTATAAGGCTTATGCCTCGAAATTAGCGGCGAGCGGAGCGGAAGCGATAGTGGCGTGAGCATGTTTTTCGACCGCCCCGCACGCCCGCCCACATATTTTCTCTTTTGCTAACGGTTTACTTCTCTTTCTTACAATAAATAAGAGAAAACTTGTAATGTTGTGTACCTATATGTTAATGGAAATGTATGTCATCCGACATTGTATGTACATCATTCCTAGAAAATGTATGCAATTCCTATAAATCGCCCTGAAATGTGTAAAACCTAACCAAACCGACCCTCGTGGTGCCCCTGACTTCTACTTTCAAAGGCACAACAGCTCTTGCGGGCACCCCAAGGTTTGGTTTGGTTAGGTTCATTTAAACCTTGCACGTGGAAATAGGAGACCCGTGCAGCGGGACTCCGTCTAATTGAACACTTTTTTTTTTAGCTTGGTAAAATCATCAAATGAGTCCTCCCACCCCGGGCAGGGCGGGTCCCTCCCGTCACACAGTCTAAATGAAATACATCTAGAAAGTTCTATTTTGTAAGTAAAACAGCCATCCTTCGCAATGTGTTCTAAGAATAGTGGACTTGTGTTGAAGATGAAAAATGCATGTTTCTAGAATATTTTTCTTGGAGGTTTCTTCGAAAAGGTTTTATGTTGATAACCTAGTGCGGTATGTTTTTGTTTTTTATTTATAAAACAAATGGTAATACAGATAAATTGCTGCTTTTTTATCTTGGTAAAATCATCAAATGAGTCTCCACCTCGGGCAGGGCGGGAGGGACTGTCAGACTTGTACTGACTAAAATCCACGGTGTCCTTCAATAGCCCTTTATGTACCGGGGTCACGGTGATGGAATAAGTCCCACGACCAATTGAACACTTATATCTAACACATTTTCGCTTCGGAATTGTTTACAATTCCTAGATATCATACATTTCCGGTAACATATACACACATCTATATATATAAAAGAAAGTCGTGTTAGTTACACCGCTTATAACTCAAGAACGGCAGAACAGATTTGGCTGAAATTTGGTAGGGAGGTAGCTTAGAGCCAGGAGACGGACATAAGATACTTTTTATCCATAAACGAACAGGATCCGCGTACGAAGTCGCGGGCAGAAGCTAGTAGATTTATAGAATTATATTTAACTCTAAGATCTATAACATTGTCGTATACCAATTCAATACATACAGATCTACTATTTCACATTCTCCCCTCAATAAAAGCGAACATTTGTACTGATTCCCATGGAAACGCTATCGACGGGGTTTCCTTTTCATAATAAATCCCAAATATTAACATATTATTTCCGGAGCACATACGAAGCCATGAAAACTTGCTTCTTTTATGGGATCCCCCACAAAAAGGATTGAGAGAGGAAATTGTGGCTAAATAATCATCATCAGTCTTTAATGTTCCCACTGCTGGGACTTAGGCCTCCTCCCTGACAGAGTGAGTGGGCCATAATGCACTACCAGGGCGTAGTACGGGTTGGTACATATCACATGTGTTTAAATTTTTGGTTCTAGGACATGCTGGTTTCCTCTTGGTGTTTTCTTTCACAGTTTTGTGAACAGTGGTGAAGCAAATAAATTACACAAAGTAATACACCTGGCTGGGTTCGATCCCACGACTTATAAATCGTAAGTCGGGCCCGATACCACTGAACCACTAATGATGCGGCTAAATAATCAATTATAATTGTTGGTTGCTCCGAGAGGTATTGTTTATTATTTGAACGAACATATTAATTTCAAGACAAAAACGCATAATGAAAAACATTTTTATATTCAGTCGGCTGTATTTTTAAATCAACTGATTTAGTCGACTATAATTCCAACTAAAAACCAATTAACACGAGTTTAACGTATTTAACGCTTGATAAAACTGAACCAATTAAATAAAACAGCCGTAAAAACTTGGCTATTGAGACCGTCTATAGAAAAAAACGCTGCCGCTGTTAATCAACCAAATAGTATTAATTCAACCATAAGTTGAATAATTTCGATATTCCGGGACATTTATTAGCACCGCACGGGTTGCATTTTAAAAATGAAATTGGTATCCAGTATCAGAATATAGAAGTAATGATACTGACAGATGACGTCATAGCGGCGCGTGCGGTGACGCTGATGCAAAAGCTTGCGGTGCGACTTTTGACCATTAGTCAAAACGTCACTGCATTAAGCGGTCCCCTTAACAAATATACCAGGTTTTTTTTTTCGTGGTAAAATCATCAAAAATGAGTCCTCCCACCCAGAGCAGGGCGGGAGGGACTGCCAGACTTGTACTGACTAAAATCCACGTTGTCTTTTATGGCCCTCTATAGGGGGGGGGGGGGGGGGCGTCATCTTGCTGACGCTCTTTGAGGCGCACGTGGAACACAACGCGCCGTTGACCCGGGCATGGTACCCTGGTACCCTGATTTGACGACTACGACCACTCCGACAACTGACAAGAGTTTAGCGACTAACGCCTGAAAATAAAAATAAAACCGTTCCTATGTTTATGACGGTAGCTTCTGATAGACAAATTCTGTCTTTGATTGGTTACAAACAAAGATCTAACTGAATAGTAACCGAGATAGATTATGAATATACAGCGTAAGAATAATAGCTCGCAACATTCCAATTTCGGCCTCCCCTAATCCCGACCATATTCGGCCGCCGAAATTTCTTTCCGTTCCACCTTATAAATATTCACTGTGCAAACTACAGGAGGCCTGAAACATTCACGAGTAAATTGACAAGACAGAGAGAGATAAATAAAACAAATAGGAGAACGAAAAAGGGTCAAACGAGCCTTCTATTTTCATGTAAATGCTCTGTGGAAAGGTTAGGTCGCACTGTAAGATGGGATAAGCTAGTCTGCGACTTATTCAACCGGAGAAATATGGCGCCCATTTCGGCTGACCGTTGTCAAGATATCAAAGTAAACTGTCTGGTGAAGTTAGGTCTTATAATAATGCTCCCAGCTTTATTATGAGGGTATTTTCTTTTGTGTCTCTTTGATGAGTATTTTCGTGATTGATATTATCTGTGGGTTAGTCCCTGGGCCTCCATCTTAGAGGACCCGTAACACGGCATTATACGATTGTTTTCATCTGGTCAACTTTCGCGGATTTTCTTTAAATTTTCTTAAATACGAACCTTGTTCTGACACCAAAAAAATAGAACAATATAATCACTTTCCAACTTGTTGCAGTCGTTCGGCATTTATGCGCAACCTTGTCTTAATACTATGTATAAAGATTAAAATACTGTTGAAAAACTTCCAAAAATTTTGTTGGAATTTGATCTAAAGATACGATACGGTTTAAAAGTAATTGGTCATTTGTTAAAGACCTTTTATCTCATAAAGATGCTGATCACCGAAGCAACTATTCCTCAACTTCGCCTATCTGCCTATCTCTTGAAGACTTTACGAGTTACCAATGCACTTAGGTACCAAAGTGCAAAAGGTCTAGAACCTTCTCCCTCTATGGCCAAAAGACCAACTACTGTTTTAAAATTGGTCTTTAAATTGATCGTATCATCATCTGTTGGCCCGATTTGGATATAATTGGGACTGATGGAAACAATGATAGTTTTAACGGTAGCGATAAAATAAGATACCGTATATGGATGGTGTACTTAGCTTTATAAGATTCTTCCTTGTTACTTCGGATGTTTTGTGATGGGAAAAGGGTATCGGAGACTTTATTGTGCTTCCTATGATGGTAATCTGATAGGTTAGGACCTGTCTAAGTAGGAAAACGTAGCTCTGGAACGCAAGTTAGTGGATTTTGATCAGTAAGAGCGACTGTCGCTTCTGCTTCGCCTAGGTTGCCAAATTTTATTAGTTTGTTACGTTACTCGTAAAACCAAAACTATCGAGCTTTAATCTGATTAGAAATTAATTTCGAGAAAATTCTATAACACAAAATGAGCGCTTTTAACTTTGGCGTTAGTTTTTTAAATTAATCTCATCGTTTTCCAATTTATCTTGTTATATCTTTCTACACCTTTTTTCTTAAAATAAGATCTTTACCTCATCAGACTGGAAGTAGAACCATGGTATATATTTAGGTAATTACCGATCGAAAATCTGTGTTTGTGTTATAATGTTTATTAATGGAGTGAAAATATGACCGTTCATTAAATACATACTCATTTTCATCTGTCCGCTACAGCTTAACTCATTTCCCGCTCATCTTCCATTACGTCGTGTCCTTACCCCAGCACCTTAGACTCTTCAATGTTTGATGTGTTTGGGAGGCTCCTAACTCCCCCTCCCCCCAACAATACAAAGGTGAGATAAAGTAAGATGTTTACACATCGATGAGATCTCACGACTTTTTGTCCGGGAATTTAGGAGAAAGGAATATGTAAAGGACATACATTATGTATTGTTTTAGTCATGTGGCGAGCGTGAATACGTTTTAATATTTATTTGGAATTATGCTTTGTTTACTGAGGAAAGAGGTGAGAAACATTAAAAAGGGTGTTGGAATGATTTTTATTTTATTTTGGGAAAGTGTTTCTGTTTGTTTATTTATGAAAATTAGACAACAACCGGACGGAAGTAAAGTCTTTTCTTTCCCAAGGGTAGAAAAATTATTCTCCGCGTAACGTGGCAATTCGTTTTATGTAATATCTGGACTGTCAGCTCATGGCTAAAAAAATCCAGCCGCACAGGCCGATCTTTCAGGTTACGCCGCGCTTGCCGAGGTTGGTCTGTGGTTGGGTGACTGTCCGACATAACGAATTTCCTCCGTGTCTCGAAAAGCACGTAAAGCCGGTGGCCCGGCTGTCGTTTGTAGATCTTTGACAGTGGTTACTGGTTAGAAACTCTAAAATCTGACAACCAGTCTTACCATGACTGATCTATAACCATGATCGTTTTACCCAGTTACTGGATTGTGGAGGTCCGACAGATAGTCGCTAAATGTAAAATACAGATATTCAGCTGCATCCGGTTTGATTGGAAGCAGGCCACCATATAGTTGGGAGAAGGCTAGAAAGATTATGATCTGGACTGTCAGACTCTTTCTGACTAAAAGTACTAAAAGTCACCCTGTTCATTCAGTTGCCCTTTGCTTTCAGACTCGTACTGAACAAAATCTCGCTGTACATTCCTCGATCTTAGAATCTGCCTAGAAATCTACGGTACTTTCACAGTTTTTATTGTCGTGTGACTGGGACTGTAGCAACATAACTATTTTTGAACTGTTTTCATTTATTTAACGTAACTATTTTTGAACTGTTTTTGTCTTTTGACATTTCGAAAAGTGCTATAACTGGCCTACTTGAAATAAATGCTTTGATTTGGTTTGATTCGAAACTTAATTAAATAATCCCATTAAGAATAATTATCAAAGCTTCTCTTTTACCTATCGACTCACCCATAACAAACCACGTGACACAGTAGAAACAAAGCGTACGGAACCTAAGTTTTAACCAAACAAAAACCCTTTTATCCAAATTGAAAGCCGAAAGTCGGCGACTTCAAAACTTCTACGTAGTTCAAGTGAGATGAATAAAATTTTCAAGTTTTGAAGTTGGTTTTCTGTGGTGGGGTTGGCGCACAAGTTGAATAAACATAGGAATGTAATAAAGAGAGAAAACTGTGTCCGAAGTATGTTTGTTTTTATCCCACAGAAACGTAAGTAATATCGGGATTAAAATTATCCTATTATTACTAGACTATAGCTTATCTATTCTGACGAGATTAAATCACAAATGTCAATCCATCTTTTATTTTCTGTTGGAGATTTTAATTATTATCTTGCAACACCAACATCAAATTAGTGTAAATCTTTGTACATGTAGTGGCAACACTGTTTCTCCCCTTCCATCTGCGACATTGGTACAATACACAAGTGCATTTACTACCTCCGATATTTTATTCCATCTTCCCTGGTACCAATTACCAACGCCGCACCAGCTATCGACATCTATCAAGCTCTACATTTTCTAAATATGACTTTAGGTCCAGACCTGTTGATCTGGTGGTTAGTGACCCTGACTGCTATGCCGGAGGTCGTGGGTTCGATTCCCACCCAGGACAAATGTTTGTGTGATGAACACGATCATTTGATCTGTGTCTGGGTGTAATTTACCTAAAATACTTATATACATATTTAGAAATATTTAAGTATATTTATCAGTTGTCTAGTACCCATAACTCAAGCTCTGCTTAGCTAGGGACAAGATGACGTTGTGTGATAGTCGTGGAATAGATATTATTATTATTACTTTAATATGATAAAAAAAATTGACATGACGTACCTAAGCACGAGACCCGTAGTACAGCCGACGTTTCGGGCGTTTCATATTCATTACCAATCACGGACACAAGATAAGTTAGTGTTACGAACTAAAATTGGTTAAAACATAATTGGACAGTTGTCCCTTCTCCCGGTATGTTATCAGAACTTATGAATTCAGAACTAGTAGGGTTTACTAAAAGTTTTTGGCCTGAGACCGTATTTCCGTTAACGGACTAAGAGAGTAGACCCCCTAGCCCTTGATCAAACAGCGATCTACCTAATACTCGCCGTTTGCAAGCTCAAAACGAAATACTTAAGCTGTATTCGTTGAAAACGTATTACGTCTTAACATTTAAGTTATTAACTATGACTAAATCTTCTATTTTTTACAAATAGAGGAGTAATTACTACTATCTTACAAATTAAAATGTATTAATTTTTATTTCATTAATTGCTTACCAATTAATCACTTGTCATCAGATGATTAAGTTTGAATATTAAATATTCAAATCAATATTAAATAATTCGCATAGATAAACTACTGAATAATTAAATTATTATAATTATACGAGCCGAGTTCTAACGAAATTTTAATGATGATTGAGGTATCATAATCGGATTTGAAATTGATCGAGCATTTGTATGATTATTAAATTACAGTGATGATTATGTATTTTGGTTTTGAAATATATTGTGGACTATTTATGATCACTATTATTGGTGCGGAATTACAAACAGCTTAGATAAACCCCCGCCATTTGATTTCTATGGAAAAGAAATAAAAAAATTCAAAGAAAACGTTTGAAAGTGTACAGTCAGCATCAAAAGTTACTGTCCAAATTCAAATTTTCAAAATCGCTGTTTACCGTAATAATTCGTAATAGCATTGTGTACAGCGATTTTGAAAATCTGAATGTGGTCAGCAACTTTTGATGCTGACTGTACGTGGAAAACTATTTTTCTACTTTATTTTTAAGTAGATTTTGAACACAAATATAACATCAAAACCACAACCTTTCAAAACTTGTTTATTTATCAATCAAACCTTCACACGCTATCACAAAAATACCACCACTAGATGGTACCTACTACCCTCCAATTCTATTATATTGCTGACATAACGATCTACCATACAACAGCTCATCACCCCCCCCCCCCCGCCTTCCCCCACTCGCCCTGCCTGAAGTAATAACCAACAAGCTCGAAAGGGCCGCTTATCACCAAATTACAACAGATACCTCGGCTCGTATAAAGAAAATAATTTACGCCGCAAATCCTTTGTACATGGTCTAAGGGAGAAGCGGAAGCGGTTGGTATATAATAATGCATATTTATTTATTTCTTTTATTTAAAAATACGCTGATGGTAAGCGAAAATGTGGTCAACAGTGAAGCACGCTTGCCTAGAAGTAACCCGTTCACTCTTGCCTAGAAGAGCCCAAGGTATAGCTGTCGGGAAATATATATTTCAGGGAATTCCACTCCCTATGTTGCTTACGATCAGGCGAGAAAATGGACAAACGCGAACCTATCGTTAAATAATAACAAAATAAAATACTTCAGTTGGTGCGGCCATGGAACACACAACGTCATCTCTCTACTTCTTTTTTCTTTGTACAATGAAGAGTTCGTCTCTAAATTATAACAGCCGCTCAGGCCGATCTTACAGCTCAAGCCACGCCTGCACAGGTCGGTCTGTGGATGGGTAAACGATTATCATATTGAGCATCAACATGTTACAATCAATAGGAGCATGGCTGTGGGTGAAAGTGTAGAGAACATGTTGATGATGATGCTGCTTGCCTACATCATCCCACTGCTGGGCAAAGGCCTCTCCATAGAAAACATCTGGTAACAAATATTTTAACAACAGATACATTAATACAAGTTTTATCACGTTTTTGTGATGCGATGGATGGAATTAGTTCCGCGTTTCGTAAACTAGATGCGTTTTTCATTTCCCATACAATTTACGTCGTAATGCCGTACGGCCAATTACTTAGGATTAAGCTAAGGCCTCTGATCGAAAAACAGCCTAAACATACCGCCATCATACACAAAAAAAGGCCTAAAATTCCGCTACCGCTTATAACTCAGACCAGCCCACCGAGCTAGTATATTCATAGACCTAATCTAGCCCATCACGTCACTGACGCATTAACACAGCGGCCCTCGAGGGCGACGTTACTGAGGGCACAACAAAAATGGCCGGCCATCCACTTTATATGAAATTTGATTGAGGGGAATAAAGTGGACACTTTTTGAAGTAACTTGAGAACATTTAATGGAGCTGATATTGTGATTAAGTTTTTTTTTTTATATATAAAAAGTAACTTTTATACTTACACTTTTTTTTCCTTTTTTAAACTAACATTTTTGGCGCAGTTTTACTCGTTTTACATGCGAAAGTAAGATTGTTTGTTTGCCATCTTTTGCATTAACGATGTCAGGTGGTGTTCAGAGATGGACATAGAGTATCTTTCATCCCGAAAAAAGTAACGTACCGGAGTAAAACCGGGGTCGTGAGACTGGGGTCGCCTGACTGTCTGGGGTCGCGTGACTGTCTGGGGTCGCGTAACTATCTGGGGTCGTGTGTGTGCCTGGGATCGCGGGTCTGCCTTATCAGGTAAATGTGAACCCCCAAAACGTAAAGTGCTATTGATGGACACCGTGGATTTTAGTCAAATCTAACAGTCCTACTCTGGGTGGGTGTACTCATTTCTAGTAAAAAATAGGGCGAAGTCGCGGCTAAATCAAGAACAAATTACATTACTTATGAAGGTGATTTTCCTCATCCATAAACAAATACCTACAAACAGGTCAGTGTAACAGAAGCCCACGTTGTTAATTGTTATTGCCTATTGTTGTAAAATAATTTAAACCATGCATATTCAGATTTTAAGGCTATTGCTTCATTTGTTTATTTGTGACGTCATTTGAAGGGTAGATTCGATTATCATGGCTAACAACTGCACTGTTTATTCTATTTTGGGGTCATAGTGACGGGAAATGCCGTTAAATATCACGATGACGGGTTAAAATGATCGTATAAACGTCTAACCCGCGCGATTAGATTTAATCGCTAGGGTGGACGGAAAATTTCAACGGTCTAGCTATCACGGTTCATGAGATACAGCTTACAGACAGACAGATAGACGGGCGGACAGCGGAGTCTTAGTATAATATCCAATAAAACCCTGAAACAGCTTCGAATTGAAAAAAAATATACGATTTCAATGAGGTTACTGCACTACAAAAATATCCATCACATCGTGTAGTAGTAAAGAAATGAAACTATTTGACAATCTATTACGACAAATTACTTGGCACGGAGTCAAACCCCAATTCGTTCATTGACAAACATAATAGACGTTAGTAGCCCGGTCAACGATTTTTTAAACATTTTAGGATTTTTTTTTACGATTTGTTAATAGTTTTTAAAAATGTGTGTCCTTGTAATCTATTTTTAAAATTATACATCGTCTTCGTTATTCATATTGGAGACTGCCCTGCGTCTCGAAGATTTGATTCCTGCACTAACTAAGTAACAAATATGGCATTTTTTTGTTATCTTTGTAAACTGTCAAAAGACTACTCCCGCTCAGGACGACTACTACCAGATTCGTACTGACTAAAATCCACAGTGATCCTTCTGAGAGAGAGCCTTTTACGTTCCAGGGTCACGTTTATGAGGTCCCGCGACCTGAGCGTCAGATTGCCGACAGTCCTTCGAGGCGTACGAGGATCACGAAGCGCCGTCGATCACGGCATGATCCATGGTCGGACGGCGAGTCACCCATTCCGAATGCCTAACAAATATGGCTAGATTTTCTAAATTTAATAGTAGTAAATGTGAGTTTCAATTATTGTAAAAGCATAAGAAGAAAAATAAATAAAGCCACGTCGCTCAAAGAAGAATTTTATTGCGCCTTAGAAATCCCAAAAGCCAGATTCGATCTATTAAAGCAATAGTTTAAAAACCTAGATTTCATCCGTCGATATAAATAAAGTCAGTAATCCAGTTGACAATGCGCAGCAGTAGATTGCTTGGCACGGATTCAAATCCACGCTCAATGAGATAGGCAATTGGCATGTGAATCTAGTGGGTGCTACCTCAACGAAATATGTCTTTCTTTTCTGCATAACACTGCCAAAGAAATGCTGAGATTTGTGATGTCAATTTTAGAATAAAATGAATATTAAAATAAACGAATGTTACAATAATAAATAAATGAACGTTAAAATGATAAATAAATGAATGTTAAGATTATTTTAAACTGAATACACAGGGTGTAAGGGCCTATGCACACCACGTTTTTTAAACGCGCCGTTTCGAAACGCGCTTCGACGCCGCGTTTTTGTCCATCAGAGCAGTTTGTTGTCGTGATACAAAGTGTCAAACGCGCGTTTGCATCGCTACAAACGCGCGTCGACGGCGCGTTTAAAAAACGTGGTGTGCATAGGCCCTAAGGGAGCCAGCCAGCCCTCCACAAACTTTCAGGACTTGCTCACTACACGAAACTGAACAATAGTCCACAATGTTTTTTTTAGGAAATGAAAATATCAACGGCCTCTCCATACAAACTGTCCAATCAAGTTTATAATTTAGTATGGTGGGGCCGTTTTTTTTTTCAATAGATAAATGAAGTGTGGTGTGAGGACCGGGATAATGAAAAGTATATCTATGTATTAATTATTTCTGACCTTTTGTACCAAAGTCCATCAATACTCGGTCAACTGTATTGACGTGTTAACGAACATCCATTCATTTTTTTATAATATTGCTAACTGTGGCCAGCTGTTACAAGTCGAAAGTCATTCCTTCCACTCGGAATTAAAATCGGGATAAAATCTATTCTATGTGATAATCCAGGTTATTGCCTATATGTGCCACTTTGCGTGATAGAGTAAGAAACATCCATTACACATTACATCCATCCTAACGAACTTTCACCTTTATAATATTAGTAGGATTAGTAAGGATTCGAAAACGATTCACTTGTTATCATAATCGTCAGCCTATAAAGGTTCCCACTCCTGGGACACAGATCTCTCTGAGAGAGGGAGTGCCTTAATCCGCCACGCAGGCCCCGTGCGTGTCACCCCGTGGATGTCACATGTCTTTGAATTTCTGGTTCTAGTACATGCCGGTTTCCTCACGATGTTTTCCTTCACCGTTTTGAGAGCAGTGGTGATAAAATATTTTACACACAAAGTAATGCGTCTGGTTGGATTCAAACCCACTACCTACAACTCGTTAGTCGGGGTCGATACCACTGGGTCACCACTGCTCCATGCCACTTGTTATGCTTTGTTTATATTCGTCATTTTTGCAGATATTAAAAACATTCACGGGGCCGATTCTCGGTATTAGAGATGATGTCGAACTCTACAAAAATTTCTAATGACGTCATTTTTTCGACAAATTTTACTGAACTCTAACGTTAGCCTTCGACAAATGGCGAATTTGACATCCCCATGAATAGCAACTTTTATAATTTGTCGAAAAAATTACGTCATTAGAAATTTTTGTCGAGTTCGACACCATTCTAAAACCGAGAATCGGCCGCCTGGTTCTCAGTTCTGCCTGCCAAACTATTAAAAAAATATATGAATTAACTCTCGAAACCGTACAAACTATGTCACTGCCTACACTACAAAATAAATAAGATAATTCAACAAACACTACTCGTAGACAAATTACTTGGCATCAGTTCAAACTCATTCATTGGAACACTGATTGACATTAGGACCTACCTCAACAAAGAATTTAGGACATCGTAAAATGGTGAGTATAGACTAGAATACACTTTTTGTTTTAGCGTGGTAAAATAAAACGGCTAGTTAGAAATGCTACTAAACAAAGGTAGGGCGATATTTTTAATTTTTTTTTATCGTGGTCAAATCATCAAACGATTCCTACTACCCAGGGTAGGGCAGGAGGGATTGTCAGACTTGTACTGAATAAAATTCACGGTGACCCTCAATAGCCCTTTACGTTGCGGGGTCACGGAAATTCGGGAGTACCGCGACCGCGACAGGCGCGTGAAACCCAATACGCCGTCAAACCGGGCATGAACATCATGATCCATACTCGGACAGCGAGTCGCCCATTACTCGCCCTCCGCATGCTTGCGCCTACGGTGGCCGCAGATCGTCTTTGCGACGTCCGGGGGCGTCTGCCATTGCGGCTGGGGTGAAGGGAGGACGCTGTCCTCTTCCTCACGCGGTGCGCCTCCTCCTTCGCTAGCATGACTGCTTCGCAACACAGCCGCAATGCCGGTTACAAGAGGTCTCCGCCTATCGCAGTCGTGAGGACACGGCGGTGCTCTGTCCTAACGGGGCAGTCCTGCACCGTGTGCTCCACCGTGTCCACCAGGCGATCCTCTCAGTGGTGACACCCAGGCGTTTCTTCCTTCCTCATCCGACACGGGTACTCGAAACATCCGTGTCCGGTAAAGACCTGCGTCAGGCGGAAGGTCAGGATGCCGTGACGCCTATCCAGTATGAAGCCACTCCTCAAAAAGGGATCTTACCTCCGCAAACACGTTGATGTCATAGACGTTCACAACAAGTGTCCTAAACAAGTACCAAACTACAAAAAAAAAAAAAAATCATCAAATCTAGTTGACAAACCGTAATGTAGATTACTTGGCGAGGGTTCAAATCCGACTCATTGAGACGGGTGATTGAGTCACTCGTAGAAATGTTTTGTTTGTAAACAAACTATTTGGCTGTGGTAACATTGTGATAGATGAGAAGGGGAGGGGGTAAGGGGGGAGTTTGTTAATGACGTCACGTCCAGTTGTCCCCGAAGTGTTAGGAGAGGAGAGCTGATTCACGTTTAAAATAGAGGTTTTGATACGTTGTATTACGGTTTATTTTTATGTGGTTATGTTTTTACATGTCACCTATCAAAATATTCGCACGACCCAGCAGTACTACTTAACTACTTCAGTCTACACTAATATGATTCAGATGATATTTTTACTTAACACAGGGATAAAATGGGCTCGCCTATTGCGCAGAAGCCAATTGTTTACTGCGTCATACATGTGGTCTTATAGGAAAAACAAGCCATATTATTTTAATTTTGTTTACCATACTCCAAATGTAAACACAAATATCATATGAAGGAGAAGTCTTTGTCCTATCGACCTGCGTCTGCGCCCGCGATGTCAAACGGAAATAACAATAAGATTCACTACGTCCTATAAATGTCTCGGTTATTATAATTAATTTGAATCTTATCGTCATATCCGGTAAGTTGACATTTGTTTACGTCAATTAAAATGTAGGCAAAATTCGAACTTATGAACGGTGGTCATTTGTCTTGTCTATGACTATTTTTGTGATCTATGAGGCTGATGCTATGTGTTGACTGATAAAAACTTGAGATTATTCTTATCTTGTTACCAACCAGAGATTTTTTTTTTAAATTCTTTTCGAACTCTGGATCTCATACTCCACAGTCAAGCTTACGAACAAGTGAACAACGCGGCGAGATACCCTCTTTTTTATCTTCAAAATGACAATAATAATATAGATTAAAAATATAGATGAATTTTAAAATGGCGAGAATACGGTGGCAGGTTTTACAAAATGTTGACATTTAGTAACCTTGCCAAATAACCTTCAATAGACAGAGAATTTTGTATTTACAAGAATATAATGTAATAAAAAAGTAGACTAGCAAACATAGCTAAAATGTTACAGTAGGTACGTATGTGGGCAACGTTTTAATTAGACTGACGATCAAACCGGGGTGTAACCCCAATCTGTCAAATTCTCGCAATCGAACAGTAATCTCCTGCTATTGTGATAAAGTAAAAAATCTATATAAGTGACTGGTTAAGGTAGAAATTAGCTGACCTTTGCGTTTAATGGTTGTGTTTTTTTAAAATACAAATCGATATAATTTATCATCATTTCTTCATATTTTATTGACTGCTCAAAAAAAGAATGACAAAATGCTAGACCTACTTAGCTACTGTAAATCGTCAAATCAAATCGTTTATTTCAACTAAAATTAACCTACAAGGTTAATCTACCCGCCATACTTACCCAATATTCGCTATGAAACTATATAATTATTTTATGAACTATCTAAAGTTAGTAACTGAACAATCTAATATCTCAAAATGGCACTAAATCCTAATGGAAAGTGGCAAGGACTGCCTATTGCCGATAGTCAGAATATCAATGAATGTAAAAAGGTTTATGGCATTTCAGTAGAAATATAAGTTGAACTGCTTACTAAATTAGTTTACTGGAGATAAAGAAGTAAATCAATAGGATAGCCTTTAATTTTTCCAACAATAACAACTAAAATTATTATATTAAATAATTTACACAGTTATTTGATCACATCTATAATTACACAAAAAATAACAGATAATTTAATTTTTATGAACGATTGTAGAAAGCGTATGTTACGGTTCGGTGTGACGTGCATCCATTAGTCCTTGAGACGGCCCGCACAACGAACTCGCGATTAATATACCTTAACATAGACTGTACAAGGTCTATTTTTGTGCTAAAATTGTTTTATTTTAAGAAAAAAAATGCTAAATTGTAAAACAGAGGTCGTGTGGGTCAGTCTTTAGGTCAAGTGCCAGACAAATTGTCGACAATAAAAAATAGGCACTTGTTTTTTATAATGTAGGCAACATTCATTTTAGGGTTCCGTACTCAAAGGTTCAAACGGAACCCTGTTACCGAGACTTCGCTGTCCGTCCGTCCGTCTGTCACCAGGCTGTATCTCATGAACGATGATAGTTCTGTAGTTGAAATTTATACAGATGATGTATTTCTGTTGCCGCTATAACAAAAAATACTAAGAATACGAATAAAATATACATTTGTAAAAATAATGGTACGGAACCCTTCGTGCCTGAGAGTCCCACTCGCACTTGGCCGGTTTTTTTATTGTTGTCATAGCGTAGATTGTATTTGAGTTTTTTTTTATTTTAGTAACCTCTAAGCATTTTTATGCAATATTTATTTTCTTTTTTCTTACATGAAGGGACATTATTCTTGAATGTCAATATACCATAAATTATAATTATCATGCATAACATCCAAGCTAAAGGAAAAAAAGGAATAACGCGCAATGACGATGAGACGCGACGCGAAATTAAACTTTACCCGAACGAAGTCGCGCGCAGAAGTTAGTATAATAATAATAATTATATTCCACAACTCTAGTCCCAAGCTAAGCAGAGCTTGTGTTATGGGTACTAGACAACTGATAAACATACTTATATTTTTCTAAATACATACATTTCACCCAGACACAGAGCAAATGATCATGCTCATCACACAAACATTTGTCCTGGCTGGGAATCGAACCCACGACCTCCGGCATAGCAGTCAGGGTCACTAACCACTAGACCAACAGGCCTGTATCAAATATTATTATTTGATTTACAAAAATAAAAAGATTTTTATTAAGTAAATGTAAAGAAAAGATACTAGGTATATGCTTATTACCTCATATTTTGGTACTCTCAAGAGAAATCATGTTACCTGTAACAAAAAAACAAGTAAAAGATTAGTTTCAGTTCTGAAAAATGTTGTTGTTCAGTTTTTGGGGATTCTTGCGAATCTTTTTGCATTTTTTTATCAAATTGCGGAAAAGTTACTGTTGATGCTACAGTAGGGGCTTGTAGACGGCAGGTAAGGGGTAGCTCGCCGTCCGATCAATTAAACCGTTTTTAATATTTTGTGTGACTGCGTTAACAATGCAATTGTCTGCTGTATTCAATTATTGAAGAGTTTCCCTCAATTTCTTCAAGACCCGGTCTTCAGATACTGTGGAATCATCTGTAAAATGTACCTACCCTTTTAATAAATTAAAAATTTAAAAAACCCCCGACACAAAAAAAAAGTTCCCTTTAAAAAGTAAAAAATAATAAAAATACGTCGCGTTGGGGGACTGCTCCAAATTATTTATCATCTCCTGTTTTTCTGCAGTCCCCCAACGCGACGTATTTTTATTATTTTTTAACCCCCGACTTGGGAACTTGGTTTTAGTGTCGGGGGTTTTTTAAATTTTTAATTTAGTTTTTATTTTATACTTTTTATAGGTACATACTTTTATCGTTTTATGTTGCTAAGAGTACTCCCGATTAAGTCATCAATATTCCCTTTCAGTACGCTTTCATTTGATACCCAACTCTAGTATATTTGCAGACCCTCGGTTACCTTTCCTCACTTTCACCCCCACAACTTCTAAACGGCTCAACCGATTTTCATCAAACATGTCTAAGAACACTCGCAGGTAAGTCAACTTTCATACAAAAAAAACTAAATTGAAATCGCTTCATCCGTTCGGGCTCTATGATGCCACAGACAGACAGACAGACAGACAGACGGACAGACAGACACGTCAAACTTATAACACCCCTCTTTTTCCGTCGGGGGTTAAAAAAAAGAGGAAATTTCCAAATCGGTCGAGGCATCACCGAGAAATCGGGGAACATACTTACATAAAAAAAAAATCTGACGAATGAAGTACCTCCTCCGTTTTTTGAAGTCGGTTAAAAACAAGATTATTCAATTAGTCTAAAAGCCTACCTAAATGTCTAGACAAGCCTTAACGAAAAAATTAAAACGACTGTTTAAATTCAGGAAAATTACCGAAATCACTTGGTGACGTCATTCGGTCGGTCGCCGAACTAATTGAAAAATCGATTCGTTACGAAGTGTTACGTAAAAATAATTGACTAGTCGTACACGTGGTTCCGTCCGTAATTAATTTGTTTTATGCGTGAGTTTCACGTGTTGGCGATAACCAATGTCGGTTATTTTTGTGTGAAACGAGAATTAATTATTTGAACTGTTTTTTTTTAAGTGGATAAATAATCCAATGGAAAAGGACACTTAGGGACTTGGGGGAGGCCTTTGCCCAGCAGTGTACGCTGAATAAAAAAAAATCTAGTGAGTCCTCCCACTTAACGCAGGACGGGAGGGACTGTCAGAGTTGTACAGACTAAAATCGACGTTGTCATTCTACAGCCCTTTACGTTCCGGGGCCACAGTTACCTGATAAGGCAGTCCCGCGACCAAGCGCTTATGGGATGCGGTGATGGCTTTCCATCAGGCTTGCCGTATGCTTGCTTGCCACCGTAATGATAAAAAAACTGCATAAATTAACAGACGGACACAAATCTACATTATCAGACAGGAAAAGTATTAAAAACCGATCAGTTAGACCTTCAGTTGACAATGCCGTGCCCCGCTGACATTGCGACGGAACCCGCAGCGGTGACGCGGCTATGCAAATTACTCTAGATAGCGGTTAGGGAGTTTCAATGTCACCTGCGTAACCCTAAAATTTGAGATGGTGATGGGGAAATTACTGTATGGGGTGGGCAGGGATGTTTCAACCAACCTATGATGAAAGGAAATTGGTTTAATTTGATATGAATTATGAGTCTGTCTTGCTAACTAAACGTAGATTTCAGTTAAGTGTGTAGGAGATCTTAATACCTTCAGGTGCGTCTACGCTGGTTAAGGCGTCTGGAGTACCTATCCAGAAGACGCGGGTTCGAATCCCACTTGCAATCGGAAATTCTTCTTTCCTCAAATATCATCTTTACGAATACAATTCGTTTAGTGTGGACCGATTTAAGTCGCGAACGAGCGCGCTGCGAGCATTTCGTTCGTGCTCGGCTGCGTTCCGCCTGTTTTCGGTTTTTTGACGAACACAAAGGGACTTGAACTACGTTCGAGGACAGTGATCGTTGTAGGTTCGTGGTACGTCCACACTTGCGCCGCGAACGACGAAGCCGGGAACGGCTCCGCTTGTGCTCGGTTCGCCTAGTATAGACGCACCTTTCTATTTACTAGAAGATAGAAAATAACAAAATAGCCTTAAGGTGTGAAACTTGAAAACCATGTTTTTGGGTCATTTATCAAAATGAGTCTACCATCCTAGGTTTCGTTTATTTCGTAGAGACTGTCAGACTCTTACAGGCGAAAAAACTATATACCCTGTAACCTCGTTTGCCCTCGGCGTGAAATAACTACCTAGAACAAAAAATACTTCGTAACCCAACTATCAATTTCTTAAACACATATTGTCTTTTACCAATTAATTCTGAGACCAGAGGCAACTTTAAAATCGGTTCACTCATTTCAATAATTAGGTCTAGAAACATTTAAGTGAAATATCGTTCGGCGTACATGCTCTCAAATATCAACATTAATTTTCAATTTCATTCAGTAATCTATAATACGCAAGCACAAAACCGTTCAACTCAGGAATAACCTAATAAAAATCCAATTATGAACACAACCTAAAAGCTAAGTACATACAGCGTCATAATTAGTGATGTTAATAGCATGTGACGTCATCCTCTCGCCTAGCGTCGACGTCAACGTCGGGGTCGCGTTATGGGTCAGCACATCCCTAGACAATCGTGTTACTTAGTTATCTTCGTTGGACATCCCTACGGGTTGTATGTGGGTCGAGGTTTTTTGTTATTTAGGGGAGTTTTTAAAAGTGTGTAGGTATGTCTAATGGTTTTTTTTTGTTGATAAAGCTAAACCTACCTTATGGCTATTTGACTGAAAAATTCAAAGTTGGTCAGTTAGTGTTATATACAGCGTGTGTGTTGTAAACAGCGATTATAAAAACAATCGAACGAGAAAAACGAGAAAAGCTACGACTGTAAGTGTTTGCGATGGCCTAATTGGTTAAGGCGTTTGGAGTACCTCCTATCCAGATGACGCGGGTTCGAATCCTGCTCGCAGCTCAACTTTTCGTTCCTTGAAAAATATCTTTGGTCAGTTAGATTATGAAAAAAAACGACCCGTAGTTTTTCTATTTACGCAAAACTGAAATTGACGGAGATACGACGCTTTTAAAATTGACAATTCGTCACAATTTACTTTTTTTTCGAATTCTGACGACAGGAGACGGAATGTCGAGTTTTGATGCGTAAATATTCATTAATATTAATAGATTATTATTATTACAAAAGAAAAATACATGTCCAATATGTTTCAAAACTCCAAAATGACGGACTATTTATTGCAATTTACTGTCCGGCAGTCAGTTCATTGACAATTGTAAGATATCGGACTGCCGGACGGTAAAATTCCTTGTAGTGCACAAACGCCGATAAAAATACAACATACCAACGTCGGTAGACCACGCCTTTTCTGAAGGTTTTTTTAAGAAGAGGTTAAAGTAAATAACATACTGAAATCTTGTGATAAGTAACATTACAGTTAACCAACAGTGCACAAAGTAAACACATAAAATATCAAAAACAAAGCGTCAATTTCTAACAATACACTTTACGAGCATGTAAAGTTCACGGTCAAAAAGAAATAACAAATGGGACTATTAAACGACCAAAATAAACGCAAGACGCACGCGCCGCTCCGGGTTAAATACGTGATAGCAATTGATAGAGTCAAACTGATAGACATTGGTCATGTCAAATTGATGTTGACAATTTGAGATGCTATTGTAATGTCAAGTGTTATTGTTGTGTTGATTTTTTTAGTGTATTATAATGATTGTTAAATGAGGTAATGTAAGTAGTAGCTTAATATTCTCCGTAAATGAGAAGGATTCACACAGGTATACTTATACATAATAAAATTAAGATATTAGTTAAATTAATAGCATGATACAAATTATACCGAAAAAAATCAATGAATGATGTGTTAATAAAAATAAAAGCAAAAATTTACAAAGTGAGATAAAAACGAGTCTAATAAAAATGTTTCAGTGATACTACTTTCGTTTTAACAAAAAACTACTAGAAATAGTGTAATCTGTCTAAGTATTAAAAATCTCAAAGGTACCTACTTTATCTTTGAAATATCCTTAATATTTATACGAAAAAAACTTTAGTACTTGTAGTAATACGAACAAAAACATCCAAATAAATCTCCAAAATGAGATACCTATTACAATCAAAATAGCCTAAGAAACCTTTCAATAGCAATCACAATAGAAATAAATAGCAATTTACCTAATTAAAACCCTTCCACACACAACTGCTTACGCAGAAATCCTTCGAGCACGCAATAAAAGGAAAACCGGGGCCTATGACCCTACCACAATAAAAACTGCATAAAACCATCCGGGCTAAAATTGTAATGTCGACGCACCCGACAACTAGTGTGACCTTAAAAACACACACTCAATATACAACCTTATATCCTTGAAATAAACCACATTATCAAAACCACCACTCCACGTCTGTTACGCTCATTCAGAAACAAACGACAATCGCCATTGAAGTCCACACTGCATATCAGATGGCGTAACTTAGCAATTGATTTTAACAAACCTATACGCTAATGCCATAACAATAGAGTTGATATTCGTTCGGGATATCCTACTCCTGTTCTGTAAGGCCTGGATAATGCCCTTTGTCGGTCGTTATAGTTTTTCATAATCGACCTATTTGCTTTTGGAATACCGTTCATTTTTCTTTACTGTGTCTATCACGAACCGGATCGGAAACATCACAAGTGGCGGTGCGCTTCCCTGTTGAAATCCAGCTCTGTTCTTGGTGTCTAAGGTTGGTTTTCCGTTGTGGGGGTCAAGGTAGAAGTGCTGGCAGTGTCACGACATTGCATTCCAGGCGATGCGAATGACTCCGAGATGACAACGGCCAGACAAGGGCAGCCAGTACTTACTCATGCGACGCATTGCAAGCTGGTGCATGTATGTAAATAGCTTGAAAGTGATTTTATAGCGTGATATATCGAGAAATGGGTTTATAGAGATGATGTATGTTGATATTGGGAGGAGAAATGGTCGGTCAACAGGTTATTAAGATTGATTTTCGTGCCCTGAAGAAGAGACCGGCTTTCTGTCAATCGACAGATAAACAAGTCTAGTTTAGCCTAAAAATGCAAGGAAGGAATCGGTTGAACAAAAGTTTTTAAATATTTTTAATAATACTTAGACATCCTTTTTTTTTACGTGGTAAAATTATCAAATGAGTCCTGAACCCATACTGTCACACACGTACTTACTAAAATTCACGGTATTCTTCAACAGCCCATTCCGTTCCAGGTTCACGGTAATTTGATAAGTCCCTCGACCATGTATATACAGCTTGGGAAGATTGAAAGTAAAACCAAAAATTGTTAGAATTCTTCAAATAGAACACTGTTACAAATACGGCTCCTAATATTAAATACTTACTTACATATGTGACCAGAGAGCTGGCCTATTCCTTGGCCAACGAATTAGCATTGCCATACAACGTGGCAATGCTTCCAGCGTTCTGGACACTGTTCCCGTTGACAGCGATGTGGGCGTATTCTCTTTTATTTATTTATTATTATTTTTCCTGTACATATTACTAGTAGGTTTTTATTTATAAATATTAATTTATTGTAATTATTTTATGTTTGTTTAGAGGATGGTTTAATAACTTACGAAAATGACACAGAAATCACTGTGAAATATGTCTTTATAAAGACAAAAATGCCTTTTTATTTAAAAACAAATCAAAACATCAAACAACAAAATAATATTTAAGTCCACCCAAGATCATAAATTTCAATTTATTTCTTCAACTCCTGTTCAGTTAAACGCAAAGATACAAGATTCAATAAGCCATGTCGTATCCTTAAGAGTGGCTAACTTTGAAGCGAACAACTTCTGTATTCCCGTGCGGAATACTAAGTTCGGTTTTCTTACTTGTAAAAACGAATTTGTTACGATTAATAGGCGTTCAAGAATTTGGTCCTTCGATCCGGATGAAATGAAGGACAAAAAAAAAATTGTTGGGGCAAATGTTTTAGAGATTATTCAAGAGGTAGTTTTATTATATTGAAATATTTGAAAATGTTTCTGCTCGTCTTTCATGTATTTGATCCGCATGGTTGAACTTAACTAGACTTTTACAAGACCCGAAAAATAAAAATAACCTAATCATCAAACAATAGAAACTTTAAATTTTGAGTAAACTCACGTAAACTGCTAAATAAAAAAAAATCGGCAAAGTCCGAGTCGCACTCGTGCACGAAGGGAAAAAAAGTTTTATGATCGCGCCTTTACTCATTTATTTTAGTCTGTTTTTGGAGTACAGTATTTATTGTCATAGCGGCAAAAAAAAATACATCATCATGCCCAACTTTTCCTTTGGGGTCGGCTTCCAGTCAAAGCGGATGCAGCTGTATATCAGTATTTTACGTGAAGCGACTGTCTATCGGACCTCCACAACCCAGTAACTGGGTAATACCATACCTCATGGTAAGACTGCAAGGCAGCAGCAAGGCGGCAACAAAAATACATCATCTTTGACAATGTCAAATGTCTTTTTCTTTTTCGTGGTAGTTAAAATCATCAAATGAGTCGGGCAGGGCGGGAGGGACTGTCAGACTTGTACTGTTTAAAATCCACGGTGTCCTTCGGTAGCCTTTTGAGTATCAAAGTCGCGGTATACGTATGTTCCGCAACCCCGGCAAGGCTACGGCCCTTTATTGGGGGGCCCCGTCATAATGTCAAAACGTGAATCACGATTCACGGGACTTAGTAACAGGGTTCCTTTAGGTATGTAATCCTAAAAAAACATAATAAAACTAAAGCAGCAAATAAATATAAAAATATGATATACGGAAAATGTTGGTTATATCCTTTTCTGCACCCACAGTCTAATAAATCTTTTCCCTATAAAATCGTAACCTACAGATATAAAAGCTTGATGAGAAAACTTCCTCGCTGATTTAAAAATAGAAGAAAAATATTAACTGCATTTTACTATCTCATGAAAGTTATAAAAATGAAATGGGTTAAGTTAACTAAAGACTGGTGCAAAATGGCCCTGATATCGACGCGTCTGCGCTTTCATAAAATATTCTGAAAGAACCATGAAATTGATCACTTGATTTACTGCTTTGATTGTGAAAAAATACTGGTTATAGTTTTCATAGTTTCTGCTCATGGCTCAGAGGATAGACGGTCGGTGGGTTTAAAATTGCCACTTTATCAATATTGCTAAAGTTGCAAGTGAAAGAGTATAATTGATTAAGAACAATCATCTACTACATTTTAGGCGAAATAATTTCATCGTAATTCCTCTTTTTTATTTCCGAAACGGATTAGCACGACTGTCCTTTTATTTTTTTGTTTATCTTAAATAAAATATTAGTGTTTCTACTTATGAAGTGTTCTATTCTTCCATACCAATGAATTAACTTCATGCAATATACATTTTGAGCCTGAGCGACATTTCGTACGAGTTCTATTCATGTGAATCATTAAAAAACTATATTACTATCATCTGCTCTAAACAATTTGGATTCTTTTAAATATAAACAGTATTTTTTTAATTTCCTAACCTAATCAAATAACAACACAAATCCTAAACACCCATAGCAGAATATCAGTTTAATAGTCTCGAAAGATTCCAACAAATATTATGATTTGTAAGCTAGTCAAGCAAGCAGAACCCGACTATTCCTTTATCCCTTTTGGCTGGGTGTGCCACTGATGGTTCATTGAAGTTTCACTTCTCTTGGAGCAGTGCCAAGATCTGGCAAAATTTTATACGTGCCACCCAAGGTGAGGCGAGATATCTTTAATACCGTATGAATGAGCCTCCGGACTTTGAAATTGATGGAAACTGAATTTATTTGGATTTTGGGATGTGCAGATAAGATACAGTTATTTAAAAAGTGGGTTATTTGCCCTGCCTGAAACAGAATGCTAATCATTTTTGGAGCATTCGTGTGGCACACGTCAGAGCTCTGAGTATTTGCTCTTACTTTCGTACTATTTCTTAGTTGATCTATATGATTCTGTAATTTTTTAAATATTCTTTGTGCTACATGAACTGAGACAAATAAAACTCATTCTTTCTTTCTTTTCTTCAGCTACGTATGATTTTTGGGTAGATGTTTGAGACACGCTGAAAACCTTGTACCTACAATACTTCTTCAATTTATCCAAGAAACAAGAAAACCCAGAAATGCAGACCTGGCTGAGAAGCAGCGGGATTAAACCAAGACAGACATCTTTAAGGTACGATTCATTCTACCCTTAAATTTTCGTATTTGCAGTTAAATAAATTAATAATAAAATAATAATAAATATTCCACAACTATCATACAACGCTATCTAGTCCCAAGCTAAGCAAAGCTTGTGTTATGGGTACTAGACAACTGATAAACATACTTATATATTCTAAATACATACACATTATAGATAAATTACAGCCAGACACAGAACAAATGATCGTGCTCATCACACAAACATTTGTCCTGGGTGGGAATCGAACCCCGAATTCCATGGTTAATAAACTCTTAATAACTATTAACAGATTATTTTTAATTTGGGCCTTGATAGAGAGCTGCGCCGCAGTTTTATACTTTGGTAACGATCATATTGTTTTGTGTATAAATCTAAATTGTTACATTACGAATCGCCAAAGTACGTATTTACTTTCGTGGAAAGAAATACACGATATTGCATTCATAAATTTAGTAGGATTTTACGTTCACGCACAGATACATACAGAAAAAGCTGATAGTATTTTAAATCCAATTTTACTCCTCCAAATTCCTTCCTCCTCAATTTTCCTCGAAGCCCAGTGCTCACAATCAATAGCCGTCAGTATGCAACGCGTCTACTGCATGCAGTTTGCATATTAATGGCTCAATCTTAGATCTCGTCGTGACCGCTCGTTCCATTCCATTGTCTGATCTTTGAGAGCTTCGCATTGAACATGGATTTGATACCTTTTATGTTTATAATCGTCAGATAAGTTCTTACGCTGTAGGAGGCGGTAAAGATTGTCAGACTTGTACTGGAAACCACCTTCAATTGCCATTATTCGTACTAAGGTCACGGTTACCCGTTTGGATAGTTTTGTGACCCCAGCAGGCATTTGGCCCTCTATGGAGGTCCTGACAGCTTTTTACATGGCACTCTTGGAACAGAATGTGCCGTTGACCCGGGCCTGGTCCGTCATCGGACGGCGACTGACCATTAGTCCCCTTCCGCATGCCTGTATAATGCTCTACGGTGTAAAGTTGAAACTTAATTAAAGACTACCGCTTGACTAAAAGAGCAGCATAGACCGTAGCCATAAGCGATCAATTTTTAACATAAAAACTCCAAAACGTTATACTAAAAGAGTTGAAATTCAAGTCAATACCTAGAGTACATACAATCGTTCATCGGGCCCATACTGTTTCCAATTAGACGTTCAGATAGACCACATTTACGATGTGTGATGTCGCCCGTACTTCCCAAATTCTAGGATTTATACCTACTGTGTACGTATAGATAGAATAGAATTTATCGGCGTAAAACAGTTTGAGGAAAGTTATCGACTGTGAAAGTTATCGAATGTGTTATTTTCAGTATATCCAATGGTTGGTTTTTAGTTAGATTTATGTGTGGTGGAAGTTAATTAATGCCTTTTCTTGATTTTAGGTCAATGGAGACCAACTTATAGTTTTGATTTCGTCGCGAGCGTCAAAATATGCGGCAAAACAGAGCTTAAACAGATGTATCTTCTGATTGCGTTGACTTCAATTTTTGTTTTTTTTTTCTCTGGTTCATGGGATTTCAGAACTGAGTATTTGATGAATTTCAGCTGTATACGTCCACGCGTTCTTGAGAAAAAGTACCTGGACAAACGGGCAACAAAGTGATCCTATTAGGTTTGTATTTTCTTCTTTTGACGTACGGAACTCCTTTCATAAACCCCTTTTATAAACAACTTTCAGGTGTTTCAAACATTTTCAACGGAACAACTATACATTTTGTATAAAAACCAGATTTTTTTCAGTCATAAAAGCTTGGAAGTCCATTTCCATAATTTCCATTATATTAACGTGATTTAAGAAAAACGAAAATTTTATCATCCTAGGGTAATAAAATTTATGAACAGTCACATGTGGTGCATGTTTTACAAATAACACTGTATAATAACGAAATTTATGAGTCCAAATACATGCTAACAGAATGATAAAAGTACAGACCATCTCTTACAAGCCCAACGAAGACGACTTCACACGAAAATCAAACCGTAATGCACACAAGGAAATAGCGTTAAAGTCGCTAATTGCTTGGCCAAACAACATGTAGTGTCGACGTGTTAGCAGACGCTAATAGTTCCGTTCATTCACTCCTAGTGTACGTTACATAATGAATGAATCATTGTACGAGTACTACGGAAGAAGATTTATCTGTTTTGAAGATGTCGAAGAGTAAATCGCAGTGATTGACATTGAGCTATTATTACTACGTATAGAGACGACAACACGTATCACCACTGTGTCCCATCCAGGATAAGTGCGCGCGTCTAGAGCACGCCACAGAGCTGTCAAACTACTGAACGAACTTGTGCGCGTTGTCTCATCCTGGATCGGACACAGTGGTGATGCGTGGTGTCGTCTCTATACGTAGTAGTAATAGCTCAATGGTGATTGGTGTTTTTTTTTTATCGTGGTAAAATCATCAAATGAGGCCTCCCACCCCGGGCAGGGCGGGAGGGACTGTCAGACTTGTACTGACTAAAATCCACGGTGTCCTTCAATAGCCCTTTATGTTCCGGGGTCACGGTGATGATATAAAACCCGCGACCCCGGCAGGCTTTAGCCCTCTGAGAGGGGGCCTCGTCATTATGCTGACGCTCTTTGAGGCGCGCGTGGAACACGACGCGCCGTCGACCCGGGCATGGTCCATGGTCGGACAGCGAGTTGCCCTTTACTCGCCGCCCGCATGCCCGCGCCTACGGTGGCCGGAGATCGTCTTGCGACGTCCGACGCCGTGGTGATTTTATTTGGTATTAAATGTTGACTCTTGAACTAAAACTTCCTTTAGTGCAAAGAATGGATACTAAGTTTGTAGAGTATCGTGTCTGTATGTCGCGGGACTGTCTTATCAGGTAACCGTGACCCTGGAACGTAAAGGGTTATTGAAGGATCACTGTAGATTTTAGGCAGTACGAGTCTTTTTAATATAAGTATAGATTTAGGGATAGGGTTTTTATATTCGTGAAAACATCACTTGAGTCCACCTTCCAAGGCCGGGACGGGAGATCAGACTCGTAATGAGAAAAATTTACGGGGATCCTTGAATAGGTCTTTACGTTTCAGGGTCATAGTTATATGATAAGACAGTCTCGCAACCTCAAGTAGGTAAAAGAGTATGTGTAGTGAAATCCACCAGAATTTTATTTTAAGTACCTTCAAGTTCTAACTACTCAGACCTGTCAAAGGCATACAAAGCGAACCAATTTCGAAAAGGGTTATCCACAATTTACAAATCAATTGATTCCGCAACAACTATTGAACCATAAGTCCTAAACTACAGGATCAAGAACAATCGTGGCCAAAAAAGGATAAAGTACACTTCTGGTTAAATTAAAGTTAATTTGGCCAGAAGTGTACCGAACGAAATAGGAGAACCACAAAGCAAATTAAATGAACCTTTAACAAATATAATGAGAATCTTCTCTGAGAAGGAATCCTTTTTAATCAATTAAGTGGAAAAAATCCTTAACATATGACGTCCGCACTCTAAAACCCGAAAGTGATTGGCGTGAGTGGCCAATCCCGGAAAATAGTTTATGGTTCAAATTATAAGACATAGAGATAAGAGAGACAGGGAATTTATCATCTATGGAGCGAACCATGCTCGGCATTACTAACTAGACCAAGTGCGTAACGCCGAAATCGGTCGTCGGACGAAAGTCTATGACGTCGGGCATAAGGCTATACGCCACAAATGGAGTTGAGCAGCTCGTATCAGCCGAGACGCAGAGATGGCAGATGAAGTAAGATTTTGACCGAATGCTGCCCAAGGCCCGGCCAAAGAAACCAGGTCCGCCCAGAAGCTCATTGGGTTGACGATTTCTTCAAGATCGCGGGGAATAAATGGATGAGAGCAGAGAGTTATGCAAAAAAGGGGGAGGCCTATACCCAGCAGTGGGTTATTTCGGGCTGATATGATGATGATGAAGTTGCTGCGCTCCAAGACACATTAATAGCTGACGAGCTCAAATTACTTCCTTATAGAGCCAAAGCCTGCCAGGGTAACGGGACTCACAAATTTACGTGACTCTGGCTCTTGAAGGACACCGTGGATTTCAATCAGTATAAGTCAGTGTCTCCCGTCCTGCCCTGGGTGGGAGGACTCATTTGATGATATTACCACGCTAAAAAAAGTGTTAGAAAATTGTGCATTACGTCATAATGTGGTGTCATCACAGTTTCGTACGTAACATGGTCACATTAATTAGAAACTTTTTTAGCAATGTTTATAACATGAGGACTTTTAATGGCCATTTTTGTACAAAATCACAAGGAGCCAAACAGTAAAATGACTTGTAAACTCCCCTCTTTGACTCAGACGACTACAGTTATTTGATTTTAAATGCAATCAGACTTTATCCGCCCCACGGATGCGACGCAGACAATTTCTTGCGGTCTTCATTTTTACTTGAATACTCCTTGGTTTGATTCCAAATTGATACCGATTTTCGTAGTCTATTCCCTTGCAGATTTTAAAATAATTTAGTCTACGTCAACGCATAAAAAAATACGGCCTTTTTTGCAATATAAATATTTTAACACGAGTAATTAAAAACCCATAGTTCGGTTCGCCTCTACGAAAATTGATATTTTTTATTTTAATGCAAAATATATAGTTTTTGGGATTTCTTGTTTCTATTATGTTAAGTTTGTTTTTTAACATTCCTTGTTTTTCAACAACAATGTAAAGTTTGATTTTGGAATTATTTTCAATTACAGAACGGCCATTGTGCCTGATACGGCACTCACTGACCTTGTTTCTAGGGTTCCCTACCCAGGGTAAAACGTTAAGGGTAAAACGGAACCCTATCACTAAGACTTCACTTTCTATCAAATTATGTATTTCTGTAGCTATCATAAAAAGAAAACAAAAAAATTAAGGGGGCTTCCACACAACAAACGCTCTACAGGTAACGGTACCGAACCCTTCATGCGTGAGTCCGACTCGCAATGGGCCTGTTCTTTTTTAAGCTTACATTTCTTTTCCAAATCTTCCCGCTGTCTCCTAAATCTTAGACCATCCTCATAGGTAAGAGAGGCACACTCGGACCTACAAGATTGCTTTTCGAGTACCATTACAGAGCCCAAATGTGGGGCCTTTTATTAAATGGCGTTTTATTTTACATCTATTCGTGTGTGAGCCGCCTTATCGATTTGGGAGATGATTCGAGAAGTCTCTTTGGAGTAGTGATTATGGTAGCGATTAGTTGAAGGGTTATGGTCGGTGATCAGGGGTTTAATCGAGGTTTGAGTTTGTAGTAAAAAAGCAAGGGTATAGTACTATTTTTTTTTTTATGTGAGATGGTTTTGCTCTTGACCTTAGTCAAGGTCAGGAATGACTAAGAAAAGGTCGACGATGGAGTGAGCTTACCCAGAAGAAGCCTGTTCACTCAAACTTTGAAGAGATTAGGGTTGTATGCGTTCGGAAACACAGACACAGGCAGAATTTTAATAAATAAGCGGTATGATTGTCTGATTGCTGACAGGTATGATGGTGATGTACGCATTACTCACCGTCCACATGCCCGTTTTCTGTATCCTGACTTAGGACATGATTTTAAAAAATACGCTGCGAAATATCATTTACCATCGAATGAGTCCACCTTGCGTAGTGCGGTAGGAACTGTCAGGCTCTTGTCAACTGGAACCTATCGTGTTTCTTCGCTTGCCCTTTGATTCCAGGACCTCACGTCGCTACCCTGGTAGACGTTTGGCTCGATGCCTAACAGTTTACTGACAGCTGCTTAAGGCGCGGGTGGAGCACTACGCGTCATTAACTAGGCTTGATCCTTAATCAGTCGGCGTAGTATCAGTCGCCACTCGCAACTTGACTGGCCTGTTGGTCTAGTGGTTAGTGACCCTGACTGCTATACCGGGGGTCGTGGTTTCGATTCCCACCCAGGACAAATGTTTGTTTGATGAGCATGATCATTTGTTCTGTGTCTGGGTGTAATTTATCTGTAATATGTATGTATTTAGAAATAAGTATATAAGTATGTTTATCAGTTGTCTAGTACCCATAACACAAGTTCTGCTTAGCTTGTGACTAAGATGGCTTTGTGTAATAGTTGTGGAATATTAATATTATAACTTAAGGTTTCTGGAAATCTCTCTGAACCCTCAAAAATACACAAACAAACACTCCATTAATTCACTCCTCACTACACTGCACACGAACATCGAACTCAAGTCGATCATCAAAATGCAATTACGAAAAGCAATAACAAATAACAATAACAGTTTTCCTCCACCGTCTTCAAGATTCAATATCGCTCGCAACTTATTAGGTAACAGATTACATTAAACTTGAGACCTTATTGAGAAGAGGAGAGGGTAGCACTCCAAGTTAATTTATTCTGTGATGAATCTGAGCCCTTTGCTTGACAAAACATTTCGGCAATAGTGTCTTCTTGACGTCTCTGGGATCTGATTTCCCGGGATTTGTGTAAGACTAGGGTTATACTCGCGACTTCAGCTGCATTTGTGCTGATAAGTATCCTGATATTTTTTCTTCGTGGTTATCACACGAGCCCCTCCCACCGAGAGCGCGGCGGGAGGGACTATCAGACTTGTACTGACTCAAATCTACGGTGATCTTCAACAGACCTTTACCTTAGACCTTCACGGTTTCCGAAGAGATATTCCCACGACTCCGGAAGGCTTGGTCCTCTAAGCGAGGCGCTCGTCTGATGGCTGAGAGCTCTATGAGACGCGCGAGGAACACGACGCGCCTTCGAACTCATGGTCCATGAGCAGACGGCGAGTCACCCATTACTCACCGTGCGTGCCCGTTTTCTGTATCCTGACTAGGACTTGATTTTTTTTTGTGATACGTTTCATCTCGTTACATGAAACGTATAAAAAAAATCAAGTACCTTTGGTTTCACCTTCGCTGATGGGTTATTATTTGTCGTAGCGTGATGTTTGATGGCCTTAGCCTTCCTTGATAAATGGACTATCCAGCGCAAAAATATTTTTTTCAATTCGGACAAGGAGTTACTGAGATTAGCGCGTTAAAGAAAACAAACAAACTCTTTAGCTTTATAAAAAGAAGTTTATAAGGATTTCTCAGAATAATGGCTCTTTGATCTCAAGCCCCGTTTTTAGAAACTGTCTCTGTGTCGTGAGGTAAGTGATCTGTGATTTCGTTTTGTTTAAATTCTCTTTTTTAGGATGAAAAAGATTTACAGTGTGATTTTCAGTACCAGTTGCTCTTAAATTGCCTAATTTTACATAGAGATGTTTCAGATACGTTACTGAAACTTCTCCCAAACTTCACTAAATTGAGGCCAAAGTAAATCATCAATCATAGTTTACACTAAGTGCCAAAATAATTAGCCCAAATTACATTAGTGCGCACTTCGCATGTAACTTTGTCCTAGGCGTAAACTACGCAATAGTTTACGGGGAGTAAGAGCTCTTACACACGAGCGGCATGTTCCCAACGGCAGAGGTAACTGCAGCCGTGGACGCGCGTCGGCGGCATGTCGACGGCTGCCGTCGACGCGTCAACAGAAGCCGTCGATGCGTCAACAGAAGCCGTCGACGCGTCAACAGAAACCGTCGACGCGTCGACGGCACACGGTGGGCCGAAAATCGGCTTTCATAGACTTAGGCATTTTATTTTGCAAGTGCCATTTTTTATGCCGGATATCACTTCTATTAGTTATAACAATATACAAAAATGACACCAGAATTGATTCTGCACAAAAACGAAGGAATTATAATTTTTTTACGAAAATTTTGTATGGAGCTAGTATGAAAAATCGAAATATCTCGAAAACGGCAGGGATAACCCTAATATCCTTATAGGGGGTTATAGTACTAATTATTTGTGATTTTTTGACATAAGTTACATAATGGTTGTGAATGCCGTTTTTTTTTTAAAAATCGTCAAAATATTTTCATTTATTTTTACATATGAAACGTTCCTTTTAGTGTTTAAGTTGAAGATTTCAGAGCTTTAACAACTCTTAACATAAAATAGCATGACATCTATAGACCTGAAGGACTAGACAGAAGTGTGTAGTATCTTGTAAGATTTCCAACAATACCAAATAGTTGAATATCAGTGTCAAAGTGCCCATGCAGTCGCTTCTTTTTGAAAGATAGGGGAATGAAATTGTTAATTGATCATACCCTAAAAGTATGATTATAACATAACCGGACACATAATAATATCGACACAAAAGGAATTTTAAGACCTTGCAGAAGATCAAAATACAAAATAACATCTTGTGTAGTCATCTAATGAGTCTGCTGACAAGTAATTAAGTAATTAGAATGATGGTTGTAGTTTTCTGATTCTAATGAGCCTAATATGTGATTAAATGATTTGAAATTTCTCGTAACAATATCTACTAAGAACTGCAGTCACTTTTTTTGTAATTAGTGAGCTAATGTGATTTGCTAATGTTGATTAGTTGTACTATGAGTTCTACGAAATGTTTTTACGATTATAAATTTTCAATGTCATATCTTTTATAACTTTAACGAGGGTAGTTTACTAATTATTGACTTTATAGGTACCTACAATAAAAGGGCTACAATTTTGTTCCATAATTTAGATTGTTCACAACTGTGTAACTGCTAACACTAAAACTAAGTATTTGCTTTGCGACTATAAAATCTTAGAATGGAAAGTTTAATCACCAACTTAGACTTGTTTGTTCTTCTAAAAAGTGAGTGTCCTTCATTTAATCATGAAGTATTGTTTAGTGCAATTGTGTCTCGCATAGGCGATTGTCTTTCTGCCGAAGATCAAGTAACTCTCAAAGAATTTTGCCGTAGATTCACGCGATCTGCTTTAAACAGGTGGCAGAAATCTAAACGATTCTTTGATAATTTTAGAAATACGTACGGAGAGTGGCTGCAAGCAAATATTGATTGGCCGAGTTGCGTGCTTACTTTAATAAATCAAGAACCAACTGTTGATGAGATACCAAGAGCACGTTCAGTCTCTCCAGAACCTTCGACATCATCGACTGTTGGAACAATGACAAAAAGGTCCCGAAAACCATTCAAAGATCTGGGAAGCAAACAGAAAAAGAGAAGATCTAGTGAGCACATAGGCGAGGATTCCTGTGAATTGGCATATGCAGCTGCAGCGCGTTTAAAAGAAGAAGGGTATGAAGATATCGCATCTGTAATCGAATATATGATCAAAAATCCAGAAGCTGCCGTTAAAATCAATGAAAGCATTAAGAAACCAGTGAAAACAGTAATATTTACACCAGAGAAAGCACTTGGATTACTTCTTTCACTTAAGCTTTCAAAGTGGCAATATATTACGTTGCGAGAGACTGCCATTCGGGAAGGTGCTAAGGATATTTACCCATCCTACTATAAACTGCAACAAACTAAGCTTGCATGCTACCCTCCTAATCTATCAGTGTCAGTTACTGATTCATCAGCTAGAATTACACTTCAAGCTTTACTTGACATCACGGTGAAGCGGATTCTTCAAAGTCTTTCTGATAATGTGGAAAATAAGCAGTTAAAGCTGATATCGAAGTGGGGATTTGATGGTGCTTCCAATCAAAGCCGATACAAGCAGAAAATGGACGGCGAGCATGATGATTCAAGCATTTTTATGACCTCCTTGGTGCCACTGAAACTTACAGATGGAGATAATACTATATGGACAAACCCGAAACCATGCTCAACTTTTTATTGTCGTCCGGTTCAGTTCACTTTTGTAAAAGAAAGCGATGCAGTTGTCATTGATAACAAAAGAAAAATGGATGAGGAAATTGAGGCCCTTAACCCCACAGAGTGCATTAATAGTAACAGGGTGACTCATAAACTAATGATGACAATGATCGACGCAAAAGTCTGCACGTACCTTTCTGAAGCTAGATCAAATGCATCATGCTACCTGTGCTTAGCAAAACCAACAGAAATGAACCACTTAGATGCTGTAACATCAAAAACTGTGTGTTCTGACATATACGAATTTGGCCTATCATCCCTACATGCCCGTATAAATTGCATGGAATGTCTGTTACACATTGCGTACAGACTTGACTTCAAACAGTGGGCAGCAAGAAGTAATGAGCATAAAGAAATGTTACAAAACAGAAAAAAAAACATTCAAAATAAATTTAAAGAGGAGCTCAATCTGTTGATTGATATAGTGAAACAAGGCTCGGGAACTACCAATGACGGGAATACCGCAAGGAAGTTTTTCGAGTTTCCCAATAAAACTGCAGCTATTACTGGGTTGGATCAAGACCTGATAAAAAGATTTTCTGTTATTTTGCAAGCAATAACATCTGGTGAGAAGATAGATGTCATCAAATTTAAAGATTTTGCTCGCAAAACAGCAGAAAAGTACGTGGAATTATACGACTGGTACTACATGTCATCAACCGTACATAAACTATTAATACACGGTGCTGACATAATCGAAAAAAATGATATTGTCCCGATTGGGACTCTGTCGGAAGAAGCCTCAGAGTCTCGAAACAAAGATTTTAGGAGGTTTCGGGAACATCATTCGCGGAAAAGAAGCAGGCAAGATTCTAATCAAGATATCCTAAATATGCTTGTTGTTTCTTCGGATCCTTTCCTAAGTGCACAAAGGCCGAAGTTAGATGCCAAAAGGAAGACAACCTTTTTTGCTGAAACTCTCGACCTAATACAGTTTCCGGAAACTGAGTTCGCGTTTGTAGGTGTATCCAATCTGGATTCTGACTCGGAATTGGAGTCCGACAACGAAAGTTGTAAAGAAAATTTGTAAAATTCAATTATTTTTCTTTATGTTCTTTTGTAATTCATGTTAGTTTATTGTATCATATGTTTAGTTAATATTTTCATAAATTATTATGCACTTTGATATTATTTTTGTTACTTCTGTTTTATTTAAATTACCTTTCAATAAAAAGTATATATACAGTCCATTTTATTTATTAACCGACTTCAAAAAAAGGAGGAGGTTCTCCATTCGGTCGGTCGGTATTTTTTTTATGTATGTACATCGATTACACCGAGTTTTCAAAAAAAATATAACCGCCTTCAAAAACAACCACAAAAAAGGGTACAATAACCTACAAAATAACTTTTCTTTCACCTCTGTCTAGTCCTTCAGGTCTATAGAGGTCATGCTATTTTATGTTAAGAGTTGTTAAAGCTCTGAAATCTTCAACTTAAACACTAAAAGGAACGTTTCATATGTAAAAATAAATGAAAATATTTTGACGATTTTTAAAAAAAAAACGGCATTCACAACCATTATGTAACTTATGTCAAAAAATCACAAATAATTAGTACTATAACCCCCTATAAGGATATTAGGGTTATCCCTGCCGTTTTCGAGATATTTCGATTTTTCATACTAGCTCCATACAAAATTTTCGTAAAAAAATTATAATTCCTTCGTTTTTGTGCAGAATCAATTCTGGTGTCATTTTTGTATATTGTTATAACTAATAGAAGTGATATCCGGCATAAAAAATGGCACTTGCAAAATAAAATGCCTAAGTCTATGAAAGCCGATTTTCGGCCCACCGTGCGGCAGCCGTCGCTACAACTGCAGCTGTCGACGCGCGTCGGCGGCAACCGTCGACGCGTCGACGGCAGCAGTCGACTTATAACGACACTTGCAGTTGTAGCGACGGCTTCCGTTGACGCGTCGACGGCAGCAGTCGACTTAAAACGACACTTGCAGTTGTAGCGACGGCTGCCGTCGACGCGTTGACGGCTTTCGTTGACGCGTCGACGGCAGCCGTCGACATGCCGCCGACGCCCGTCGACGGCTGCAGTTACCTCTGCCGTTGGGAACATGCCGCTCGTGTGTAAGAGCTCTTACACACCTATTTTCGGGTCGGCAAAATCTTTTTTTTTATGTGGTAAAATCATCAAACACCATATACCTACCCAGGGCAATCGAGGAGGACTATCAGATTCGTACTGACTAAAATCCACGGTGTCTTTCAATAGCTCTTTACGTTCTAGGATCACGGTAATTTGATATGTCCGGCGACCGGACCCCGGCAGGCCTTGACCTTCTAGATTGGGGCTCCGTCATTACTGACGGCTGACACTCTTAAAGACGCGCGTAGACTACAACCGACATGGTCCATGGTCGGACAGCGAGTCGCAGATTATTAGGCGCCCGCCTGCCGAAAAAAAAAATCAAAATCTTAACTACCAAATCTGAAGTAATTTTGTTTGCTTGTGTACTTACCCCTTGGACACAGGACAGTCATGTCTTGGTTTAGAATATTTTAACTCTGTAGTAGATATGTTATTTTTTTTTTTAATCCATAGGCATTGATGTAATCTAAACATTAAACAATTGATAAGATCAGGATTGACCTAAGAAAAAGCTTACTTCAAATTTTACCGAGCTGGACATGTGAAAATGACGAAAGAATTTGCCGATCGGGTCAAGTCTAATGGAACAAGCTTTGTATAAGTGTGTATTACCCTTACAAGTTGTTATTACGACTAGAAACCACAAACCAACGTGGTGGGTAATTGATTTCTTGATCATATTCGCATGTATGTGTGGTTGTATTACTGTAGTAGTTATCTCTGCGGTATATTATACATGGTTACGTGTAAAATATTAACAACCTTTCATAGATTTATTCTATTTTTTTTTTTTTTTTACGTGTTAAAATCATCAAATGAGACCTCCCACCCCGGGCAGGGCGAGAGGTACTGTCAGACTTGTACTGACTAAAATCCACGGTGTCCTTCAATAGCCCTTTATGTTCCGGGGTCACGGTGATGGTATAAGACCCGTGACCCCGGCAGGCTTTGGCCCTCTGAGAGGGGGCCTCGTCATTATGCTATAGCATGTTAGATTTATTCTATGAAAGGTTGTTAATGTTTTACACTACTTTGAAACCAACCCTGACAGATCAGGTGATTTGTTTGTCAACGGGCGCATTGTCAGCGGAAAAATAATAATTTTGAATGAAATACATTAATGTTTTACAAATATAGTACGCACACACGGCTACACATCAAGCTATACAAAACCAGCTTATCGTGGGTCTGGCCCCAAGAGACTGCCTTATCAGGTAACCATGGCCCCGGAACATACGTGACTGAAGTCCGCGTAAGCCCCTTCGTACACTAGGCGACGCAAGTCTCCGATACCATACGACTTTCACATCCATTGACGCGTGCGTGTTTACGAACCTCTATGGATTGTATTGCGATAGTCGCCTGGATATCGAAATCGTAAGGTATCGGAAACTTGCGTCGCCTTGTGTAAGAAGGGCCTAAGCCTCTTTGTACATAAGTCGACGTATTAAGTCTCCGATACCTTACGACATTAACCTCTATGTATGATCCTCTTACGACTTTGATATCCATTGACGTGTTTCTGTGTACGAACCTATATGGATTTGTATTGCGATGGTCGCCTGGATACCAAAGTCGTTAGGCAGGTATGAACTTCTATGGATCTTTTTGCGGCAATCACTTGGATACCAAGGTATCTTAAGGTCTCGGAGACTTGCGTCGCCTTGTGTACGAAGAGGCTAACAGTAATTCAAGCCTGAAAATTACTCACGAATCGTTAAAGTTAATCGATTTCAAACATAATTAAACATTGAAAAAGCAAAATGTATTCAAAGAACAGAATATTAAATAAATAGACTATCAAGTCTACTTCAAAGTTAGTAAATTATAAATGTAGAAGAAAATAGAATGCTTTCAGTTCATTGGTTAGCAAATTGGAAACAACTTGTCAATAATTGTTTAGTCTTCCGTTTTTTACATTTTCTTTGGTATCACTAATTGAACGATATTTTTTTTTGTAAAAACTTCTTCATTTATAAATAAAAGTGCTATCGGGGTTTAGAGAAAATTCATCTGAAAAATTGCGGTAACTTTTAACGTAACAATTTCAGTTTTTCTAGTCCATTAGGCTAGGCATTAAATCGAGAGGAATATAAAGCATTCTATATTTTAATTTGTTTTAGATAGAAGTTGTTTTTATTTGGCACAATTTAAGATAATTATGACCGTGATCTTGATTAAAACCAAAATCGTAATCGATTACTTTTAAATTACAACGCCACCCCGCTGTACATTTTGACGTATCTGTACCCCTAGCACGACTTGTAACTCTTTTACTTTACAGCGTCTTTCCAGTATTTACAGCGTTTGTTGTATGAAAAAATGGAACAGCGCCTCCGATGTGCGAAGAAGGAACTAATTTTTTCCTTGAAAATTGACAATTTTAAATTGTCAACGTTTCAGTTTACTTTACGTCTCAAATACTGAAAACTCGTGCTAAGGGTACTGACTGTCAAAAATTATTCATAATTTATTAAATAAAACACTCTGGCATTCTCAAACTACATAACCTATTCCAAAATTTAAAATATCGTTGAAAACCCTAATAAACACCGAATGAAACTATCTATTGTTTTTTTGGTATATTTATGAATTATTTCGCTTGAGATCAAAATCCCGAAGGGCCAATAATTATTGGCCAAACGATCCATTTCTTCTGAAGACCGAAACACCCAGTTACCTGGTCTTGTCATAGTTCTAGATTTTAGTCCATTCAAAAGTCACTTATAAATGAAATGATATTTAATTTGTATATTAATAAATGCAACCAATTAGTTACCAAAGCCTCGCTGAAATGCAATCAAAGACATTTTAAAAGCACTCACCACTTTGCATGCAGTTTTTTCCCAAGCGGGTCTCAAACGGAATGTAATTAGTAATACGAATAGATAGCAAGCCGGGATGTCTGAGCTAAGAGATAAGTGGGAATAGTTATAAGCAATTTACGAGCGGAAAGAAAATTAAATTAGATTATGCTGAAGTGTAATAAAACCGGTTCAATGTAGTAGTTTTTTTTTAACTTTTTTATCGTGGTAAAATCATCAAATGAGTCCTCGCACCCGGGGGCAGGGCAGGAGGGACTGACTCGTACTGACTAAAATCCACGGTGTTCTTCAATAGCCAATACGTTCCAGGGTCACGGTAATTCTTAAGTCCGGCGACCCCGTCAGGCTTTAGCCCTCTAAAGGCCCCTGACACTCTTTGGGGCACGCGTGGGACACAACGAGTCGTAGATCCGGGAGATATTTTTTTACCTGGACATTTTTATTATTTAATTTGTGCATGATGAGATTCAACTCATTATGACAGTTTGATTGTAAGGAGTGATAAGAGACAGGTATAAACGATGAAGATTGTGGCTATATTATATTGAAGGAGTGAAGTAAAGGCTATTTAGTTGACTGGTCTCATAGTCAGGTCTCTTCATAGGTAAAGCAAAACATTCAGTGGTACTACCAGATCACTTGGTTTATACCACGGGTCATTGTCTTACTGGTAGTACAACTAGTAGAACCAAAGGAAATAAACCCGCAGGATAAATGTCCTATCTTTAGCGTCACTCAAAAAACCCGACCAATTCATAACCTAAATCAACAGTAGGTCTAGGTCCTATAAACCTCTCCACCAAATATCTAATGACACATGAAATTGAAACAATTTGCGCTAACACACAATTATTCACTCAGTACATAGCATACATTCTAAAATCCCGTCTCCCTATTACCGAAACCATTTAGCCGAAATACCGACGCACTTAACACATTAAACAGCCGAATTCGGCGAAACCTTCGGCTCTCGGCTCTCGGCGCGGAGGCTTGACATCAAAAGGGAATAATTGGAGCCGAACTTCGATAAACCTGAGGGTGCTTAGCCAACGTTTTAAGGGATAATTCTTTATGCGTTGGAAGTAATGGATTGCCTCTCAAATTGAAAGTAAACAGTACCCCTAGCACGAGTTTTCACTATTTTACTTCACAGAGTTTTTTCCAGTACTTACAGCGTTTCTTGTATGAAAATATGGAACAGCACCTCTGGTGAGCGAAGAAGGAACCAATTTTTTCCTTGAAAATTGTCAATTTGAAGTCGTCAAAGTTCCAGTTTACTTTACGTCTCAAATACTGAAAACTCGTGCTGACGGTACTGGACTATATGATGTTGAGTTTTTGCTAAGTTTACTGTATGTGTCCCGGGACGGTCTCGTTAGGTAACCTTGAGCGTAAAGGGCTATTTATTTATTAAGGTTTACCAACAGCTTGTGTGCACAAATTTGTGTATGGTATAAATTACTATAAGGACTAGGCTATTGAAGGAACACCAAGGATTTTAGTCAGTACAAGCCTCTGACAGTCCGCCCTGTACCGCTCTTGGCGAGAGGACTCATTTGACGATTTTACCACGAAAAAGAAGTTTATATGTGTGAAACGTTTAAGCTTTTTTCGAAATGGTGAAGGAAAACAGCTTGGTGAAACTGGCGGCTTTGTTCTAGAACCAAAAATTGGAAGAAAGACATTGTCCCATCTCGCACTGGGCACATGCACTTGATTATAGTACATTTGCTTTCCAAGAGTAGAAGCCTATCTCAACATGCATATACATAAACTCACGTCTTCCACCAGTGGGGGTAAGCAGAAAAAATAGAGCACCACCTGTGACAAACCTTACTTAATCCTGTCGCCTCATCCACGTCCACATCTGGGGCCTTAGCCAAACAGCAGACGACAATCGTTATCGCTCAGCAGTCACCAATACATTTTTAACTTTATTCCCCAGCTTGTAAAGTTGAAAATCTATTGAAGTTTACAGATCGTTTTCGTTTGTTTCGTTCGTCATCGCTCAGCTGTCTTTAATGGATTTTCAACTTTGAGCTCTGGGCTATAAAGTTAAAAATGTAATAGGGACTGCTGATCGATAACGATTGTCATCTGCTGTTTGTCTAGGGCCTGGTCATACACAACACATTGATTACGCTTTAAATGCTAAACTTCCATATAGATTGCATTTTTATCAAGTTTTGACCACTTGTCTTTTTGACAATTTTTTTCGAAACAAAATTAGTTCCTTCTTTGTACACCAGAGGCGCTGTTTCATTGTTCCATACAAGAAACGCTGTAAATACTGGAAAGACGCTGTAAAGTAAAATACCGAAAACTCGTGATAAGGACTCAGGATAAAGACCTCAGAAAAGTGCTACAAAATTTTCATGATTAATTCTTATGGATATAGGAATTAATATTTTCATGATTAATTCCTATTCAATCACGTAACAAAAACAAGAAACTTTGTTTAAATTCAAAATTTCATGATACAATCCCGGAATTTTCCTCTGCTCTACTATTTCTCGTACAACTTCGGGTTATTATGATTTCATCAATATCACACACGTGTAATCAAAATGTAACGTAATACATCCATACTAGAGAATCTAAAACAATCAGCGAATGATCAAAAGGCTTCAAATTAATATTTACAGTGCTCTGTTATTCCTTTGAACAGTAATGTTCGTTTTCAATTAATTCTCGGGTAGTGCTGTCTGTTACCGGGACTCCGGGACTCCGGGATCAGGATTGCGGGATGATGTAGGCACTTCTCTATTCATGGTTATATTCCCTTTGTGAGTTTCAGCTTCACTTAATAGCTTGTCAATTGTTTATGTTGTACAGGTTAAAGTGCATGATAAGTTACAAACTAGGTATTTTCAGATGTCAAAGAAAAATAATCTTTTGTTTCGTGTTAAGTTTGCTTTTCGTTAGACAAGCGTGTTTGTTTGTTTGCGAAAGTCTCATTAGCAAGCTTGATGATTCTTCTTTCTCTTTGTGATTGTTTAAATTAACCTAGTTTTTGTATCAATGCAGAATAACAGCAGTTTTATTACTATGTATATATTTACGGAAGCTAAACTCGGGAGTTCTTAGATATGCTTTTTGTTAGTTTTAATGTTAAAATTTTATATATTCTGTCTATATATTCTTTGTAAATTTAAACGTCGTATAAGCGTGTTTCTTCATAAATTTTGGTCTACGTAAAAAATAAAAAATACCGGTCAAATATTGTATGCCTTTTTTATAAATAAATGCTTCAAATGTGTCTTATACCATCACCGTGACCCCGGAACATAAAGGGCTATTGAAGGACACCGTGGATTTTAGTCAGTACAAGTCTGACAGTACCTCTCGCCCTGCCCGGGGTGGGAGGTCTCATTTGATGATTTTACCACGTAAAAAAAAAAAGGGTCGAATTTTAGCCACTGTACAACCTCGAGTTTACTTCTCCTACACTCAATAAAATAATGACACTGTATCAACTTTAACAATCCTTGAAACAAAATGAATTAATTCTAAGTTCCCGTGCCTTAAATAGAGCCAAACTCGTTTATTTACGACAATCTCTATTCCTTCATTATTTACTTCAGATATCTCAAAAGTCAATTCCTCTTTATTTGTTCCTCTCAGCGATTGAAAGAGTATATTTAATTAAAGATAAAAATTGGAAAAATCTATGAAACATCACCATCCAGAGATCTTAATAGAACTGAAACAAATATTCGTTTTTCGAGAGGAAATTTGATTGGGACTTGAATTTTATTAGGCAATTAAAATTCATAAAAAGTGTTCCAGAAAGGACCTCTTTTTTCAATTTAAAAATGGCAGCCCTTCGTTTTAATAATCCTTTGTTTCTGATGAATATTTTTGGGAGGAATCTGTGAGTGTGATTAATATCTTTAATTTGGAATGGGGGGTATTCCAAAATTACTGAAGCGGTGCTTCAAATTCAATTTTGGAATGAAGAAAATGTTAGGTACGCACAAATTGGTCAATGCTAGCAAGAGTACAATAATGTTGCAATGTAAAAAAATGACTTACCTACCTGACAATTCGGATGTTGTTTAAAATTCGTTGGAGAATATCACTATAGGTTAGATTACTCTGATCAATTCAGGTATATGAGAAAATCCCTACTAATATTGTAAATGCGAGAGTAACTCTGTCTGTCTGTGTCCTTATCACGCTTAATCCACTGAACCGATTTGGATGAAATTTGGTACAAATATAGTTTGATACCCGAGAATGGACACAGAATAGTTTTTATCCCGAAATTCCCACAGGAACGATAAAAAACGTTATGCGCCTATGAAGTTGCGGACAAAAGCTATCACAAATAAATGTATAATGTTACCCAACTTAAAATATCTTATAATTACCAGAAATCCCTTTCTTTATTTTAGAAATATAAGATTAGATTAAACTAGAAGATTATTTAAAAATAACAGTAGAATGATTTCATAGAACTCCAAAATACTTAAAACACAGGTTCCTTTCCAAACAGAAGTGTTGCTTCAAAGGACTTTACTCAAACGAAAAGAGTTTGAACAAAGGAGGCGAAATTCGAAATTTTCGGAAAATATACCTCGATTTAATCTCAATCCATTGTTGTGGATCCTCGTTAAGATTCGAGGCGGTTGGACAGAAGTAATTCACAACGTTCATTACAGTAACGAACGTTGTGTCGCGGAGTAGATTTAGTACAGAAGGCTAGCTTCATTTTGAATACGAAATGACGTGACATATGCTTCACCTCAATGAGCTTCGGAAATCATTGTTTGTATTCAAACCCCTGGTGATGGGATTAAATAAAAATCTGTATCAATTATGAAAAACCTTGCTTCGTAAAAAAAACGAAATGACATCATGACACATGTTTCACGTAGGTAAACAACACAATGCGCTTCGGAAATCATCGTCAGTGTTTGGACCCCTGGTGATGGGATTAAATAAAGATCTGTAAGAATTATGAAAAACCTTGCTTCATACAAAAAACGAAATGACACATGCTTCATGTAGGTACACACCTCAATGTGTTTCGGAAATTATCGTTTGTGTTTTAACCCTTGGCGATCGGATTTAAAAACATCTGTACAGTACAGTTATTTTTCTTGCTTCATTTAAAAAACGAAATGACATGCATGACACATGCTTCACGTAAAGATCTCATGATTATCGGATATAATAAAGATTTGTACCAATATTATGATAAACCTTGTCGGATTCGTATGTTTAACCATGATTACATTATTATTAAAATCATTGAAAAAATTACGACTGATTATGCAACTGTGTGGGATTATACCTTTGTGTGCGTGCATCTGTTTTTGGTCACTATGTTGAGCTTCTGTATCTATTTACTCTATGTCTCTATGTACACTTTATCGCTGAATTGAAATTATTCAGTCGTGTTACAGTGGTATCTCTGTTAGTTTGAGAAATTTAAATGAAAGCTTTTGAACGTGTTGAAAGCGTTGTAACGAATGAAATGTTTAACAGTTGAGAAAGTTATACAAATTGTGAATTTGGAATTCAAAAGTAAAAAAGGGTCCGTAAAAGTTTTTTTTGAAGGTAAACCACTTTTGTTAGAAACCTATTTAAACACGTGTTAATATGTAATCCCACGCAGGAAGCAAATCTTAATATATATAACGACGCCGTCGTCGGGGAGCAGAAGCGTCAGGGGCGTCGAGGACGTTTGTGGGCGTGTTGATGAAAGTGGTGATCATCATCGTCGTTTCTTCATGCAGGTTCCATCAGTTCCATGGGATCAGTCAGTGGGTACTCGGGCAAGCCAGTAAAACGTAGGTTTAGTTACAAATCACAGACACGTATATTCGGTAGGTTCACAGGATATTCACAATACGGATTTACTTACTTCATTACTTGAGATAATTTAGCAATAACGTTTGTACGGTGAACATGACAGTTTCGATCGTCCGCTCGCAACCAAGTCTGTGGCGGGAATCCTCGCACTATTCGAATAAAGCATTCAAAAATCGACTCTGTCCACGTGATTTGGCGGGAGAACAATAGCGCCATCACACGGCGTTCACAGTACAACTCGATCAACCAATCAGAATTAAGTTACATGTTTGCCAATATTAAGAAATTAAAGGATAGAATTCTTATTTTGATAATGTTGTCATCTTGAATTTCAAATTGGAAATTGCTCGCGACGACACGGCCAGACTGACGATTCACACGTCCTCGTGTGCATCTGTAACAAATGTCTCATTTGTAGCAATACTCTTGCTCGGCCTAACCTGACCACACAAGGTAGGCATACACAGTCGAAAGATACCTCAGAATTTAACGTGAACAGAACTGTACTTCAATCAATTCAACAGTAAACAATATACAAGCCCACAACTGATACGACACTAATATGACCCAGATGCTCGACAGCATAGTCTCACAGAGACCCAAGCAATAGTCTCATAGAGACCCATAGTCTTATATAGACCCAGTCAATAGTTTCACAAAGACCAAAGCATTAGTCTCATAGAAACCCATAGTCTTATATAGACCCAGTCAATAGTCTCACAGAGACCCATAGTCTTATATAGACACAGTCAATAGTCTTATAGATCCAAACAATAGTCTCACAGACCCATAGTCTTAAAGACCCAATCAATAGTCTCACAGAGACCCATAGTCTTATTCAGACCCAATCAATAGTCTCACAGAGATCCATAGTCTTATTCAGACCCAATAAATAGTCACACAGACCCAAACAATAGTCTCACAGAGACCCATCGTCTTATTCAGACCCAATCAATAGTCACACAGACCCAATCAATAGTCTTAAAGACCCAATCAATAGTCACACAGACCCCATCAATAGTCTCACAGAGACCCAGCCACCATACATCTAGCCGCACATTGCGCCCTGTACGACTCTCATCATAGAATCGCAGTTACAACTACGACTAGACTGTACAGCTTGATTTAAAAAAAGGTAGTCACTTAGTCATTTTAGTGTGCATCATAGTCAACCAGTATCGAAAGTGATTTCACTATTTCAATCTCAATTGGATTCTATGTCAACAACCAGTACATACGGAACTTCACATTGAAGCATCTTTCTAAGACGATCGAATACTTAAAGTTTCTGTTATTAGTCAATCATTTCTAGGCATAACAATCTCCTTCATGTAAATCAGATAATTGAATTAAAATGGAACTTTATATCCATTCCGATCTAATTTTCTTTGGTTTCGAAACCATATTAACAAGTCTTAATGTGGCTTTTTTTTAGCCCATTCATTGTCAAAAAGTAAACTTTGTTCGATATTGTGGCCGCGTGCTCTCTCGTTTTAGAAATCATTAACTTCATGCCTGTTCTCTGTGATCTGTGATCCTCAATGGGCTGGGCAATATTACACTTCCAACATGCCAGTGATGTTTTAAAGTCTCATGTTATCAGACACGCGCCTATTGCCATTAACTTGGCACAAATTCTACATGACTGCTATTAAGAAATGCAGCCTAATAGTAAAACCCAATAACACAACTCGGCCGGGGAACCGAATCCCGGACTTTATGTTCAGCAGTCGCGCTGATGACCACTAGATCAACAATAGGTAATCGTTTCAAAATACTATTACAAATATGGTCAGCAACCAAAGGATTAACAATACGTGCTGCATCATTCTAAACAATATCTCATTTGACTCTAGTTGCACAAGAAAACTGTAAACTATCAATAAACCCAAAAACAAACTCACGTAATAATATACGCACAAGACTAAAGCGGGCTTAACGTAGATTTTAATTACACAAATTAATTTCTATCATTGTGGTAGAACAACATTTTTACCCATATTTCAATACTGCAAACATTTCAACTCACAATCAACCAAAGCTAGTAGTAGGTACAACAGGTGGTCATACAAATATCTGTTACGTACGGGAACCGAACCCGCCGCGACACGCAACGTAGCCATCAATTGCTCCGTTGAGCCACTGCGTCAACCGTGGCGCTTGAAACGGTATCACTCAAATCATAATTTAAAATGTTAGAGACTATCATTAAGTTTTGTGGCATGAATTTATCTGAGACTATAAGAAATAATAATTGTAAACATAGCCCATGAATATCAACATCACTTTTAATTTGTTCGCTACAGTAACACGAGCATTACAAACTATTGTTTGTCATATTTCAACAACTAATCGCTCTGCTTTGAATTTATTCGTCTTACTTTGCTCCACGAGAGAACACTCAGCACCACTATCGAAATAAAATGTCTACGACTCACCGGATCGTAACAGCCTGGAACGTCCACCTTGGACTTGGCATAGTTGTCATGTCGCTCCAGTGCCGCGCCGCGCCGCCCCACTACCAGCGGGACGCGCGCCGCCGCAACTCCGTGCCGCAGCCGCACAGCCGCCGCCACCGTGCCTCCGCACAGCCGCCGCTGCTCCGCCGCACCGCTGCATCGCCGCACCGCCGCGCCGCCGTAACCGACGCGCCGCGCGCGCCACACCTGCTGACGCCGCCGCCGCGCCACGCCGTTCCTCCACACGCACCGATGCCGCCACCATGCCGGCCCGCTGTTGCTGCTGGTCACTGCGTTGCTCCTCTCCTGATAGCTCGTTGCAATGTGGCCCCGTTTTTCGAAGTAAATAGGTACTAGCACTTCTTCTTCCATTTGAAATTCTTTGAGACCATCCGTTGTTCACCGTCAAGCTCCAAAAATATGGTGTGTCTGGTAGGTTTGGGTTGAAGATACTGGTAGATTGATAGTGACTGGCTTCGTTGATCTTCGTATGGTTTTCAATCGGTCTTGCAGGCGTATTCTGGTTTTGCTACTTGAAGCTGCCGCCAATACATTTCATTACTAGGCGCCCGAGCTGATCCCACTTCTGATAACGACGCCGTCGTCGGGGAGCAGCAGGAGCGTCAGGGGCTTTTGTGGGCGTGTTGATGAAAGTGGTGATCATCATCGTCGTTTCTTCATGCAGGTTCCATCAGTTCCATGGGATCAGTCAGTGGGTACTCGGGCAAGCCAGTAAAACGTAGGTTTAGTTACAAATCACAGACACGTATATTCGGTAGGTTCACAGGATATTCACAATACGGATTTACTTACTTCATTACTTGAGATAATTTAGCAATAACGTTTGTACGGTGAACATGACAGTTTCGATCGTCCGCTCGCAACCAAGTCTGTGGCGGGAATCCTCGCACTATTCGAATAAAGCATTCAAAAATCGACTCTGTCCACGTGATTTGGCGGGAGAACAATAGCGCCATCACACGGCGTTCACAGTACAACTCGATCAACCAATCAGAATTAAGTTACATGTTTGCCAATATTAAGAAATTAAAGGATAGAATTCTTATTTTGATAATGTTGTCATCTTGAATTTCAAATTGGAAATTGCTCGCGACGACATATATAAATCTCGTGTCACAATGTTTGTCCTCAATGGACTCCTAAACCACTTAACCGATTATAATAAAATTCGCACACCATGTGCAGTTCGATCCAACTTGAGAGATAGGATAGTTTAAATCTCAAATTTTAGACCGGGTCCTCCACCCGTGCGAAGCCGGGACGGGCCGCTAGTAATCTTATATATAACAGTTGTACTAACAGAAATATTTTATACTTCACCTTGAATATTTCAACAGCATAGTAGGCGCAGTGGTTTCACGGCGTCCTGACCTATCGCATGACGCAGGTCCTCACCGGACACGGAAGTTTCGGGAGGTACCTGTGGCTGATGGGAAAGGAGGAAACGTCGGGGTGTCACCACTGCGAAGATCGCCCGGAGGACACAATAGAGCATACGGTGCAAGACTGCCCAGCTTGGGCAGAGCACCGACGTGTCCTCACGGCGGCGATAGGCGGAGACGCCTATCGCCGCCCGGCATTGGTTTCGGCCATGCTGCGGAGCGAGACGGAGTGGGAAGCGGTCGCCGCCTTCTGCGAGGCAGTAATGCTCGTGAAGGAGGCGGCGGGCCGCGAGAGAGAGAGGACAGCGTCCTCCCTCCGCCCCAACCGCAGTGGTGTACGCCCACGGCGCCGTACGTCGCAAGACGATCTCCGGCCACCGTAGGCGCGGGCATGCTGACAGCGAGTAAAGGGCAACTCGCTGTCCGACCATGGACCATGTCCGGGTCGACGGCGCGTCGTGTTCCACGCGCGCCTCAAAGAGCTGTCAGCAAAAATTACGGGGCCCCCCCTCTCAGAGGGCCAAAGCCTGCCGGGGTCGCGGGACTTATTTCTATTACCGTGACCCCGGAACATAAAGGGCTACTGAAGGACACCGTGGATTTTAGTCAGTACAAGTCTGACAGTACCTCCCGCCCTGCCCGGGGTTGGAAGTCTCATTTGATGATTTTACCACGCTAAAAAAAAAAAAAAAAGGCGCAGTGGTTGAGCGATCAACTGTTGCACATCGTGTCGCGGGTTCGATCCCCGCACGGTAGAAATATTTTTATACCATTCCCCCTCGAAAAAGCTACTTTTACTCACGGAAAACAGTGCGTAAAAGTAGTCTTTTACGCACTGTTTTGGTGTTTGAATTTAGAACACTTTAGTACATTCGACATCGACCGCGATGCTGGACAACCCCCTTGCTAATATGAAAATTACCCTTAATTCAAATCATTGTTCCGATTTTAACGTCAGCTTGTTGGCGCAGTGACCGAGCGATTGGACTACTTCGCACCCACGTGTGTGTGGAGCAGACTTAGGTATTAAAAAAAAACTTTATTTTGTTTCGTTGAATATCTTTTATCGCTCAAATCTTTCTTTTTCTCGTAGTCATGGTATAAAGTATCGTTTGCAACTCTTGAATAAAACGGATTTAAATCGAGGGCCTGAATCACTCGCGTCGCTCAGGATTTAAGTACTTGAATCACTCGCTTCGCTCGTGATTCAATCATCATGAATCACTCCCTACGGTCGTGATTCAGTCATTAAAATCCTTCGCTTGCTCTTGATTCATATAATGGCCCTCGCTTTAAATCCGCTCTTTATTCAATCGTTGCAAAATATACTATTATGATCTGCAGGTAGTTGTTCCGGGTCTGGGTGTGTGTGTATGGGAGTTCCTATGTTTTTAAACGCACCCACGATAAAGGAGCAATTCCTAGAGTGGGAAAAAATTTAAAGAAAAAAAAAGCGCTGCTAACTAGGAGTTCACAGCAAAATAATAACATACAAGTAGATTTTAAAGGCTAAGCAGCGCTTGCCGAGGTCAGTCTATCGATAGGTGACCATCTATCATAGCGAGTTTCCTCTGTGCCTCGGAAAACACGTAAATACGATGACATTCTAAGATCTTTGACAGTCGTTACTGATAGTCAGAAGCTTGAAGGCATGACAACCAGTTTGACAAAGTGGCATGAGATTTGATGTATTACCCAGTTACTTGGTGAGATAGGTTTTTGTCTCCATGTAAAAAACTGATATTCAGTTGCGTCCAGTTTGACTGGGAGCCGACTACAACTGACTGACTCTGATTGACTGACTGAGCCTTAAATAAATGGAAAAAAAAACATTTATTCGGACAGTCTTTGAAATAAGAAAAGACAAATTAGTAATTTTGTTTCATAAGCTGAAGTAAAGTAAGAAACTGTGATCGATGAACCTCGTTATTATTTAAGTACTTTGACAAAACTGATGATCCCGATAAAATGAAACTTCACAGAAGTTGCTTACTTTGTAACCGACGAAAAAAAAGGAGGAGGTTCTCAATTTGACATGTATAATTATGTCGCAGTGAAATGAGGAAATCACGGATTTCATGAATTCCCTACGAATTTCCAGCAGATGTGGAATATTCTTGCGACATTTGTCTACCTCTGTGTCTTCCGGGAAGGTAGGAAGGAAGGTGGACTATAAGACTCTGACTAAAAGTCCACCCTGTTCCTTAGATTGACCTTTCTGTTCCAGGGTCGCGGTAAATACTTTGAATATTTCGGCTTTGGACTTATATTGATTGTATAAGTTCTAATTTCCTCGCACTTTTTGTTGTCTAACAGATTGTGAGTGAAATCCACCCACTTAGAACGGAGTCAGCTGCCTACGGGAAGCCACACACCACCACAAGCCTCTTTTCCTCTCGATGTTTTCCGTCACAGCTATGTCAGTGATGTCCAAGACAATCATAAAAAGTAATTTGTACTGAAAAAGACACTTTGATACTTGTCGTCCGGATTTGAGCCCACAACTTCTAAAGCTGGGTACTCACTCAGCGGTATCAAGTGAGTACGTAGGCACGAGCCCGCTGCGAACCGCTCGCTGTAAGTTCGCAGTGATAACTACTAGTGCTACTCGGCGGGTCATACAAACACAAAGGAGGCTCGCAGTTTGCTCGGACGAACCCTACCCACTTGCAGGTTGATACAGTATCTGATACGTTACATGCAATACTGCTAAGTAAGTACCCAGCTATAGAGCTAATTTCCTTCTATTGTCTATTTATTTTAAACTCCCTCTAAATAATTATTCTGTAGCTTTCACGGAATTACTTCATACCAGGGGTTATTATTGTATCAGGGGATATGTAAGTGAGTTTAATCTGTAGTAAACGGTTTGTTTAATTTCCTGTTTTAGCTTGTAGAGGTAATCTCTTGAGTTTGTTCAGAGTAGTTTTGGTTTATTTTAAACCACTTATGCCACTTTTGTGACGCGTGATATACATTATGTCCCAAGGGGTGAAACTGCCAAGACAAAAAGTATAATTTATGCGTAAATTTGGACTAATCTACTTTTAACTTTTGTATAATTAAATTATTTGAATAAATTATTTTAAATTACATATTTTAATTTTGTTAAGGAATGGGCATAAGATAATGGGATATTTTACACAAAAAAAAATGTTATTCTGAAATATAGATTTTAAAAAAAATATTAGACCCGTATTTTTTCTTTTGTCACGTAAACCAAAATTGATGAAGATAGAACGCTTCTTAAAATTACAAAACGTCACTCGGTCGCTACAATTTTACAAGCGTAATGACATCACAAGCTCCCACTCCCGAATTTGGAAGCGACTATCTTTGTCAGTAGGTATTCATAATTTGAAAAAAAAATACGTATTCATTATTTTTCAATATTATTACTGTCGGACTAATTAGATTTTCAATTTATTTATGCAGTAAAATACCTACCCTATTACCAATCAAAGCGCGCGTCCCAAACTACACCCCTTATATTTCCTAACTACGAGAGATTTAGGTCGGGTACACTGCTCTAAATCGCAATTTATAATTAATTCATGCCCTACCGACCCCTTGGGCTTACGTCGTTATGGTACCGTCTCCCCCAGGAATGCCTGTTAGCTTAAATTTATATTAAGTGACCCACCAAATACCACTGAAACGCATTTCCATTACCAGAATTCGGTTTTCAAATATCCATCTTAAAGGTAGATTAAGCGCAAGCGGACGGTGAGTAATGGTTGACACGGCGTGCGATCATGAACGCACTGGTCGACGGCGCCTCAAAGAGCTGTCATGAATCTTACGGTGCAACCCCTAGAGGGCCAAAGCCTGCCGGGGTCGTGGAATTGTCTCATCGCCCGCGAGCGGGCTTTGGCCCTCTGCGCGTTGAACACGATGCGCCGTCGACCCAGGCATGGTCCATGATCTGGGGGCGAGTCATCTATTACTCGCCGTCCGCATGATCAACCACAGAGGTTCCTTTATATTCTGGTTTAAAATAAATAAAATTTCGCCTCAATTTACTAGATTTCGGGAGATCTCGTTTAATAAGTTGTGGTAATGAAAAATAAATATCATCAGATTACTTCGTGAGAAGTGAAATGAGGAAAATCAGGGTAAAGTGACGATTGCAAAACGAGTATTTATTTTCGATTTCGAGGGTTCTTCAATTGTAATGAAGCTCAATAAGTGTTGGATGCTGATAGCAGTTTTTTACTTAAGAATTTATCTACTTATTTTTAAGGAAAAAATGTGATCTGTAAGCTACTGTTATTAACGTTGGCTCACGCTTAAAGATTGAACTTGTATGCAGTTCTCAGAGTCTGAAAGTACGGCATCTCTCTCGAATTTTACGGACAGTTCAGAATTTAATTCGTAAAATCAAATGGCCGTCTCATTTAAGGCCCTTCGTACACAAGGCAACTCAAGTTTCCGATACCTTACGACTTTAGCATCCATTGACGCGTGCCTGTGAACGAATCTCTATGGAATTGTATTGCGATAGTCGCTTGGATACCGAAATCGTAAGGTATCGGAGACTTCGTCGCCTTGTGTACATACGAAGGGGCTAACACAAAATTAGAAGCAAACCTGACAGCCTCTGAATGGTGTCTTAGCGTGGGGCGGCGAGCAGTAAAATCAAATATATAGAAATGTAACACGCCACGAGGACGAGTCGCCAGTTGCGAATTCACGTACTTACAGAGTAACTTATTTGTAGTTTTATTTGTCGATCGCACCAGTTATCGCTTAGATAAAAGTTGTAAACAGGCTGTTAGATCATACAGAACAAAAACCTACACCAAAATACTGTACCTACTTAATTTGCAAATAGTCAATACATCAACTTTTTTTGCTATTTATTATATACTAGCTGTTACCAACGATTTCGCCTGCGTTTATGTCAATAATTATAGGGAACGTAATACTGACACAAAACGTTTCCTGAGGATTATTCCAGATTTTAAACTATGTCTAATAAAGGACTTTGCTCATTTAGGCATGGCGCTGGACCTAATGCTGCTCAGGATAAACACATCAATCATAGCTGAACTCGCCATTAAGCATCGTTTAACCCCACGTCGTCGGACGTCACAAGACGATCTTCGGCCACCGTAGGCGCGGGCATGCGGACAGCGAGTAAAGGGCAACTCGCTGTCCGACCATGGACCATGCCCGGGTCGACGGCGCGTCGTGTTCCACGCGCGCCTCAAAGAGCTGTCAGCAAAATGACGGGGCCCCCTCACAGAGGGCCAAAGCCTGCCGGGGTCGCGGGACTATTTCTATCACCGTGACCCCGGAACATAAAGGGCTACTGAAGGACACCGTGGATTTTAGTCAGTACAAGTTTGACAGTCCCTCCTGCCCTGCCCGGGGTTAACTCGGGGGAGGACTCATTTGATGATATTACAACGCTAAAAAAAAAAAGCATCGTTTAACCTGTAACGTACGTGTCTTTTAAAAAGCTATATATTTTATTTTCATAATTATTTTTAACAAAAACTTAAATTTTAGACAATTTTACCAACTTTATGGACTTATTCAAATGAAATCCACACTCATTTATTTTGGAACGAAGTGCAGAATTTCAAATAGAAACAGCATGCTCTGTTAATTTAATACCCAGTTGTATTGCGCTTCAATGCTTCGCTCCTGTTTCTGTGTCTCAATTTATTTCAGACATATTATTAATTATTAATGTTGGCACATAGCTACGTCACATTATGATTTGAGTATAAACACAGATGGTAAAGATGCAATGCGTTGGAAAAAAGTTGATTGACATTGTAAAAGTATAAAGTGCGTTAAATCAAGCAGACAGCTAATCAACTGGCCTGTTGGTCTTTTTTTTTTTACGTGGTAAAATCATCAAATGAGGCCTGAACCCCGGGCAGGGCGGGAGGGACTGTCAGACTTGTACTGACTAAATCCACTGTGTCCTTCAATAGCCCTTTATGTTCCGGGGTTACAGTGATGGTATATGACCCGCGACCGGCCTGTTGGTCTAGTGGTTAGTGACCCTGACTGCTATGATGGAGATCGTGGGTTCTATTCCCACCCAGGACAAATGTTTGTTTTGTGTGATGAGCATGATCATTTTTAAACACTTTTTTAAACTATCACGGTTTGCTTCATAACTTAAAATGTCACTTACGGGATATCTTCCGTGATTATTAATTTGTTTGAGTTCCCGATATTTCGACGCTGTTGCAAGCGTCATGTCGCGGGTTGACTCGACCCGTGACATTTTAAGTTATGATCATTTTTGTTCTGTGTCTGGGTGTAATTTATCTATAACATGTATGTATGTATTTAGAAATATATAAGTATGTTTATCAGTTGTCTAGTACCCATAACACAAGCTCTGTTTAGTTGGGACTACATGGCGTTGTGTGATAGTTTACAAAAAAAAAATAGTCCGATCAACGAGGATTTTTTTGTATGAAGACTTCCAAAAAATTCCTACGGCACTGTTTGGTATATTATGCTGAGAGTAGGTGATACAGATAGATGCACAATAATCCAAAATTGTTTTATTAAAACATGAAAATTGCTTATCGCAGAGAGTTATGAGCAATTTTCATATTTTGGTCATCTCGAAAAAAAATTGGATATTGTGCATCTGTAATTTGTACCACCATCTTACAGTGCCGGAGGAATTTTTCGGAACACGTATGCCTCGTTAACTGGACAATAATCATAGACTAATCTTTATTTCACTAGATCAGATCAGACCATTGCCTAATTAGTTAAGTAAGTTCCTTAAACTTACCATAGAGTAACCATAGGATGATATTTTAGACTACTATGGGGTTTTTTCTTTTTTTCGTAAACGTCAGTGGAAGGAAAACTTCTCAGTCACTTTTATGAAAGTTTGACACTAATGACAGTTAGTGACAGTTTAGGAAGTAATTTTCCCAGTGGTTTTCTATTGGTGAAGTCACACATCTTGCATTTTTTTTTATTCTCATTAGGCAGCAAGTTTTCTGTATTACCATTTGTTTTAGGAATAAAAAACAAAAACATACCGCACTAGGTTATCAACATAAAACCTTTTCGAAGAAAACTCCAAGAAAAATATTCTAGAAACATGCATTTTTCATCTTCAACACAAGTCCACTATTCTTAGAACACATTGCGAAGGATGGCTGTTTTACTTACAAAATAGAACTTTCTAGATGTATTTCACTTAGACTGTGTAGGTGGGATATTAAGGTGTATAAATCCAGGGTCGGACTGGGAACGGGGTCCCTGTAAAACCAGGTTATTGCTAAAATATCATGACTAGTTCGAGAATGGTGTATTCAGAAGTCCTATAGCTAGTTGGACATATACAAGTATGAACGGCGTTTAACGAATCGAAAATTAAAAAGTGCTTCTAGTTTGAACGTGAAATTATTTTTTTTTCAATCAAATTAACGTCAATGATCCTGTTTACTAGTCATAAAAACGTGAAATTTCGTGGCAGAGCCTCAGGTTTAATAATTTTTCGAAATCACCTACATATTTCGCTCTAATTGTGTTAACAAATTTTCTAATCTACTTAAAATTTACGTTACAAAAGCTGGGACCTAGACTGTGCAGGCCCAAAATCTTTATCTACCGCCAGACGTGTGACAAACTCCGCAAGCCATGACCAGGTTTTTCAAGACATAATGGCAGAAGTGATTTATGGTACAGATATCGATAGGACCTCAGAGACGGTCATAGGATATAGGGAGGGCCCTATTTAGCCTAGTTTAAGTTCCTAATGGGTACCTCAAGTGAAGTCGCGGGCAACCACTAGTACGTTAAAATCATTAAAAACACTTGACCGAAATTCAGTATTTCCGCTACACCAGCAAAAATGAAAAGAGGGTAGCAAATAGAGGGCGATCACGGCATTGTGTAATTTTCTGTACACTGCAACTTTTGTGCATACATCGTGACTTCAGTGGCGCAAATGTCCGACACTTCAAATGTAAATTCGTATGAAATTATTGCTTAATCTGTACATGAAATTTAAATTATTGTTCTGCATGACATCGCATGTAATTCCCGAAGAGGTGCAGAGATAGAGAGAGTGGACGCAGGTATTTCCTCGAAACCCTGTGGTTTTTTGTCTTTAAAGTCTAAAGTCGCATGTAACAGGGATAGAGATCAATAGATTAGCTTATCGATCGGGGACAAATCCACTCCGTGGGTACTACTGAGATATTTCTGATAGCACAACCCTATAATAACACTTTTCCTGACCTAGGAATCGAACTCACGAACTCGTGTTCAGCAGTCACGGTTGCTACCACAAAAACGAAGAAGCCGTTAAATTATATGTTCATTTCTATTCACATATTTCTCGTAATCTTTTATGCTAATTTTAATATGTAAAAATTTGCCTGCAGTGCATTCAACCATTTTTACTGCATAATGTGATGCATTAGCTATTTCTTTAATATTTGGTTTGGTTTTTTTTTTGGCAATGCACACCATGTTTTGCCTTTTCCACTTCTTTATAAAATTATGATTTATTTGAAAGAATGTTTTTACAAAGTAGGTATGTAGGAATTGGGATTAACTTCTAGCTATTGGCGCGGGTGGTTGAGCAATCTACTGCTGCACAGTGTGTTGCAGGTTGAATTCCTTCACATATATTTGTATGACCAACATGTAATTGTTCCGGGTCTGGTTATTTAAGAATGGGAGAGTGGGATCGTGAGTGCATTTACAATTATTGTAAATGCACTCACGGTACTGGGTCATGGGACTGTCTTATGTCTTATCATGAGTCTGAAATGAAAGGGCTATTGAAAGAACACCGTTTGTTTTATTATTCAAATGTACCCCGAAAGGGCGGTAAAATATATGTACCTATACCCCGATATGTGCCACAGTATGAACTTTAGTCAGTACGAGTCTGACAGTCCCCTGTCTCTCCTACCCACCCTGGAACGACAACGATGGAGCTATGATAACAAAAAAAAAATAGCTCATTTAGAACGGTGATATCCCGTGCTGGGCTTTTGGGGCACCCAGGCCCTTTAGGGCTTTCGCCCTAGTCCGGCCCTAGGGTCATAAGTCAGCTGTCACCTTTTTCCTAACCACAGTATACCTAGTTCGGATAATAGACCATATCACACGTTTCCAACAAGCCATCTCATAGCGCATCACGATTGTCGCTGGCATCAGAAGCCTGTTTCCTGTCTTTAACTGCGACAAATAAGGACAGGATTACGCCATAAAATGAACAAGAATACAGTGACATCCGCTCACGATCTTTTGATCCGATCCGTCTCGGGTTATAAAGTCAGTTTATGATATTTAATTTTTAGTTAGCTGATTTGGTAAACCTTTCTTTTTAACTAGTGTTTCTTATTAATTATTATTAAACGCATTAACGCATGCGATGCGCATCGTAAAGATGATTTTTGAGGAAAGAAGTTAGTTAGCTAGTTGGTTAAGGCGTCTGGAGTACCTATCCAGAAGACGCGGTTTCGAATCCCACTTGCAATCTGAATTTTTTCTTTCGCCTAAAATCATCTTTAGTGTTTCATGTTTTCAATAACAGGATATTTACGACATTATTTAACGAAGTAGAGTTGTAATAGGTACAAATACACAGATTTGGTAACTTTTCAAAATGTAATACTTTATATTTTTTTATTTAAACTGTATGCACAAGTTACCAAAAATGTGTACAGCGGCGGATTTAATGCCTTGGGCATTTTATTATTGTGTCTTTTTTATATGTCTTTTAAAACTTTGTAATACCAGTTTCAACACGTATGTTTTTCATAATATAAGAAATATGCCGAATATAATTAAGTAAATATGCTTATTTAAAACATGTCGATTAATGTTACCTAATCTTGTTTTGGTGCCTGAAACAAAACTATGTTAACTATACTTATAATTATGTTAAGTAAGATTCTCTTTTAAGTAACTTGCAGAAAAAAACAAAACATTACCTTAATATTTGTTGCGGAAACATAAAGTACTATAACTTCAAAACTCACACTCCTTGGCAAAACAACATCACTGATACAACACGGTAAAAAAAAAAACAAAACAGTCAGTAACAACAAACACGATAGCAAAAAAAAAGAATATTTATGGCACTTTTAAAAAACAACTGACGAACATGCGAACAACGTTCGATTATTCCAAAATCAAATATAGCGCGAAACAGTTCGTGCTAAGTCGCGAGTACTCGTACACTGAGCACGATAACCGATTGCAAAGCCAGTGACGCGAACGCTCGCTTATCGATGATGCAATTTTATGATGTAGTTAAAATTGCACGAAGTATAATTTTAAATATTTTTGTGGCATGCTCGTTTTCGATTATTATAGAATTTCAAGGCAGTATTTATGTAAGTTTAAGAGTAGCGTCATTGGTTGAGACTGCGTCATTGGATTTATTTTTGGATGTTGAGACTAAATAAAGAAATTTTTCCAAAGAAAAAGCTACGTAAGTATCGGAGTAGGAGGTTTTTAATACTTTCTGCCTAGCCTCGCAGAAAAGAGGCGTGGAATCATGTAGGTACATATCTAGGTATGTAATGAGATATAAGCCAAGAGATCACAAATAACTTAAATTATTGTTTCAGATGAATTAAATGATTAACTATGATAATGCCTGATGAATAAATCAAAATGGAAATCGCTGAGCTTTTGATTAATTTTCACAAGTCATCCATTAATAGGGGTAAATCTACTCATCATAAATCTCAAAGCCTCAACGTTATTAAGTTTCTTTTCGAAATAACTTGTTTTCTACGATAGCTAAACTATAAAGTAAGAAATGTTTGGAGCAACATGTTGCATTGTTTAAAGCGGAATAAAATGGCGATATGTGTGAAATCGCAAGTAATACGCACGTTTAGTTTTCGATAAGACGTTGCAGAAATTGTGATGTACCTTCACGTTTATCGATATCGATAATTTCTTAAAATGTGTGTTTAAAACACTAACTACTTTATTAAATTATGATTTCATCAAAAATGATGAAAAACATTATTTTAAACAGTAATTTGTTCTCAAAATTAATTTTAAGTATTGTTTAACACACTAACCCTACTTTTTCAAAACATTAACAGTATCATTCATATAACTACCGCGTTTAGTTCGTGTGAAATGCCGATGAAATAATTATAATGTTACGAAATCATTTTTAATTAATATTTATCTCGTCATTAAAAGATCATAAGTTGCATTCGTTTTACATAATACTGCAAATTATTACGTGCTCAAATTAATTATTTTAATCAGTGAATTATAATTAAACGTTGATTAATTATTTAAATTCACAGATATTAACATTTTTAATTTATAGTTTCGAAATCATAAAAATAACAGGCAGGAGATGATTTTTATTGTATAATAACAAAGATCTTGCAGACTAATAATTAATTATTTTCTTAAACAAAATTCTATTTTTTTTTATTCATGTTTTTCGCTTTTAAATTAAAAATAAAATGTAAGAAATTAATAAAATAAAAAGAAATCTATTGTATATATTGAAAGTTTTATTAATTCTCGACTACATTAACAGTGAGTTATTGTTCAAGTTCAAGAATAACTATGTACTAACACAATACATTGTCATAAATCAAAAGTCAAGTCAAGTCGTCTAGAGATAAAACAATTTGATAACATAAATAAATGTATAGGTGAAGAATAAGTAAAGTTCTTTGACTTCTGTGTTTGTAAACTAATGTTTTATTGTTTAACTGTCGAATTAAAATTTATTACTGTAAGCAAACGGGCTGAAGTTTTATAAATTAGATTAGAACTTAGATAAATAAAACAGACATATGTTTTACCATCACGCGTAGCATGGCGATTCTATGTCTATTCTACCAAGAAAAGACAAAGTTATTTCATCGTTATTTCTACACAAGTCAATAGTTTTTTTGCACAAATATGACACCATTCGTACACTGTTAAAGAAAAGAACGTTTATTTTCCTTATTTTTTACATTACCATGCTTAAAACAATAAAAACATTTCTACATTCTGTCATTTTGTCTATTCTTCCGTCGATAAAACCCCTTTCTACGGCGCCATGCTACACCTGCAGGTCGTTTAGGCTAATAAAGTTTTTTTATTATTATTCGCCATGATCTTTACTTAGACACACCCTTTTAACTTTCATCAGCAGAAAAAAATAATTGTAATAAAATTAATCGATATCTAACATATTAACATCCCTTTTTGCACAAAAACAGAACCAAAATCCCGGTTAAAATTCATAAATTTTGCAGCACATATCTTAAAAATCAGAAATGCCCAACAGGATTGCGGTAAGCTACTAAAATTGAGATTATGCCAATCTACTACTCACAAGTACTGGTGGCTTGTTGCTACATCACTCAGGAGTAGGGATGTCCTACATATCGAGTATTACTCACCGATAAAATAGAATAGACATCTTTCAATTAAGATTACGTAGCCACCACGTGCGAAATCGATATCTTACATATCTTAAAGTCAACGACCTGACAACAAATTTATTCAATTTATAGACAATCTTATCTTAATATGTCATATTTACTTTCGATAAATAATGATCGTGCTAAGTGGGTGATTGACCTAAAACCAGACCAGTTTATGATGATCTCTCATTTTGACACATCACTTGAATAAAAAGATTTTTCGTACATATAATTGTGTGTGTTTTTTTTAAATTATTCAATTTATGTTTCTCTCTAAGTATTTCGATTAATAGATCTGTTTTATTTTCCGTTATGAATCATAAAATAAACTACATTATATTAAACAAATAGGTCTTAGCATATGGTTCAGTGATAATGTGAATAAATAATAAACTGCGAACATCTGGTTGTAAGGTTACAGAGGCCAGACTTATAACCATTACTGATAAGAAAGATCAGAAACTCGTCATTTTATGAATGATAGACCATTTGTAATACATTTTAAATTTTAACTGTTGCAGAATGAGGAACACGCGGAACCAAGCAGGATGCAGAGTGGGCCGCCGGAAACTAACATATGGCGATTTTAGAACGTTAAAGGAGAATAAGCAACAATTGACCAACAAATTGTGCATGTCACGGGTTCGATTGGCGAATGGAGCAATTATGTGTGATCTACAAGTAGTTGTTTCGAATCTGAGTGTTTGAGTGTGTGAGTTTAATATTTGTAAATGCAGTCATTATACAGTACAGAAGAAACGGGTGATGTGAAAAACTTGAAAAAAAATTGCGCCATTTTTCAAGCCAACCTTTGTATGGAAATACTGCAGGTAATCTATGCTGCACCATTTGCTCAACAAAGTACATAACTATGAAACATAATATACGGTACAGAGCATTAACTCACACAGTATTAAAAATGACACCCGCGCGAGTATATAGCACGGTCACCTAGTCGCGATGTGAAATTATAAAATGGGATTAGAAAATAAATATCGATATTCTCCGCATCGTAACACCCCATCACTATTGTGACACATTTGTCGATGTTCTACTCGTGTACAACACAATAGGTATAATAAAATATAATTTTAATATTCATAGTGCATTTTATATCGATAACATGCATAATAGTGTAATGCAGTAAGTGCGTGACAATTTCATTAGTTCAGTAGCATTTCATACATTGTATCAAGTACCTATGTTTTGAAATAATTGAATGGACAGCGAAGTAGTGGAACTCTCTGCCTGCGTCTGTGTTTCCGAACGCATACAACCCTAATCTCTTCAAAGTTATAGTGAACAGGCTTCTTCTGGGTAAGCTCGCTCCATCGTCGACCTTGTCTTAGTCATTCCTGACCTAGACTAAGGTCAAAAAAAAAAACTAGTTTATTTCTGTAGAAAGTTTAAAATCAGTCTAATTTAGCTGTGACAATTTTGCCAAACGTTCTCTAGAATAAGAACTTTAAAGTTTGTATGGAATGCCATTCGGCACACACGTAGGTGATTAAGTGAAATGGAACTTTATCGATGTCATTTTAAGATCTGAAGTTTAAGTTTAGTTCTGAAAGTTTTCTGAGGAGTGTTCCACGCTTTGGGGATTTAAGACTGACTGAGGTCTTATGATCACGAGGAAAAGTGGACACTATAAGATGATGATACGATATGATGGCATGGATAACGGATTGGCTGCAGGAAACCCGCATGGAAAAAATTGTAATGCCAACAGATAAATTGTTCTATTTTTGCGATTTGTAAGTTTGTGTATGTTTGTATACCCAAGACCCAGAAGAAATTCCTATTATATTCAACATTTCAAAACCGTCCTAAGTTAGCATATTTATGTCTCTTGTAACTAATGCAATCGTCAAAGACAGTCTGTCTATTTTTATGTTTTCACAGACAACAAAATTGAATGTTAAGTACAGATGCAAACAGCGTATGTACTTAAAATGCAATTTTCAGTAGCTAAACTCTTGCGTTTGTTCAACCGTACAAAGTTCTCAGAAAACATCCCACACGATCCACATACTAAAATTCTTTCAAACTATCACATTTCATAATGCACCTCGAAACTAGAACATCGAGACATCGAAATAATATCGATACACTTACTCAACAATCGGGATCGAGTACTCGTTTCTTTCACAACTCGCTATGTCCACATAGACAACACTTGCCAACTTATCTGTGCCGGCGGGAAAACACGGAACTAAAATAAATGTACCAAGTTTAACGTACCGATGCATTTTCTCTTGACAAGCAGCGCCACCTCGAACTGCAAACTTAAAGTGGTTGTACTGGAGTAATATTTCTAACATTACACGTCCGATGTTTTCCCGAGAGTGTACCAAATGTATTCTTAATGACGTGCAATGCACGCCAGTGTTCGCTAGTTCCTCAGGTACGATACCAAAAAGTAATCCGTTTTTTTTTAAACTTTTTTTGAATTTGAAATTGGAATCAGCAAGGAGGTTGCAACTTTAAAAAAAGTTGGACGTAAATATACTCCGAAGGAATATTTTAATAATGGATGTTCAGTATGCTCCATTTAAACTAGTTTCTTCAAGAGATTAGTAGTTTTCACGCTTTTAATGGAAGTTTTAAAAAAGAGGGAATTCAAAACGCGATTTTTACCAAATTATTTGTTTTGAGTTACCGATATTTCGGCACTGTTGCAAGCGCCATGATCGCGGGTGAACTGAAGTTATTGCGGGTGGTTGTTTATGAGCAGAAAAAAAAGGTCTACCCTCATTTTTAATTTATTCGGTTCTTGAATTAAACAACTCCTACTGTCACTTGTGTCTCTGACAACACGATTCTATTTCCGACACTGAATCAATCAAGGGATTGTCAGACTTGTTCTGACTGACGACTGCAATAGCCCTTTACGTTTTAGGGTTGGATCATGGTTACCTGAAAAGACAGTCCCGCTACCCCTGCAGGCAGCTGATAGCTTTTTGACCCCTACGTGGAGCATGACGCGCCTTCGACCCGAGCATGGTTCATGATGAGACGGCGAGTCAACAATTACTCGCCGTCCGCATACCTGCGCCTACGGTGACCAAATATTAAGAGCGTTTGCAAAAATTTATTTCGTAACACCGAATAAATGTATAGTGTTGTAAGTATTTGGGAATTTGCCAAATGCCTTTTTCACACCTGAAATGGTTACAACATCAAATTCAGTGTTTTAATGCAATTCATAATATTTTTTTTAGTGTACTGCACAGCCATATTTCTAAGTTCCATACAGTAAAATTACCAAATTAATTAAATCTTGTAAATATTTGACAGCTATTTGCGACGTTGCCAAGTGTGTGGATAATGCCTCGAGAAGTCGAGGCGTGGCGGGAAGAGCTCCAGCGCGAGCTCAGGGCAGTATGGAGTGGACGACTGTCGCAACCGACGGCCGGGCACGCCGCAATCGCGGCGGTAAGACCCCTCTTTGATGAGTGGCTGGAGAGACGTCACGGCGTCCTGACCTATCGCATGACGCAGGTCCTCACCGGACACGGAAGTTTCGGGAGGTACCTGTGGCTGATGGGAAAGGGGGAAACGCCTGGATGTCACCACTGCGAAGATCGCCCGGAGAACACAGTAGAGTATAACCATACCGCCCCAACCGCAGTGGTAGACGCCCACGGCGTCGGACGTCGCATGACGATCTCCGGCCACCGTAGGCGCGGGCATGCGGGCGGCGAGTAAAGGGCAACTCGCCGTCCGACCATGGACCATGCCCGGGTCGACGGCACGTCGTGTTGCACGCGCGCCTCAAAGAGCTGTCAGCAAAATGACGGGGCCCCCTCTCAGAGGGCCAAAGCCTGCCGGGGTCGCGGGACTTTTCTTTCTATTACCGTGACCCCGGAACATAAAGGGCTACTGAAGGACACCGTGGATTTTAGTCAGTACAAGTCTGACAGTACCTCCCGCCCTGCCCGGTGTTGGAGGTCTCATTTGATGATTTTACCATGCTAAAAAAAAAAAAAAGTGTGTGGATAAACGCTCATAAGGCGGAAACACGTTATTAAAACGCGACACGACCCGATGAAACACTATGCGTGTTGAGTCGAATCAAAATGTATTGTTTTCTATGGACCAGAATCACACTATGAACATCCGACGCGACGCCATGCCTGCACATTTGATTCGAGTCAACACGCATCACGTTTCATCGGGTCGCGTCGAGATTCAATAATGTAATATAATAATATTCCACAACTATCACACAACGCCATCTAGTCCCAAGCTAAGCAGAGCTTGTGTTATGGGTTCTAGACAACTGATAAACATACTTAAATATTTCTAAATACATACATATTCTAGATAAATTACACCCAGACACAGAACAAATGATCGTGCTCATCACACAAACATTTGTCCTGGGTGGGAATCGAACCCACGACCCCCGGCATAGTAGTCAGGGTCACTAACCACTAGACTAACAGGCCAGTCAAAAGTCAATTTGTTTCCGCTTTTAAGCGTTCAACACAAAAATGGGTCATAATGCCGACTTATTTTCTGAAGATGGGTATGGCCTACCCGATAACATCGTCTGCACAACATACACTCATATAATGTGAACTACTTGATTTCCCTAAGGTTGTACGAAATCAGAGCAACCCGGTCTCTGCATATGATTACGTTTCTGTATTTCTGTTTCAGAAAATATCGTGGAGGCAAATCTGTGATGATGCAAAGCATTTTAAATCTTACTTATCTTTTATTAAAGTGACAAATATTATAAATGCAAGTTTATGGAAATGTATGGATGGTTACTCTTTCACGCAAAAACTACAAAACGATTTGGATGAAAGAACGAAAAGAACAAACGAAAAATTCTATCTCAGACTAAAACTGAATGACCTATACACTACCTACAGAATCTCCGGGTATTACGTGGCTACTATTAAAATGATAGGTCACAGAACTGTGTTAAAAGAGCCTGGTCCTGGAACACAAATCATTATCATCATCATCTCAGCCATAGGACGTCCACTGCTGAACATGGCTTATGTCCCCTTTTGATCTCCACATACCGGTTGGAAGCGACCTGCATCCAGCGTCTTCCGGCGACCTTCATAAGGTCGTCTGTCCACCTTGTTGGTGGAACACAAATGGCTATACTTAACGAAAGGTAGGCTTTTAGTCAGTCAATTCTGACAGTCCCTGGGTGGGAGAACCCATTTGTTGATTTGAACACGATAAAAAGTTCCGTTTACTTTACGTCACAAAATCGTAAAAACTCGCAATAAGCTAACAACACATGGTCGCGGGACTTATTTCCATCACCGTGACCCCGGAACATAAAGGGCTATTGAAGAACACCGTTGATTTTAGTCAGTACAAGTCTGACAGTACCTCCCGCCCTGCCCGGGACCTCCTACAGGTCTCATTTGATGATTTTACTACGTAAAAAAAAAAAGCTAACAACACAGTTACTGGATAATACAATATTCAGTAAAAAGGACTGAAAAACGTACACAACAAAAACTATTTTCCTGTAACCTATAAGTTACATTGTTTGTTGAGTTCATAAGGTAGCTAATCCAATAACTTGGGTAACACGGCGCGATGCCTGCTGCATTATTTATAAAAGACAGGACTTATTGGGAACACCCTCTGACATCACGCGTGGGTCGTTACAGGGTGGGTAGAAATGTAATGAGGTGGGTTTTCAGTTTGTAATGTAGTAAACAGTGCCTCACTGAGAGGAGGCCTGTGTGCCAGCAGTGGGAACATTATAGGGTGATGATGATGATGAAAAGGAAAAAGACCTCTTCATAAAGCGCATTGAAAAAAGTTTCTGCAGATTAGGAGAGACTTGTTTAATTAAAAAGTATTTATTTTATTTTATTTTCTGTCATTTTATTTTTACTATGGACTCTTTTAACTTACTATATTTCTGATTAAAAATAGTGTCTTTGGAATTTCTTGCCCGTTCTCCTCCATAGATCTACGCCTTGGAATGGGCACTTACTGTACTTTGACAGTTATTATGTTTTGTGACTGGGACTGCAGCAGAATATTTTTATTAAACTAGTTTTTTTTGTCTTTTGATAATTCAAAAGTGCCTACAACTGGCCTACTTAAAATAAATGCTTTAATGTATCATGTAATTGACTGGCCTGTTGGTCTAGTGGTTAGTGACCCTGACTGCTATGCCGGGGGTCGTGGGTTCGATTCCCACCCAGGACAAATGTTTGTGTGATGAGCATGATCATTTGTTCTGTGTCTGGGTGTTATTTATCTATAATATGTATGTATTTAGAAATATATAAGTATGTTTATCAGTTGTCTAGTACCCATAACACAAGCTCTGCTTAGCTTGGGACTAGATGGCGTTGTGTGATTGTTGTGGAATTTTATTTTATTAAAAAAAATTATTAAAAAAAAAAAATGTGCATACATCAAAAAGTTTGTTATCACTAGCATAAGCTGATATTGTTTTTAAATTTTATTTACAAAAACTTGAACTGATTTATTTTCTTAATGTATGTTTTTAAATAAACAAAAAGTAGAGTCTAAAAAGAAGTAGAAACCATTATGAAATTTACAATAAAAAAAAAATATTATCCATCGAAAAAGTGGTCGCCAATTTTTTTTATGTGTGTCCAGTCAAATAGACAGGCATGAAGAATCTACAAGGGGCTCTTTTTTTCGTACGGAACCCTTTACCCACTCAATAGTCCAAACCATCCATCCATATATAACATGTCTTCTTCCAGAACCTTGCATCTTTTCATACAGTCGCATCTTTTACACATGACTGGAGCCCCGAGCTTACTTGAACCCTTATCAAGTACTTGTAGGCGAGAACGTACTGGACTAGAAAAATATTGTGACGTGTATAAGAATTTTAGTTTCCTACATTTTTTCTTTTGTGTGAAGATGTGATTTCTCTGGTGTCAGGGCTAATTATGTCGCATTTGAAAACCCCACAGTCCTCTGAGAAGGCTTTGGACTTGTAAATAATTTGAGTAGATTCCCTCAATACCTATATTTAAACTTTACTGAATACTAACCGTAAGTTAAGTAACTGTTTTCCACGTCTGTCTTGTTTTTGTTTAGAAACGGTCAAAAAAATAGTCTTCCCGTCCTGTGTGAAGCAGAAGGGACTGTAAGACATTTACTGACTGAAAATCCACCCAGTTTCTTCAATTGCACTTTACGTTCTAGGTTCACGGTAATTTGCTTAGACAGTCCCGAGACCCCGTCAGACGCTAGGCTCTATATCACCGTTAGTATGCTGACAGCTACCAACACTACGTGCCCTCGACTCGACCTGGTCCTTGATCGCGCAGCGAGCTACCTTCCCACGGTATCCGCAAACCAAAACATAACACAAACATCGTTCGTTTAAAACCCAATCTCCTCACAATATCCCACTCATTGACACACTTATAACATCCCCGTATAGAACCATTATAACACAGAATGGAACAAGTCAGTTTAAAACTTAATAAAAGCGTAGTTTAGCGTCCCTATTAACTGTAACTCGACGGACATAGTACACAAAGAGGTCGTATAGAGGTTATGTTGGCATAGGATTAGCGAGCGGGGTGTTAGCGGTGAGCGACAATTTGTAAAAGGGTGGGTTAGGGTAGATCCTATCGCTTATAGTTACGTATCGTCCTTTGGGGTTAACCAAGATAGGCAGGATATTATGCTACGGTGGTGAATCCCATTTTCATACTACTTTTTGGTTATGGATGTTTGAAAATCACTAGGTTTTTTTTTTTTTTTTGTTTGGTAAAATCATCAAATGAGTCCTCCCACCCCGGGCAGGGCGGGAGGGTCTGTCAGACTTGTACTGACTAAAATCCACGGTGTCCTTCAATAGCACTTTATGTTCCGGGGTCATGGTGACGGAAATAAGTCCCGCGACCCTGACAGGCTTTGGCCCTCTGTGAGGCCCCTTCATTTTTGCTGACAGCTCTTTGAAGCGCGCGTGTAACACGACGCGCCGTCGACCCGGGCATGGTCCATGGTCGGACAGCGAGTTGCTCTTTACTCGCTGTCCGCATGCCCGCGCCTATGGTGGCCGGAGATCGTCTGCCGACGTCCGACACCGTGGGCGTGTTACTGCGGTTGGAGCGGAGGGAGGACGCATGCCGAAACCTATGCCTGGCGCGAGAGGTCTCCGCCTATCACCGCCGAGAGGAAAATCAGTAGGTTAAATGCATTTTAGACCTCATTGGCATAGTAAAAGGGTTACGGATTCAAGGTAGCCAGGTATTATAAAGCTGAAGAGTTTATTTGATTGCACGTGCTAATCTCAGGAATTACTGGTTCGAATTCAAAAAATCTTATTTGTGTTAAATAGTCTATTTATCGAGGAAGGTTATAATCAAGTTTCGACCAACTGGAGCCGAGCAACGGGGTTTAAACCGCAGGGAAAAGCTAGTTGTATGATAATCTGTAGTTTATCTTTCGAAAGTGGCTGGTGTTAGCAGATACAAAACTCTGAGGACAGGATGTTGATAACGTAGGGAGGCATTTTGTCCAGTCGTGGACTACTATAGAAGTCAATTATTATAATTTGAGCAGTGGTGGGCCAGTTTTATCGGCTCCAACTTATAGATTTGTGGGTTTGGGTCGTATTTAGCCAAGGCGCATTACTTTGTGTAATATATTTCATCATTACTCCTCTCAAAACGGTGCAGGAGAACGTGGACAAACTGATGTGTACTGTCAAAAATTCGAAGACATGTGACGTCTACCAACCCGCATGGGGCCCGCGTGGAGGATTACGGCTCACTCCCTCTCACAGAGGAGACCTGTTTCCCATTACTGGGATGTTTTAGACTGATAATAATAAAATTAGTAACTTTTAAGTTTTCCTTTCTACATCAAATAACACAGCAATTAGCAAACTACATTTTTGACATAATAATGGCTTCCAGATTTAATGTCGCGCTGTTAGCCATTAATTTAACTTAATTTAAAAGCGCTTAATTATCGTGAATGACACCGTTCACGTTGCATACGTAATGTTATTAACGGGTTGTCATTGCGACCACGTCATATCCTTTTGAAATGGTAATGGATTACTGTTTTGATTGTGTTTGTAATTCCGTTGTTTTACTCCAGTTGCCCGAATTAATGCATCTTTTTTGTGGTAGTAGTTCGGTTATAAAAATGTCATGTAAACATTCGTGTTTCTTTGCAGTCAGTATATTTTGTGTGCCTTTTAGCTTATAATAATCATAATTAAAATATTCCACAACTGTCACACAACGCCATCTAGTCCCAAGCTAAGCACAGCTTGTGTTATGGGTCCTAGACAACTAATAAACATACTTATATCTGTATTTCTAAATACATACATATTAAGTAAAGATAAATTACACCCAGACACAGAACAAAATGATCGTGCTCATCACGCAAACATTTGTGCTGGGTGGGAATCGAACTTACGACCTTCGGCATGGCAGTCAGGGTCACTAACCACTAGACCAACAGGCCTATATCATCATTGCTTTATAATTTTATTTTTATTAGCTTGTGCTAAAAAAACTTATGTGGCGAAACTAGTGTGGTGTTAGACTGTAGTAGTAAACTGTTTTTGAAAACAAATTAATTCTCTGAACAATAACTTTTTTAAATATTCATATCTTATTTGTGACGCTGAAAAAATAAGTCCAAGCAAACCATAAACCGCTCCCGCCCTCGCTCCGCTCACCAATGAACCACCTCCCTTACCCCTCGCAACAATTGCATTTAGAAACCCATTTTGTGTAATACTGCTCTTTGGGATTTGCATAGAAATTCTCACCAAAGCTTCAGAATATAATATTGTTTACCTTTTACCCTATTTAATGTAGGTAACTGGCTTTTAAGAGAAGTCATTTCGTTTTGTTTTTTTTTAATGTTAATAATAGAAGATTGCTAGGAAATGAGGTTGCATGTTACTGGCCCCTACTTAATTACTTGGAATACAAGAAAAAGTTCGTTTCTCTATATAAAAGTTTAATTATAGTAGTCATTATTGGGTTTCCTTTTTTATTTATTTTTTGTTTTTGCTTTAGTATGGAATAGTTTGTTCTGTATTATATACACATCAAAAAAGTTTATATCACTAGCTGTTAGAATAACAAAGACTTTGTCACTGCCTGAAAATAATTTTTTCACTTATGCATTTACGTTTCCACACACTAGGAATTCTCCTGAGTCGTGGGTGCATTTACAAACACAGAAACTCACATACACAAACACCCAAACCCAAAACAACTAGTAGGTCATAAAGGCTGGCCTATTTGTCTAGTGGTTAGTGACCCTGACTGCTATACCGCGGGTCGTGGGTTCGATTCCCACCCAGGACAAATGTTTGTGTGATGAGCATGAACATTTGTTCTGTGTCTGGGTGTAATTTATCTATGATATTTATGTATTTAGAAATATATAAGTATGTTTATCAGTTGTCTAGTACCCATAACACAAGCTCTGCTTAGCTTGGGACTAGCTGGCGTTGTGTGATAGTTGTGGAATATCATCATATACTACAAATATGTCTGACTTCGAAACTGCGAAACACTGCGCAGCAGTACAATCGCTCAGCCACTGCGTTACACCCAAAAAAAAAACAACCAATAAAAGTATTCCCATCATTAAAACAAAGTACAAAAGACTCAGAATTCTTTAATCATCGTCTATTTGTCTTAACACCTGTTTGCTTTTAAAGGAAAGTCGATCCGCATAGAATGTTTTCATTAAACTTTGTTAATTTACGACCCCTCTGCTTCCCGTCCTTCGAGGAAGGATACCTATCTCAAATTATTTTGTATTTAATAGAATGAAAGGGCTTCTTAAAGGATCTTTTCCTAAATTGGACCTTTTTATCGCTTTGGAAGCTCATTTTTGTAATTTGTGTTTCAGATTAATATGATTGGCGTAAATGAAGGCGGCTGAAGATGTTAAAAATCCCCCGAAAATAGGTATCATACTAAATTGCCAAAAGGGGAAAAATAAGGGCAGGAAAAAGAGGAAACATAGCATAATGGACCATGATCATGGCAGTCAATATTTTATTTTTATTTTGTATTGAGTGTCCGATATTATGGCATTGTTAGCGAATGTTCGATTTGAAGTTATTAATAATGGAAAAAATAAAAAAAAAATCAAAAAAGGAGACATAATTTCTAGGACCAGTGCGTTATGTTACACTTTTTATGAATGCACAGAGGGCCTAAAACGGTTAGGAAATCAGAATCATTTCATCAAATGACAACACGGTCAGTGCAGTGGCCAAGCAATCGACTGCTACGCTGGGTCTCGGGGGTTCGATTCTGATACGGAATAATATAAATGTTTGTCTGATGTACGTGTAGTTGCTTCGGAACTGACAGGTTTGTAAACGCACCCACGACAAAGCAGAAAGAAAATATGTTAGGAGTTTCGTATGGTTAAAAAATAATCTAATGAATAATTATTTATTTAAGACAAAAATTAACCATTTAAACTTTTGCTAAAGTGGCCTTTCAACGTTCTCAGATTTCTCGCACCGAGCAATTCACCTTACATTTTGACTTCAATACCATTCAATTAATTTTCATCTACCAGTTTCCATCAACCGTGGTTTTAAGCACTTACACTTCATAACATTACATAACCTGTCAACCACCACTGTTGCGGTCAGATCTCATATGAAATCAAGACAAACTTCCTAACATACGTATACTTGTAGCTACTCAGGAATTACCTACACAAGTACATAAATGACTATGTACTACTAAGCTCAGTAGCTTATGTACATACACGTTATTAATGCCTTTAGGAAACATGCGTACTTGAACGGTTGTCTGGGACGTAGTATCAATAGTAGGGATGGGACGTGTGTGTCCGATGTCGATATTTTTTATTTTAAGATTATATTTTAGTTAGTTGAGAGACTCCAAGAATGCAGCTAAGACAGATATTGAAGGCGAGAAATAGTGTCGCAGAAATTAAAAAATTGGATTGTCATTTTTTTTTGTTAAATAATAGTTATAGTGACCATGTCAGTCTAAAAACTTATATCACAAAGTTGTAGTTATCAAGAAACACAGATAACATTCCCATTCTTTTTTTTTAAAGAAGTTTCTCGTACGTGATAGATATGTAGGCGTAGTTAGGTTTAGAGGATTGGTACCTAGATGTCACAATGTAGAAAGATAATTATGACGAGTTAAAAGATGAATGTTTCCTTTAATATTTCCATGAAAATCACAGATTAAAATAATTGTGAAATCTTAATAATTATAATATGTGTATTGCTCTGCTAGTTCATTCAATAATATTTTCTCAACCGTTTCATATAGCCTTCAAGTAAATGGTTAGTAGAAATAGTTAAATCTTAAAGGTGTTTGCGTCAACTGCTAAATGTAAACAGGTCGATTAAATGTTAACTGTCGAACAAAATTTTATAAATTGTTTCTGCGATGTGTGGGTAGTCTATAGCAATTTAGTTAGAAAGCATTCAAAATTTTGTTAAAATTCATGTTTAAACCTTCATAATCAATCAGTTAAAAGAGAACAACAAAATTAAACTGCTCATAAATTGTAATAAATACAATTTTCACCATCACCAATTTCTTCGATTATAAAAAGTATTTTTTTTACACATCAGTTTTATCGATATCGATAAAAAATCTTCCCGTCACTAAAGTAGCTTGTCTGCCAAGATTGGCCCGGGGTTATACTGACACTAGATGCGCCGACTCCATACCTGTATCTATAGGTAGGTACCGTTTTCCATCGTAGCTTGTACCTTGATATTGTTCCTGAAAATCAGTATCTGACAGGCAAGCAGAAATTCATGATCTTATAAGGAGAAATGGTAGTTCAACTTTGTATACTCGCGCATTAGTTTATTATGATAACAGTAGGTACAAATTATTTACCTAGTGTTTTTTTTTTCTTTCATAATCAACTAATATATAATCAACGGCACAGTTAGCGCAGTGGCTGAGCGATTGGACTATTGCGCTGCGTGTCGCGGGATCGATTCCCGCACGGAGCAATTATTTTTATGATCTACAAGTAGTTGTTTCGAGACTGGGCATTTGTCTATGTGAGTTTCTATGTTTGTAACACAACCCACGACACACGAGATATTCCTAATGTATGGCAAAGTTTAAAAATAAAATAAAAATAGCAATCACGATGTCAAGCATAGGTTTGGTTGAATGACATATTAATTTTTCCACACTTTTTCTGGATGTGTGCATATGCATAAGGGCGGGAGGGAGTTACTGCAAACTGCACCCAAGCCTTGATTTGATTATTGTCTCGCGGAATTAAAGCTAAATATTTTTCATAAAAAACGTTTTCCTCATAGAACGTTTTCCTCATAGAAAACGTCTGATTCAATAACTTATACATGTAGGTAGTGATTATGGTATCGCCTGGTATGATGTACCTTGTCTTAGAATGTTGGTCAATACTTTGGCAATTACTAGGAATAAGTTGAAGAAGGGTAGTAATTTGTATAGATTTATGTTAAGACCACAAATATACCACAATAACGTACAGGTCTGTATGTAGTCGTAATAGGACGAAACTTAATCTTCTTTTTGACTGTATATTTAATATATTATAATGATATAATTTTCCACATTCCACGGAAAGAACTGTATAAAAACCCTAAATAACACTTTGTGTTTCAGGGCCACGGCATTCTGTTTACACAGTCCTGATATATTATTCTCTTCAACGATGTCAGAGTTGTAATAATCTTTACGTTAATTCACACTGGTATTACCCTAGATTCAGATATGAAATCTTCCACTCCTAAATTAAGACTCATAAAAACGAGGTAATTGCTTCAATACAGCTGTAGAAACAACAATTTACAAAACGTTTTCCGTTTCCATCCCTAATGTTAAAAGAATGCCATAAAAACGCTCCATACACATTTGCAGATCATCCTTCCAATAAACATGAAATATTTTCATTTTGAAAGCCGGTATTGCTACTAATGGCGGCCATTTTAGAAAACAAGTACTGTCAGCTAAAGAGAAAACTATGTGAGCAGCTAATGTATGTTATTTTTTTTTATAGACAGCTAAGTATATGATAAACTAATAAAATCTAAATTCACGAATTTGGTAAAGTTAATGGTTAATATTAATTATAAGCGAGGTAAAATTTAATTTAAAGCTGTAGCGTGCCTGTCTGATCTAGATTTATAAAAATCTGTTTTTCAGATCATCACTCGATGATTATATCGCTCGTTAAAATAATGTATTTCTTTAAGTGACGAGAATATGGTTTAATAATGAATATAATATTCTCAACAAACCGATAAAAGAATATTTCGCGAATAATTTTGACTTATCAAGATTTAACATAGACAAACTATATAAAGACAAATGTTCATTCATTGTGCGTAGATATGATAATTATATTTAAAATCTTTAATCACTTATGAATCACAACACAATGCCATAATCCCTTGGGGTCATCAAGTTACAAGCGAATAGGTTTCTTTTACGGAAGCATGCTTCACCGTCGACCACATCATAACTTACATCTTTCATTAGGCGAGAGAATGGTCAAACGCGATACTATAGCTAATAGCTAACTAATAAAATAAAAATGAATATTACATAAAGACGAAATTGCCTTACTACAGTAAAATATTAGGCAGTACAGTATACCAAACACTTTCGCTGCCAGTACATGCAAAATAAAACTTTATTTAGACATAAAATTAAGCACACCTGTTGAACTTCTTCGGACAGTACAGATAAAATTTGTTTATTTAATGTAAATTGTACCTTCCGTTTACAAGTTTGAACAGGACTGTAGCCTAATGAAGAGAGTGTAAGGATGCTTTTCCACTAGAGATGTGTTACGCTACGTTGCTATGGACGCGTTCGATATCCCCCTATCATATTTGTTGGTGCACATAGCATAGCACTGGTGGAAACGGATTCAACTAAGATTGTGTTTTTTAAATGGAAGGCAGGCTACTAATGCCTGATATGGGTCGTCTTCCCTATTATCGATATTTTACGGTTGAAGCCCGAAGTGCAGTTACTCCTATATTTAACCGGCTAAACCTAGGCTTGCGGTTAAATCTAGATGTATCCTACGTATCTATTATATAGCTATTTTTTATTAAACCACGCAGAAGTAGAAGCCCCGTCAAGCGGGACTCCGTCGACTTGCTCCTGTGAAGGAAGGTTTACATACACAGAATACACCTAGGTTTGACCGCATGTGACCGATTACACCTAGATTTAGCCAGTTAAATCTAGGGGTAACCGCACTTCGGGTATGAACCGTATCAGATACATCGCGTAGCTCGAGTTGCGCATCTTTCTCGCGCTGCTATTTTGCAGCGGCGATTTTCATAGCACTTTTAACTGGTCACATAGTTTCGAAGCTTAGCTTTTATATTCTCGCAGCTTAGCTGCATAGCACATCTATGGAAAAGCACCCTTACTGTGACGTTTTTACACCTGTTTGTTGAAGAGGTTATAAATATTTATGAGGTACGTTTGAATGGTTTAATGAGGGTTGTCCGTGACCGTTTGGAAATTGGATTATTTGGAGAGATTGAAACATTGAAGGGATGATGTTGTTTGTGTTTTGTGCTGATTTGGATAAAGGGACTGTGTATCTATGGAAGAATTTTACAGTTAATTCTCTCAGTAGAATCGCCTGCGTTTCACTTGAAAGCTATTCCATGGGCAAGGCTTTATAGTGATGGATAGTATCCCATGTTATTCCAGACTATAGGTTATCTCCGGGTCAAATTTCATCAAGATCTGTTTAGTAAGAAAAGTCCCCATACTAGGAATTTCTCCTGTTTCGTGGTTGCTTTTAGAAACATTTAAACTCACATACACAAACACCCAGTGCGAGGATCGAACCCACGACACGCTGCACAGCATTCGATCGTTTAACCAGTGTGGGGTAAGGTTTTTTTTAAAAAAAAAAGGCTCTGTACCCTGTCTAGCACGAGTTTTCATTATTTTACTTTAGAAAGACTTTCCAGTATTTACAGCGTTTCATGTATGAAAAAATGGAATAGCGCCTCTGGTGTGCGAAGAAAGAACTAATTTTTTCCTTGAAAATTGTCAGTTTGATATTGTCAAAGTTTCAGTTTACTTTACGTCTCAAATACTTACTGAAAACTCGTGCTAAGGGTACTGGTCCCCCCGCGGTGGTGGACGCCCACGGCGTCGGACGTCGCAAGACGATCTCCGGCCACCGTAGGCGCGGGCATGCGGGCGGCGAGTAAAGGGCAACTTGCCGCCTGACCATGGACCATGCCCGGGTCGACGGCGCGTCGTGTTCCACGCGCGCCTCAAAGAGCGTCAGCATAATGACGAGGCCCCCTCTCAGAGGGCTAAAGCCTGCCGGGGTCGCGGGTCTTATACCAACACCGTGACCCGGAACATAAAGAAAGGGCTATTGAAGGACACCGTGGATTTTAGTCAGTACAAGTCTGACAGTCCCTCCCGCCCTGCCCGGGGTGGGAGGCCTCATTTGATGATTTTACCACGATAAAAAAAAAGGGTACTGGTCCCCGATGGTGGCCACGCATCCTTACACGAAAAAGTAAAGCTCAAACAAGCTGAAGTATTATTAATTATCAGGACAACAGGACAGTTCCAATCACTTACCTAGTACTTGATAACTATTGCGGTCATCAGCCCACTCGCGAGCCGATCGATTATGACACTTAACACGTTATTGTACCGATTTTCAGGAAACGGCTTTCAGAATGATTAGTTCAGCATTATACATTAGAACAATTGTTTTGTTCTGAGAAATAGGTGTTTATGGTGCCACAAGCTTAGAAAGAAAGAAAGAAAGAAGGAAAGAAAGAAAGAAAGAAAGAAAGAAAGAAAGAAAAAAAGAAAGAAAGAAAATATATTATAGCCTCTCTTAGTCTATTTTCAACATCATCTTCATCATAATCAGCCGTAGGATATCCTCTGCTGAACTAAGTCTATAAAGATTTCCAATACCACTGTTGAGACGATGGGATGGTTTCGACTATTTTTTTAAAGAATAAGTCCTCCCACCCACGGCGGGACGGGACGGAACGGGACGCCGGGCTCGTAATGTATTCCCTTCATTAGCCCTTTACGTTCCAGGATCAAGGTTATGGCTGATGAGTCAATCCCACGACCCCGGCAGGTTTTGGCCCTCTAACGGTGGCCTTGTCAAGGTTTCGGCTGTTGTTTGCTAGTTATGGGTTGGTTAATTTAAATATGGCTGTACTTTCGACTCCATGTCATGCTGATGATGAATATCTTCGACTTTATTGTAATTGTAGCAATTAAGATCACATTCGTATCAGTGTTGCTACTCATAATCATTACTGAGAAGAAAAATATAAAGGATGACGCAATATTTAATTCTAAACCCTAATACGCATGATCATGACCATCATTCAAGTTAAATCGTTTGGCAAAAGCCGCAGCGAACGTGCAATTTCTTTATGAATACCGTCATTTGAGGAAACAAATTGTGTACAATTTCTATAAGAAGTCATGACAAATGAAATAACAACGATTACACTTCCTTGCGACGTTGCAGATCAAAAGAAATTGCTTTACCCCGCGAAAACATTCATTGTGTATTTTAAAAATGGCAGCTTTCAAAGGAAATAAGGCAAATAGGTCGCCCGGAGCAATTTTGGACAAGCTCCTTTATAATTTTCCGAGTTCAGTGTTCCTGGTCGAAAGTTATATTAGAAAGTTTCGCGGAAGGGTCAAAGATTTTGACGGTTTAGTTGCATTTGTTAACAGATTATTGACTCAAAAGATGAAAGTTAATTGGGCAAAATTTTACAATGTTTTAGTACTGGTACATATTTTTTTGGTTGATTTATGTGTGTATAGTTTATTAATAAGTGTTACCAGAAGTGTATGATATCTAGGAAACGAATACAATTTTGAAGCTATTTAGGAAATGTATAAAAAATTATTTACGTGTACAGGTACATACACGGAGACTCGCTGGGTCCCCCTTTTAATTCCGCGAGCAAGGTTTAAAGGACCTTAACCAAATCGAACCCGATGCTTAAGAGTTTTAGGTGCCTTTGAAAGTAGACGTCGAAGTTCGGTTTGGCCAGGTTTCACATATTTCCGTGCGATTTTAGGAATTACATACATTTCCTAGGAATTATTTCCGTTAACATAAATATTAAATAAATTATCAGAACTTCTCTAGCAATAAATTTTTCAATTTTTGAATGTAATTCCGAAAAATGTTTATAAATTACGTAAACAACATGAAAAATAGAGAAAAGTTTCGGATGTTAATTTCGACAATACAAAAGAAAATAAATGAAGAAACTACGCGTCTAAGTAAAATTTTATTTCTCAAGAAAATGTACGGAGAAATTTTTGTTCTTTTTTGAAAGATAACAATGCAATGTTAATTTATTTTTATCAAGTCTAGCTGATGGAATGTTTGACAAGCGCGTTATTTGTCTTGTCTCGTTTCGTCTCGAATCTTTTTGTCGTAAGATGTCGATGACTCCTTGTCTAGACGAAGATGAAAAAAATATTCTTTGAACTTCATTTGGTCGCGATATTTTTCCGAAATTTTATTTAAATTTTTGTGACCTATTCATAAAATTTTGTTCAATAGAATTTGTTAACATAATTTTGCAAATGGTACATACTTAGATGTTTATTTAATGTTTTTGTGTTTATATTATTTATTTTGACGTTTTGACCAGTTTTATTTAGTAGAGTGAAATTTGAAATAGTTATTTAAAAATAAAAAATAAAACAGCTCGTACTTGACCCAATACATTCTATTGTAATTATACCATGTGCCACTATTTTCATACTTACTGAATCTACTCAAACTTTTTCAACTGAATTTTGGCGTATGAAGGATTTAGTTAAAAATAGGATAATTATGGGCTCCATAAACGGTACTTTTTAGTTGATTACCATCGTGCAAAATACACTTACACACCTTTAAAAAAGAAACATTAAAAACCACCTTGGCCTTGCAAAATAAATTTTAGTCTATGGCAATCAAAAATAATGCAGATTTCTATTAGTAAAAAAAATCACAATAGTTTCAGCCGTTTCAGATATTACTTCCTATATAAAAACTCATTAACTTAACCTCTTTAAAAAATAAAATATAATAAGTAAACGTCAAAATATGAAGTTATAATAATGAGTTGCCGACCTAAGCTGACACGTAACATACTTTAATACCTTTTTAATTGTTATAAAAGCGTGACACTTAACAATGCATGAACAAATTACCTTCAGTCAAATGAACTGAAGTTAATATGCACGCTCTATGAGGAATAAAAAGAAATTAACAACGGGGATAAAAGGAAATCACGCTTGTTACCGAGTTTTTATAATAAAAAAATATGCTGGGAGTATTGGTACAAGGAACGTATTTTGCATTATTTTCAGTCTTATATCCTACGGGACACATAAGCTACTACAGTTCCCGCCAGATAAGGCTGGAATAAAGGTCATTGATCCTAATAATGCATGGTTCGAATTTCGTAATACCATCGTTCGAATTTCAAAATGAAATATAAGGTCAAGGAATGGTCAAACAGGTCAGGACAAACCGTTTGTTTTGATCGTGTTACGAAACTTTTTACGTATTCTGAAACGGTTACTGCATAGTTACATCAAAGACTGAAGAGCCATATTTCTTATTTTCACACAGTAAATTTACTAAATTATTTAAAACTTGTGAATATTTGACGGTTATTTGCGTCGTTGCCAAACTTTCTGGTTACGCGCCCTTAAGCAAGATAACATGGCCCTGGATGCAAAATGGAGATCCTGGAAACCTCTCTGAGAATGGAGAAAGACCAGCGTGATCTCTTTGTCGGTAAGGTAAGGGTCTTACAACCTCTTCCGCTCCATCCGCAACGAAATGACTCATGTTATGATTTTACCACCCACATAAAAAGGATTTCACACACAAGTTCTATCCAAGAAGTAATTAGATTAAACACATTTATTTCAAATAAGTAGACTTTCACACTCCATATGATACTCAAAATAACCTTCCACACTTTAAACCTTTCAGTTCAAAGAACATCGATAAAAATAATCTTCGGAAACCATATCAACTCGAAAGGATCGTCCTTTTCATCCCAGTCGTGACCAATCGGAATCACTCCCGTTAATGTCATTGCATTCGAACATTCGAAAGATGAATTGAAATGACATTTTGTCGGGCGAGTGGCCAGTTACTTTTATATTGGTTCTCGTCATTATGAAGGAATTGGACTGCGATTTTATCTTTTATTTGATTCTGATCAATTCTGGTTTTTGGATGTTGGATTATTTCAGTTATACAAAGCATGCAAGTATGTTGAAAAGCAAACTGTTATGTTCGATTTCCAAGTCTTTCAATGTTTCTATTTTTTTAATATTTTCCTACCATTAGGAATTTCTCCTGTATTGTGTGTGCATTTACAACCAAATAATGTATATATCGGACCCGCGACATGCGATGCAACGGTCGATTGCGCAGACACTGCTCGAGCCATGCCGTCAAAGTCGTGTTCTAATGGTTTACTCCGTCAGGAATTTCTTAGCAGCAGTTCGGCTGAAGACAAGGATTTCAAGGTAACAGTACCCTTAGCACGAGTTTCAAGTAACTGAGATGTAAAGTAAACTGGAACTTTGACAATTTCAAATTGACAATTTTCAAGGAAAAAAAAATAGTTTCTTCTTCGCACACCAGAGGCGTTGTACCATTTTTTCATACAAGAAACGCTGTAAATACTGGAAAGACTCTGTAAAGTAAAATAGTGAAAACTCGTGCTAGGGGTACTGGTGACATAATTATTAGTGTAATGTTAGGTCCAACTGCCTAACTTTTCGTAGCTAACAAGGTTTTCTACTTTATTGTCAATCTCCTTTTATTAAACCGAATCTACCGAATCTCGTCCTAATTTCCGATCCAATCCTTCATAAACCCAGATACAATACATCCCCAAACATAAAAGATATCAGTAAAAAACCTAGTTCTCTATCTATCCTATCTTTCACAATAAAAGAAAAATCAGTGACGTAATCGCCAAATTGGCTCTAAAAGTCTCTTAATCCTAATATTGATCAGGAATTGTGTAGAGACGGCGAATCAGGGGCGTTTCAGAATTGGGACATTTCAAAATAGGGATGTTCGGAATGGGGTGTCGAGATGAAAGGGACTTGGGGAAAATGGCAATATTCGATTGACAAGCGATAGTGAGGACGAATTGCTTTGTATCTACGCCTTTGAAAATTGTGTGGTTTTCTTGTTTAAGACATTTTTTTTGGACGTTATAATCTAACATGTAGAGGAAATGTGTGATTGAGGGTGAGTTGTTTGATCAGTTAAGTAGTTAAAATAACTTTTTGTTAAGTTCTATGGATGTAAACCATTTGTAAAAAAAGTTATGAGATTGTAAAAATAAAAGGCAATTTCTTTTATTTGTACCGTTTCTTAAATTCTTTAGATTTTTTAAATCATTGTGAAAAATTTACGGGCTTTAATAGTTATTTAGTTTAACATCTCACTCGGTGATCGACAACCAGGCGATTCTGGAGAGGCCTACAACTGCCATTAGGATCGCTCAGTTTCCATTAAAAAGTAATAAAAAACATACCTTTATAATCGCCAAGGTTAAACCTGAAACAAAAATAGAAAAAGCACATTAATGTATAAATATAAAAGAGTTCTTTGACCAAAATACTGTACTTAATAACATCAACCGTTTAATTCTTGTTTTGTGCCGAGTTAGCGGAATAGCACCACATTATAGTTAAATACGAAGGACCAACTCCTTACAACGATAACAAGCAAGTGTCATGGGCGGGCGGCGAGCAACTGGTACCTCACCGTCTGATCGAGGGAAAGGTCTTCGGTGCCTAGTATTCCAAGCGCAACTCAAAGAGTCATCAACAAATACACGGGGCCCTATAAGGACAAACGCTAACTGAGGTCGTGTCTAAGCAGCTTACCGTGACCCTAGAACATACACTTACTATATGGCAAATAAGGAGTAATAAAAAATTTAGTCAGGAACTCTCCAATACTCTCCATCCACTCAACCCAGTGTGCGCTGCAGGACTCATGTAATGATTTTACCGCCAAGAAGAAACTTAACATCGTCATCCGCAAGACGTCCGTCTAACTGTATTTGAAAAGGAGGAAAGAGTATATAGTAAGCCAGGCAAGCTATGCCATAGTGCCCCACTACTGAGTAAAAGCCACCTTCCACTCCTTCCACCTGCCTCCTACTACTATGGTCCAGTGGTTTAGTTTACTTTCGACCCCTACGATCTTTACCACCAGGATTTGATTATGGACAACGTCAGGGGGTTGAATATGGACGAGGGTATAAATTTTGGGGGTTGAACATGGACTACATCGGTTCAATTATGCTGGCCACTATCGGATAGACTGGATTGCCCCATCATCTCCCAGCGTTGTCAGTTGTCAGCGATATGTGAAAGGCTGATTGCGATAAATTATTGTTATTATTATTTTTATTGTGACTTGTGTCTGTGTAATTTAATTTTAATGTAATGTGATTAATTGAATTTTATTCGAATTGTATTGAATTAATAATATTGTATGTCTTATATTGTAATATGACTGCTAGTCAACGACGATATATTACTAGACTCCGCATGCACGATCTAAGGAACAAAAACTATACTGTCAACTCGCTGAGGTACTACGTAAGCGAGGGGGACGGATTACTGCGTTGTGATTGGCTAACTCAAGGTCTGATCTGTCTCAAGGTATGTTTACGGCTCACAGGAATGGTCGAGATAAGACGGATATAAGACTTTTTTGCCTAATGTGTTGACAGACATCGGTCGCCTGTTATTGTTGTCTAGTAATATATCGTCGTTGCTGCTAGTGTATCTTCAATGAGTCAATGATACTCGAAATAAATTATTATTATTATTATATGTATTATTAATCTTTTATGAAGCCGTCCATTTGATTTTTTTTTCTGTGGTACCTAATAATACAGGCTGGACCTTCTGCCCTTGTCTATGAGTGGTACAACACATCAGTGGTACAGCCGCGGTCGTTTATCACAGTGACAGATCATCCCGAGCTCTTAGAGATCCAGGATGACAAATGTTGCGGTCAGGTAGAAAGGACCATGTTTCTTAAATTTCACTTAACTACTTCTTGATGACGGCCTAAAGGCACTTTAGGCTTTTAATGCTTGAGGGGGGAGGAAGTTGGGTTCTATTAGAGGATACCTTTTTAAATTATTTTGAATTTAAATCTTAGCGAGTTTTCTTAGAAATTTTAAGAAGGTCTAAAATATTGCTCATTGCATAAATATGACGCTAAAACTTAGTTAACTCCACGAACAAGATTTTTTTAAGTGATAAAATTATGAAATGAGACCTCCCTGTCCGTGGGGAGCGAAAGTGACTGTCAGACTCGTGCTGGAAAAACTTAAATCTAGTCATTCTTCAATTGCTCTTTGCGTTCTAGAGTCATGATTACCTGTTTAGACAGTCCCGCGACCCTGGCAGGAGTAGAAAATGCCTGCGAGTTATATTAAATCGTCTTAAGTAAGTTTCAAGATGTACCATAGATACTTAGATAGTAAAATTTATTTGAAAAATAATGTGTAGCATTGTAATAAAAGACTTTCACGAACATTGTAACTAAAAGTTTTTTAAAGAACTTTTGTCATTACTGATAATATCTTTAGAAATCTTGTTTTAAATAACTTTAAAATCTTTGAAGATATTCGAACTTTTAGATGAAAATTGTAATTAAAAACCTGACGGGCGAACTTATACTTAGTGTAGAAAAATAATTAAATTAAAAACACCAGAAAATTATTTACAACGTCAAAAAAAGTCATTGACCTCTAAAAGAGAAAAATCACCGCTCACTACATCAAAACTCGTGTCACATTAGATCCGAGTGCGGACCCCCAGACCCTAGGACCCCACGACCCCACTCTTTGATTGACGTGTCTGAGAGATAACCTGGGGTCCATCCCGCATATATATTACTTCGTCAATCCTTACTTTGTATAATTCAAATGATATTCGCTTTCAGATTGCGGTGGTGTCGTGTTAATTTTAGATAGGATGGGTTTTCATGTTTTTGAATGAAATAGCTGCCTTGATTCTGGACTGTTGTTGGTAGAAACTGGATTAAGGTTTTCCAATATCTTGGTTGACCGAATAGAAATAGGTATATCTCTTTAAAACCAGTAAAGCTGAAGTGAAGCTGATGAACCAGTAGATGCTGCTGGGGTCGCGGGATTGTCTCACCAGGTGACCGTGACCCTGGAACGCCGAAGAGACAAAATATGTCTCCGCTCCGCCTGCGTCTTAGGTCTTTGCTATGTGGCCCGCGCCTGAGAGTCTGACAGTCCCTTCCGAGTGGAAGAACTCATTTGACAATTCTACCACCACAAAACCTAGTTAAATATTAATCGCCATTGTTTTTACACACCTTCGCAAAAAAGGAGTGTTTCTATTATTTTTACGATGACGTAAATTATATGTATTTGTGATTTATTCATTAAAGCCGAGCTAAATTAATACCGCTGTATTAAAGTAACCTTAGTATAATTCAATTCTCATTAAGAAAACGTAAATAGGATTCCCCATTTACTTCCTACAGTCTATTAACAATAATCTACCTATTTCTTTGAAGCCCCAACATATACATTTTCCTATTTATTTATTACGAACAAAGAAAAACAACTGCAAAAAAAAACTCCACATTTTCCTTCTACTGTAATTCATAACGCGGAAAGAAACAAAAAAAAATAAGCGCGCGAAAGAATTAATACACGCGTTATTTCCTTCAGCCAACTTAACCATAATAATTCGCAATTCCGTGTACAAAGGCCACATTATCTAAGGGCCATTTAAAAAGGAGCTTTGCCAGTAAATTCACTTTCTTTCGCTCAATGGGGAAAGTCTCTTTTTCGTTGTGGTGTGAAAGTGTGTAACTGACATTGGTTAGGACTTTTTTGTGAAGTTTCATGTTCATTTTTTTTGCAGTGGATATAAAGTTAGATTTTTTCGTTATTATCAACCTTTAATTTTCTCAGTGCTGGGACCAGGCCTCTTCTCTATGAGAGGAAGTGGCCAATAATTCGCCACTCAAGCCCAATGCGGATTGGAAAATGTCACATGTCTTCGATTTTTTGAATCTAAGACATTCCGGCTGCCACACGATTTTTTTTCTATTTTCACGAATATTTCTATGGCCGACAGATAGTTGCCCGGGGTCTGTTTGTATAAGTGAGTTAAATATATTGTTTAAATGCACTTTTGATTAAAACATGATACTGCGAATGTTCGCAAGTAAAGATCTGTTAATGTTAATTATTTCTTAACAGCCTTTTTTTAAGCCTTATCTGTCCCTCCTGAGCAAAGGCCTCCCCCTATTCCTTCCACTTCTCTCGATGGTGTGTGTGTGTCTTAACAACCTAAGTGAGTTAAAAGAAAAACATCTAATAGCACATACACTTAGTTTACTGACACAAAACACACAGTGTTCAAAACTTTTTAGTTTACCCAAATAAGATAAAGAAAAATATGAAAGAACAAAATCAGCGAAACTTTTGTCAGAAGCCACGTTATTCTACACAAGAGTCGTTCATTCAATTTTTCCCTGAAGCTTTCAAAGCGTTGGTAACAAAAGGGAGTCAATAGTGAACCTGAATAGACCTGAAAAGGACTTGAACAGTTCATATCTAATCCTGGACGCCATTCAATTTACATTTTCAATCTTTTTTCCTATCTTTTTTCTAGAATTTTCCTCTATTTGCCCTTTGGCTACTGTCTCTGGACGGTCGGCGATGGATTCTATTTTTAAACACACCCTTTTCGACTGTCTTTTCTTTTTTAGTTACCTCCCAATGTTAGAAAATAATCTAGCGCTGGGTACTGACCACTACTGCCAGTGTTACGGGCTGTAACGTACCATTCGCAACGTGCAACAAGCCGCATGTTGGTCTTGGCGAGCGCCTTGTTTTCCCATACTGACTGATCGAACGTTCGCTGCGTAATACGTTATGTTACGCCCCGTGACGCCGGACAATACGAAATTTTAGTGAAAGAAGCGCGTATGCGTTTTGCGTAAGGAGTAAATCATTTTCAACTATACACTTTTCTATGGTTTATGGCAATATTTTTGGAAACTTCTTAATATTTTAAATCTTAATTTCTTCAAAATCCATCGCCCCAAACCTTAACACCACATCTTCATAATCAGTAATCGAATCAACCAATCAAACAACACCTTAACTAATTACCAGGGTTGATACTATCATGATTACAACACTAGTTACTGAGCAATTGTAGCTACATCCTTGAGTCCCGTTCACTCGATCTTAGCTACTCAGATTGCCGCCGTTTCGAAATCCACCAAACGGGGCCAAGTACGCTTCCTTTCGAGCAATCTATTCATAGATACTGCTCATGTAAATGTATACGTGCATTACCAATACTATAGTAATTGTATCCTAAAGTACGGACAATAGTGGAATTGGAAAAGTTGGAAACAAAAGAACAATGTTAATTTTGTTCCCTCTGACATGATTAACCACTCAATGTCAAATCGGGTGAGTTATGTCATTGGTTAGCCTGATTTTGGGCCAATTGTTTTGTAATGCCAGCAGTACACGATCGCACCCAACAATCGCCGCGGTAAGACCCCTCACCTTCAACCTCAGGTCCACACCGGACACGGATGTTTTGGGAGATTCTTGTGTTTCGTTTGAAAGGAAGAAACGCCTAGCCGGAGTTCTTGGTGGAGCATACGGTACCCAGAGGCGATAGGCGCACAGCTTTGATCGAGACCATACTATGGGGCGAGACGAAATGGAAAGCAGTCACCTCCATTTGCGAAGCAGTCATGCTAGAGAAAAAGGAGGCGGGAAGCGTGAGGTAGAGAAAAGCCTCACGATCCAGCTACCGCGAGAGACCCCACTGCAATGGAAATAACTTTCTGATTTCGGATTTCTAACCACCGTAGGCGCCAAGCTTTCGGCGGCCTTGGAGGGTTAAAGACTGCCGGGGTCGCGGAACTGTTTCATCAGGTAACCGAAACCCTGGAACGTCTTTACGTTCGGTTACGGTGTATTTCAGTCAGTACGAATCCGACAGTTCCTCCTGAGGGCATTGAACTCACGAAACGCAGCACAGTTTCGTACAATTATGAAGATGTATGGAAGTACCCATCTATGTTTAACCCTTTGGGGATTACCGGCTTGATGTTATGTCATGTGTCGTGCCCATTGGAGCGATCATCCAATATCTCACTGTCTTCTGATTGGGTCACTTGATCCCAACATTCCGGGAAGGCATTTGACGTTAGATTGAACACACAAACGTTGTTCAAGCGGTAATCAAGGAAATGTGTTCGTGAGACGAGGCTTTAAGAGCGAGTGTAGGCGCTTTGACATTAGACGATAACGATATCGGTGGGTCGGGTAGTTTCATATGTATCTAGAGACAATGAGGGAAAGCGGACGATATGCTAGTGTCGTGTCGCTACTGATACGTTTACGAATATTAAAGCCCTTTTTCCCGATTTTGAAACTTTGCACACGTAAGCAGGATACTGCTAGGAAAATGACTAGTAAGCATTTTCGGAATGTCTAAGTTTGAAAAAAAGACAATTGAAATTTGAATCTTTATTTAAGGTAATCTACGAATATGTTAAGCACTGTGAGATATCTTTGTAAAACCATTTATTAACAAAGAACAGCCATGACAGACCGAAAAGATAACACGTCAAAAACACTAAGCATAAACAATATGCAGCACACTGGCCACATACATAACACACTGGACATCCTACGGCTGAAATTATGATGATGATGAATTGTTTTCAAGAAATTGATGAACTGTTAGATTCGGCCTCATTTGCATGAAACACTATTTTTTACACACTATTCTTCTGCTAGGTACTTCAGTTTCGGCAGATGATCTCCGGCCACCGTAGGCGCGGGCATGCGGTCAGCGAGTAAAGGGCAACTCGCTGTCCGACCATGGGCCATGCCCGGGTCGACGGAGCGTCGTGTTCCACGCGCTCCTCAAAGAACGTCAGCAAAATGACGGGGCCCCCCTCACAGAGGCCTAAAGCCTGTCGGGGACGCGGGACTTATTTCCATCACCGTGACCCCGGGACATAAAGGCCTATTGAAGGACACCGTGGATTTTAGTCAGTAGAAGTCTGACAGTCCCTTCCACCCTACCCGGGGTGGGAGGACTAATTTGATGATTTAACCACGCAAAAAAAAAGGTACTACAGTTTCATCAAAATCGGTTCAATCATTTTGAAAATTAAAGACTTGAAACTTTGCATGAAAAGTCGACCAGCGTTCATACTCTTAAGTCGGTGATGCCAGGGATACCTCATATCTAAGCACGAAACCCGTAGGATCAGCCAAAGTTTCGGGTGTTCGCTACTCTTAATCACTTACGGACATTAGTTTCGATCTTAAAATTGGTCGCAACATGATTGGACAGCTGTCCCGACTTTTGATGAACTGTCAGAACTCATGAATTCAAAACTAATTGATGTTTGTTTACATATATAAGATATGTAAAGAAGTTCGACATACTAGTCTGCCGACATAGTGAGCGCAGTGGCGAGCGATTGGACTGCTACGCTGTGTGTCGCGGCTTCGATCCCCGCACGGAACAAATATTTGTATGGTCTGCAAGTAGTTGTTCCGGGTCTGGGTGTTTGTGGATGTGAATAGAAACTCACGCGTTTGTTAACGCAGCCACGATACAGGAGACATTGTGTGAGGCAAGATTTAAAAAAAAAGAGTATTACATTTGTGCAAATCCGGATAGAATAAACCAAAGACTTATAAAATCAGAAATTATCGAAAACAATCAACATCATCATATGAGCTGTAGGACGTGCACATAGGGAATAGGCCTCCTCATAGATTTCCATTGGACAGCGGCTTGCATCCAGTACGATTCTGTGATTTTCACCCGATTGTCTGACCACCTAGCAGGTGGACGTCTCATGCTCAGACTGCGTTCGAGAACCTTACGGCCTCATCGGCCGTCTAAAACAGTACTTAAAAAAATATTGACGGAATTGAGAACCTCCTCCTTTAAGCAGTCGGTTAAAAATGGCCTTCAATTCCAAATTCACTAATCAATTTTTCATCTCTGATCTCTAATCACATTCAATCAGCTAAAAAGTAATTGATGGAACGTATCATTCAAAGACAATAAGGAATTCTTCAAATCGCGATCAACTGGTATTCCAATGCGCATGAGTTGAGACCGGTTGCTAACAAAAGGGAAAGGGCGAAGATTCCGTAGAAAACGAGAGGGACAGAATACCACGACATTCTTTAGACTCGTTTTGGTTCTGTTCTGTTCAAAAGCGTGCGTGTACGCGAAAAGATGTTTCATACAAACTTGCATGTCCGAAATGGCTGAAATTTAATGAAACTTTTTAGATCTTATTTGTCAGAAAACATTTTCAAAATGTAAAAATAAGAAAATGTTCTTAAGAATTTTGAAAAAGAAACATTAATTTAAATAGATTACTTTCAACTAGCTATTTCCTGCGGTTTCACCCGCTGCTTGGCTCCTATTGATCGTAGCGTAATGTTATAATTATAACCTACAGAATTCTTCGGTAAATGAGATAAAAAAAAGAAAAAAATCAAAATATTTTTTAAATTCGATCCAGGAGCCAGAGATTAATTTAGGTCGCGGGACTTATACCATCACCGTGACCCCCTGAACATTTCTATTGAAGGTTATTGAAGGACACCGTGGATTTTAGTCAGTACAAGTCTGACTGTCCCTCCCGCCCTGCCCGGGGTCGGAGGAATCATCTGATGATTTTAACACGTAAAAAAAAAAATGGGAGCTAGAGATTAGCAGATTCAACCGAACAAATTCTTCAGCTTCACATAAGTACATGTAGTAATAAATAAATAACAAACAGAAGATCATACTAAAATTAATTACGTAACCCTAAAAAAATGCACGTAAAACACGAATAATTTCGCACAACAATACTATTTGGAGCATTCAAATTTGGAAACGAACGAATGAACGATAAAACTACTAATAGGAATGGAGGCGGGAGCTAAATCAATCATCGGTATCACTGAACGAAATCTCTTTGCGAATGAAAATTGAAAACGATGAATTGTCGAATTTCACTTGCATACTGGCATGAATGGAAAATGTAAATAATAGGCTATGGTAGGCTCTATTGTTTTTTTTAATTGTTTATATGAATAAAGCTGTGATTCCAATGGTGGCACCAGGCAGCAGTACTGCTATTGGATCCATTGAGCTAGACTAAGTATAGAGACGACACCACGCATCACCACTGTGTCCCATCCAGGATGAGTGCGCGCGCCTAGAGCACGCCACAAAGCTGTCAAACAATTGAATGAACTTGTACTTGTAAATACGTAGTAATAATAGCTCAATGGTTGGATCATTGTTTTTTTTTTCTCTCAAATTCATCCAAAGATCGTTTTTAGCAGTAAAACCCCTCATTGTATCAACCTATTTACTAGATTTATTTGTCAATACATATAATTGTAATGTGATTGATGTGCATAATAAACAGAAAGTATTCTATCTTCTATCTATCTACACTAATATTATGAAAATGAAACATTTGTATTTTTGTGTCTGTGTGTGTGTTTATGTTTGTAATGGATAAACTCAAGAATTGCTGTGACAATTTGAAAAGTTTTTTCACCATCGGAAACCTCTAGTAGGTTGTGGACTTAACCAGACTTATCTGTGGATGCCTGAAGAGTTTAAGGCCTCCAGCCAGGGCAACAAACTTAGTTATAAACTAAGGGCACACCCTATGGGGTTCGGACCTCGGCTTAGGGCGTCGCTATATTAATTAAGGGGGGTTAAAAAACATGTTGAATCCCCTTAAATATTTATTTATTCTGTTTTTTAATTTTTATTTATTTCTTTTTTTTTTAAATTTATAATTTATTTATAACCACACCTAGCAACAATTGTAATACTAATTTAATAATCACAGAACTACCACCAACCAATAATTTTACCGTCACTTCAATCAAAGCGTAAAACACATTACAATAAAGCACTAACTAAAATTCTTATAAAAATTGCATTCAAGCATTACTGACTGGCATTCTAATAGTCACCTTAACCCATTAATGTTAATGTTTAAATTGCATTGTGATTGGTAACTTGACATTATGTTGGCTTGGCATCAATCATGGAATATGACTATAGTTGTGATATGAGCAGAAACGACGTGAAGTGACCTTAAACGATTCGTTTTGAGTTATTAATGGCAGTTTAGTTGTATTTAATTGAATGGTTATGTGAAATCATCAAACATCAATTAGTTTTGAATTCATGAGTTCTGACAGTTCATCAAAAGTCGGGACAGCTGTCCAATCATGTTGCGACCAATTTTAAGATCGAAACTAATGTCCGTAAGTGATTAAGAGTAGCGAACACCCGAAACTTTGGCTGATCCTACGGGTTTCGTGCTTAGATATGAGGTATCCCTGGCATCACCGACTTAAGAGTATGAACGCTGGTCGACTTTTCATGCAAAGTTTCAAGTCTTTAATTTTCAAAATGATTGAACCGATTTTGATGAAACTGTAGTACCTTTTTTTTTGCGTGGTTAAATCATCAAATTAGTCCTCCCACCCCGGGTAGGGTGGAAGGGACTGTCAGACTTCTACTGACTAAAATCCACGGTGTCCTTCAATAGGCCTTTATGTCCCGGGGTCACGGTGATGGAAATAAGTCCCGCGTCCCCGACAGGCTTTAGGCCTCTGTGAGGGGGGCCCCGTCATTTTGCTGACGCTCTTTGAGGCGCGCGTGGAACACGACGCGCCGTCGACCCGGGCATGGCCCATGGTCGGACAGCGAGTTGCCCTTTACTCGCTGACCGCATGCCCGCGCCTACGGTGGCCGGAGATCATCTGCCGAAACTGAAGTACCTAGCAGAAGAATAGTGTGTAAAAAATAGTGTTTCATGCAAATGAGGCCGAATCTAACAGTTCATCAATTTCTTGAAAACAATTCATCATCATCATAATTTCAGCCGTAGGATGTCCAGTGTGTTATGTATGTGGCCAGTGTGCTGCATATTGTTTATGCTTAGTGTTTTTGACGTGTTATCTTTTCGGTCTGTCATGGCTGTTCTTTGTTAATAAATGGTTTTACAAAGATATCTCACAGTGCTTAACATATTCGTAGATTACCTTAAATAAAGATTCAAATTTCAATTGTCTTTTTTTCAAACTTAGACATTCCGAAAATGCTTACTAGTCATTTTCCTAGCAGTATCCTGCTTACGTGTGCAAAGTTTCAAAATCGGGAAAAAGGGCTTTAATATTCGTAAACGTATCAGTAGCGACACGACACTAGCATATCGTCCGCTTTCCCTCATTGTCTCTAGATACATATGAAACTACCCGACCCACCGATATCGTTATCGTCTAATGTCAACGCATTAATGCGTAGGTACGTCGCGAATATTAAAGATGTGCTAAGGAAAGAAAAAAAATCGAACCGCAAGCAGGATTTGAGCCTGTGACGTCTGGATTTCAGTACATCCGACGATCTTTCCAACCGAGCCACTGAGGTTCCTCCCTATAAGCATGGAATTTTGCGAAACAGGACATACTTCTGTTACATCTCTATTTAACACCTCCAAAAAAACTGACAAGCAAACAAATAAAAAATGTAAGAACAAAAAAAACGAACTACTCAGAAATTAACATACCAAACCAATAAAAATGCATTAACCATGACCAATTTCCAATAATACTTATACTTCAACAAAAATAAAAACAGGCCACTTATTGCCCTAGAAATCACCTGCCAAATATGAATACGTACACACACACACACAGCTTGTGCACACATACACGAACTGCGCGTGAGTGCCTTGGAACGTAGTCGAGGAATGCGCCCCATCCCGTCAGACCTGTGTGGCGGGCTCCAATGGACCTTGCAGTGGCTGATGCAAATGTTGCGATTTTAACATCATTCAGGGTAATATATTTTGGAGGTATTATATCTGATTTATTGTTGTCTATGATTTATATATTTATTACGAGAAAGTTGTAAAAGTTAAGTGTTGACGATACGATTGACTCAGTGGCTGATCGACTGCTGCGCAGCGTGTTCGATCCCCGCCGATGATATACAGACAGTTTATAAGCTGGATGGAATGAATGAATAATAATAATATTCCACAACTATCACACAACGCCATCTAGTCCAAGCTAAGCAGAGCTTGTGTTATGGGTACTAGACAACCGATAAACATACATAAATATTATGGATGAATTACACCCAGACACAGAACAAATGATCGTGCTCATCACACGAATTTTTGTTCTGGGTGGAAATCGAACCCACGACCTCCGGCATAGCAGTCAGGGTCACTAACCGCTAGACCAACAAGCTTCACGTTGGCAATTTCGCTGGTAAAAGCGAGACCCAAAGCATTGAGCTATTATTACTACGTATAGAGACGACACCACGCATCACCACTGTTTCCCATCCAGGATGAGTGCGGGCGCCTAGAGCTCTCCACAGAGCTGTCAAACAACTGAATGAACATAGGCGCGCCGGCATCTCTTTAAGTAGTAATAATAGCTCAATGACCCAAAGATGTTTTTCGATCATCATTGAAAGTAAGATTAAGATTCCGCAATAGCTAAGAAAATGTCCAAATAAATTCAGACTAGAGATACTAAAACTTCACCTACATCAAATTCTGAACAAAAGCCCTGAAGGGATAATATATTTTTATATCACGATCGTCTCAACAATACAATAACCGTCGGACCCATAGAGAAGTTTACGAGATTTTACTAAACCAACCATATTTACGATGTAGATAGCTGCTCTGTTAAACTAATGAAACTTTATTGAAAATGAAGTCTGTAAAACACGTTTTGAGTTTAAGGGATATATATTTTAAAGTAGATTGTGTCAAAAGCAGTGGTGGACAACGACGATATGTTACTAGACTCCACTAGCACGATCTAAGGAACAAAAACTATTCTGTCAACTCGCTGAGGTACTACGTAAGCGAGGGGGACGGGGTACTGCGTTGTGATTGGCTAATGCAAGGTCTGTTCTGTCTCAAGGTATGTTTACGGTTCACAGGAGTGGTCGAAATAAGACGGATATAAGACTTTTTTGCCTAATGTGTTGACAGACAGGAGTCTAGTAATATATCGTCGTTGGTGGTGGATCAGTAGTATCGGCTCCAACTTACGAGCTTGTAGATCAAGGTGCGAACCCAGCCAGGCGCATTACTTCGTTTAATTTATTTCACAAGAGCATCTCTCAAAACAGTGAAGGAAAAAACATTGTGGGGGAACCAGCATGTCCTGTAACTAAAATTCGAAGACATTCGATATCTACGAGTACCACTCACGTAGTTAACAATAACGTCAAACATTCATGCTAGCGCCTTGTAATTGGTCTCGTAGTAGGTAGATTTTAAGCACGCTTGCTTATGACGTGATGCGATAATTTGCGTCGCCAACCACAAGTGAAAATCATCCTTACTACTACGGCATAAAGGTTGTTCAATATAAAACGTCTGATTGTCTGTGGTTAGATGGAAAACATGTCTCAACGACGTAAGTCAGTCGAATTACATTGTTACTTCTTAGTTAGTCCGCGTCGCAAAATGGTTGGCTCACCTTACAAGGAAAGGCGCTTTTTTTTATCGTGGTAAAATCATCAAATGAGTCCTCCCACCCCGGGCAGGGCGGGAGGGACTGCCAGACTTTTACTGACTAAAATCCACGGTGTCCTACAATAGCCCTTTATGTTCCGGGGTCACGATAATGAAATAAGTTGTGAAATAACAAGTCTAGCAAAGCATACGTGTACATTTGTCAAGGGCAGTCTCCACCTCAAATTCTACAAATAGTTCCTAACCAAATACGAGTCTCCATACATTTCCACACAAAACTCGCACTACCCACAAGTGACTATACTTCCCATATATACAAAGGTCTTTTTGACCCGATAAAGTGTGTACTTTTCCCTCTCAAACTGGAAGATTAATGCTTAGATTTCACGGGATTTTACTTCGTATAATTCTGAGTGATTTTTTCTACGTTTCTCGTCCCTCGAGACGACGGATTTTTCTTTAGCCGGTTTAGCAACAGTACGGATGATTGTAGCTCTCTTCTTGGTATTTATTTTCGAAGACGTAGATGTTTATGTTACGAGATTTTTAGAACAAAAGCTTTTAATTTTAGTCCTACTATAGTGTTTGTTAAGTAAGCTTGAATGTTACTAAGCTTTTTAGACATTTTTTGTTTGTGGTTTTTGTAGACTTTGAATAGAAGAATTTTGTTTTTTTTTCTTACCATTCACACTCATTAAATGTCACAGCTGAGGTAGGAGCCTTTTGGCCTCGTAAAGGACTAAATTGTTTTTTTTTACCTTTTTTGTTTTGTTTTATAATTATAATTTTTGTTTTCCTTTGGTGTTATTATTCATGTAATTCTGTTTGTTTTGTCCCGTGTGTGTCAATAAATCTCTTTTCTTTCTTTCTCGTAGAAATCTCGTAGATTTTGGGCGTAAAAATCATCCAATGGTCCCCTGGCCTGGGTGGAGTGGAAGTTACTGTCAGACTTTTACTGACTAAAAGTCCAAACAAGTCCTTCGTTTGTCCCTTGCGTTACAAGGCTACAGGATCCTGCTTAGACTGTTCCGAGCAAACGTTTGGCCCTATGATGGCCTATAGGGCTCTGTCTTTTTGCTGACAGCTCCTTGAAGCGCGCTTGGAACACTACGTGGTTCTTGGCCGGCGTCGACGTCGGACAGCAAGCTACTATTACTTGACATCCGCAAGTCCGCTTATTGCTTTTTTGACGCGGTAAAATCATCAAATAAGTCCTCCCACCCAGGCCAGGATGGGAGGGACTGTCAGAATTGTACTGACTAAAAACCACATTATCCATCGTTACCTGATAAAGCAGTCCCGCGACCCCGGTAGGTATTACAAACCCTGTAACACAATTTCACTTCCCTCATATCTAAGCGAAACACAATCCCTCAATTCCATTCATTAAAATTTCTATGGCGAACTTACAACGTAATCAGCATACTCATTGCGTTCGAACAGACCCATTGTTTGTCGCTCATTCGTTCAATGCTCAGTTCAACGACATTGGCGTAGCTTTATTAAGGGAATTACCTTCGCGTATAGCACGGACAGTTCGTTCTCTCGTTCATTCGTTCATTGGAACGTTGTTTGAATTCAGAATGTTAATGCGGTGACATGGTGTTGTTTTGATAGTTTGCGTATACCGAGTTGTTGTATTCCTTTAAGTTTGCCAAAAGGGGAAATCTGAATAACTTTTTATTAAACTGTTTTTTTTAATATTTTGGTAGGTACGCCGTACGCAAGGTGGTTGGGATGGATTGATAGTTGTTGATAGTTTCTCGTAAGTATTATTTTATTGTATCGCATAGACAAAATGTGGACTGCAGAAATACGGTAAAGCTATTATGTTTTTTCCGGAATTTCATATGGATTCGGAATTCCTCTTGTTGACAACTTTATAACAGTTCACTGTATATTTTGAACTAAAACAATGGACAAGCTTCAAGGTTAAGCTGAGCTCTTCAAGGTCGGTTTGTAGATGGATGAGCATAATACCCAGTTTCTTCCGAACTTTGGAAAGCACACCATGCCGTTGATTTTTTTTTAAATTATTTACAAAATATCCTTTTAATTCTTGAGGTTTCTTATTAGGACACATCAATGGCATAAAAATAGGTAAGTAGGTAGTATTACGAAAATGTTAAGACTTATCGCGAAAATCAACGGGAAATACAGTTAGTGTCGCCCGACTATAAGAAATAAACATAATATTTATATTCACAACATTCCTCTTCACATAAAAATAAATTAACTCGTTTGATATGTTACAAAATATTCTCATTTCTTTGTACATACGACTACATAACGCCTACACAAGCTGACTAAGCCTTGTATGGGCTCTCCTTACTATGACAGGTCTATTTATACTGGTTTTTTTTTACTTTTATTTTGACTATGGGGGCGTGAAAAAGAAAATTGTTTCGCCAAATTTTCCTGTGGTACAGCATAATATTGCGTTTAGGAAGCAAACGATGTTTCTGTGTCTGTTATTTGTTATGTATATGGAAAAGAATAAGAGAAATAGCCTCATGAATGGCAGGAATGGGCGTATTTTGCAGTCATCAAAAAAATGGTGTGGTTCTAAATGCTGCTTATTTTCCCACGTTTTTAAAGAGTATTTTTTCCCTTTTGTCATTCAAGACACCTAATTGTATGTCCAAAATAATCAGTTGAAGGAACAGAGTGTATTTTTAGTAAGTAAGTGTCTGACAGTCTCTTCCGCAGACTTCCGCTCCACTTTGGGTAGGAGAACTTACTTGAAAGTTATATATCACAGAAAAAAAATCTTTGTGATTTCTTCTATTGAATTACTCCATTTTACAATTAAATAATTCTTATTGCTCAAACATTGGTTTCGTTTAGTGGATGCAAAATCTTGTCAGCACAAAAAGAATAATGGCGATTGCTGAGTAGCATAGGCTGAGACAGCTGTCAAAATGCTTCAAGCATTTTCGATTTCTGTCCAGTTTTTTTGTCAGCTAAACGCAGTATTGCCATTCGTTCGAAATTACCTTCAATCCAATACATTCACTCGTTCATTCACCGCTCTTTCATTCTCAAAAAGCGACACTTCACATAAATTGACCGAATGATTCCTCTGTGCACATTGATTGAATTAAATCTGCACATTTTTCAATTAATTTCGATTTTTAATTTGGTCGAGTACTTTGTTTTTCGATATTTCCTTTTTTCATTCATTTATGTTCAAAATGCGATAAAGCCTTTCTGTATCTTTTGAGTTCATGTTATTAAGAAAATAAATGTTGCGAGATTGTTTTTTTTCGGAAGATCAGCTCTTAAATTAATTTGTCAAATATTTGTACGAAAATTGACAATAAAGACACGTATAAAGCATGGATAGGTGACTAATGCCAGCTTTACACGATCCAATTAACCGTAAAGCTTGCAGCGTGCTGAAAGCGCCTTTTCGTAATCTTGACGCTGTATGCCTATCAAAAGAAGACCTGTACTTTACACAGCTAGCCATACTTACCGTACACCGTTTCCGGCGTACTGCAAATTGGATGGATCGTGTATGACTGGCATTAAACATTTCCTTAGTATCTTGTGAATTGAACTAGACATTTTAATTTTTCCATCGAAATCAAGAGAATTTTTTAAAGTATTTTATCTATTTTTTTAATCTTGCGTGTATTCAATACATCGTACTTAATAGTTTTAAATCGAAAAAGTACTCTTACTTCAATCGAATTGTAGGTACTACTGGCAGGTAAACAACCACTTTTCAACCTTATACTGTGGGCTATACGGTTAGAAAGTGGTCAGTTGACCACTTTCAGTTACACCTTTTATAGTACGAATGTTAATTAATTCAAAAAGAATTGGTTTTGTTTGTACGTTCAATACAATGCAGCATTGGTCTCTGTGTTGAACGCACCTGTGACCAGCTTTATTTAATTTTGCTTTGAGGAGGTACACAACTATGTTGGGAAACCCCTTTTAGCGTAAAATTTATGGCATAATTTTTATTAGCATAATAAGGGTGCTCCTACAATTATCGACGCGGAATCGGCTAACGCCGGTCAAAAAACCCTTTGTGTCTACGTAATAAGGATGTTACTAATACCTTTCGCATCGGCTAGGCTTGGACGTCGGCCGACGGTGAAACGAGCCGTTAGTAATGTGGGAGCACCCTAATATTTTGGCATAAATGAAAGTTAACATAACTGTTATTTGGTCTGATATGTTTTGGCTAAGTTTAAATGTAGATTTTGAAAAAAACGATAGTCTTTATTTAGAGAAACTCCTAGTCTTGGAGATCTTACTTAACTTTACTTTTTTTAATTATCTTGACTGTTTTCTCCTAAAATTTCATCCAAAACTGTTCAGAAAAAGTCGCAAAGATACATCCATTTTTCCTATAACAAACAATAATTAATTTTGAATTTATAATTTCAAAAACAGTAGTTTAGTTTTATATTATTTTTAAGATCGCTTTTAGCGATAAGACCGGCCATTGTATCACCCTATTTATAAGATATTGTTAATTGGATCTATCCTGTAATTCGTATGGCGTACATAATAAAGAGTACTCTATTCTATTCTATTTATCACAATAGTGAATAAACACGATAAATTATCTATGAAACGAAACTCTGATACATGAATTAACAAAATAAAAAAGAATGGCAAAATGGTAAAACGGCCAACAAGCCATTGACGGTGCGGGTTAGCCGTCCGGCTATAATGATCACTTTGATCGCTCATACGGCAACTTGCCTCTAAACGAGTGTGTCCGAGGTTTCCAACTAGTTTGTCAATGTTTCTCTTAGTTTTGTTTACTCGCATTAATTTTGTGGATTGAAATTTGCGATATAAATTATGGCTTTTGTCATGCTCGCCTTTTATTAAACGGCAAATTATTGTAAAGAGTGATTTTTGGTTAAATGGAACCCTAGAGATGTTGAGACCGGGGTGCAGCAGATTAACTATAACAATAAATACTTAAGTCTTTAGGTGCGGCCACACAGAGCAAGCAGCCTCGCGACGCATTTTGCTGCGCGAGGAAACTGACTCGCGGGGCAGCCTGCTCTATGTGGACGTGCCTGATTATTTCTCGATCGAGACACGAAACAATATACGCGAGCAAAATAAAAACCGACTCTGGATGCCACGTGAGGCTGTGCGCTCTGTGTCAAAGCCTTTCCCATTTCACACCAGCTTGAATAAAAACGACCGATTTTTTATTTATATTTGGTGTAATATATTATTAAAACAAAGCAGATATTTATTAAAATAACCTTCAAAAATTAGTTTTGCTTGACATTTATGATCAAAACTAAATAGTATTGATAGCCTTGATTATAATCCGAGTAATTGAAAATAATACGTAGAAACATCTGTAGTATTATAAACACTAATTGCGTGCAATCAACGATCATGAATTATGTTTATAACTTGTATTATTTCGCAAAATATTATTATTTTTATAGCAATCAAATTATAGTATTTTTTCTTGTAGTTTCGTTATTCGAAAACGATAACTGATTATTTATTTATGTAGATACTCTGCGTTTAAAACCGAAATTATTACATTTCTTTTTTTTTTGCCTAGTAAAATTGTCGCAATACGCACCAACACCAGAAATATGACAGTTAATACCTCAGCGAATTCCATTTTCAAAATAAAATTCAAAACCTCTCCAGCTGCGTTCCACAGATACCGAATACCATTCATTTATTCACTCACCATTGGTCGGGGGCGTTCAAATACATAGTTCATTCGGTGTTTCCATTCGGTCTTTCAGTGTAGTTGCGTACTTTCAATGGGTCATCATTGTAGAGACTTCTTGTTGTATAAAAACTATCTCAAAATAAGCTTTTGTTGGTACTGGGGTTGCTAAAAAGACCATTTTAGCAATGTTGCTAATAGCAATGTTAAAAAATTGTTGTGTAACAATTATTTATTCCGTTGTGCTCTATGTGTATTATGTGCTTATTATCATATTAAGTATGCAATTTTAATATAATGGTCGGAATAAAATCAGAAAATACAGCCTTCCGCCATACGTGAAATACTTATCAGAACAGAAGACGTGAGTATTCTATTAATTTTTTCTTTATTTATTCTTACTATCATTGACAATCAAGAAGTGACTTTGCGAGCAGACGCCATGACACAATGCAAGCGTTTTGGCGCGAATTTGGGAATTACAAAGTAATTTTAACAAAACTTGAATTTTTTGCAGAAATAAGATAGATAGTATTTTCACACATTTGAGAACAGTTTTTAAAGTTAGACATGCCTATTAATAATTGTAAAGATTAATTAATTAATAAAATTTAGGTACATAAGAACAGAATAAAACAACTTGAAAGTGTTCTAGGAAATAAAGCGAAGTAAAAGGATTACACCTAACTTAATTAAACAAACATTGAACTAGATTTAAATCTAAATTATTTCAAATCTAATTGTATTACATAAACTAAAACTAAGTAAATGTTTAGAAATATTTAATTGAGACGAAGATATTGTAAAAGTCATCATTTAAAATTTACATAAACTTGCTTTGTAGTTGCGTAAAAGCAGACTGATTTAAACGTGATTAAATAATTTCTAAAACTAATAAGCACACTAGTTATTGCTAGCGACTCCGCTCGCGTGGTGGTCGTAAATTATTCAGTACAAAAGAAAAATCTTAACAAGATTTATTAATAAGATATTGTGCTTTGTGAATTTTTTTATGCCTTTCATATTTACCAGTTCACGTAATTTTCATAAAAAACAGATCCCTAACAAATATAAATTATCTAGCCAAATTTAAAATTTCACGAAAGTTTTTGTAGCCATAAAACTAAAACACAGCCAAAGAGCACACAACAAAACTTTTCATTAAAACCTGAAAAGAAAACTAATAAAGGGTTCATAAACTATTCGATACAAGTTTTATTCATAAAAAGGTCAACTCCCTTAGGTCATTATCCGACCATGGTCACTTAACGCCTGCAAGGTCACCAAAGTTCAAGGATACAAGTTCGACCTTGGCTTGCAGTGACATCTGGCGGTAATAGGGGATACCATGACGCGAGGTTCGCGACTCAATGATAATGATTGCGTGAATTTTATGGAGCGGTTTGTAACGCCATCTAGGAGGCGAAGTGGGAACTAAAGTTTAAAAAAAACTATTATCATCTTGGCATGTAATCTCTGAAGACTTGCCTTCCTCCGCGGAAAAAGAAGTAAAAAATATGCAGTCACTAAAAATAGTCGAAATCTTTTTTGTTTTATGGTACTATAGAGGTAATACAGTTTGATTGTTTTTGCATAAAATTAAAATAAATAAATATCAGCTTATGCCTATACATTTTTTATGTGTGTATGCTACATTAAAGTTCCAATTGGCTGGAGCTATGCCTATTGTCATCAAAATGGCACGATTGTACAGTCTCGGTGGATGCTGTTGTTTTTCCACTGAAACACCCATATCAATTTCCCTGGGTTAACGATGACTACAGCATACAGTACAGACATACATCTACCAAGAATAGAAAAGTCATTTCTAAACAATTCGGCACACGTAGTTTAACACAGTAGAACGTGGTAGAACCGAGTTTTGTCGACGAAAGAATAGAAAAAATGCCAGAATGAGTTTGTAACGTCTTGGACATGGCATAAACAAAAAAAAAGCGATTTAAAATAGAACAATTATAGACCAAAATATATTAAAATATAGAAAAGAAATACATCTGTTCTTCAGTCACCTACGAGTTGAAAAATGACAAATTGCATAGAAATAACTTTGTCTATTCTTTGTAGAATACAGGTAGAATTGGTCATGCTACTCATGTTGATGTACAATTGTATGAATATAACCTTATCTAGTCGACGCAAAAAAATCAATACCCGACTATGGCTATTTGTTGCTTATCGGACTGATAAGCTACAATACATTTTTACATAGGAATACCTACTTTGATAGTGGAGGCACTGAGGTAGACATGGGGACTTTGGAAACAAATCTTCGTTTTGTATGGATGAGACATTGAGTTGTTGTTTTTATTTTTTTAGTCACATCTGACCTGGAGTCAACGACGATATATTACTCGACTCCGCATGCACGATGTAAGGAACAAAAACTATTCTGTCAACTCGCTGAGGTACTACGTAAGCGAGGGGGACGGGGTACTGCGTTGTGATTGGCTAACTCAAGGTCTGTTCTGTCTCAAGGTATGTTTACGGCTGACAGGAGGGGTCAAAATAAGTCGGATATAAGACTTTTTTAATGTGTTGACAGACATCGGTCGCCTGTTATTAGAAGTCTAGTAATATATCGTCGTTGCCTGGAGTGTAGGAGTGGTGTTGCTCCACAAACGATGAGGCCCATATATCGTGCCCTGACGAATGTTTGTTGCAGGGAGTTGATAGATGTATCTGACCGCTAAACTCGCGGCCCAATTCTCGGCCGATTCAATATAAATTTAAAATGTCACTTACGGCGATCATGGCGTTTGTAACAGCGTCAAAATATTGGGAACTTACAGAATTATTTAATCATGGAAGATATCCCGTAAGTGACATTTTGACACAGTGATTCAATAGAGTGACACGGCTACACATCAAGCTATACAAAGCCAGTATTAGCTGACCGTTTATTGTGTGTAAAAATCGTACAAAGCGAGACCAACACAAACTGGTTTTGATATAGCTTGATGTGTAGCCGCGTGTACATTAGACACATTAAACAGTTAAACATCTCCAAACCATTCATACTAAACACAGTTAAAACCGTAAGTTAAACCTGCATATCAAGTAAAGTGAAGTAATTAATCACTCACGTCAGCTACGTTGCGGCAATGGAGTTGTCATACAATTGTATCGCAACGTCAACTCTTGCGCAATTTGCGAACAATAACGAATGGCGGCGATGCAGACGAACGATGTATTGAGAGTTGATGCGAGTTTCAAGGTATAGACATCAATAAAATTTTGTAAAATAAAAACGTGTTAAGGCGCTCCCTCACCGCGAGCATTCACCTGAAATCTAACATAAAAGTGCGCAATTTGATGCTCTATTGTCTTCGAATATTCGAATCTGTAACGTTACATGCCCTTATGTATAAAATTTTACACGTTTATTAAATGCCATTACAGCTTTACGTGAAATGTTTTCTTTTGTTTGTGGAGCATCTCAAAATATTTTTAAGGTACCATGAACTTTTAATTTATTCTTAAACACATAGCTGACGATTAAAATGGCTTTTGAGACCAGCTGATGACTAGCATGGCCTTTTAGTTCAGTAACTCAGCTCAGTTACGTTTGTTCCCAAAATTCTGAAAGAACCCATCGTGAGGATGCAAGCATGTCCTAGAACCAAAATATCTATAACGGAACCTCTACCAATTGGTACTAGCTCAATGCCTCAGATTACAGCCAGAATAAAGCCTGTGTCCCAGCAGTTGAAACATTATTGTCCTATCATGCCTTTGTTTGGTATTTCCTTACCTCGTGCCAAAACCAAGATGACTTTCTTAATCCACGAATTAGAGCATAAACATAATTCGGTAGATCGTTAAGCAATCTTAACAATATCAAAAACAACAATCTCAGTCAACAATAACGTTTTAACATCGCAAAATAAACGTTTTCACAATAACACCAATGATTAATGAAGTCTACCATTTTCTGGGAAGCGTTCTAATTTATCTGTAACGTCGACTTTTTGATGCGAGCTCGTAAAATGTGGACTAACAAGGTTTCGTAGCTAAGTGAGCGTTTTGGCGATATACATTTTTTTTGGGCCATCTCCAAGGTCAACCTAGAGGAGATTTGTAAACTGCTTAAACGGAATTTTCTGTGGATGCCTTAAATGACTCTATGGCCTCCAGCCAGGGGCTTACAACCAATAAACTACTAAGTTAACAAATCTATTCAAAATTGTAACAATCAGTTTGTAAAACAATACCATATTTTAAAAGAGTAACCATGGAGTTTCTTGCCGGTTCTTCTCCATGGAATCGACCAACCCGAACCGAGCACCTTTTGTCGACGTTTTATAAGTGCCCTCATGGGCCTATGTGAAATAAAAATATTTGATTTTGATTTTGAAAGTGACCACACGCTAGTGGCACCCCCTGTGGGGTACGAACCTCGGCTAAGGGCGTCACTAGGGGAGGATAGCAAAGGACAAGCTGGATCTATGGGCGATATAAATCGGTGAAACAGTAGTTAATAACATATTGGGATCTCATCCGGAAAATAAATTGGTTTACATGGATCGTAAGCAACTCAAGAGGCAGACATTTTCAGTAGGACATTAACTCCATCTGAGACAGAAAGAAATTTATCAAATAAGTCCGTCCCTTCGGTCTACCCCTAGCTAACCTAGTCTGACGGTCCCTCTCGTCTCTCCCTGATGACGGGAGGGATTGTCAGTCTCGTAAAATCCACGGTGTTCCTTCAATAGCTCTTTAAGACAGCTCCGCGACCCCGGCAGGTTTAGCCCTGTCAGATTGCTGACGGCTCTTTTAAAAATTATGCTAGGACGCAACTACAACTAAATATTACGCTGTTAAAATTCATAATTCATATTATGAATTTTATTAGCGTCGTATTTTTGTCAGTTTTGGGTTACGGAACAAAATAAAAAATAGCTACTTGTCAAATATTTCTTGATAAATCTTATTGATTTAATGATTAGATTTTATCCATCAACATGCCTATTTTTCATTTAGCTATTATTTTCCATATAATATGAGTCTTATAGTCGTACTAGCGGCCCGTCCCGGCTTCGCACGGGTGGAGGACCCGGTCTAAAATTTGAGATTTAAACTATCCTATCTCTCAAGTTGGATCGAACTGCACATGGTGTGCGAATTTTATCATAATCGGTTAAGTGGTTTAGGAGTCCATTGAGGACAAACATTGTGACACGAGATTTATATATATTAAGATTGTGATTTAAGTGTCAACTCTACAGCTGAAATACCTGAAATACCTGGCAATAATGCTTCAGTTCTGGAATCTCATCATACGTAATTCTGTATTTTGCTATTTACCTGTAACAAAAAAAAAATAAAGATTGTGGTTATCAGAATACACAAAAAAATATCTCGAATAAAGAAAACCCTATGAGTTTCTTCAAGATTTGGAGTAAATAAGCAGTAAGTAAAATAAAAACTCCTTTGCATAAACCATGACATTCATATCCACGAAGTTTGTAGGCAGTACCAAACAAAAGAAATTTATTCTTCAGGCTTATGTTATTTTCTTTCGGAAATAAACAATTTATTTGTAATATGAGAATAAAGGAAGCTTCATATGGAAAAGGTAATTGAAGGAGCAGGAGTAATTAATAGAGGGCCAAACGCCTGCCGGGGTCGCGAGTCACTATCTAAACCAACGACGATATATTACTAGACTCCTAATAACAGGTGACCGATGTCTATCAACATATTTGGCAAAAAAGTCTTATATCCGTCTTATTTCGACCACTCCTGTGAGCCGTAAACATACCTTGACACAGAACAGACCTTGAGTTAGCCAATCACAACGCAGTACCCCGTCCCCCTCGCTTACGTAGTACCTCAGCGAGTTGACTGAATAGTTTTTGTTCCTTATATCGTGCATGCGGAGTTTAGTAATATATCGTCGTTGATCTAAACAAATAATCATGACTCTGGAACGTACAGAGCAATGGAAGGAATACGGTAGGTTTTACGAATCTGACAGCCTTCCCGTCTGGTAGAGTACATGCCGAACGGTGTCTGCCGATCGGCATGAGAGGAATGAAAGTCAAAATGACACACGACAAAAATATCTTTTTCCATTTTTGTTTTAGTTTTTCTTTTCTTGTATTTTCTGTGTGAATATTTTGTCCGTGTTGTTGGTTTAAAAAATAAAACTACAAAATTACCCATCCAACAGTCTGAAATAGACGGTTCTTTATTTTTTCAAGCCTTCCCTCTGACGAAACTTAGTTAGGCATTTACTATAATGCATGTAAAACGTGTTTTTATACAAACTGCGTCGCGTTGGCGGTCCCATTTTATGACAACACATAAAAGTAAATAGGTATTTACATGAAGAAAATGTGCACACTTACTATGGAACGTGTTTGCGGATAAACAACCTTATTGTATGTGATTAAAGTCCGCTTTCTTTTGATTTGTTGAGTGTTGGAAAATTAATTTAAAAGATGAAGACCGTATTTATGTGATAGGTGCATATTTTTTATTTTTTGTTAGGTGTAGTTTTAAGAATATTTATACTAATGTAGTAAAACACCTGTTTCGTAACTTTATAGAATCCCTGACCTCCATTCAAAAATCGAACGTGCCTTCGTTTTGTTTATAAGACAAAATCATAGACAATTTATTACAAGCCAAGAAAATTAAAAAGAAAAGTTATACATTTATTTTGATATATTATTAGATATTGAGCATTAAAATCATTAACCTTACACTAATATTATAAAGAGTGATTTGTTTGCATGTATGGGTAATCTGTGAAAATAATGAACTAAAACAAAATTCTATGCACTACATTATTCCCCAATGCTATGGCTATAAATTATTATGAACATTGTCATGCATATAAGCCGACATCACAGATTTTTTGTCTAGCAAGTCGGAACAAGAAACAGTGCGGGGCGTGTGGACCCTTACTCACCATAACCTAACTCTGGGCTGCCGCTGAGCAAATTCTGATGAAAGGCCATCGCCTTTCATCAGCGCATACCACATTCAAACCTGGATCTATTTGTGGAGCGAAACCTAGAGGATTTGCATAATATTTAAAGTTATGGGTTACCGACAAGTAACAGGTTTTCATCTGAACCCGATTCTGGATTCGAATACCTAATGTTCTAGCGTGGATTTGTTACCTAATCCAGGCTAGCTATTGTCATATAACACATAGGATAGTTTTTATCCCAATAATTATAAATTTGTAGCGGGCGAAGCCCCTGACAATAGCTAGTGCTTCATAAAGTGGTGTACCTAAGATATACATGTCAAATAGTATTATAGTTCCTTGTAATGTTCAACTGTCCAAAACATATCTAAATGACATTTTCATGTCGATCCGTATCTTACCGAGAAAAGTGCTATCATTTATCAACTCGTAGTTATAGGAGAATCGACGTACATATAAATAAACAAAACTCGGGAATCTGCCAAGTCGAACGGCGAATCAAAGTAAAGGCGAGTAAAGGGTGACTCTCCGTCCGATCATGGACCTCGACAGCTGTCAGCAATCTGAAGAGGCCTCCACCTAACCGTGGAACATAAAGGACTATTGAAGGAACACCGTGGATTTTATTCAGTACGAATTTGACAGTCCTTTCTGCTCCACCTAGGTAGGGATCCCATCATCAAATGAGTCCTTCATTTGATGATTATTTACCTAAAAAAAAAGGAATTTGACAAGCGACAAGCAACACGAGCGGCTCTAGGAGAAGTCGGTAAACAAACACACCCAGAAAAAGGTTCACCTTTGCTTACCCTTATAAGGATTACGACCATTACACGATGACCGCTCACGATCCTTCACCAACAACTACAAAAAACCGTAACTTCATTACAAAAACCGTAACCATTTACCGCATAACCAACTACGTCCCCACACTAAAGGTCTAGTAAATCACATTACATGCCGGACATTCGACCAACCAGGAATACAGACAACTATGGAAGATCACGACTCGGTCACAGGTCATACCGAATCACGATGTCGTATGTAACTCTTGCTGAGCGAATTTAAACTCTATCTTGTTGACTAACGGATTAATATACTGTAGCTGCATCATTATGATCATACGCTGAATAATTTTCAACTCTATTGTGTTTAAATAAAAAGTTTATTATTATACAGCACCATTGGTGATTTGAAAGTTAAGAAAATAAGGGTAATGATTAGTTGGTGGGTTGATTAGAGTTTAAAATTAGTTGATTCATGAAAGGAATAACCTAAGGGTTATATGTTGGAGGAACTGACAAAAAACGCTTAGAACAACTAAGAGGTTTATTCTGTATTTTTTTGCAAAAATGTTTAATTTATAAAATTGTGATCAAGTGTCCGTGATACATTTAAGGATTTTATATTTCTATGCTGTGTATGTGTGTGTGTGAAAAACACATTTCTTATCTTTCGATCCCTCAAAAAAAAATTAAGGAGTTGTTTCAAACAACTTACTTTATTCTACTCTCTTTAGTGTAGTTATTGTCTCTACAAAGCATTTCTTTTTAACCGACGAAAAAAAAAGGAGGAGGTTCTCAATTCGACATGTATATTTTTTTTTGTTTCTGCATACGAATTTTTTTCCATCACTCGTAACTCACTGGCATTCACTAAAAAATCTGTCATGTCTCACGTAGTTCATCTTTTTTAACATTAGTCTTTTCTCTATGGGCCCTTTTTTCCATCAATCACCATTTCCAAACGTCAGTTTTTTCCCACGTATTTTTGACAATTTTTCAAAAGCAAAGACAACATGGATGAGTTCACTATTCAACTTTCTCAGGTTAATTTATGCCAAAGATAAATCATGTTGAACAGACAGAAACTACCTTACATTATTAAATTAACCAACAAGTGAGGTACAACGCTTTCTTTCTAGAAACTATTGTTTCACAAAGAAAGGCTGAGCCATAGCCAACGTAATGATTTATGCAAACTGATGTCGCGCGAACCTTATTCTTTGTAGAATTCTTTTCCTGTATTCTGTAACTTTTTTCTTTGGTATATTTTTTGCCATGATTGTGTATTTTGTAGCTTATTTTTTAGGGTAGCGAACGCTACAGGAAAAAAAAAAAAAAATGTATTAGCCTGCTATTTTTTTTCCTATTTTATTTACCGATTAGTTTGCATTTGACATTTGAATGTAAAGCACATTTTTATATGAGACAGGGCTTTAAGCGTCCGCTGTTCGCCAAAATAACTTAAATAGAATCAATCAGAATAAGTATACTGATACAATTTATTATTTTTCTAAAACTAATACTGCTGGAACATTCCTGACAGAAAGCATTTTGAACTAATGTGAGAAGTACATTAAATAAAGCTAATTTTAATCAAACGTGTTACGTAGTTCAAAACTGCTAAATGTTTCACAAATATTTCACTGGTTATTGCACAATTTTACAGAATGTTTGAGTTTTAAACGCTTGAATATTACATTAGTTTGCCAGTATTTTTGCTTTCAACATATTTTTTTATAGGTTTCATAAACTTTTTATTTTGCGGAAATAGGTAATTACAATAATACTTAGATATATATTTTTTTAAATTGAAAATTATTCTCGAAATGAACCAAGGTTAAAGACAGCAGTGGTTGGCGTAAAAAGAGTAAATATTTTATGGGTCAAACATTGCAGAATAGCCCGGTCTCCTATTAGCAGCGTTGCTAGAGGGTTCTCGAGCCACTCGCCCATAATGAGGCAGCTCCTACTTGTTATGTGTGCCTAGTACCTCTCCGTGTTATGTATCGGTACTATCCCTAGTCCGATTCTACACAACATTTTCTAGCTGAAACAACACGAAATGATCTTTTTTTTTATTTCATGCGGTTTTTGATTTATTTTCTAAAGCTCGTCGCCTTTCGAAGATTTCCCTTGAAACAGACTTCGCCCAATTGGAACATGTTGGCAAATGAGACAGCAATGTTCCTACTTGTTATGTGTGCCTAGTACCTCTCCGTATATCGGTACTATCCCAGGTCTGGCTCTACTAACATTTTATAGCACGAAAATCACTAGGTATGTTGATATGTTTTTTTCAATTCAAGCCATTACTAACTTTCTTAATGTCCAGAAAAATGTGGTGGTGAGTGATATAATTCAAGAAAACTGATTGCCTTTGGCATACGTTTTAAGTGTTATTAAGTTTATCTATTCATATTATTAGTCTGTAAGCCTTCTTTAAAAACAATAAAAAAAACAATCTATATATCTATACATATAATAAAACTGTAGAAAAGTTATTTTTGTACATTAAAAAAAAACTCAAAAAATTTAGCCAGGGTATTAAAGGACAACCAATAGAACCCATTTCTAGCATTTTTAGAATTTTTGTCTGTTTGTCTGTTTGTCTGTTTGTCTGTTTGTCTGTTTGTATGTTTATTTGTCCAGGTATCACGTAAAATGTACGAAATTTATGTAGATAACTTTTATACACAACGATTAAGCGTAACTTGGAGAGGAATTTAGTTTTTGTTTCATTGGAATCGGTTCAGTCTATCAAAAGTTATTCGAATATAAAGTGTTTCAGAAGTAAAATTACGGTCAGTTCACACCAAGACGCGTAGTTCATAGCGCGATCTAGCTTCGATTCTGCTACATATTCAAATAAAAATTCATCTAATGATTATGATAGGATGGGATAGGATAGGATAGGATGGGATAGAATAGGATAGGATGGGATAGGATGGGATAGGATGGGATAGAATGGGATAGGATGGGATAGGACGCGACAGGACGGGACAGGACGGACAGGACGGGATAGGACGGGATAGGATGGGACAGGACGGGACAGGACGGGACAGAACGGGACAGGACAGGATAGGACGGGACAGGACGGGACAGAATGGGAGAGGACGGGACAGGGCGGGACAGGACGGGACAGGACGGACAGGACGGGACAGCTCGGGACAGGACGGGACTGGACGGGACAGGACGGGACAGTACGGGACAGGACGAGACAGGACGGAACAGGACGGGATAAGATGGGATAAGATGGGATAAGATGGGATAAGATGGGATAAGATGGGATAAGATGGGATAAGATGGGATAAGATGGGATAAGATGGGATAAGATGGGATAAGATGGGATAAGATGGGATAAGATGGGATAAGATGGGATAAGATGGGATAAGATGGGATACGATGGGATACGGTGGGATTTTGGAGGGAGACCTTTTTACCCGACGCTTCGCACAAAAAAATACATTGGTAATTTCCGACATCCACGCGAACGAAGTCGCGGGCACAGCTAGTATATAATAAAACTGTAGAAAAGTTATTTTTGTACATTAAAAGAAAACTCAAAAAATATAGCCAGGGTATTAAAGGACAACCAATAGAACCCATTTCTAGCATTTTTAGAATTTTTGTCTGTTTGTCTGTTTATCTGTTTGTCTGTGTATTTGTCCAGGTATCACGTAAAATGCACGAAATTAATGTAGATAACTTTTATACACAACGGTTAAGCGTAACTTGGAGAGGAATTTAGTTTTTGTTTCATTGGAATCGGTTCATTCTATCAAAAGATATTTGAATTTAAAGTGTTTTAGAAGTAAAATTACGGGTGCACTTTGGTCTCACAATTTGATTTCGTACGTCAGTCGCGCGATCTGACTTCGAATTCGAATAGCAAAACTACAGTGGAGTGGTGTGGTGTGGTGTGGTGTGGTGTGGTGTGGTGTGGTGTGGTGTGGTGTGGTGTGGTGTGGTGTTGTGTGGTGTGGTGTGGTGTGGTGTGGTGTGGTGGAGAGGGCATTCGGAAAATAGTCCTACATAAACCTGGAATACAAGTGTCAAATATTTTTGATTAATCTAAAAAAAATCTAAATACACGGTTTATTATGAAAAACGTGGCCTGAATTAAGCGCTTGCAACTAAAAAATACATTGTTAAATTCCGACATCCACGCGAACGAAGTTGCGGGCACAGCTAGTACAAAATAAAAACTACGTCGTCTAATGGTGTTAATAACCTTGAGCATTTATTTACTTGTAATGAGAGCAAAATAAGCGAGCATTCCGTGCGTACTGACGAGCTTTTGGCCGAGAAGACTAAGAAAAAAAATTGACGACTATCGACTAGGCTAGAAAGATCGTGATAATGTTCGTAGTGATATTTCGCTCTATGCTCGACTTTGTTCGCTGACCAATTCGACAAAATTAAAAACGGCGAATGCTCGAAGTTCTGTTACAAGTGAACGCTCAAGTTTACCAACAACTTTAACTAACTTCGCTCAATTCGCTCAACATGTTGGCAAATGAGACAGCTATGTTCCTATTTGTTATGTGAGCCTAGTACCTCTACGTGTAACAGTGTTTTCCTAGGTCCAGTTCTACTAACAATTTCAGCAGGAAAATGAAAAACTTGACCTGAATTTGGAAGTCCAGTCCGAAACTACAAGCAATTTTAGTTAACAACTATTGAAATGGCTAAAAAATGTTTGCGAAATAAAACTTTTGTTACGCTAACGAAATGAAATGATATTGGAGTTTTAAATCCTTTTGTTTCGAGTAGAACACAAATACGACGCTGGTCGGAATCGGAATCGGTAAAACCGGGATAACTGTCGTATATTTTTTGAAATTACTTTATATCTCTCAGTACAAAATAGTAGATTACGCACCAAGGGAGTAAAGCATTGCCTTACGTCACGGGCGTATTGAATCCCGAAACTACACTAAGGATTCTGGGGTGTTAATTCCCGAGTGAAACGAGGGAATTAAGTTAAGAATCCTTAGTGTAGCGAGGGATTCAAGTCAGCCCAAGACAAGGCAGCTTTACTCCTGAGGAGCGTACTCTGCTTTTCACACCTACTGCGAGGAAATAAATTCGAATTTTGAAATTTGATGTGGTACGACAACCTTCGAACGTGAAGTTGGCACCACTGTAAGCGATCAGCTGTTGCTGCCAGCGGCCGCCATTACTGATACGACTCCTTGGTGAAAGTTTTCATACGGTTTTCTTTGAGTTTCCAAATTCAAATCACATTATTCCAACGGGAATAATGAAATTCAGTACATATATTATTCCCGGCTCGAGCGAGGGGGAATAATGTCATGCTTTACAGTAGGTTTGCCTGACGTATAATATGACATTTACGAGCAAGTAGTGTGAAATAGTAGATTATTAACCAAGGGGATAAAGCAGGGTCTTCTGTCGCGGGTGGCGAATTAAATCGCGAGCGTAACAAAGGACTCGAGGTTTACTCCCGAGCGTAGCGAGGGTGTTAAAAACTTAAATCACGAGCGAAGCGAGGGATTTAAGACGAGTCCTGAGTGTAGCGAGGGATTTAAGTTCACCCAAGACTAAGACAGCTTTATCACCGAGGAAAATACTCTACTTTTCGTACCATTTGCGAAAAAAATAACACAGTAATAAAATGAGATACGCATTTTAAACATTAATATTTAACATTAACTTATTTATAAAAATAAGTAAAAATAAACTCAACGTTTATGTATTTGAAGAATACAAAAAACGCGGCAAATTAAAAAAGCAAAGGCATCAAGCTCATACGGCCTCGTCGGTTTTCGTAATTTTATTTAACTAGATGAAAATCCGGCTTCGCTCGGGTGAAACGTGTGTCCCAAATACTACACATCAAGGTACTAAATGTAGGTGTCACGGTAAGTCATAGGCCAAAAATAAAGAAAGAAAAAAAAAAAAACATGATAACCGATGTCAATAATGGCGGCTGCGATCTGTCTGGTCAGAAAATCATTAGAAATTTACAAAATACTCGACAATCCGAATTTTGCGGATATATGTTGTCGACTCGAAATCTTTATTTTTTAATGTTTTATTATTCTGGTTAGCTTTCGATCGAGTCTACCGTAATCTAAGTATTCCAAATTTAAATCACATTCTCTCCCTAGAGAGAGAATGAAATTCAGTACAACATTCTTTCCCTGTTTTTCACAGATTAAAAATGACTATTGTTATGTTCGCTTTTTGTGGCATAGAATGTCACTTTTTTGAGCAAGTGGTACGAAAAGAAAATTACATCATAATAATATATGCAATGGCCTATACCCGGAACAACGTAGGTACTTATAGGTCATACAAATAACTGTTTCGTGCGGGAATCAAATCCTTAAAACGCAACGCATCAGTCGATCGCTTAGCCACTGCGCCATCCGTGCTTTCGGTTGTCTTTGCAATATTTGACGAGAAACATTATGCACATGCAAAAAAATAAGAAAACATTAATTTATCGTCTTTATGATAAAGTCAAATTAAATAATTCATTAAAACCATTAATAACCAAGTTCATTATGATAATTTTATTCATTTGCCAAGTAAATTAACTGGCCAATAATGCAAAATGCATATACGCGATACCGATAAATTATCGGTATCCGTACTTTCGTTGATAAATTTGAAGTTTAATGAATAAAAAAGAGATATTTTAGCTTCACGACTGTATGACTGGCATTTATTTTTTTAGATCGCGGAATTAATATTTATAGGAACTTTGCATAATGTGATGTAACTTGAAAAGTTAACAAACTAACTTAATTTCACATTTAAAATAATGATTAGATATATAAGACATAATGTGCAATAGGCTATTTTAGTCATAAAATGTAAATAGTCCGAAAGATACATTTTTCAAAATATATTAGACCCGTGTTTTTACTTTTTTTACGTAAACAAAAATTGACGAAGATGCAACGCTTCTAAAAATCACAAAACGTCACTCGGTCAGTACAATTTTACAAGCTTTATGACGTCACAAGCCCCTATTCTCGAATTTGGAAGCGTTTTATCTTTGTAAATTGATATTCATTTATTTAAAAAAAACCTATACCTACATTATTTTTAAAATATTCTTACTGACGGACTAAACAAATTTTCAATTTATTTATGCAGTAAAATACCATATTGTGAGTTATTTTTCATTTCGTGTTCAGGCACAATGCAGCCACTCATATTGCGTCGCGAGAGACGTCTCTGAAATTGACCGAAATTACGCGACTTGCAACTTAATTTACGCTCATCTGATCAGTTTTAATACTACTACATTAAAAGTAAACGCCGGGCCTGCCTCAACAGAGCACTGATAGGGCAGAGGCATCGGACGGGCAGAGCGTGAGTGCAATACTTACCATAGACTAATCACCATGAGGTAGATACGCCGACGTGATTTATGCCTACAACCAGAAATATATAAGTATATTTTTTTTACGTGGTTTAATTATAAAAATGAGTCCTCCCTTCCAGGGCAGAGCGGGAGGGACTGTCAGACTGGTACTGACTAAAATCCACGATGTCCTTCAATAGCCATTTACGTTCCAGGGTCACGGTAATTTAATAAGTCCGGCGACCGGAAATGTATAACTTAAAACAAAATTAACAATAGGAACATAAAATAATGTTTGAAAAAGAATAAAACTTAACTATTACAAAACATCGAGAAAATCCTCCACAACGCTGTCAACTGGTAATGTGCCCAAGAGATTGGCTGCGTTAACTCTTTGTATGGCAATACTTAAGCCACTGGGTAAGTTAAAGAAGCTTAACTGATAGATAGAATTTACTTTATTGTACACCAAAATTAATACATAGCTTTCAATATTTCTAATTCTTAAAGGATTTTATCGCATTTTCATTACCTATGTTTGATTTTCCTAATCGTCCACTATTTTATTCTGATAATTATTCGAGAAAGATAATTTTATTTTTCGGAATTTAGTCTTTTTTTTATTAATTTAGTTAATTAAGTTAAGTATTATAGTATATAAGTAAGTTTAATTTAGTTAAGTATTTAATGGAAAGTAAAATTAAAAGAAAAAAAAACAGTAGGAATCTAAAATAATTGTTGCTATTCTGTCCAACTCTACCTAAAACATTTTCTAAAATTCTTTCTCATAATGTTTCTAAAGCAAATATTCATTTGCTTTAGAAACATTATGAGAAAGAATTAGTAAATATTGAAATTCAGATTCAATTTAGAATAAATTAAATAATAAATAAATATTCCACAACTATCACACAACGCCATCTAGTCCCAAGCTAAGCAGAGCTTGTGTTATGGGTACTAGACAACTGATAAACATACATAAATATTTTTAAATACATACATATTATAGATAGCACAGAACAAATGATCATGCTCATCACACAAACATTTGTCCTGGGTGGGAATCGAACCCACGACCCCCGGCATAGCAGTCAGGATCACTAACCACTAGACCAACGGACCAGCCCTTTAAGTTATTAAGTTATCGGGGTCAGAATAAATACAATGGAATTATTAACGGAAAATTAAATTAAAATGCAAATCTCAAAGAAAAGTGATTGATGTTTGATTCCAGTTCATTTGTTTCGACTGGCATTGTTAAGTATTTTCTTTGTTGATTTGGTTTATAACAATGAACCATTACCTTCTTTTAGACTTCATCACTAATTAAAAGTAAATAAAGATTTATTTTTACTTTGATATTTTTAACAGCTGTTATTGCTGTTTTGAGTGATCCAGCATTTCTTTATTTAAATAAAAACAGCAGAAAAAACACGAGTCCCTTTTATTTTTAGTATGGCTACAAGAAACTGTTTATTTTATTGACTTCAAACTATTTATTGATTTCCGACTTAGAAAAAAATATTTTTAGTAAACGAAGTGTACCTATATTTCAAAGAAGTCGTGTTTTGGAATTTATTACGAAAAATTTCTTCACGTTTCTTCAAATCTCGCATACTATCTTATTCTTTTCACTACAATCCATCCTTCCTACATAACAAAAGATAACACAATCTTCAAGCAATGACTTCACTCCCGAACTATGTGACGTTACCTATTGAACGAACGAATGAACGAGGTCTTATCGGTCCTACCTCAACATTACAGTGATAGGGCAAGGCCATTCGAACGCGCCATGAATGCAACGGTATTCTGATATTAGTACGGTGACACGATAAAAGGGGAATTATGTGGGGCTGTGTAACATCGAATGTTCAGTATAGAGCTGGGCTATTTTTGTGTTAGTAGGTAATAACATGAAAAGCCAATATTCAATGAAAAGTCAGGGAAAATGGAATGAAAAATTCTTTTGACAACATTTACGAGGCCGACCCAGAAAGAGGTGGAGAGACAAGTTGGACTCGTACCATGAGGGCTGGTTTGAAGTGGCGCTTGACAAGGACTCTTGGATAGACTTGGGGGAGGCCTTTGCCCAGCAGTGGGACAGTGTAGGCTGAACAGTAAAAAAAATATGATATGTATACGCATACAAGGGACAGAAATGTTGACACATTCATAAATCAGTGCTTTGAAACGGGCATGAAAAGGGTTAAATAAAAAATAATGGGATGGGAGATGATAACATACCTATATCATACCTAAAATGCAGACTTTGCAGAGATATTAAATGTTTGAAAGTCCCTTATTTAGGCTGACACACAAAATTCTCGTTGACTTTGTTAATTTTTCTCGCCTATTTTTGATTAAATTACATTTTAAAGAAACAATTTTACAAAAAAAAAAAACAATAAAAATATTCACAATAAAGACCACAAGTAACAAGACAACAATTCCCAACCATTAAAATAGATGCTATCCTCATACAATCTCATCCACTCCAATAACCGAAACCCATTATCCTCACAGAGTCATCGAATCGAACGGCATATAACCTACTTGGCGCATCTGTTATTATCTTGTTCTATGAGATTCTTGACCCCGCTCGTGAGCAAAGAACATTGCACTGAGCTCAATTGGACGATGCGTGTAGGTATGTAATACGTATGCACATATCTATGTAGTGTTGTTCCGTATCTACATACGTGGGAGTTGCTCTATGGATAGCTTTAGTTGTGACGAAATTATTGAGAAGTTATTTTAGTTTTAGTCGTGAGATTAATTTTCTGCGTGGATCATTGATTTGGTTGTGTTTGCACGGTTTTAGAGTTAACCTTGAATGTCTTACTACAAAGGAAGCCATGTGACGCGGTTCTTCAGAAGTTATTTATACTTTTTTAGTAAGTACACTCTCATCACAATTAAAGGTACACAGTTTAGAGTCAAGTTATCACTTCATAGAGACTAGTGTCTATTGTAGTGTTTCTAAAATGACTATAACTAAATGGTCGACGATGTGTAGTGTTCCACGCGAGCTTCAAAGAGCTTTTAGCCTGCCAGGGTCACGGGGCTGTCTTAACGGGTAACCGTGATCCTAGAACATAAAGGGGTATCAATTCCTTACCTTAACTTAAAAGTAATACCGTCGTTTTTAGTCAGTAACAATCTTGACAGATGGCTAGGAGGACTGATTTGATGACTTTACCACGGTAAAAAAAAAACTGAAGTTATTAAAAATCTGTAACAACTGTCAAACGCAATTAGATAAAACAGCGTAAAATCAACTTTATAACTCTTACTTTAAATATAATATTACTCAATACTTTCCCCACCCGATTCCCGTTCAGATATAAATCTAGGCACTACCGCACCAGTACAGACTTCAGAACAAAAACTCGCCAACATAAACTACAATTTCTAGTTTTGTTTACGTCCGGGCACAGATTGCACAACCGAGTTGCCTCCAATTGGACCGGTGAAACTTACGTACAATCGAATGGAAAAGGGGAATGTGGAGGACAACACTCTTATTAAGTTTATTTATTTTTATTTGCTTGGTAACTAACAAAAAGCAGATTGTTACAAAAAAAATCTGCTATGACGACTTCTTCTTCGTTCGGCGTGGCGGTCTAAGGTGGAGGCCTATGTTCAGCAGTGGACGTCTTCCGGCTGATGATGATGATGATGACGACTTCTTAAAGGCCTTTACCGACAGTACGCGGTCCGTTGCGGCGATTCGATCTGGCGAATTGGCGATACGACCCGTACCAGTGCGATCTCTGTGACCTATGGACGTTCGTAATACATTTATGTGTTTTCTGATCGCATAGCGTTCTGCCGTTATAGAGATAGCATTCGATCAGATCGCATCGCCAGATCGTATCGCAGGAACGGATAACTCTCCGTCAGTAAAGACCTAGATTTTTGGGTGTTTTAATTACCTATTTACAGTTTATTTTGGTAAATAAATAAATTAATAATTTTAATTACAGATTGTAGTATTCTGAATTCATGATGACTAATTTTCTTAATTTGTTCATTGTAAACAGATACCTGAAAATTAATTTGTGTTCAAATGAACACTAATTAGTAAGCCACATTTCTATTTTGTTTATAGGAAATATTTTACCATAGCAGGTTCTTTTTTTTTAGCTGATATTACAGAATATTTTTTAACAATCCCTGTTCACGCACACAAGGCGTGATACATACACAGCGCGAGGGGACTCGCGGAGGGCGCGGTGAGGCGCGGGACGACAACGCAGCGGCGCGGCGCGGACCAGCAGCAGCTCCCGCCGCCCGCACTGCACTCCATCATCGGACACGATCGACAACGCGCGCGCACTATTTCTCCTTGTACATAGCTCTAGTCCAACATTAATACTGTCTTTTTGAACCATTATATTATAAAGTGTTTACAGTCCACTTATTTCATTTAATGGCCTTTAGTTAGGTCCTTAACAATCCCGGTATCAATATCAATGGAAAATTAAAAAGAATAAAAATCTAAAATGACAAATCATAAAGTAACAAAGTCTAACACAACAAAACTCCAAACTCCAACAAATATAGCAATATCCGTGAGTACTTTCATAAATCGAAAAGGATCAACAAAACCAAAGCTAAAAGAATTACAGAAAATCTTTCGTCCAGGAGTGTACTTACATTGTGTGCCTTCTTCAGACCAATATTGGACAACAAAATTTAAGCTACCCGTCGACCAACATAAAGGCTAAGGCTGTGTCCCCAATGTCCTCCAGTCAATAGACAAATTGTAAGCAGACTGAGTTTTCCTTTTTTTTTGCGGTTTAGTGGCGGCTTAGCAGTTATGTATGACCAGCTCGAACCGTTGCCTAAAAGTCACATTACGAATAACACTTTTTTTTATCGTGGTAAAATCATTAAATGAGTCCTCCCACCCCGGGCAGGGCGGATGGGACTGTCAGACTTGTACCTACTGACTAAAATACACGGTGTCCTTCAATAGACCTTTATGTTTCGGGGTCACGGTGATGGAATAAATTCCGCGACCGTTTAGTACGCCCGTCCATATATTTACGAGGTCCACAGTTTACTAGTTTTGCGCTCACTTTACGCAGTTTGCAGTGTTACGTGCGCCTGACTCAGAATTAGTGGCCGACTCACAGCAAAACCTGTGCCAGTCAGCGGGGCGATGATATGGTTGTTCATCGAGCGAGTTTGCCGTAAGGTGCTCATGCGGTCGACCTAAATAAGTGGCTCACTCAAAACACTTTGCAAACGAAAATTAATCTGAATTTGCAGCTAACTCAAACAGGGGCCTTAGTCAAACAGCAGACGACAGCAGACGACAATCGTTATCGTTAATTAGTCACGTAAAGTTGAAAATCTATTGAAGTTCACAGATCGCTTTCGTTTGTTTCGTTCGTTATCGATCAGCAGTTTTTAATAGATTTTCAACTTTACACGCTGGGGTATAAAGTTGAAAATGTATTGGTGTCTGATGAACGATAACGATTGTCGTCTGCTGTTTGACTAAGGCCCCTGAATTTGCAGCTAACTCAAACAGTTCGCCATTGAGCTCACTCAGTCGGCTACTAACAGTTACCGATTGCCTACTGGGCACACAGCCTTAGACTTTATATTTTATTTTTCATTTCTGTACTCTTATGAGTTCCTTGCTTTGCTTGCTTTTGGAGTCACATTTTCATTCTTTCCTTTCTGCTGGCTTCGTCTTTGTTCGAACCCTTTGTGTAGCTTATTATTTGTAACGCATTGAAATGGATTATTTTGCTCCTTATTGTGATAGGTTCCGAAGCCGTTTTTCTATGCAGTTATTTGCTTATTTTGTTATATTTTGTGCTTGTGGCTTTGTATTATTTTTTAAAAGTATGTGAACTTGTTAGACTATTATATGTATACGTAAATAATGCAAGATTTGCCAACTAGCCGCTGTAATATACGAAATACTCATGTTTTATATGAAAATACTATAATAATAATAATAATAAAAAAATAAAATAAAAACAAAGCGTGGCTGACCTGTGCCGCCCAGATGACGGCGCCACGAGTTCATTCTGGCGCAGCATCTGGTCGGTGCCGGTCAGTCATGCTGAGGCTGGCTGGATGCGTGATGTCGAGCGAGTATGTGAAACTATTCCAGAAATGGAAAAAGTTACAATAACTCCACTGGATGTAGCCAAAGCAGTCCGTCCGTTACCGAACTGGAAATCTCCAGGACCGGACGGACTGCATAACTTTTGGCTTAAGTGGCTGACTAGTTCACATACTTGCCTGGCATCTCAATTCCAGTCATCCTTAGAGTCTGGGTCGCTACCCCAGTTTCTAACAACTGGTGTTACCCACCTACTCCATAAATCTGGTAGTACCACGGAACCCAAAAACTATAGACCAATAACTTGCTTGTCGACGGTCTATAAACTTCTTACATCCATTTTGAGAGTGAAAATTAACACACATATTGAAAATAACTCCATTATGTCTGCCTCTCAAAATGGATGTAGGAACGGGTCCCGTGGTACTAAGGAGCTGCTCCTCATCGACATGGCCATTAGCCAACAGGTTCGTCGATCTCGCAGGGATCTGTCCACATGCTGGATAGATTATAAGAAGGCCTACGACTCGGTGCCACATACATGGCTCATGAGGGTGCTGGAGTTGTACAAGATAGATGCAACTCTACGCGCCTTCCTTGAGTCGTGTATGGGGCAATGGAGAACGGTCCTTTGCTATCCAGGGTGTCGACAGATTCAGGCGAATGATGAACCTGTATGGATCAAGCGGGGAATATTCCAGGGCGACAGTTTGAGTCCACTTTGGTTCTGCTTAGCCCTGAATCCTCTAAGCACATTGCTGGAGGATTCAGGTCTGGGCTATCGGTTGAGGAGAGATGGTCAGGTCATATCTCACCTCTTATACATGGATGATCTGAAACTCTTTGCCCCCAACAAATTGCGACTGATGGAGCTACTAAAAGTAACTGAAACATTTAGTAGTGCTATCAGGATGGAATTTGGTGTGGACAAATGTGCAGTCATGCATGTAAAACGAGGGGAGATTATGGAATCTGAAGGGATTCAGCTTTCAGATTCCATACACCTTAGATCACTGTCCTCATCCGAAACCTACAAGTATTTGGGTATGTCGGAAGCGTTAGGCATTCATGTACCGGATATGAAACAATCGTTGAGGGAGCGCTTCTTTGGACGCCTGAAAAAGGTTTTAGATAGCCTCCTTTCAGGCGGAAACAAGGTGCGCGCCTTCAACGGTTGGGTCATGCCGGTTTTAATGTACTCTTTCGGCATACTCAAATGGACTCAAACTGAACTCGACGCCTTGGATAGACGAGTCCGTACTATATTGACCGCAAATCGGATGCATCACCCACGTTCATCGGTGATGAGGCTGTACATCCCGCGGAAGTGCGGGGGTCGAGGCTTTTTAAAACGCTAAGACCCTTCACAACCGTGAGGTGTGCAGTCTCAGAGAATATTTTTTGAAGATGGAAGTGGGTGTGCACCGAGATGTGGTCTCGGTAGACAACGGACTCACCCCGCTATCCATGGCTAAAGAGAACTGGCGCAAACCTGTGGTACTCAGTACCGAAGACCGCAGGGAGGTATGGCAAGGCAAGGAGCTTCACGGACGCTTCTACAGGGCTCTTCACGGGCCCGATGTAGATTTTCTAGCGTCCGTGTCCTGGCTACGTTTCGGTGACCTCTTTGGGGAAACTGAAGGTTTTGTCTGTGCGATTATGGACGAAGTTATCTTGACGAACAATTACCGGAGACATATTATAAAGGATGGGACGATTGACGTGTGTCGGGCATGCCATCGTCCAGGAGAATCCATTAGACATATTATCTCTGGTTGTTCTCGTCTTGCTAACGGCGAGTACTTGCACAGGCACAACCTAGTAGCCAGAATCATTCACCAGCAACTTGCGTTGAAATACAAACTTGTGGAATCTGAGGTGCCGTATTACAAGTATGTGCCCAACCCAGTTCTCGAGAAAGACCATGTCACGCTGTACTGGGATCTGCCTATCATTACTGACAGGACTATTGTCGCCAATAAGCCTGACATAGTAGTGATAGACAGATCAGCGCGCCGCGCAATGATAATCGATGTTACCATCCCGCATGACGAGAACCTCGTGAAAGCCGAGAAAGATAAGCAAATAAAATATCTTGACTTGGCGCGCGAGGTTGTCGACATGTGGAATGTGAGCTCGGCTATCATTGTGCCGATTGTCGTTACTGCCAATGGGCTGATGGCAAAGAGCCTCGACGAACACCTTTCGAGGCTCTCCTTAGGGGGTTGGATCAAGGGCCTGATTCAGAAGGCAGTACTTCTTGATACGGCTCGTATCGTGAGGAGGTTCCTGTCTCTGGAGCCCTAACCACCGGTAGCTTGGACCCCGCTCCCACATCGGTGGAACACTATTTTTTATTTTTTTAAATGTTTTAAATTTTTATTTTTTCTATTTAATAATATTTAAAAATGTAAACTAATAAGTAAGAAAGATAAATAAAGGAAATAATAATAATAATTTATTAAACCATCGTTACAAACATTTTCTTAACCTATGGCAAAGAGGATTTGTGTAACAGTTTTATTAATTGTCTTAATTACTAGACAGTGGTCCCCAAACTAGGCTATGCCTGTATCTTGGGGGCCGGAGTTGCGTTAACTTAACATTTAATTTAACAAGTTATAATATTACGGTCGATGTGAATTACATATTTTGGTATGAATCATTAAAAATTACACAAGTAAAAATAAAATAAAGTAAAATAAAATAAAATTGAAAAACAGGTTTTTATGCTCTAAAATGTTGCACACATGTGTGCGCGCGCATGTATGTGTGTTTGTGATTGTGGATGTGTTTGGTGTGTGTTTGTGTGTGTTTGGGTGTTTAAATGGTTTTTGTGTTTGTGATTGTGGGTGTGTTTGTGTGTGTTAGTACACATGGTTGTGAATCTTTAGAACTATACAGGTTTCATCAAGTAATAATGTCTTCAGTTTCGTCGTATGGTAAGGAGAGAAGCATTTTGTGAACTACTTTCTTACATGAATGGTAGCTTACGTCTTTGATATTGGATAATTTGTTTATTTTGTTATAAACATGAATGTGGGAGTAGGAAGGACAGCGTCTTGCTAGAGCACTTGTTGCATTGGGAAGAGGGATGTGTAAAGTGCGTTTGGTAAGTAGTTTATGATAATCAGACCTATTTTTTATAGATTTGTGAGTACGTAGTGTGGCATTTAGTACAAATAACTGTCTTACCCGTAGTACTGGAAATTCTTTATAAAGCAGATCTGTTGGAAAACGGAAAGGCTTTTTTAGCATTACTTTGATTACAGCTCTTTGAGCCCTTTCTATTTCTATAAATGTGGTTTTACCAGCGCTGCCCCAGATGGAAATTCCATACTGGAGTACAGATTGGCATAAACCTAGGTATACTGTTCTGAGAACCTTATAAGGTGTACAGTCACGTAACTTTTTCATGATGTGAATAAGTTTCCTGACGCGCGTCGAGAGTGAATGAATGTGATTTTTATGAGATAAGTTTTCGTCTATTGTAATACCTAAATATCTGAGAGAGGAGGTACGATCTATACAAGTGCAGGTACAGTTTGTCAATGGAAGATTATTGTGATCATTGCAGCACGTGTGAAATTTGAGTGTCAAATCTGGCGGAGGAGTCGAGGCTGAAGTTTTAAAAAATGTAACAAGTTTGGTTTTTGTCACGTTAAGGGTAAGTAGATTTTTGCTAAGTACCTCGGCAATTGTAAGCAATCCTTTTTCAGCAACTTCATACACTTGGTTCCATGTTTTGGCGTGGAAAACAATTGCTGTGTCGTCAGCAAAAGAAATAATTTCAGCGTTATTTATTGGAGCATTGAGTATTTCATTCATATAAAAAGCAAAGAGAGTAGGACCAAGAGTACTGCCTTGAGGTATTCCGAAGTTGATTGGTAGTAGTCCACTTGAAGAGTTGCCTACTTTCACTAACTGTTGAGGATTCGAGAGATAGGATTTGAACCAACTGAGTGCGATACCTCTTATTCCTATACCATCTAGCTTTGCTATGAGGAGGTCAATAGAAATGGTATCGAACGCCTTGGCTAAATCTAGGAAAACTGCCATGGCGCGCTCTCCGTTTTCAATAAAAGAGGAGACATAGTTAGTTAGCAGTATTGCGGCGTCCTCAGTTGACTTGCCTCTTCTAAAGCCGAACTGTCTTTCAGATATTAAGTTATTATCTTCTAGGTAACTGACTAGGCGGTTATTGACCACTTTTTCTAGCAGTTTAGATAAAATGCTTAAGAGCGCTATAGGGCGGTAGTTTTCTGGTAGTTCTGTAGGACCACTTTTGTGAATTGGTCGAACACAAGCGACCTTCCAGCGGTCGGGAAAGATCCCATTTTCCAGACTTAAGTTAAAAATATGTGTGAGTGGTTTGAGTATCGACTTTTTAATCAATATAATGAGGCTTGTACTGATCCCGTCCAGTCCGGGGGCGCTGTCGATCTTAAGTTGACTTATAAGTTTTTCAATTTCGGCTTCATCAGTGGGTTGGAAGAAAAAAGAATTTAGGGGAGTTTTATGAGGTCTGTATTTATTTGCTAGAGATGCTTGCGTCTCAGACAGTCGTGACAGTATGATGTCTGAGAGATTTTTGCCCAAAGAAGTAAAGTACTCATTGCACTTGTTGAGTGAGTCGTCAGGGTTTTGTATATTTGTTAGCAATTTGGAAGAATCAGGTTTTTGAGTATTTGGGTTATAGATGGATTTGATTGAGCTCCAAAGCTTTTTTGGATTATTTCGGTATTTGTTTATGAGTTGAGTATTGTAATCTGTCTTGAGCTTATGTAACAAATTATTACAGAAGTTTTTATACCTGGTGTATACTAGACGTCGCATGTCGTCATTCGGGTGCTTTCTTAGAGCTAGATGTAGTTTATCACGATGGATTATACACCTTCTTAGGCCTGGAGTGATCCATGGTTTGATAATGTACTTATTTCGACTGATATTAACATTGCGAGTGTTTTTGTTGATAGAAGTTGTGAGTATATCCATTAAATAGTTTAGAGCGGAGTTCGTGCAATTAGAGTTGAACACTTTCGACCAATCGGCTTTACTCAGTTCTACTGCTACTGCTTCTTCATCAATTGTGTATTTACAGCGAGGTCTCGGATATTTCTTATGTTCTCTGACTTGTGATATAGCAGCCATAGTAATATCGTGATCTGTAATTGAGGACTTGCCTATTATACCTACTGATGAATTTTTAGTTTTGATGAAAATGTGATCTAGACAAGAGCGCCCTCTAGTAGGTTCTGTGATCGCAGGTAGAAGGCCATGGGATGCTAAAAGGCACAGGTATTCTATGTTTCTGTTGTTTGCATTGTTGTAAATATCAATGTTAAGGTCCCCGGCTACTATGATTGTTGGATACTTGCTTAATTGCGTTAGTACAGTATCAAGAGAAGTTGTAAAGTTATCTAGATTTGTGGATGATGGGGAACGGTAGATTCCAAGAAGGGCCGTTTTGTCGTCCAGTGTTATGACAAGACTGTCTGCCTCTACAATTTCTAATTTTAGTACAGTAATGTTCCAAGTAGTTTTAGTGTAGACAATTACACCTCCGTTTTTATTTAATTGGGAAATTGTGCGAGATGTGTGATAACCAGGCAATGGTTCTATTATTGTTGCTTCGCTTAGCCAACATTCAGTTAAAATTATTGCGTCGAAATCAGTATCAAGGCGCTGAAAAGCTATGTAAAAGTCGTCAAAATTACGTTGATAACTCCTTATATTTAGTGATAAGATTTTAAAATGTTTAGTATTGGGTATCAGATTCCTACATTCTTCTAATAGATTACATGAGTAACAGTTTATAGTAACATTTTCGTCTATGTCCTGGATAATGTCAAGTAAAGCCATTGATGATATTGATGAAAATGTTTTTAATTGTAATCTCTTCGAGTATTGTCATCGTTACTATATGAATTCCGTGAACATGAAGATGTAGGATAATATGTTTACTATGGTGTGTTTGTATGTGTTTTGTGATAGAAACTTGAGTGCTAGTGTGTGAGAGTAAGAGCGTCTTGGTAAAAATATAATTGTTTAAGAGTGTGTGTAAGTGTGTTCTGATAAGAATTTTATCATGTGTGAGTGTATGGAGAGGGATGTATTGATTTATGGAAAAATATATTTGAGAAGTGTCCGAGCATATTCGTGTCGTGCAACGTGGTAGGTGCACGATAGTAGTTTCACGTGTGCTTTTACAGAATCTGTTTTTAGAATACAAAAATAGAGCAAACAGGTAAAAAAATATTAAAGTAATAAAAAATCTTAAAGTAAAATGAGATCTAAACTTATGAGATCTTAGAATAACATAACGAAGAATAATCAGGATTATAAACGGAATGTTACTTGGCAGTGTTGTCGTTTTTTCCAAATTTTGCTGGCATCGATACTTGATGTTTAAAAAATACAAAAACAGAGCAAAAAGGTAGAATATAAAACTAATAAAAAATCTTAAAGTAAAATGAGATCTAAACTTATTATGAGATCTAAGGAGAGTAATAAAGAGTTTGTACTGAATGTTACTTGGCAGTGTTGTCGTTTCTTCTAAGTTCTGCTGACATCGATACTTCTTGCGTAGCGGTCTCAGAGCCCAGGTGGTTCTCCAGGTCTTCGGTGTTTCGTATGTGAATGGAAGGGTTACCTTCTTGCTTACGAACTATGAATATGTAGATACATTATTTTGTAAATTTTCTTTAAGACTAACTAGAGATTCGTCAAGAAAGGAGTCATTTGCTGCTCGGCTTTTATACCTGAACCGACAAATGTAAACAATAACGAAAAAATAATGTGTGAAAAAATACAATGAGACGAATGTCTAAATAACAATTCAGAGTAATTAGTTTAATGTTGGTAAAAAAGAAGCACGAGTACGAGCAGAGAACACCTTTTATTGGAGTGCCAAATACATCAACTGGAGCGGTGAGGCCTGTCAGACTTACTGACTAAAAGTCCATCCTATTCCATGCCCTTATCGTTCACGGTGTACTTTAAGGACGATCCCGCATCCCATAAACTGCGACCTTTAAAACGGTTCTGCGACCTTGAAGACAGTAATGAGACCTTCAAGACGGCCCTATGGCCCTCCAAGACGGTCCTATAACCCTTTAAGACGGTCCTAAAACCCAAAACAGAATACCTACAATACAAATTGTACCAACCTCCGTTCCTTATTTATAGGCCAGGATATGCTCTAACCTAATCTGCAACATTAAAATTGATTGTAATGGCTCAGCTAAGTTGCAGAGAGCTGACAAGAGCAACAGTCGAGTGCGACCCACGTGGCGTATTGCAGTTTCCTCACCAACCGGTTTACCCACACGTTATGTGGTTGCAGTGCTGGCGATAACAGCTGGGTTGTATTTTTGCTCAAGATCTGGTCACTAGATAAATTAGTAAGTATTAATCAGTCGTTGTAGTGGTCACTGCATATTATTAGGATAATTGGCTTTTCTATACACCACCACGTGTTTCAATGACGGAAAAATGGGAGCCAAAGCCTGCCGGGGTCGCGGGACTTATTCCATTATCGTGACCCCGGAACATAAAGGGCTATTGAAAGACACCGTGGATTTTAGTCTGCACACTTACGAGTCTAAAACGGCTACTTTAACTAATATTCCTAAGTGGCCGTTTTAGACGCGCTGCGTACGTTTCGATATACAAAACGACATTTTTCCTCGCCTCTAACACTCAGACCACGCCTTCTCTTGCATAACCCTTACCGTTTGAACCCGCTATAATTATTCTATAGTCATAGCCATTATGCAAGTATGGCCTAACTTCACCCTTAGTTGCCATGGCTTCTAAGTTCCCATGAGGTTGGTACCATGGAGTTTTTGACCCACTTAGTTGGTACTAATGGAATTGCTTCTCGGAATTGTTGTTGCAATATCGGATATATGTATTACGTTTTCGCGGAATTTCTGTGTTGTTGTTGAGTCGCTGTTGTTGCTTAATTTACGTATGTGTAACGTAAATAGCGCACAACCTCTGGTGGGGTAACTCAGCCCATGTTACTGAACAATGTTTGTTCCAAGACTTTTGGAAATTCGCAAAATAAAAATTTGCTTTTTCATGCAAAATGAGAAATTGATCGGGCCTATCAGTATGAAAAATCTTTTTTTTGCCGAAAGTCTTAGAACAAACATTGTTCAGTAACATGGGCTGAGTTACCCCACGAGAGGTTGTGCGCTATTTACGTTACACATTGTATATAAATTAAGTTACATACCGTATACAGGGTGAATTTTTCAACTGGGCGTGGATGTCTACTTTCGAATCTATGATGAATATCGAAAAACGTTGAAAGGAGTCTCGAGGCCGATTTTGACGAAAACTAAAACTGCATCATTGGATTTTAGAAAAATCAAAAATCCTGGCCAGGAATCGAACCCGCTGATTTTGGAAAAAAAATCACACCCTGTATTATTATACCGTTCGGTAGTGTTACTAATAAGGATCAAATTCTGGGAAGTAATCATATACGGAAAACTTAAGGAAATGGCTGATTTTTATGAAATTGCTATTTTTCCATGTTACTTTACATCTACTGAGCCATAATTTATTCGAAATTATAAAATTTCATTGTTTTCAATGTCTCACTAGATTTGACGTTTCAACAATCCCACTGTACTTAGCAATACGACATTATTGAGTAGAACTAAAAATAACATTATTTTAAAGAAGAAACGGTAACTTATGTTTCAAATACAGTCTTTGCCTTGAATATTAATCAGTTTTTTTGTAATTATACGTTTCCCTTAAGTTCGCCGTATATGATTACTTCCCAGAATTTGATCCTTATTAGCAATACTATCGAACGGTATAATAATACAGGGTGTGATTTTTTTTCAAAATCAGCGGGTTCGATTCCTGACCAGGATTTTTGATTTTTCTAAAATCGAATGATGCAATTTTAGTTTTCGTCAAAATCGGCCTCGAGACTCCTTTCAACGTTTTCCGATATTCCTCATACTTTCGAAAGTAGCCATCCACGCCCAGTTGAAAAATTCATCCTGTATAGTCGTTTCGTGTGGAGTAGGAGCTTCTTCGGTCATTGAACTATCAATCTTGTGTTATGATCTTTGCAGTATGTGATTAAATAGTTGTAGTAAGAACTTGGAGCAGTAGCAGGCGCATTACTTAGGGCTGATTTTTATTGGGCTGAATTTCTATTGATAAGCTGTCAAAACTCCATCTTTATTTCTCAGATAAAAGTTATCTGACTGTTGAAAATTCAGCCCTTTATGTTTTATTTATTTATTTATAATAACCAACTTGAATTTGCAGCTTAAAAACCACACATACAAGTTATTGGTCTTTACAAAAGAACATATTTAAATTATTTAAAAAGAAAAAATGAAAATACTGACAAGCAAAATCATGCATGCAGATTAAAAATAAAAAATAAAATCAATAATAAGTAAAAAAAAGTATATAAAAAATATTGTAATCAAGCTTAAACATAATTAAAGAGGAATTGTACTGAAGTAATGGAGTACTGGAGAATGTAATATCATCACTAGTTCTCTCAAAAATGTGAAAGAAAACGGCATGTCTAAGAACCAAAAAATTGAAGATATATATTATGAAATCTACCAACTCGCATTATCCGCGTGGTGGAATGACCCGCTCCCTCTCATAGGGAAGTGGTCTGTGTCCCAGTAGTGGGACGTTATAGGATGATAAGGAAAGCCTCAAAGGTGTATTAAGAGCATACATACGCTGAACTTAGTAACTTTCAAGTGCTTATTTATCGAAATACCTGAAATTTTGAATCAATTATAAATACATACAATACGAGTACATAGGCTATCAATCTATAACTTACTGTACACATGAACTAATGTTTTCCAAACAAATAATTATATTTTGAAACAAATATACAGTTTATTAGTGTAAACTAGGATATTGTTTATCTTGCAAAATCACAGCAAGTATCAGTCCAAAATAGTACTGCAATCCTGAATCATAAGCCAGCTGCTCTTGCGCATTGTGATCTATATCTTTTTGACTTAGATTATACAAATTGAAGAGATACTTTGGGGTCTTTAAGTCAAGAGTGAATTCACCCGGAGGACACAGTGGAGCATACGGTGCAAGACTGGCTCGCTTGGGCAGAGTACCGCCAGAAGAATAAGAAGATGATTCTACCACGATAAAAAAAGTCAAGAGTGTATTCACCCGGAGGACACAGTGGAGCAGCTTCTAGGCAAGCGTGCTTTACCGTCGACGACATCTTCGTTTACCTACCTCAATCGTAGACTTTGTCTCAGTCACCTTTGACCTGGACTAGAATCAAGAGGAATCCTTTCCCAAATTAAAACAAATAATCTGCTTTTTTATGCTAAGGATATAAAATTCTACCCAAAATGCCATTCGACGTACACGTTAAACTTGACCCTAAATAATTTCTCTATTTTTCATGAAAATTCCGTGGCATATCTGACCCAATTCTCTAATCATAGGTTCAACCAATGTTCGCAACAACAACCGGTTTCCACCGTGTTTTGCACTAACGCGGCCGATTGATACGACAGTTTTGCAATGTTAGGCAAATTAGAATGGGCCGTTATTACGGCCGAATGTGCGGTATTTGTTTTTGGTTTAATACCAGATCTGTATGCGATAGCTAGATATGGGTTAACTGTGACTTTACCCGTGGTTTGGAAAGTACGTAAAGCCGTTGGTTCTGGCTTTCGTTTGATAGTAGTTATTTTCAGTCAGATTATTCCAAAAGTCTAACAACCAGTCTTACCATTGGGTATCGTATTATCCAGTTACTGGGTTGTCGAGGTCCTATAGGCAGTTGCTCCATATAAAATATTGATATTCAGTTGTAACTGATACGACTGGAAACCGACCCCAATATAGTTGGGAAAAGACTATGCAGATAATGATGACTCAATCATCAAATGAGTCTTCCCACCCCGGGCAGGGCGGGAGGGACTATCAGAATTGTACTGACTAAAATCCATTGTGTCCTTCAATAGCCCTTTATGCTTCGGGGTCACGGTGATGGAATAAGTCCCGCGACAACGGATCATTGCTGTCGGTGAAATTCGAGAGCTAAGCAACCCACAATAAACGTTATATCTTCATATCAATTACTATTGGCAACTAGTCAGCTTTTTTTACTGACCAGTTCGGGAAAGTTGAAGATCATTGTTTAAAATATTGTCTGTAGTTAAAATAATTGGGAGGACTCATTGATTTTACCAACATAGTTAAAATAAAGTATATATTATTAAGGGCTGATTTTTCAATAGTCAGATAACTTTTATTTGAGGAATAAAAATGGCTGTTTGACAGCTTATCTATAGAAAAGTAAAATCGCTATTTTTATTCTTGAGATAAAAGTGACTATTGAAAAATCAGCCCTTAATGGTATTCTGTTAAAGATTTCAACTACCAATGATATGAATCGGTACTTCCCAACAAACAAACATTAAGAAAATTAAGTAGTTCAAAGTCAGTAATAAAACCGTAATACCGTCAAATCGTGACATAAAAATTGTTTTTAAATAGCGTGCAAATGAAATGGAACCCCGGTTGTAATGTTATCGTTAGGGGAATCGTTAAAATTGCTATCTAATTTTATTTTGAAGCGTTTTCACTGTGTTTTTATTTCAGTAGCTCAACTTGCCGTTACCGCTGAAAATTGGAGCGGCTTGTGGCTTGAAGGTTAAGCTGCACTTAACGAAGTCCTATGGTTGATGGGGAACCGTCCAAATTATCATCTTATTGCCGTCCACTACTGAACGTAAGCCTCCCCCAAATAGCGCCAACCATCCCGGTCCTGGGCAGTCCGCATCCATCCACTGCCAGCCACATTCTTTAAATCATCGACCCATGGTGCAGTGGATGGTTTTTTTTTTCTGCCCGACCCATCCATAACGTAACAATAATCTTTCGTGCCTCGCCCAGCACGCTAAACAGTTAGTATTCGTAGATCTCTGAAGTTACGAGTATCAGACTATAGAGTTTCCCCTTGAGTCTCAAAGTTCTTAGATTCCACAACGACATTAATCAGAAAAGAAAAGTGACCGAGTAGAACATAATTTCCACTTAGAGGTTCCATCCCACTGCTGGGCAAAGACCTGTCCCCATGACTTCCAGATTTCACGATCTGGGGCTAAAGTGGTCGTTGGTTTTGACCAGCTCGTCCCGCCATCTTGAACGGGTCTGCCACGACACCATCTGGCTGTGTCAGGGCCCAAGATGTTATTTTGGCCCAAGGGTCAATTAACATCGGCGTCGGACGTCGCAAGGCGATCTCCGGCCACCGTAGGCGCCCGCATGCCCGGCGGCGAGTAAAGGGCAACTCGCTGTCCGACCATGGACCATGCGGGGGTTGGCGGCGCGTTGTGTTCCACGCGCGCCTCAAAGAGCGTCTGCATGATGACGGGGCCCCCCTCTAGAGGGCCAAAGCCTGCCGGGGTCACGGGACTTATTTCATTACCGTGACCCCGGAACAAAAAGGGCTATTAAAGGACACCGTGGATTTTAGTCAGTACAAGTCTGACCGTGGGGAATAGGACTCATTTGATGATTTTATCACGCAAAAAAAAAAGCCTCAATTTACGTGTCCTAAAGTTGAGAGCTGCTATATTTGATTGCATTAATAAAGCAGAATGAATGAAAGGACCTTATGCTTACCTTCATAACGCAAAATTAATACCACACCTACTGCCTTTCCATGGCTACAGTTATCAACAAAATATTTACGACAACAAATATACCGAGTGACGACGCAACTCATAAATATGATCGTAAATGTTTTATTTTATACATTTCAAGTGATATTGGATCGTGAACGGCGTTTTCATGGCGTGTTTCAGAATTTAATATAAGAGTATTATTCAATAATTTCGTTCGTTTATTTGAGTTCAAGTAATTGGTATTGCTATAGGTACATTTCTTCAGAGGGCTAGAAATAACGGGATTGATTTTCGAAGCTTTTCGTCTTTCAACAGAAGTGACGAATTTTTAGGTACCAGATTCCAGCAACACCCGAGGAATTTGTGATAGAAAACCTCAATAACATTTTTCCCGATTTAGAAATCGAATTCAGGATCTCATGAACGCACTTGACGCACCATCACACCAGCGATGGAAACAACGAAATTGACAAATCAGATTTTCAGCTTTGAAACCTACCTTTAATATCGGTACATCTGCACAATTTAAGGTTCCCTTAACTCATGAACCTCGGGGTGCACGTAATACTTGATGTCGACCGTTTTCTTCGCGTTCTTCATGGTGTCTACTTACCTACATTATGCAAACTAAATTATGCCAAACCAAAGGCTTTTAATTTAGGAATCCCGTCTTTTTGCATAACCTTTTGTGCCTTAACTTGTGTTAGCATAATAATCTTTAGACAGAATTAAAATATTTTTATGCTACTTTGGCATTAGGTCACAATAGATTATGAAAAATTATGGGATCTCTAATTTAATAGCCTTTTCACTAACCAGCTTATGTCTCAAAATCTTTGTATTTTCCTCCCAATAAGTCGAGAACATTTACATACAATTTAAACATAAAATAAACTCAGCTTTATGACAAACTCAGTGCAAGACACAATGACCATACTTTTAATAGTTTATTTAACAATAACCGGAAAAAACAACTAAGTAATAATGTAGACGAAGTCGGTGCGATACTGAATGACTGGTCTATAAATAGTTGTAATACGTAACAGCTAGACGGCTGTCGGTGACCGGTTGGAGGATGTTACGCAGTCACGTCTAAGCTCAGGCTTGGGTGATGAGCGGGAGCGGCTGCGGAGGCGGGAGCGGAATACGAATCTAATTCAAGCATTTATTTAAAGTAGGCTATTTACAGCCACTTTTGAATTATCGATGAAAAAAAACATGTAAGTCACTACAAAATTATGGTGTTAAAGTCCTAGTCACAAGACATAATAACTGTAAAAGTACCGTAGATCTCTATGAAGAAGAACGGGTAAGAAACTCCATGGACAGGACACTCTTTTATATTGCTATCATAATGGAACTACGGTTTGTGATATAGCGCGATGTTCCTGGGTGGCTTATTTGGATTCTGAAATATTTAACTTTGCAATAGCAATCAAATACCAACTCATAATAATAATTACAAAATCCATTGCAAGCAATGGGTTTGAATATTTTACATGTGTATTAATTGACTTGTTTTTTTAAATTTTCTTGATGGTTGACATAAGACATTTTTATTAGAAATGGAGAATTTCACTTCAGGACCTACTGCAGCCCTTTTACTGTCATAAAATTAGATTGATTATCAATTAAATTAGCGAGACGATTTATTCCATTGAATCCCAGTTTTTGATCTCATTTGCTACTTATTCCCCACAACTTAATATTTTTAGCAATTGGAGGATAGTTTCTGTACTATTGCGGTTACGAAAACTATTACATACGTTTAGCATTGAATAAAATTATCTGGTACTCTGAATGAAAATTAATACAGTAGGTAAGCATTAATTCAAGACGCGGCACCCAAAAGCATTTAAGTAGCACGCAAAAAGATTTGACTTAAGTGCTTATGGCTTCCGAGTCTAGAATTTATACCTGCGTAAGACACGTTTAGCATTTACCTTCTATTACCCACTAAAACAGCATGCCATTTACCACAAAATTGTGCCCGCCACCGCGCTCGCTACCGCCCTAGTCAACGCTTATGCACCCTGAACGAAATCTTAGTATTAAAATATTATTACTAGGCAGCTTCAATTTGTATGCCTTCCTGTTTGAGGCATCATGGCTATAATTAAGATGTTGGTGAAGCTATATACATGTATGTCTAGTAAATACCATGGAGGGTTGTGATTTTCTATGTTTTCTCATCAATAAGTCCTCTAGGGCTGGACTGTCAGACTCGTAGTAACTAAAATCCACAATATCCTTCAGTAGCCCTTTACGTTCCAAGATCTCGGTTTCCTCGCGACCCCAGCAGATAATTTATAATAAGGTTCATGATGCGTCAAGTTTTGTTTTACACAGCTTAGTTGAAAATAGGAATTTATTAATTGCGGAATAGGAATTTAGGAGCTCGTGGCTAACTATTTACAGCCAGGAACTGTTTATGGCATATAGGCTATGATAGATGGTCTTCTATCCAGAGAGCAACCTCAGTAATCACGGCTTTACCTTGAAGATCGTGGAGCTCCGATGACCTGCACGACCAATAACTGGGTAATACGATACCCCATGATAAGACTGGTAGAGCTTCTAACAGTAATGACTGTCAAAAATCTACATATGACAGCCGTGACCAACGCTTTACATGCTTTCCGAGGCACTGAGGAAACTCACTATGATAGATGGTCATCCATCCATAGACCTTGTTAAGCGCGGTTTAACCTGGAAGATCGGCGTATGTGGCTGTAATTACTTAGCCAAGCCTTAAGACAAAATAATGACGAGGCCCCCTCTCAGAGAGCTAAAGCCTGCCAGGGTCGCGGGTCTTATGCCATCACCGTGATCCCGGAACATAAAGGGCTATTAAAGGACACCGTGGATTTTAGTCAGTACAAGTCTGACAGTCCCTCCCGCCCTGCCCGGGGTGGGAGGCCTCATCTGATGATTTTACCACGTAAAAAAAAGCCTTAAGACAAGCACCAAAATATATCGCGAACGCAGAAAGTCAACTCATAGAAGATATTTTTATCTAAAAATCCATACAGTTTTTTTTGTCGTGGTAAATTCATCAAATGAGTCCTCCCAGAGCAGGACGGTAGGGACTGTCAGACTCGTACTGACTAAAATCCACGGTGTCCTTCGATAGCAAAAATCCATACACCTATTGCTAAATTGCCCTCCTCATACAAAAACAATTGCAAAATCGCACTATAGATATTTACATCCATCTGTTTCTCAAGAGGTCATCACACTGTGTAATGGCGGCCATTTAAATTACTCAGCGAGTGATGTCATTTCCTATTAAGTGCATTGTATGGTATTACGTCAACACATCGGCATGGGAAGGAAATAGTTATTATTATACACGTGGTCAATATGTGTGGTTATATCAGGTAATTGGTATGTGGTCGCCAATTTTACATTTTACCTGAGTTTTACTGAGTGGGACTGTATTTTCAGGTAATTGTGATCCTGAAACGTAAAAGACTTTCGAAGGACACCTTGGATTTTAGTCAATATGAGTTTGACAGTAGTGTAATTTTTTTATCGTAGTAAAATCATCAAATGAGTCCTCCCTCCCACCCAGGGTGGGGCTAGGGACTGTCAGACTGGTGCTGACTGAAATCCACGATGATTCTTCAATACCCCTTTACGTACCAGGGCCATGGTTGCCAGGTGAGACAGTCCCACGACCCACAGTAGGGTCATAGTGTGGGAGGACTAATTTCATGATTTTATCAAGGAAAAAGTAAACAAATTTTCGAAGTCCCTTAAAATTGGGGCGAATCTACAGCCTTATACTGCTAAAAGCCTAAATTCCGTGGCTGCTACTGAGAAATGTCTTCATGGAAAAACCCAATGCCGCTGCGCAACCTGGGTAACGAACCTGGTACCTAGCTCATGGTCAGTAATCGCACTTAGGTCAGGTATACAGACATACATAAATACAATTTTGTATTTTTGCTCTAGCGGATGGTAGTCAGAATGCTCATTATAAGAGAATGCTCAAATTTATGAACTCCTTAATAAATCATTAATCGTGTCTACAAATTATTACCAATAATTAAAATTTATGCAAAATTAAAAGCCACGTGTCGCTCCTAAATATAATATTAACATTCGTTATAAACTGGATCTAAGTATATAATGGACTCAACTTTTATAATTTACGTGTGAAACTCCAAATGTCCTTGACACTGGCACTCGTGGCGAATTGGAACATAGGAAATACAAAGTCAGAAGGGCAACGCTTTTTAGGTAGATTATATATGTCGAATTTACATAATATGTTTTTTCGTATACTTATAACATTCGTTTCTAGAATTCCTTCAAAATACCGAGTGTGTAAGTGGTAATGAAAAAACAAAGACATAATAGTGACGTCGTTGACTGGGAATGAATCTTCCACCAACAACTCGTTTGTTGAGAGTCGAGGTTTAGCCTGTTGGTCACCAGATGGCAATGTTCCATTCCTTTAATTCCTCTATTTCATACAGGTTCCGAAATGTTTCTCTCCCGTTTATTGACTTATTTTTTTTGCATGGTACATCATCAAATCCAGGGCGGAGGCAGGCTGAGGGCAGGAGGGACTTGACAGTCTTATAGTGCTAAAATCCACAGTGCAATTACCCTTTTCGTTCCAGACTCACGGCAGCTAGTTAATCCCCCGACCCCGGTATTCCGCAACGCCGGTTGGTGATTGACTTATGTAAGCCTATTTAAAGGAATTCAACATCTCAATAGATGCCTCATTTCTAAGTGATATGTTGAAAATAATCGATTTAACTTATGCTCTTGTTTGTTCAGTTTATATTATAAATGCCTAGCAGTTTTGTACAAACTGGACCTTCTCCATACATTTCGTGTTCTCGACCTTGTAATTATAGGTCGTTCACATTATTTCACACTTGAGTGTCAAATGTAACGTGTACCCACACGTTAGATCCTCATTGTGTCGCTGAAGGGGTCAATTATAGGTCTATGTAAAGTTTAAACACCTTTTTATTTACTCCATTTGTGAACTAGTAAGCATAATTTTGTTGATTGTCAGATTATATAGGTACAGGTTGTACCACTGCCAAAGAGATTTAAAAGAACCTATAGAGCGGGCATTGGGAACAAAATTGTTGATGTCGTGCATCAGTAGCGCTATCTGAGCGTTGCATAGCAACGCGACTACTAGACTGAGGGACTTTTTACCTAGCGGTAAAAAGTTTTGGATCACAAATTCTTCTTGATGTCTCGTCTATTGCTCGTATGTAGTTTAATGTCTTTGACCACTGCACAGGTTTTTTTCATCGTGTTGAAATCATTATATGAGTCCTCCCATCGACCGACGCGAGGGACTTTCAAAATCCACTGTGATCCTTCAATAGCCTCTTACGTTCAGGGTCACGTAACCTGTTGAGACAGTCCCGCGACACTGGCAGGCTTTGGCCCTATATGAGTGTCCCGGAAGTTAGATGAAATTAAACAGGGGTACTTGAAAGGTCATTTCCAATCTATTTACCTCTGATACATAGATTAGAAATATTCTCTCCCGTGGCCCTGTTCATTTAGGAAGTAATGACCCATCAAAAACAATACTTGTCAAAAAAACCAAGTCTCGCAACTCAGTTGTTCTACGGTAAAAAGTTGTGAGATCCATGTAATACCAAGTCTTATCCATGTAATACTTAAGCGACTTCCTGTCTTAATACGTCCACTCCCTAAGAAATCTTTAATGTTTTATATAAATATATTGACTCGGCCATCGCATGAAAACACGTGTTTATTAAATTATTTAGTGCGATGACCAAGTCAATATATTTATATAAAACATTAAAGATTTCTTAAGGAGTGGACGTATTAAGACAGGAAGTCGCTTAAGTATTACATGGATAAGACTTGGTATTACATGGATCTCACAACTTTTTACCGTAGAACAACTGAGTTGCGAGACTTGGTTTTTTTGACAAGTATTGTTTTTGATGGGATCTCATTTCTTTTTGTATTTTGTAGACAGTTCTACTTTTTTTCTTTTCGGTACCTTCTACTTATATCTACCAGCAACGAATTTTCTATAAAACTGGACCAAAATTGAAAAAAATTACTCGACTTGGCGGAGGCACTACCGTGCCCCCAAATATTTTAGTTTTTCCTTGATTCATACACCAAACACTACTTATATTCCAAATTTGAAGCTTCTAGGTCTGCTAGAAGTGCCTTAGAATTTTGATGATCGGTGAGTCAGTCAGTCAGTCAGTGAGTGAGTGACAAAATTAAGAAACTTTCACCCGTTATAATTCTTAAACTACTGGTTCAAATTGAATGAAATTTGAAATATACCGTGTCTTTACAATGCCTGCATGGTTACTAAAAATTCAGTCTTCTAATTTTATCCACAACGAAGTTACAGGGGGTCGAAAATGGCCTGAATTGCTTCGAGAAAAGGATGGTACGGCCGTGCCGCTTTTTTGCTCGACTTGGTGGGGGCACTGCCGTGCCCCCAGATACTTAAAAACATCTAGTGTACATTTGTTGTAATGTATGTTTTTAGTGCATTATTGCTGAAAAACAATGAGCTATTAACTGTGTTGTAAATTCATAGGCAAATTGTAGACACCTGTACCAAAAAAAAAACTAGAAAACGTCATGACTTACAAAGCAGCTTGACCAAGTTTACACTGGTTGATATGAGTAATCGATTAATAATTTAATTACTATCGCATAACGAAAAATAATAGAAAATATTTCAAATCTTTCTACGTTTTGCTAAGGGGAAGGCGGGCGTGAGGGAGAGGACAGCGTCCGCCCTCCGCCCCAGCCGCAGTGGTTGAAGGCGCGTTATGTTCCACGCGCGTCTAAAGAGCGTCAGCTAGATGACGAGGTCTCACCTCTAGAGGGCTAATACTTGCCGGGGTCGCGAGACTTATCTCATTACCGTAACCGTTGAACGTAAAAGGTTATTGAAGGACACCGTGGATTTTAGTCAGTACAAGTCTAACAGTTCCTCCCGCCCTACCCTGGGTGTGAGGACTCATTTCATGATTTTACCACGATAAAAAAAAACTTTCTACCTTTATAAATTTCTTATTTCCAAACTGCTAATTCAAAGCACCACCACACCAAGAAGAGAAAAAAAATTGGAACATTTCAAAAGCCGAATTCCTAAAGAATTATTCCGACCGATCAATAAAAAAGCAATTCAATGGAATAATCTAGATTTCTAGACGTTGATAAATCCCAATTTTACACTCTTTTCTTGTAATCCAATGAAATTGCGAATTCTATTTTCAATGCCTCCAATAATCCGCCTTAGAAAAATAATTCGTTCGAATACGTTTGAGATAAAGGGTGTTAAAGTATTTGTAATAATGTGAATCATTGTTTTTTGGGACCGAGGGTGGTGTAAGCTTGAGTAAGCGGATTAGGGTAAGTAGCTAAGGGTTAAAAAAATAACTTGATCTAAGCAGCCTTCATAGTAAAGTTTAACTAACTTTATTTCATGAAAAAACCGATCGAGCAATGCTTTCTTTTACTATAAATACAATGACAATTAGTGAACTCATTTCATGATTTAGTTGCTTACTATATTTATTTTATTTATTTATTTATTTAACTATTTATGTACACACAATAATTTTACAGGACATTACATAATTATTAAAACTAAAGTACAAAGGTACTGCTTATCTCTTAAGAAATTTCTGCCAGCAGACCCTCTAAAGGAGAAATGATAAAGAAATGTAGACAATAGTGTGTAAAAATAAAAAGCGAAATGTCTATGTGAATATCTTAACCTAAGTTTATAATATAATATTATTATATTATTATATTATTATTATTATTATAAGTTTATAATATATATTACTACACATGCAAATACATAGCAAATACTATAATATATTTATAAATATATACAAATACACATATAAATAAACATATATAATTATATATCACAGAAGAGAGGAAAAGTAATGCTCTTTCACTCTAAGCTTAAAAACTGAGATCGATTTTAGATCACGAATGCTAGGCGGAAGTGAGTTCCACAATCTTACAGCATGAACGGAGAAGGAGTAGGAATAGTAGCTGGATTTATGAGGATGGGATTTTAGTAGGGATCTAAGGTGAGATCGACAGGGGGCATCGCTAGGACGGGCGTAAGAAAAACGCTCACGAAGGTAAGATGGATAGGAAGGATTATATACAGGGTGAATTTTTCAACTGGGCGTGGTTGGCTATTTTCGAAACTATGAGGAATATCGAAAAACGTTGAAAGGAGTCTCGAGGCCAATTTTGACGAAAACTAAAACTGCATCATTGGATTTTAAAAAAATCAAAAATCCTGGCCAGGAATCGAACCCGCTGATTTTGGAAAAAAAATCACACCCTGTATTATTACACCGTTCGATAGTGTTGCTAATAAGGATCAAATTCTGGGAAGTAATCATATACGGCAAACTTAAGGAAATGGCTGATTTTTAGGAAAATGCTATTTTTCCATGTTACTTTACATCTACTGAGCCATAATTTATTCGAAATTATAAAATTTCATTGTTTTCAATGTCTCACTGGATTTCACGTTTCAACAATCCCACTGTACTTAGCAATACGATATTATTTAGTTGAACTTAAAATAGCATTATTTTAAAGAAGAAACGGTAACTTATGTTTCAAATACAGTCTTTGCCTTGAAGATTAATCAGTTTTTTTGTAATTATACGTTTTCCTTAAGTTTGCCGTATATGAATACTTCCCAGAATTTGATCCTTATTAGCAATACTATCGAACGGTATAATAATACGGGGTGTGATTTTTTTTCCAAAATCAGCGGGTTCGATTCCTGGCCAGGATTTTTGATTTTTCTAAAATCCAATGATGCAGTTTTAGTTTTCGTCAAAATCGGCCTCGAGACTCCTTTCAACGTTTTTCGATATTCCTCATAGTTTCGAAAGTAGCCATCCACGCCCAGTTGAAAAATTCACCCTGTATATATACTGATAAATATCTAGCTCATATACATATAATAAGCCCGAGTTGGGGGTGGGAGGTCTAAAAAGGCCACTTTTGCAGAACCATAGCTAAACGGAACCATAACTGAATATTTTATGAACTGCATCTTTAATTGAAATTTTCTATTTTATTGCTCACTGTAGAATAGATAGGTGTATAGAATATATATGTAGATAGAATAGGTACTTAGTTTAGTTTATGCACACCATACCCATACATATTAAGGGTACCTATTTACAAATATGTATAACTTATACATACGGTGACACAATGAAATATAATTCTACTAAAGTGGCCGTTACAGTTACGAGAATATATTCATATCCTAGTGTTTCACATATCTAAACACGAGCCTCCTAAAGACACAAAGCATATAAGCTAATATCACACTTGAAATCAAATACCAGTTCCAACAAATACCTACTAGTATCACATGGTACGAGTATCTTAACATATCAGTCTGTACCTAATAGACCAGGTATTCACGTATTCCGGATTGCAGCGTCTCCCTTGAGAGTCACTCAACTCCGCTTGAAGCCGGTGCATACTAGTTAATACTGGAATACTCTGGATAGAACCGGTTTTGACGAGGGATGTGATTTGTTAAAAGCATGGATTTATTTGTTAGAGGTTTATTTGGATTGTATGGAAATTAGAATTGCTAAAGGTTTAGCAATAAGGTAGGTATTTTGTATTTTTTTTAATGAGATTTAAGAAAACCTTACACACACAGTACCTTACTATTCTAGAAGAGTGTGTTTTATAGGAAACAAAAATTGATTTGAAGTATTGGTTATTTCGCGGGACTGTCTCACCTGGTAACCGCGGCCCTGGTACATAAAGGGCTATTGTAGGATCACCGTGGATTTTAGTCAGTACAAGTTTGTCCCTCCCGTCCCGCCCTGGGCGGGAGGACTTAAAGGATGATTTTATCACGCAAAAAAAAGTATTGGTTATTAATACTAATGTCTTTCTTTCTTTTATAATAAAATACTAACATCTTCTTCTGTATCGTGGGTGCGTTTACAAACATAATAAACTCACATACAAAAACACCCAGACCCGGAACAACCACCAGGATCATACAAAGATTTGCTCCGTGCAGGAATCGAAACCTCGACAGGCAGCGCAGCAGTAGATCGCGCTGTCACTTCAGCAACTGTGCCGTCCAAATATGAGCACACCGTGCCTAGCAATGATATTATGGTCGCGGGACTTATTTCCATCACCGCGACCCCGGAACACAAAGGGCTATTGAAGGACACCGTGGATTTTAGTCAGTACAAGTCTGACAGTCCCTCCCGCCCTGCCCTGGGTGGGAGGACTCATTTGATGATTTTACCACAAAAAAAAAAATAAAGATAATATGTTTAAGTAAAAAGGTGTAGATACGTTATACGCGCTCAAATGTGGTCAATTGACAAACTTAGAGTATATTTGTCTCTTTTTCACTTGCTTAGCCATTCTACTTTAGCGACTAAGCGTGATGTAGTGTGCTATTGCAATATTTAGTTATTCATGTGTGCGTTAGTGTACCGTTTTTGAAGATAGAATGTCGTGAAGGTAACGTATCTATTCATTTATAATATCATTGGTCCTTAGAAACAACTTTTTAAGATAAAAACCTTGTGCATACGTGTCGTGTACCTATCAACCATTTTTAATTTAAAACACGAAACTAGATCTCTGTAATTGGTTCAACGTTTTATCTTAATTATCGTGAGGGATTACAGTCGGTCCATCAAAGAACCTTTTATTGGTAACCTTCAAGATAAAGGTTCTTTCAGTTTTCATGAAACAATGAGGATATCATTAGTCTTTATTGAAATTTTTTGTAGGTACCTATAACAATTATTTTAACAAAATAATAATTTACCTATTGTAGTTCAGTTTTACCTGGTAATTTAGGTAGGTAAGTAGTGAAAAGTTTCCTAACAAACAGTTAAAATAATAAATACAAGACCTTTATTTTATTCATACATAGGTACATAAACTAACACTTTCTACCAATGATTTCAAAAGTAAGGATACGCCCTTCAGAACATTTTGTCAAAATCTTCTTCATACAAGCAAAAAGTAGCGCCATCTATGATAAACCATACGAACTACGTTCAAGTAGCGTTGCATAAATTGACGACGTGATCTTGTAAGAGCGTACGATTTTTAATCAGAATTAAGAATGTTCTAAATTTAAATAAAATTTTAAATGTAAGAATAATCAAAACATTCACTTACCTAACATTCTTAAAAGAATTATATTCAAAATGACTTGCAGTAAGTCTGTAATACATACTCTTTTTTACAAACTTAAAACGACGTTCGTGCAAAGTTACGTCGTTACTACTGAGTTGCTTCTGTGGGTATATGTAAATCATTACGAAGAAATTAAATAATAACGCATGTGAAGGTAGTCCTAAGATAATGTATGTGAATAGTAAAGGAAGTTAATAAAACCAGTCATAGCCCGACCACCGTGTTTGAATGCTGCCCCCTCACACAAAACATAACATGGCGCAGCCGGTACCTAAACAATTTAATAAACCGATGTGAAAACTTTAAAAAGTCTTTAAAGTTTACAACTTACTTAAATAAATGACGAGTAGCAGTGATTCCGAAACATACCAAGAAGCAGAAGTACCAATTTCGACAAAGCGAACCATGGAGTCTATTTTGCAACCGCCGCAACCGTTCGTTTTTGAAAACGATTTAACGAACGTTACGTCAGGCAACTTAAGTAAGGAATGGGAAAAGTGGAAAAAGGCGTTCAAGATATATTATGAAGCTTGTGAACTGCATCGGAAAGAGAAAATAGTGCAAATCAACATCCTATTACACATCATTGGAGAAAGATGTCGCGAGGTATACGAACAATTCACAGGCGAGTACAAAACTATAGACGACTTGCTTAAGGATTTTGATGCGTTTTTCTTACCACGCAAGAATATTACTATAGAAAGACATACATTTTTTACCCGCGATCAACGTGATTTGGAATCCATAGAACAATACGTATTTGAATTAAACAAAATAGCAGCGAAGTGTGAGTTTAAAGATTTGTGCAGCGAGTTGGTTCGTGACAAGATGATATGTGTAATTAAAGACAGCGGACTCAGAGAAAGACTGTTAAGAGAACCGGATTTGTCACTATCGAAAGCTATAGATATATGTAGATTGGCGGAAATATCTCGAGCCCAAGCAAAGAATATAAAAAGTGAGAATCAGGAACAATCACATAATGTACATGCAGTCTCAAACAACGAGGAGGAAGGGAAAAGCATTTACTATACAAAAAGTACGGCGCCGCGTCATAAGAAACAGCGGAAAACCGGTTCCAGCGGTGCTGATGTCAGGGCCTCCCGATATCAAGGACAGAAATATGAACAGCGCGCGGGTGGACACACGCGTGAATATCAAGAAAAGGAGAGCCGATTTTCAAGACCAGGAGCTGTTTGTGGAAAATGTGGGAAAAACCATGAGAGATATAAATGTCCAGCGTATGGACAGCGATGCAGCGCTTGTAGGAAAATGAATCATTATTCGAGAATGTGTCGTGTGTACGAGGTGCGAGAGGACTCCAGCGACCAGGTAATCCACGCCGTTGATCGTTTTTCTAGTAGTGAATGGACGGTAGCATTAGGTATTGAGGGTAGACTTATCAATTTTAAACTGGACACTGGAGCCGACGTTAATGTTCTGCCAAATAAATACCTTAGCAAAATAAAATTAACACAAGATAAATTAGTTTATACAACGACGAAGTTACAGGGTTATTCAGGAAGTCGGATTAACGTTATAGGTAAATGTTATCTCAAAGTACACTATAAAAACAATACCTATATTTTAAAATTTATAGTTGTAGACACTAATGCACCTCCCATTTTGGGAAGAAGTTCATGCCAAGAGTTAAAATTGTTAAAAAGAGTGTTGAGTATAAAACAAGTGGAAACAAGAAATGTGAATATATTAAATGAGTTTACAGATTTATTTAATGGAATGGGTTGTTTACCTGGTACATATGAGATACAACTAAAAGATGGGGTCAAACCTGTAGTTCATGCTCCACGAAAGTTACCTATTGCCATAAAAGATCAAGTACAGCAAAAATTAAAAGAAATGGTAAATCAGGGTATCATTGCTAAAGTTGAGGGACCTACCGATTGGGTAAACTCCATGACGGTGGTTAAGAAGCCTAATGGAGACCTCCGCATTTGTTTAGACCCGCGCGATCTAAACAAAGCTATAAAGCGGGAACATTTTAAATTACCTACTCTTGAAGAAATAACTGCTAATCTATCCGGTGCAAAATATTTTAGTACACTAGATGCCAAGCAGGGATTTTGGCATGTAAATCTACACCCGGCTAGCACAGACCTTTGCACATTTAATACCATTTTCGGAAGATTTAAATTTTTGAGAATGCCGTACGGTATCTCATCAGCGTCAGAAATATTCCACAAACGTTTATATGAACATTTCGATGATATAGAGGGCGTTATTTTATTTATTGATGATTTACTGGTGTACGCAGAAACAAAAGAATTACATGATCAAAGATTACGTGTTGTTTTGCAACGTTGTAGGGAAATAAATATAAAATTAAATAAAAGTAAATGTAAAATAGGTTTAAGTGAGCTAACATATTTAGGGCACAAAATAACAAAAGACGGTATTAGCCCGGATGAGTCACAAACATTGGCTATAAAGAATATGCTACGCCCACAAAATATAAAAGATGTTGAAAGATTCTTAGGTATGATAACGTATGTCAGTAATTTCATTCCGAATTTTTCTGAAAAAACAGCTGTCCTTCGCGAGTTGTTACGAAAAGACATAGCTTGGCACTGGGATAACAGGCATGAACAATGTTTTGAAATGTTAAAAAGTCAGTTGACTAATCCACCTGTCCTAAGATACTACACGCTTGAAAAACCAGTAGTCATTTCAGTAGACGCGAGTAAAAATGGTTTAGGAGCCTGTTTAATGCAGGATAATAATCCAGTATGTTACGCTTCGAAATCATTAACAAAAACTGAACAAAATTATGCTCAAATCGAGAAGGAATTGTATGCTTGCGTATTCGCATGTGAGAGATTCTATACATATATATATGGACGTCATGATGTGACCATAGAAACAGATCACAAGCCGTTAGTCAGTATCATAAACAAACCTTTGGTGAATGCGCCTGCACGCCTACAAAGGATGTTAATGAGACTCCAACCATATTCGTTCACACTCACATATAAACCGGGTAAGTATTTATATATAGCAGACGCATTGTCACGAGCGCCGTTGCCGGACACTGACAGTAGCACTACGCGCGATCACCTCGAAGCACAAGCACAGGTTTGTGCCATAACAACGATGAATCCGCTAACAGATTCCCATTTTTTGGATATACAAAAATGTACTAGAGAAGATAATGAAATGCAAGCGTTAAAAAAAATTATTAAAAAAGGATGGCCCTTGGCGAAAAATAAAATCAGTAATGAATTGAAACCGTATTGGGACAGCAGGGATGAGTTAACAATTAATTATGGGTTAATATGGAAAGGCAACCGAATAGTTATTCCAATCTGTATGCGGAAAGAAATGTTACAAAAAATACATATAGGTCATCTAGGTATAGAAAAATGTAAGCTTAGGGCTAGGGAAATCATGTTTTGGCCAAATATGAATTCACAATTACAAGATTATTTATCACGCTGTGAGGCCTGCTTAACATATAAAAAAAATAACACAAAAGAACCGTTAATCCCACATGACATTCCTGACAGAGCCTGGTATAAAATAGGCACTGATATCTTTCACTATGGCATTAAATCTTATCTGATATTAATAGATTACTACAGTAAATTTGTACAAGTTGTTGAGTTGTGTTCGACTACATCTTCAGAGGTAATCAAACAATTGAAAAATATATTTAGGTGTTACGGTATACCTCAAATACTAATGTCTGACAATGGCCCGGAATTTTCCTCTAATTTGTTCAGGGAGTTTTCAATTCACTGGAGTTTTAAGCATATTACATCTTCTCCTAGGTACCCACAATCAAATGGTCAGGTAGAAAGGGCGGTCCAAACAGTAAAAAACATGATGAAAAAGACCAACTTTCAAAAAACTGATTTCAGTTTAGGCTTGTTAGAATATTTGAATACGCCGATAAGTAATGAGTTAAGTTCACCTGCCGAGCTATTATACAACAGAAAATTACGAAGTATAATTCCGTGTTCACCACATTTTCTTCGACCAAATGTGCAGAAAAATGTGTTGAATAAATTAGAGAATCGTCAAACACAGCAGAAAAAGTACTTTGATATAGGATCAAAAAAGTTAAAACCATTAATTTTAAATCAAAAAGTCAGAATAAAGCTAAGTGATCGTTGGACTTCTGGAATCATTCAAAGTTTGTTACCTAACAGATCTTATTTAATAAAAATGAATTCTGGACAAATATTAAGAAGAAATAGAAAACACATTATTATAGACTCAGAAAGACAAAATTGCCAACAACCACACGATCATTATTGTAGAAATACATACGACGACATACTTATAGACGGGTCACAAAATAACATAGGGCCGGTAGATGAGTCACGCGACGGCTCCAGTGTTCCGACAACAACACACATAGATAACGGCACCACTAATTATTATAAAACTCGTTCTGGCAGGATAGTGAGACCACCTGATCGCTGGGGACAATCCGTCTCAAGCAAACCACAAGGCGCTGATTAGACACACTACTACGTGCGTCGGCACCTTTGGCGCAGTAGCTGAGTGATAGGACTGATGCGCTGCGTGCCGTACCCGTAAGGGTTCGACTCCCGCACGGCATTTTGTATGTTCAACCACGTTCAACAAAGTAATTAAGTAGGTCCGGGTTTTTTGACTTTTGTGCATGTATGTTTGTTTGTTTAAATTAAAATTAATGATTTTAAAAATGTATTACTATTATTGCAAAGTTAGACATTAAAGTTAAAATTTTAATAATTTATATGAAAAGGGACTAGGAAAATAATATATACTATCCCTTCCCACAAATAAGTAATCATATTTAGATGAGTAAAGTTATTGTTTACTGATTAAAATTGAATAAAATTACTATTTATTATTATTAATTCTTTATTATTTTATTCTTTTTTTTTTACTAATTGATTTTTGTTTAATAATTTGCAAATTACTATTAAATTAAATTGAATAATTATATCATGTTAAATGTGAACAACTATGAATTATGTAATGTAAATAAATAATATTATTATGCATGAGTAAGTCAATAAATGTTTGTTAATCACAATTAATTATTTTCAATGAAGAAAAGATGAGGATTATTATGATTGTATGTTATGATAAATTATTATTGTTGATCATAATCCTGTGACCAATTAAAATTATTTTATTATTTTGTAATACTGTAGCTGAAACTAGTCACACTCAATTATATATTACCATCTATAGTATAGCACGCATGTATGAAATGTATAACTGTTTTGAATTTAATAAAGAAAGGGGTTGTGGGTATATGTAAATCATTACGAAGAAATTAAATAATAACGCATGTGAAGGTAGTCCTAAGATAATGTATGTGAATAGTAAAGGAAGTTAATAAAACCAGTCATAGCCCGACCACCGTGTTTGAATGCTGCCCCCTCACACAAAACATAACAGCTTCAGCCCGGAACGACAGCTCCGTGATTGGCGGCGGGCCGAATTACAGTCTGTCTATGAAGGCATGATACGAAAATATTCCGCAGCGCCCTCATCGATTGTCATGATCTCATAGACATACTGTACACGGCGGGCCAAAAAACTGGTGCCATTTTCGTTGTTTGGTAGGGCCTGTCCTTTCTGTTTAAGTCAATGCTTTCTACCCATGGGGTAGAAAGAAACTACAGAGCACCATCTGCTACGATCATTACATACCCATATCGCCTCATTCACATTAATTTATAATGAGGGTTTTTTTTAAACTATTTTTTTTAATTCTCATAAATGAAACTTCTCCTTACGTTGAAATGAGTTCATACAGCAACCGCAATATTTATAATTTTTCTGCTGCCCAAATATAATGTGTTGTCTCAGTATTAGCTTAACCGAGTTAGCCCCTTCGTACACTAGGCGACGCAAGTCTCCGATACTTTACGATATTGGTATACGACGCGTGCCTGTGTCCGAACTTCTATGGATTGTATTCCGATAGTCGCTTGGATACCGAAGTCGCAAGGTATCGGATACTGCACGCGTAGCATGGCGATTCTATCTCTATTCTACCAAGAAAAGACAAATCTATTTCGTCGTTATTTCCATTTAAATCGACTGTTCTACGGCGCCATGCTACGCCTGCAGGAGTCGCCTTGTGTACGAAGGGCCTTACGCTTCATCTAAAAATAAACCATATGGGTATAAGCACAGGTATAAGCTTGAATACTATTCCTACAGAAAACTGTTACCAATTAAGTTTATTAAACAAATGAATTTATAAGAACATTAAACGTAGGTAGCTGAGTTAAGGTCAAGTTAACAAAAAGTTCGTTTAGATTTGGACCTAAGTCGTCACAACAACGTTTCCTAGGCCTCGATATGCGACATCGCCCATCATACTTGACCTAGTAACTTAATATCTAAAGATAATTGTTAGCCCCTTCGTACACTAGGCGACGCAAGTCTCCGATACCTTACGACTTTGACATCCATTGACGAGTGCGTGTTGTTGAACCTCTATGGATTGTATTGCGATAGTGGCCTGGATACCGAAATCGTAAGGTATCGGAGATTTGCGTCGCCTTGTGTACGAAGGGCCTTAGAGCCATTAGCGAGTTCTATTTATTATTCATCTCTCTCTACCGTATCAGAAGATAAAACAGACTGAAGAGATTGAGCAGTGACTTTACTTGTTATCAAGATCGTATAACAACGCCAACTGAAGAATAAGATCAATTCCCTCAACAATTTATAAGCCACCCCTCTCGAGTATCAAACCTTAGAACTAGAGGTAATGATTTAAATCCTTAGATTGACCACTGTGCCAAAAAATGGTCGCGTTTTTGTTGCGTTTTGACATATCTGGCACACATTATTTTCTCATGTTTACATAAAATTGCCTTGTCGTTGTCTGATGTCATGACTGGCCGGTTGGTCTAGTGGTTAGTGACTCTGACTGCTATGCCGGGGGTCGTGGGTTCGATTCCCACACAGGACAAATGATTGTGTGATGAGCATGATCATTTGTTCTGTGTCTGGGTGTTATTTATCTACAATATGTATGTATTTAGAAATATATAAGTATGTTTATCAGTTGTCTAGTACCCATAACACAAGCTCTGCTTAGCTTGGGACTAGATAGTGTTGTGTGATAGTTGTGGAATATTATTATTATTGTGTTGGTACGGTTAGCGCATTGGTCTGTTACACAGCGTGGCGCAGGTTCGATTCCCGCACGGAACAAATATTTGTATAATCTACAAGTAATTTTGTTCAGGTTTAAGTGTTTGTGTATGTGAGTTTCTATGTTTATAAACGTACTCAGGAAAAAAAAAATTATAGTTGAAAGGTTCATTGAAATGTATGGAAACAGTGAACTAACACGCAGATTTAGTCGCAGATGGTGAGATGGCATGACATCTATCTCATGTTTGCGAACGTTTGGTAAGTACATTTTACCATATCTAAGGTTCTAAATCTTTGACCAGAGGTAATCAAAGACGGTCAATACCCGGAACAATTTATTATAGATAGTAGGTAGTATTTGCGTTCTATCAACGGATAATCGACTACTAGTTAAAGTTCAATGGGAATCTAAAATAGATTCTGAAACTGAAAGTTATGTCTGAATGTGTGGAATTTACATTAAGTCCATGAATAGCCTAAACTTGTTTGAGGAAGATTTAGTACTTACCGATTTCCATTGTTTGCTATGAGTCATATAACATGTGATCTTTTTGAATTAATATTTATACACTCTTTTCAGCTGCTCAGTAGGACTGATCCAATCAAATCTTCCGATGGATTGTCTTCCGGAAAGGACTTTCAGACTAGTCCTGACTAAAATCCGGTGTTCCTTCAACTTTTAAGTAACGGTTTAGCTGTTTACATAGTCCCAATAAAAGTACCTGACGCAGAAATTGAACCCGGCATCTCATTTTCGGCTGTACAGCAGCAATAAAAAACAAGGTGCTACTACGACAGGTATGTCTGTTTATTCCTAGGTACCAAATATACTGCTACGAAATCCAATCTCCACAATAAATTCTTCCATCAGACCTATAAACTGGATAGCGTATACCAATGTCATCTACAACCTGACAATCCAATTTCATCTCAACCTGCCCGTCTCAAGGGGTTTGCCCGATCGGCAGCAGAATCCCGAGTATTCAATGCCCGTACTTATTCTGTACGTAATGTATTGCGAAGATTTCCGAAGATGCGCGGAGATTTGGGGATCCGTTTTGGCAACGATTGCCTTTTGTGAGTCGTTTTGGGTCTAAATGTTGGATTTCTTGTCTGTAGGTCTGTTTTTGAAGTGAGAGGGAAACATAGTGCAAGAAATATTAAGGCGGAAACTCATTATTAAAACACGACGTGACCCGATGAAACTTGATGCGTGTAGATTCGAATCAAATGTGCATGGCGTCGCGTCAGATGTTCATAGTGTGATTCTATGGTCTATTAGAAAACAATACATTTGATTCGACTCAACACGCATCGCGTTTCATTCGTCGCGTCTTTAATGTGTTTCCGCCTTTATTGGTTATGTATATCGGAATGGACGAGAAAATGTGCCAATCTTCTGAATGTTTAATATGAAATTGCTAATCAATCAGTTCTATAGGATGGCTTCCTTTATGTCGTAGTGTGTACATTGTTGTATTTCTAAAATCTAAGGCATAATACTTAACATATATTAACTTTCTTCGTTACTTCTCCCCACGTTTCTAATTTTTAACTGTTCAAACCACAGAAATATTAACGAAATTTTAACTGCACTTTCGTTTAATTTTCGTAAAAAGTTCGAAAGTTTCTGCTTTACTCATTTTCTTCCTCCTTGGCTGATCCCTGTTGCTTCCTCCGTGGCTGTTTATAAAATATGTCATAATAGGTTGTTATATCATTTGAACATTAACACTACACTGGTAGGAGCCATAATTTACAGTGATCTACAAAAGCAGCTCGGGCCAACGAGAATTAAAATCCTCACACTCGATTTTCTCCATACCTAAAGCAAAATTACATTCCTACTACTCAAAAAAATCCTATTACTCACCACAGCTTTTAATCCCATCGAGAGTCCTGAAAAACGTAGTACCTCTTTCAAATGAAAACTTTCTTACCGTTGATTAAAAATAAAACATCTCACTAAGGTAGCTCTACACATGTCCTCTGACTAGGGCTAGCATACGTCCGGAAATTTTCGGTTTTGTTACTTGTACGGATTTTGCCCGGTTTTGTTACTTATACGGATTTTGTTCGGTTTTGTTACTTGCACGGATTTTGTCCGGTTTTGTTACTTGAACGGAGTTAGTCCGGTTTTCACTTTTACCACTTTCGTCCGTTGTGTTGATCGGCCTAGTCTTTTCACAACTATCTTGGGTCTCTTGGTCGGCTTCAATTCTAATTGCATGCAGCTGAATGCCAGTATTTAACACGCCATGCCGTGCCAGTTAGTACAGGTTAGTATACTACCCCTTCGGAAGACTGGTTGTCAAAACTTTCAGACTATTCACAACCTTTAACTACTGTCAAAGAATAACAAATGACAGCCGGGACTAACGGTTTAGTTTTCAGAAACACGGAGGAAACTCGACACGGTGGCCCATCTACCGTCCAACCTAGGCAAGCACCACTTAACCTTGAAGAACGACCTACTTGGTTATTATTAGTTGACCACAAACACCTCTATCACTTTCGAATCATAAAGAAAACAATTGCTAATGCCATGAAAAATCGGAATGATGAGAAATGCTTTAAAAATGTCCCGGATTACAGATAAGACTTTTAAAAACTTGAATCTGGTAACCCTATCTGCTACATTTATCCCCTACAATCCCCTGGGTGGCAAGCTCTCGAGTAGATCGAATACACTACATGGAGGACAGATAGATTCCCCTGTTTATTTGTTCGTACAATGTGAATTATTTCCCTGATGTATCGTTCGTAGGTATGGTGCGAGTTGTCCAGGTAGAAGTTGAGTTTATTGAAGTGCCTTGGTTGACAAAATTTGATAGATTTTCAATTTTGAAATCTAAGGGTCGTTCTGTTTCAATGTGCTAGCAGTGTCACGTGTGAATATTACTGTTATGGAATGATTCCAATAAAATAGTGAATGGCACATTTGCACGTGTAATTCACCTGGTCAAAAATTTTGACTTCAAAATCCAATGATGCAATTTTAATAGTCGTCAGAATCTGCCAAGAAACGCCTTTCAGTATTTTTCGTTATTCCTATTAGTTTCAGTACACCCAGTTCGAAAATACGCCTCTTATAATTGAATCATGAATATTATGATCTTACGAGTGGATTTTCCAAAAATGTCTTTCGTGGCAATTTTATTACGAACACATGTACTCAGCTTATTGCAATCCACTGCTGAACATAAGCCTCAGCCAGGAGAGTCATCCTGAGGCTATATATACCACATCCTGTCTGCCTTCTGCCTTCTGAATCCAAGCTGTCCCAGCAAACTTTTAAGGCTGCGGTGCCACAAAGGCGGAGCGGAGCAGAGCGGAGACGAACTATGCCGCGATTCACCAATCACATGGCTTGAGTGGAGAAGAGATGTGGATTTCGAACCATGTGATTGGTGAATTGTAGCACAGCTCGTCTCCGCTCCGCTCCGCTCCAACTCAGTGGAACCGCAGCCTCAAGGTGTTTTCGTTTATGGTGGTCTCCATTCGAGAACTTTCCTACTCCACCTTTCGTCGATTCTACTACAGACATGACCAGTCTATTAAAACCTAACAATATATTTCAGAAACTAACTGCGACCTTAATAAAGGATGAGGAACAAATTGTAGCGACTAAACCCCATCTCGGGAGACAGGAGACATTTTATCTAAAATTTATGAGTCATTAAATAAACAAAGGATATTCTTTGGGAGCTATTCGTTGTGAACAACATTCTTTGTCGGCCATTTTAGCGTTTAATTGTTTATTAGAGCGTTTGAAGTATTTACAGTGCTCTATTTTTGTTTAAGACTAGCGGCCCGTCCCGGCTTCGCACGGGTGGACGTCCTCTAAAATCGGGACCGGACTCCCTCTGATTACAAACAAAACTAAAAAAGAATTATCCGAATCGGTCCAGCCGTTTTCGAGTTATGAGCTTAGCAACACATTTTGCGATCCATTTTTATATTATAGAAGATTTTTTTTTGTTGTTTGAGGTAACTAAGTACTCTATTTTCTTGGAATAAATGAACGGACGGCAAGTAATGAGTGACTGGCCGTCTGATGATGGACAACGCGTCGTGTTCCACGCTCGCCTCACAGAGCTGTCAAATGTCTGCCGGGGTCGTGGAACTGTCTCAACAGGTAACCGTGACCCTGGAATGTAAAGGTGGACGGTAGGACTTATTTGATGTGATTACCACCTAAGCAAAAGTGGGATTTAACGATAGAATGAACAGATAAACTAATTTTTATGGCACAAAATTGGCAAAGTAAATAAACGTCTAAGTTTCCGTTTCTTGTTACTATTGGATACTAACCTTTGTAGAGATAAAGCTAAGAAGAAGAAATTGGATTTTGACATGTATCTTTCACTCATTATAATTATTAAATAAAAATGGTTTAATTCTATTACTATTTTCTTGGATACAATAGTTACCTTACATCACAAGGAAACATGTAGTCATACTTAGGACTTTTGCCAATTCTTTCATTTAACGACAACGACATAATCATAAATTATCGCACAAATGTAAACGTTTAATCGTTAATTACTATCACATACATCAAAAGAGACTAATTCACAAAATCAACATAATTATTGGTTGTCAAACACTAATCCGAAGCGCCACGTACAGAAGCCAGCAGATCAACCTAGTCTCGGCAATCAATCAAATTTTACCACTCGAACATTAACCGTCCACTCCTATGATAAGGTTAAAAATCCATTAAAGAAATTTCACAGATATAAGGTAGGTTGAAGTGCTAGCGTCTGTACAAACCGGTTTTACAAATAACCGGTCTACGGTCTACATTGAAACCGGTCGCGATTTTGCGACTCACACGCAACTCCTTGCGTAATAGTCGTCTGATTGGTTGTCGTGTCATTGGTATGACAAACGGTTCGTTGGTGCCGCGAGGTATGGTTGTCGGCACGGTTGGTATAGTGGCTGAGCGGCTGTATGCGTATCGTGTTGCGGGTTTTAATCCCGCGAGCTTTAAATATGTGTTTACTCTGTAATTTCCAAGATCAGTACCCCTAGCACGAGTTTTCACTATTTTACTTTACAGAGTTTTTCCAGTATTTACAGCGTTTATTGTATGAAAATATGGTACAGCGCCTCTGGTGTGCGAAGAAGTAACCAATTTTTCCCTTGAAAATTGTCAATTTGAAGTCGTCAAAGTTCCAGTTTACTTTACGTCTCAAATACTGAAAACTCGTGCTGACGGTACAGATATTTGTGTATTTCAGGAGAAATTCCTATACTAGTTTAAAGTAAAATACCGATCAAGTGCGAGTCGGACACGCGCAGGAAATATTTCTTAGATATTATTTATCAATAAAAATGGCATAAAATCATGGGGATCATATGGGAGCCCTTTAATATATATTTTATTATGTGTAAAAAACACCGTTTTTGTTATAGCGGCTACAAAAATACATCTGTGAACATTTTAATTGTCACGGTTCATGAGATACTTCTTTGTGACATAACGGCAGACAGACAGACAAATCGGAGTATTAGTAATAGGCTGGTTTACCCTTTGCTGAAAGGGTAAAACGGGACCCTGTCACGGAACCCTAAACACAGACACACACAGATTACATTCACTTGAAAACTTAACCAAATTTTTATTTTGTATTAATTTCCGTTCCCAATTTTCACAACCAAACCATTCCTTTAACTTACAAGACAACCACAATCTTAAACGTTAGCAAACGCATACAAATGCGTGCACAAACCGGTTCTAACTACTACACACGGCCGATGACACTCACGCGCATATTGCATAACGACCTGGTAATTGGCACGCCATGCCAGTCCGAGCTACACTGTTAGGTAGGCTGGAGAACATTGATTGAAGTACTCTTGAATATCGGTTAACTGTACTGAAGTGAAATTGTATTGGTTTTGGTAAATTGTCTGGTGATAAATGATATGACTGAGCTACGAGTACGTGTGATGATTTTCATTCAAGTATTGGAGTTTTTTGGAGTTACAACTCCTTTCTTTCGATCGAGCTGATGTTTATTAAATTAAAATACAAAAACAGGGAGCCTACTTTGAAGTGTTAAAGCGAAAGTAGTTTCACTGTGGAAAAGAGACAGAGCTATACAAGTCGTCTAGCGCCATTTCGTTCCCACAGAGGAAATCCGTAATGTTCCGACCGAACTAAAATCGTCTTTTTTTGCCATTACAATAATCTTTCGAAAAATAATGATCCGTCCTTCTGCGTGGGAATCATCGAAATACTCTCGAATTAAGAAGTCATAGTCAAAAGTGATTTCATGCCGCGGTTAAGCGATTGAATGCTGAGATGTGTGTCGCGGTTTCGATTCCTGTACGGAACAAGTATTTGTATGATCTCTAGGAAGTTTTCTTGGGGTTTTTATGTTTGTAACATTAAATGTTTGTAAACGCAACCACAATATAGGAGAAATTCCTAGTATAAGGCCCTTCGTACACAAGACGACTCAAGTTTCCGATACCTTACGATTTTAGCATCCATTGACGCATGCCTGTGAACGAATCTCTATGGAATTGTATTGCGAGAGTCGCTTGGATACCGAAGTCGTAAGGTATCGGAGACTTGCGTCGCCTTGTGTACGAAGGGGCTAAGGGTTGTTTCTTATATCTCTCTCCTTCTCTTTTATTTTTAACAACAAGCTCGCTAACAAATCCTTCCGTCTGTTCGACGATCTTTCCGTCCGTATGTCAGTAAGTATGTCGCGTGCTCCCGCGCACGTGCGCTGTCGTGACGACGATAACTCGCTTCAACACTTTCTTTGTTTAAGCGTAAACGCACACTGAATACCAGTTAATTTCGAGAGTAAGATTTCGTTGATAGAAATCTTGTTTTGGGGTGTAGAAACTTTAATTTTTGTTTTTTCTAGAGGCTTTGGTTGATGAAAAAACATAATTGGTGAAATGTGGTACAACTCATAACCTCTGTTTAACCCTTCGGAGGTTACAGGCGTCATGTTATGTAATATCAGCGTTTTAAAACCCCAAAAAAAAATGAAAAAACATAGTTCTATATTGTAATACAAAAAGGTGCTTAGAATGGATTATGGAGGCCGTCTTCCACTCTCATGATACGCTATCATGTGTGACGCCTAGGAAGTCGAGCATCATGACAAGGTGATGTTTAGCCACCGCTAGCGTGCGCTTGCAGACGGCGAGTAATGGGTAGGTCACCATTCGATTAAGGATCCAGGAGGATCCAGGAGGTCCTTAAACTCGCGTCCTTAGACTAGCCGTCGGCCCGAGCCAGAGTCTACGTGTGTCTCAAGGAGCTGTCAGCAAACTGACAGGGCCACCATAGAGTGTGCTCTATGGTGGCCCTGTCGGTATGTCAATCCATTGTGTTCCTTCAGAGGTTTAGGTGTGCCTAAACCTCTGAAGGAACACAGTGGATTGACATAAAAAGTTATATTTCCAGGACATCCTTGTCTCTTCAAAGCTGTAAACTTGCTGCTGTACATAGCATCTACACACGGACTGATTTTTTATCCCATGTAGAAGGACCATGCACCTTTTGAAATGTAACAAGTGATTAAATACTCATCAGATAAAAGATTAAATTTTAAAGTGCTTTCAACAGTATCAACATACATTTAACGCACGAGCGTCTAATCGGGTGAATACACCAATTATCGTCCGAGCAAACCATTACTTAATTAATTAACAATATCAAATAACTTACGTAACACACAAGTTATGGTTCATAACTCGATTAAGTGAAATTTAAGTCATCGTGTTATTTGTTAAACAGAGCGTAGTTTAAGTAATTTCAAGGTAAGTCGCCATTGTTTCAGTTAAACACGTGGTTAAGACAATGCACATCAGCTGATTGTCTAGATTAATTATTACACGTGGAAATGTTTCTGTTTTTTTTACGATGATACTCGTTATTTTCTTCAATGGACAAGCAGTGTTATATCATGGTTTTTTTTTGATCCAGTGTAATCATGTAACGTGTCGAAGAAGCAGCCGCAGCAAATTTTTTCTATATGAAAGGAGGGAAGGCAGATTTTTACGATTTATTGCTATTTAAGAGCCACACGATAAAGCTGATTACATCTGTGACGTTTCACAAGGCTCAGATGAAAACCAACGTCAGGCACCCGTTGGCCAGGCATTTTGCTGAACTTAAATTACATTTTAATTCATAAGTTTACAAATTTCTAATCTTACAGGAAGACCGTTAGTCGAAATTAGTCGAAAGTTCAGTAGCTCTCCAGTTATTAATTGTTTCTCGCCAGTGGTGTACGCCCACGGCGCCGTACGTCGCGAGACGATCTCCGGCCACCGTAGGCGCGGGCATGCGGACAGCGAGTAAAGGGCAACTCGCTGTCCGACCATGGACCATGCCCGGGTCGACGGCGCGTCGTGTTCCACGCGCGCCTCAAAGAGCTGTCAGCAAAAATGACGGGGCCCCCTCTCAGAGGGCCAAAGCCTGCCGGGGTCGCGGGATTTATTTCTATTACCGTGACCCCGGAACATAAAGGGCTACTGAAGGACACCGTGGATTTTAGTCAGTACAAGTCTGACAGTACCTCCCGCCCTGCCCGGGGTTGGAGGTCTCATTTGATGATTTTACCACGATAAAAAAAAAAAAAAAAAATTGTTTCTCGTAATTTTTAATTGTAATTGTGTGTATAAGACTTGCCAAATATATTTTCTTCTTTATTTCCAGCTGTGGGCAGAAACCAGTATTCTTTTTATAATTAAAAAAAATACAGGTAAGTATATAAAAACTGGTTTCTGCTAGTATAAAATTATACACTACGATAATACATGTAAACAAAGCAATTACGCTTATGTAAACCGTGAAAGTGTCAAAGGTGTTCGCTTGGTTTTTCTATTCACGTATTATAGAAGTCTTTAATACGGCCGAAAATACCCCGCCTATTACTCTTGAATGTGTAATGAAGATGTTAAATAGTAGATTGTTTATCTAAGCAGCAACTGACTATCTTATAAGACGATAGTATTTTTATAAATCCTGAGCGTAGCGATGTTTTAAAAGTTTTAGAATCATGTGTAAAACCAGCTTATAAACTATCTGTATGTCAAATTTCATCCAAATTCGTTCAGCAGTTTTTGTACGAAAGAGTAACAGAAATCTTCGCAATCTTTCGCATTTATTGATTGTCCTTAAATATTTGTTGTAACAACTAGAGCAAAAATATTTAACATAATAAAAGTAACAAAAGGAACGGAAAACAAATTCTTCGGTTCAGAAAACACAGTAACAGAACTGTCCGACTAAAAAACAATAGCGCCTTTAGTGGAATTCGCAGCATATTTTTTCACACTTTTTTTATTTACGTTCAGTATTTTGGCAACGTTACCGAATGTTGACTAGATGGTTAACATATCTAGACAAGTTACTTCTTTTATGTTCTTTTATGTAAAATTTCATATAAGTCTAAAAAATATTTAATTGTTTTAGGAAATTAATTGACTTCTTTTTAAAATTTACATAATGACAAAGTTTCTAATTAATAACTAATTAGAAACTTTGTCATTATGTAAATTTATATACTTATAGAATTAGTATAGGATGGCTCGTAGAACTGACAACTGATGGGGAAGAAAGGTTCTCGAGTGGCGACCACGGACCGGAAGACGCAGCGTAGGTAGGCCTCCCACTAGGTGGACCGACGACATCGTGAGAGTCGCGGGAAACCGATGGATGCAAGTGGCGAATTGTCGTTCGGCGTGGTGGTCTAAGGGGGAGGCCTATGTTCAGCAGTGGACGTCTTCCGGCTGATGATGATTAGTAACCAATATTTTAATCAATTTCTGACCTTCTAAATATTATTATTATTTATTATTCGGTTAATAACAAAAATTGTGACAAATACTTAGTTACTTACTGTCTAGTAGTTTTGACTGTTAATTACAGTCACCAACATCCAGATTTAGTACTGACCTGAAATAAAAGAAAACAACAATTAGGCCAAACAAATAATTAAAAAAACATAAAAAAAACATTCATTTATGATCACTTGATCAATTTCTGATGTCTGAGCAAAAATGTTGCAAATTCAAGAAAAATAGATGGATGGATTTTTGGTTACTCAATTACGCCAGAACTACCCCCAGAGCCCTTTATCACGAGTTTTCAGTATTTTACTTTACAGCGTCTTTCCAGTATTTACAGCGTTTCTTGTATGGAAAATGAAACAGCGCCTCTGGTGTGCGAAGAAGGAACTAATTTTTTCCTTGAAAGTTGTCAATTTGAAATTGTCAAAGTTCCAGTTTACTTTACGTCTCAAATACCTACTGAGAATTCGTGCTAAGGATTACTGATCTTGATTTTTCGATTATAAATAGTTTATATTTTGAAATAACACATAGGATATCTTTTATCCCGGTATTACTTTCAGGACAGTACTTAAATACGTCAGCAAAAATCATGTTACAATCAATTTCGTACGTAATTTTCACATCAAAACGTCAGGGTAAGGACCTGTTGTCGGTCGCGTGCCGCACGATGATTACTGTAATTCCGCCATTTTCAAAATGTATTGTACTCATGTGTTACGGTTTCATTTGTCACATGGTGATAACTGTCACGTGATTGGCTGTCGAATTTGTCCTGGTTTCGCACGCGAACCTAGTATTGGTTTTCAATGGGTTATGGTTTTTACTGGATTAAAGTCGACAAAGGAATTTTGTAATCAAATGTTCGTCTAAGTTGCTGGTAAACTTGAGCATAATGAGCATTCTTGAGAATGTTAAGGTGCGTACGGATAGCTCATACATGGTACTCACAGCCAGTTACGCGTGTCCTTAACGCCATGTTGTGTATGCTCGATCCCCATAACTGTACGCGTAGCTACGGGGCGTTCCGGAAACGCCTAAACTGACTACGCGTACCAGGGTAAGTACGCGCAAACCGTTCGCACCAGAAAAACAAACGAGAGGTTTATATCACGAACAAACGTTCTGGCGACCGGGTCGACGGCGCGTCGTGTTCCACGCGCGCCTCAAAGAGCTGTCAGCAAAATGACGGGGCCCCCTCTCAGAGGGCCAAAGCCTGCCGGGGTCGCGGGACTTATTTCTATTACCGTGACCCCGGAACATAAAGGGCTACTGAAGGACACCGTGGATTTTAGTCAGTACAAGTCAGACAGTCACTCCAGCCCTGCCCGGGGTTGGAGGACTCATTTGATGATTTTACCACGATAAAAAAAAAAAACCATACATTTCTATTTTTTTATTTATCTATTCCCGTCACACAAATCCATTCAAAACGAACATAGCCTATTTACAGACAGATCCCTTTGTTGTTCCATTGTTCAGGAAAAACATCTACTAACAACAGATTAACAAAGTAAATACACATCAATTAGCCCTTTCACAAGGAATTATGACAAGCATTAATTGTTGAACAAAATTAATGCCGTTAACGGAACATTTAACGAGTTTAACTGATTAATAATGGGTATTTATGACAAACTAAATTGAAGGGAGGTAGGTATTGAAATCAGCCTGAAAGCAGTTTGTAATTTGATTTATTTTCAAGCCTGAAATGGCTATGAAAGGGTCTGTGTTCTGCGTAACTGAAATTAGTTTCTAATTATATTTTTTGTTCGCTTTGTTGAAAGTTTTCGTCATTAATTATAATCTAGCCTGTTAGTCTAATCAACAATTTTCTTCTAGTTTATTTTTTTAGGGGAACCGTCAAATTTTGTTAAAGGATAATTTGATACAAAATTAATTACGCGTATTTCAAGCGTTTAGAAAAGAAAGTGGCTGTTTTTTGGGACACACCCACCACACTATTCCCAAACCACTGCAACTCCTGTAAGCCAGAATCAACAGTGGCAACCAGAAAAGCGCCGAGACAAATGAACTCGACGTGTCCCCGAGAATGAATTTACCTGTCTTGGATCTTGCAACTAAGGCCCTTCGTACACAAGGCGACGCAATTCTCCGATACCTTACGATTTCGGTATCCAAGCGACTGTTGCAATACAAATCCAAGAGGTTCGTACACAGGCACGCGTCAATGGATGTCAAAGTCGTAAGGTATCGGAGACTTGCGTCGCCTAGTGTACGAAGGGGCTGAGTGGCTATGTCATTCATCGTTTCAGCTTATCCATTGCTGGACAATGGCCTCCCCAAGAAGCTAATTATGCATTACATATCCTACATGTAGGATGTTGACTGGCCTATTGGTCTAGTGGTTAGTGACCCTGACTGCTATGCCGGGGGTCGTGGGTTTGATTCCCACCCGGGACAAATGTTTGTGTGATGAGCATGATCATTTGTTCTGTGTCTGGCTGTAATTGATCTATAATGTGTATGTACTTATAAATATATAAGTATGTTTATCAGTTGGCCAGTACCCATAACACAAGCTCTGCTTAGCTTGGGACTAGATGGCGTTGTGTGATAGTTGTGGAATATTATTATGCTATGACTTGTGAAAGTAAGGTCCGCTTGGTTTTATATTGAGATCTTAATTTTGTTGTTTGAATGTTTAAACGCTCAAACAAGGGAATAAAAGATTCAGCTTCAAACGAGTGGGTTACGATGACGCGGGTTCGAGTCCCACTTGCAGCAGAATTCTTCTTTCCCCAAACATTGTATGAAAATAGTATTTTAAGTACGTACTCAATTTCTAAGAACGTCTGGTCTAAATAAAGAGCCAATTAGCCAATAAGCCAACTCCTGACCTTGCTACTTACAATGTGAATTCAATAATAAATCTATTATTAGTTCACAATACATTGAATTTTCCTTTGTGTTACTTCCTATGTTATTATGAAAGATTTTTCGTTCAGGAAACGATGGATTTTCTTTTATATTACTGTAACTCTATAAATATTATATTCAACAGATCAGCTTTTTGTTGCCGTTGTTGGTTTCTTGTATCTCCTATCCTAAGTAATATTATTGCTGATTTGTAATGAATAAGCCATTTTCAGATAAGTTGTAGCACGATAGCGGTGACAGCAACGAAGCCAGTTATGACAAGCCTGTAATGACATGTGACCAGAGGCCAGTTTCCCCCTAAGCTTTTTCCCATGGTATTCTTGCCCACATATTCGGCCGAGTTTACCATTACTGTTTCTACTCCTTGTAAACTGGGGCCTTAGTTAAACAGCATACGAAACCAGGCGACAATCGTTATCGTTCATCAGTCACCAATACATTTTCAACTTTATACCCCAGCGCGTAAAGTTGAAAATCTATTAAAAACTGCTAATCGATGATGAACGAAACAAACGAAAACGATCTGTGAACTTCAATAGATTTACAACTTTACGCGCTGGGGTATAAAGTTGAAAATGTATTGGTGACTGATGAACGATAACGATTGTCGTTTACTGACGAATGCTGTTTGACTAAGGCCCCTGGGCCGCGGACCAGAGGCGAATTTCCCCATATAAGCCGTTTCCTCGGTGTCTCGAAAAGTACAGTAGCAGTTGGTCCCGGCTGTCATTTATAGATCTTTGAAAATCGTTACTTTTAGTAGTCAGAAGCTCTAAAAGTCTGACAACTAGTTTTACCATGGGGTATCGTATAACCCAGTAGGTTGTGGAGGTCCGATAGGCAGTCGCTCCATGTAAAATACTGACATTCAGCTGCATCTGATTCGACTGGAAGCCGACCCCAATATAGTTGGGAAAAGGCTAGGCATCTGATGATGAACAACACTGCTGGACTTGGGAATCGAACGTGGTACCTCGTTGAAATAAGAGCCCAACGTCGCACCGTGTAAATGAAAGGTGGTAAATCCAGTTCAAAGTACTTTTGCAGCTCGTAAAATGGCCGACAACCAACTAACATAAATTGTAATGTTCTAGAATCTAGTTTCTTTACTTCTTGCATGCAAATAAATGGTTTTATACTGTGAAGGCAGTTTTCTAATTAACTAACGTAATGTAACCCTGTTGTTTATGTGTTTATGCAGTTTTTTTTCTTCTTTTTTATGACAAAACAGGGTAAATAAATACAATAGTTTCCGTAAGAGTAGGTACAAATCTAACTTCTAAATTATCTATTTTAAATGTTACTAAAGTTTGTGAGGATTGATGGATGGATGTTTGTGACTCTTCCACACAAACTGCTGAACGAATTTGGATGAACATTTGGAACACAGATAGTTTGTAGCCTAACTTTCTAGGTATAACATACCCATGAGGTAATTTTAGAGTTTAACTTAAGTCTGAGAAGAAACGGCACGTTTTTATTTCTAAATGAAATGAATTGCCGAACGCACTTTTTATTTCATGATCAGTTAAGCCATTGGAACGTCCCAAACAACAAAAATCGAAAACAGTTGTTAACAATGAGTCCGCGTGTTGCACTATGACCTAATCCCTACACATGGTGGACTGTGTTCCAGTAATGGACATTCTACAGGATAACTAGGCTTATGCATAATGACATACAAACATAAATACACACGAAAACATATCCCCTGAAAACTACACTGCACGCGAGCAAAAGTATGGAATCAATCCGATTCCGCGCAATCTTGAATCCTAAATAACTAGTTAAAAAATAAATTTTAATTAAATGATTTAAAAGGTGTAGCTGGCCATTTGAAAGATTTAACTGTTAAGTTGAAATGGCAGTGGGCAGACCATATAGCACGCAGAACTGATGACCGATGGGGCCGTAAGGTTCTCGAATGGAGACCACGCACTAAGCGCAGCGTAGGACTTCCACCCACTAGGTGGGCAGACGATCTTATGAAGGCCACAGGATCCCGCTGGATGCAGGCCGCTTACAACCGGTCCTACTGGAAATCTAAAGTGGAGGCCTATGTTGTATGATGATGATGATGAACTGTTAATTTCAAATTGATATGAAATTCATTCAAATGACGCCATTATTTAAGAAGGAACTATCACGAATCAATTCCAAGTAAGAGATTCTATACTTTTGCTCGCTAGTGTAGATAGCGTTTCGCGGGACTTATCGAATTACCGTGACCCCGGAACTTAAAGGGCTATTGAAGGACACTGGGGATTTTAGTCAGTACCTCCCATCCTGCCCGGGGTGAGAGAACTCATTTGATGTACGACGATATGACGTAAAAAAAAGTGTAGGTATTCCATTCTACACCATGGTTCTCGTTTCCATCATTGCAAATATTTCTCCCCAACCTGTATAAAATTCCCCAACATTATGCCAAAGAAAATCGTAAAATACCGGAACAAAGAACTGACATATTAATTGCAGTTCCGTTGGTGCACGTCTCTGATATAAGTTCTGCCCGAATGGACGCACTGGGGCAAAGTGCCTGTTTAAATTATACATGGTTTCCTGATATGAAAGACAGTGGTGTCTGCTGAATTCCTAGTATTATTTTAAAATATTAGTTAGTTGTGAAACAAGAACTTCATGAGATTCAACCTTTTTTAGGGTGCAGAAATCCATAAATTAGTCCTACCCCCCAGGGTGGAGCGAAAGCAAATCCGAAGAGACAAAAACTCCCACTTTAATATTTAATTTTAACGTTTAGTTGCCTCCTCACAGCTGGAAAAATAAAAACCATCTTTCAGCCACGTTTAGGATATTTCATAAACTTAGGGGATGTTGTTGTGAGTCCTCCCACCCCGGGCAGGGCGGGAGGGACTGTCAGACTTGTACCGACTAAAATCCATGGTGTCCTTCAATAGCCCTTTTTGTTTCGGGGTCATGTAACGATCATTTATCCAGGTCTTAGTGAGTAAAAGACTCCCTCTCCTTCAGTTGCCCTTTACGTTCAAGGTCGTACGGTTTACTGTTTAGACTGTCCCGCGACCCCGGCAGACGTTTGACACCGGTTCGGCTGCAGTTCCTTGAGGTACGCCTAGAATACGACACGTGGTCCGTCCTGCCTAGTCCTTGATCAGACGGCGAGCATTACTCGCCATCCACAAGCTCATGTAGCGACACGCTATCAATGTTCATTGTCTACAATACTTTATCAGTGATTTGTGATAATAATGATTAATTCGTTTTCCAAATCAATACTGCTAAAGAATGAGTTTATAAGGGGAAGTTTGAAAGTAGCACCTGTTACAGAAAAAATGAAAGGAAATCGTCTGTTTTGGCATGGACATGTGAAGAGGAGGGATAACACTCATGTGACTAAGAGATTGATGAGTAAATATGTTGATGGATGGAAAGGAACCGGAAGGCCAAAGAAAAAATGGATGGATTGTGTAAGGGATGATATGAATGAAAAAGGAGTAAATGATACGGTGACGTCTGATAGGGGAGAATTGAAGAAAAGTAAAATGGGATAAGGGTAGAAAAATGATGAAATCAACACTGATAGGCAACACGCATTCGTTTAACAATGTTGTGGTTACGTTTATTTTTCTTGTAGTTCTCTTGTAATGTTTGATAACACGATCTTTATTTGTTTTTAGCAACCAGTTGAGATTTTATTGTCTTTGCTTTGTTTAGAAATAACCTCTGAACTTTTAGTCTGTTGTTGACAACACATTGTGTTTGTTAACACTACAAGTATTATGAATCCGTACTGTAGTTATGATTATATATCTATAATCTATAATCTTCTATAATATATATAAAAATGAAACCCGTTTTCCGTTGTCACGACATAACATGAAAACGGCTTGACCGATTCGGATAATTATTTTTTTGTTGTGTTTGTAACCATCGGGACCGGGTTTTAGACAGGGTCCTCCACCCGTGCGAAGCCGGGACGGGCCGCTAGTTCTTCATAAATTAACAACATTACACCCGACTCTGTTTTTACCTTCATCAAATGAGTCCCCCAGCCTTGATTGGGGCGGAAGGGCTGTCAGACTCGTACTGAATAAAATCCACAGTGTTCCTTTAATTAACAGCCTTTCACGTTCCAGGGTCACGGTTCCCCCTTTACACAGTCCAGCGACCCCGGCAGGCGTTGGGCCCTCTATAGTGTCACGTTAACTGGCAACTCGGCGTATGTCAATTCATCAGAAATCCTAAAGTGACTAGTAATCTTTTTAATTGTTAATGACCTTCCCACATTTGAGTCTTCTATTCCCAGAAAACGATGACTAAATAAATTCGTCTAATCAACAAGATCTAGATAATTACTTCCAAGCATTGAAAGGAAAACAAATGACACATTTGTCACTGGTAGGTATCACAGAACATGCTAGATATAAAAACAATCTATCTCGGTTGCTACCTTTAATTTATCGTCGTAAAATCATCAAATAAGCGCGGGTAGGACGGGAGGGACTGTCAGACTCGTACTGAATAAAATCAACGGAGCTTTCAAGAGCCTTTTAAGTTCCAGGTTCTTGGTTACCTCATAAAATAGTCCCGCGTTCCTGGTCAGCTTTGGCCCTCTATGGTGGCCCAGTAAGATTGTTGACAGCTTTCAGTACCCCTAGCACGAGTTTTCTGTATTTTACTTTACAGAGTTTTTCCAGTATTTTCAGCGTTTATTGTATGAAAATATGGTACAGCGCCTCTGGTATGCGAAGAAGGAACCAATTTTTCCCTTGAAAATTGTCAATTTGAAGTCGTCAAAGTTCCAGTTTACTTTACGTCTCAAATACTGAAAACTCGTGCTGACGGTACTGAGGCGCGCGTTGAACATGACGCGCCGTTGAACCAGGCATGGTCCATGATCGGTCGGCGAGTTACTCATTACTCACCTTACGTTGCTCGTGCGCACTTTAGTGTCTAGTTAGAATCTGATGAGTGCCTACTGTGCATACTATGGACGTTACTTTTGGTGTGACGATCATGTAAACTCGGAAACACGAACTTTAACGATGTACGATTTTTTTCTGGTTTATCTGTACTAGCTCATGTATGTATGGCGTCAAGCTTCAGCCAGCATTAGTCATGAAAACATCGAATCATGCGCAGCTGTCGGATGATTGTTTAAACTTATTAAGGGGTTGAGGTTAATCTCGTATTTCCTGCACAGAACTCTATTGTTCCATCTCTTCTTCTTAAAAATATTTATGGAGTTATTAAGAAGTAGGTATATCTTTGTTTTATTAGAAATGGGCAATGAGATCGAAAAGCAACTGTTTGGAAATAATGAAACCCACTTGTAAAAACACAAAAATGTGTAAAATAACTTTTGAATGGAATTGTTGGAAGTCAGTGACTTTGATTTTTATTCCTTTGAAATTTTTGTCAATGCATAAATATGCGAGCAGCAATTTTTGCTTATTTCAAGGGATAGATACCGTCATCGAATCCTGACCTGATTATCATGAGCTCATTTCTGCAGTACTTATACCCTTTCAAAAGAAAAAAATATTTTTCAAATCGGTCCAGGCGCCATCGAGAAATATAAAAAATGGTGTATTCCCACTTGAGCAACAATTTTCATAGAAGCATTTTCAGTATTAGTAGGAAATAGTTGCTCAGATGGGAATACCCCCAAAAAATATCCGACGAATTGAAAACCTCCTCCTTTTTTCAATTTCGATTAAAAATTACCAAGTGCAAAGCTAGGACGGGCTGCTAATTTAAATTAAAAAGAAAAAAAACATTATGTCATTGTATACATGTATTCTGTATCCTCATTTTATCGATGAACTAATTACTATCCTACGTCACTCCAACGGATCCGGGCCCGACAAAGGACTCGCTAGGTCAGTCCGAGGACGTCGGTCTACATCGGGTCGACGTCGGGTCATGCGAGTAGACTGGTATATCATTATCTGTCAACTAAGTTTATCAATACTATTATGACAGACTGTCTGAGATTGTCTAAAATATAAGCCAAGTTTGATATGTTGTTAAATAATAAGAATATGAGATAATTAAAAAACTAGACTAATAAGCCACATTTTAGTTCCTCTGTGTAATGGTATATTTTAAATTGTATCATTTTACACATTATAAAAGGCACGGGTCAATTTTGAATGATACAAGTATAGCACACGTTTTCTAGTAGCAAAAGAGCTATAAATATAAAATAAAAACACTATAATTAATTTTGATTAGAATTATCTATATATATAAAATTCAAAACTGACTGACTGATCTGACAACGCACAGCCCAAACCGCTGGGCCTAGAATCTTGAAATTTGGCATAAGCCCTCCTTATACCATGTAGGTGAGCACTAAGAACGGATTTTGCGAAATTCGGCCCCTAAGGGGTTGTTTTTGGGGTTGATAGTTTGTATGAAACTTCGCTACTACAGGTGCTAGGAATTCCAAATTTTGCATGGGGTGTCTTTTTAGAACGTAGATGCTCAGTATGATGGGATTTTGCGAAATCCGACCCCTGAGGGGTTTGTTTTTGGGGTCGATAGTTTGTATGAAACTTTGTTACTACAAGTGCTAGGCGTCTCAAATCTTGCATGCCGGTTCTTTTTAAGACTTAAATACTCAACAAGTTAGAAATTTTGTGAAACTCGACCCCTAAGGGGTTGTTTTTGGGGTTAATAGTTTTGAGACTGAATTTTTTACATATGGATTCTTTTTTGGACGTAAGTGATACTAAAGACAGGATTTTGTGAAATTCGACCCCCAAGGGGTTGTTTTTGTTGTTGATAGTTTGAATGAAACTTTGTTACTACAAGTTCTAAGAGTCTCAAGACGTAAGTGATAGTTAAAACGGGATTGATGTATTGATAGTTAGAGGTCTCAAATTTTACAGGAGGTTCTACTTTAGACATAGATTCTCACTAAGAGAGGATCTTGCGAAATTCAACCCCTTAAGAGTAGTTTTGGGGTTGTTAGCAAGGAATCCCAATATATTCATTGGGGTTATTTTTAAGAACGTAGGTACCACCCATGACGGGATACTGCGAGTAGATAGAAATTTTGTTGAATATTGATTTAGATTTTCGAAAAGTATCCCTTATAGAGGGTGGCTGGGAGTAAAAATTCACAAAAGCAAAGTTCTAAAATCACGCGGACGAAGTCGCGGGCGTAGTGCTCGTATAGATATATAATTATAATTATTTATGACCAAAAGCCATAAAAAGAGATGACCAGTGTGGCAGCGTGTGGTGAAACTGCAGGTAGGTAACAGTTAAATAAATAATGAAACAGTTTCTTAAGGATTAAAAAAAAAATACATAATGGACAGAAAACATTACATTGATAAATCTCATCATCTGCCTAGCCTTTTCCCAACTATATTGGGGTCGGCTTGTCTACTAGTCGAACCAGATTCAGCTGGATATCAGTATTTTACATGGAGCGACTGCTTGTCGGACCTCCACAACCCAGTAACTGGGTAATACCATACCCCATGGTAAGACTGGTTGTCAGACTTTAGAGCTTCTGACTAACAGTAACGACTGTCAAAGATCTACAAATGGCCGGGACCAACGGCTTTACGTGCTTTCCGAGGCATGGAGGAAACTCGCTATGAAAGATGGTCACCCATCCACAGACCAACCTAGGCAAGCGCGGCTTAACCTGGAAGATCGGCCTGTGCGGCTGTAATTATTTAGCCACGAGCTCCTCCTCCAAATTACATTGATAAATCTACAGATTTAAATCCACGACAAGGCAAAAATAAATATTTCTGTGTTCTCTTGTTTCAAGGCAGCTGGCTAACATTCTTGAATCCGAAGGACCGGCATCGTGTCACGTTTGACATAATTAAAACAGATTCGACCAAGAGAGGACTTACAAGGTCGTCCCGAGGACACAGGATCACAAGGACATACACTCACCACTTAGGTTCATTTGAAAACCAGTGTCGGGCACCAGTTGTCCGACACTTTACTGAAATAGGCTTATTTGATTCAGCCAAATAGAAAAAGTTTTTTTTTTATAAAAATAGCCAATTTTATGATTGGAGGTGGAGGATATGAGGACAGTGTAGAAGTTGGTCAAATTAAACATTTACCCTACTAATACGACTTTAGCTATTTAACGAAATATTACTTTACTCTATAAGTAATAGATAGCATGACAACGTTTTGGTGCATTAATTACTAATTTTTTTTTTTATTGTTGTAAATGTTACAATAACAAAACTAATCCAATACTCAAAAGTGTGGTCAAGTTTCTGATCTGTGTATCCAAACACTAGATCCAAATGGATACATAGAAAATGAGCTGCCATCGAAAACTCAAAATGAAATTTCAGGAAAGTTATTTAGAGGAATTTTCTACTCTTATTCTTATCTATTCTTATTACCTAATGATAGACAAAACAGCAAAAAAAAACAATTTATTTTCCTGTTACATTGCTTTGTCTACAACAATGATCGTCCTATTACAGCCAACAAAAAAAAAGTAGGTTACTGTTTTGACGTAACGTAGTGTGATGACGTAATATAAAACAAAATGGAGGCGAAGGACGCCCAAGGTCAGTAAGGATACAAGGTCACTTAGGACCGACGCCTTTGTTTGGGTTCCGCATAGGGTTGTCAACCGTACTATAACAATTATTATGTTTGCTTTTATGTTTTAGTCGATTTGTACTAATTAATTAAAAGTTATTGAATTTTTATTATTATATTTTAGGGCTGATTTTTCAACAGTCAGACAACTGTTATCAGAAGAATAAAAATAGCGATTTGACTTATACTGTCAAACCACCATTTTTATTCCTCAGATAAAAGTTATCCGACAATTGAAAAATCAGCCCTTAGTCATTTATATTCGTATTGTTAATTTTGTTTTAAATAATAGATTTCATCATATTTAAATGAAATAAAATAGAACAAAAAACAATATTCCGTGTCCAGCTCAACTGTCGGGCTTTTAATTTGCTACGCATTGCGTTTGTTATTGTGTGGGTTTTAATTTCGCGAACGATACTTTACTTTTTTTGCAATGTGCGTACAGCTTCATAATTATAATTTCCGAAGGTCGCATAATTTTGCGGAAAATGCGCAAATGCTTAAATTTTTGATAGATGTATTGTTATTGTTACATTTGTTAAATGATAAATTCATTTTTCACAAAAAAAAAAAATTAAAAAAGATTCTGTTAAAAAAAATATGGGTGTTTTTATTTCATGAATTTCCGTAAGTAGGTATTAGAAGATTAATTCATTTTACTAAGTTTAAAAAAATACAGTTTTGCTTTTTAAATAGGGGCAGCCCTCGGTCCGCGTATGTTGACGCCGAATGAAACGTTATCAGGCCATTCATTTGTTTGTGTTTTGCATAATTTTGTTTATTTTATATTTTGTGTTGTTTTCGGTACCTACTTATAAAATTGTTTTAGGGCTTCAACTGTCATAACAACACACAATAAGTTAAAAATGTAAGTAAAAAATAAAATAAAAGGGATTCTTTAAGTAACACAAAAATATACTATGTATAACAACCTAAGTAGGTATATGTGTAAGAAACATTGCGGTGACTTTGTTTCTTATTTAATTACCTATTCAAAGAAAAGTAATCTAACACTTTTTTTGGGAATCGGTTTTTCGGTATTTTTTTTAAGTTTTTTATTTCACCCCTTTTATTGTACCGGCGCACTGTTTCGTCTAGAACAAGCTAGCTGGACAAAATTATTTTTTAATGAATATAGGTTTTAAAACCTCTACTGGACACCAATATAAAAGATTTCAGCGTTGAAAATACTTAGAACCCCATAAAATTCGGGTCTTCGAAAACAAAATGCATTAATTAAAAATTATGGTAATTATGGCATGATTCATGAGAAATATCAATCAAACTTATAGTATTTAAAGCTAAATATATTATGCAACAATGAAACTAATGTTATAAATAATAAATAATATATTTTATATTTTTTATAAAAATGTTCTAAGCAGTTTTTTTTAAAAAAGATTATGTATTTATTTAACCTATTAAAAAAATACTAAAAACTAATGTTAATTGAATATAATAAGAACAAACATACGAATTTGTTATCATCACTAAGTAAGTATCATCAGTAAGTAGTATCTTCAGAAGAATTCTCTGCGTGATAATTTTCAGTATTAATATTTAGTAAGTATTCTAAAAATTTACAATATTTACAGGGATTTGGACAAGATCCAAGACTGTGGAATGAGCCGTCAGATTTGTTTATTTTGAGGGCTATCTCTGACACTGTTAACTAAAGGATAAGATGTGACGGTCAACATAATATTAAGCAAATCAGTATTCGTAGCAATTCGAGATCATTTCCGGGTATTATCCCTTTGGAACCTTCTGCAATTTTTATTTCGAGCTTCTTGAGCTTCTTCAGAAGACTGCCTGATTGGCAAAATAGTAACCAAAAGTTCCTAAGAGCTTCGTACTGAACCAAATCATCGACACGTCGACTTTTGGTTTTGGCACTTGCGTTTGCCATATCCACACACAGAGGGTGCGTCCACACTGGAAGCCTAGCGCGTCGGCGGTGGCAGGCGCGGTGGCGGGCGCTGCGGCGGGCGCGATACGTGTCCACACTGCCGATCAAGCGTTTGTCTTTGTTGCGGCGACTTCAGGTGTTGCAAACCGGTGGTATCTAGTAAACTCTATAAAACTGGTTTAAAGAAATTAATATTATTATTTTTTACAGGTTATTTAGGATTGAATACAACTAAATTATAAATCATTCTACATTTTTCTAGTCAAGTACGGTATAAATAATTTAAATATGTATAAAAACATCCAACGGTAGTATTTTAGTGCATGTTCTGGTAACTATATGGCGCTACTAAAAGATCGAAAAGGTTTGATACACCTGCCGCCAGCCCGTTGTATCGGTTGTTGACTAGCAACGCCTAGGCTCGCAAAGTCGCTCGTAACCACCGCGCTAGGCTCCCCGCCTAGACACTTCAATGTGGCCACAAGCGGCGATTTCATACATTCATTATTATCGCGCCCGCCGCCGCCACCGCGCTAGGCTCGCAGTGTGTTTGAGCACTTAGTTTTCACTTTCTAGCTACATAGTATTAGAAGCTAAGAAACGATCCGGACCCCGAGCAGAATTCTCCCATTTTTCCGAATGATTTGAAGAAAACCGGAAAAAAATAATCTTGATGTCCTTCACGATGCTTTTGAAAGACCACTGAGATCATGTTTTTGTAAAACAAACATAAAAAGCCCCCAATTTCAGTCACTTTTCGTATGTTTCACCCATTCTTCAAAAAGCTCCATTCTAGTGACTGTAAAATGGTACCTGAAAAAAAAACTTAATATCATCTTAAGTCAGAGACCGTCGCAGACAAAGAAAGTGTCCTTGAATTGAGGAAGTTTGTGTCTATCAACTGAAAAAAAATCAGACGGGGGATCCGGGGGGATTTTTAGTTATCGTCCAATGAATTTGAATTTTTGGAAAAAATAACTCAATTTCCGGATTTGCGGCGTTCAGAATGTAATTTAGTATGAATATTAGTTTATTGTAATTATATACAAAAAAAATACTCATTCTTGGCAATAGAATTCATAACTAAAATTTATCACAACTACTAAAATAACATTGGGAGACGCAATCGTGTCAGTAACAAAAATGCAACTGAAATTATGATTTTTTCCCAATTGCTTTACATTCTAACTCTCATTAACGATGGTGTGTATGACTTATGCAAAAACCATATTTGATACTGTAATTACCTACTAATACCCTAACTACCCGTATTAATATTTCAAGGAAATCTTAAAGTCGTTTTTGTCCAGCTAGCTTGTTCTAGACGAAACAGAGTGCGGCGTAATATTTTGTTGTATGATTGTAAAAACAATGCATAGAAAATCGATAACAACAATCGCCGATGATTTGTTGTCATTTATTAAATAATTACTTCGATTTCTCCAAGATCAAGTCATCAGATCCTGACCTGACTGACAATCTTTGAATCCCTTTCAAACAAAAGAGTCTTTATTAGAAAATTCAAGATCAAATTGGGCACTAAACAAAAATTTTGACGAATTGAGATTCTGCCTCTTTTTAGACATTCGATATGTCCAGAACGTAAAGGGCTATTGAAGGACACCGTGGAATTTAATCAGTTCGAATCTGACGGTCTCTCCCGCTCTGCCCTGGGTGGGGTGGGAGGACTCATTTGATGAAGTCCAGCTGTGGACGAATACAGGCTGATGATGAAGATGATGACGATGAAACACTCTTAATTTATATTATGATATCAAATGAATGATATCTCAAAAACACACACTACCAAAACTCATTTAAAAATTCACAATTTATCACATTTTAGAAATCGAAAGTACGGGACCATTGCGCAAAAGCCCCGTATCTCATCCGTATCGTGTTTTGAATGTCCGAACAACTACAAACGGCCGAAGTCCATTGTTCAAAGCTGATTTATATTCCAATGATGACACTTCGCTAGAAATTACAGAGGTTTCGTTTAGATTTTTTGGAAATCAACTTGAGGAAGGAAACAGATGATCAGGATCTCATTTCTGGCATTACAAGTCTTAGAATGGATAAATGATCTTTATGCAGCAAATTATATAATACTAGCGGCCCGTCCCGGCTTCGCAAGGGTGGAAGTCCTCTAAAACCCGGTCCCGATAGTTACCAACACAATCAAAAAAGAATTATCCGAATCGGTCCAGCTGTTTTCGAGTTATGAGCTTAGCAACACATTTTGCGATCCATTTTTATATTATAGAACATTATAAGCCTATTGCCGTCCACTGCTGAAAGTAAATCTCCCCAAAGAGCGCCAACCGTCCCGGTCCTGGGCAGCCCGCATCCATCCAATAGATACCAGCCACCTTCCTTAAATCATCGACCCATCTGCAGCAGGGCGTCCTAGACCACGTTTGCCCATTCGCGGTCTCCACTCTAGCACATCTTTGCTCCATCTGCCGTCTGTAGCAAATTAATTGTAGCAAACACGTCAAAAATACAGTATTTTTAAATTAGATGAGACCGGTGGGTCGACGCCGTCGACGACGCGTTGTGTTCCACGCGCGCCTCAAAGAGCCTCAGCATGAGCCCCCCTCAAGAGGGCCAAAGCCTGCCGGGGTCGCGGGACTTATGTCATTACCGTGACCCCGGAACATAAAGGGCTATTGAAAGACACCGTGGAAATAATCTAGCCAACTAATTAGTAATCTATGAATCTAACTTACAACACATACAGCAGCTGATCCACTATTTTTAAAACGCCACAATCTACTTAATTACACAAATCACTCTGCGTATGTATAAAATCGTTACTCATTCATTACATTATAATTAACTATTAACATACTCGTAATTACAATGTGTTCAGCTATTTCGAGTGACGCACATACAACAAGTACAGACAGATCGCGATATCAAATTAGGGCTTCCGTTTTAAACGCGATAATAATAATTCTATTGTTTTAATTCTACATTATATTATTATGTATGTTTCTATACAAAAAAGGAGAGCAGTGGCACTGACGAGCCAATAACTGTTCCTACAGGGAGTTCTACTCCTTAGCTGTGCGCACAATAAAAGTATTGCCAAAACGCTTTGTTCATCGACAAAGTTGAATCATGAGCTTATTTTCTTACAGATTTTCAAATACAAATGGCAAAATGGCTTCGTTTGGCCAGTTTCTCTCAGCCAGGATCTGCATTTCTGTTTTTAAGTATCATTGGAGAAGTATAGAGCAAATTTTCAGCATGCCTCAAGCACTTTAGCAAAAATTCGCGGAGCTCTCCATCCAGTTGTTTTTCTCACTAAAATACGCAACCGAGTGTACACTACAAACGTCAGCGTAACAGGAGTTCAAGTCTTAGCCCCTACGTACACAAGGCGATGCAAGTCTCGGATACCTTACGACTTTAGTATCCAAGTGACTATCGAAACACGAATCCGTGGAGGGTCGTACACCGGCACGCGTCAATGGATGTCAAAGTCGTAAGGTATCATAGACTTGCGTCGCCTTGTGTACGAAGGGGCTAACTCTTCGTGTTGTGTTAAAAAATGTTTCTGAGAAAGAAATAAAAAATAACTAAAACCCGACTACGAAAAGTTTACAACAATAATAATATCTATTGAACGATATTTTTTCCAATTATAAATTAGTTGTGGTCGTATGCCACTTAGCCAATAAAGATTGCTAAAACAACCGTAGGTGCAGGAGACGCTTCTAATGACACTTCATTTTTCATATAATGATAAGTAGTTTAGAAGTTATGAGGGAACTAACAAACATACATACATACCGGTCAAAATCATAACCCTCCTTTTGGCTTTGTCGTAGTCGAGTAACAAGCACGATAGACAAGTGATACTCAAAGTTATGCTCAGATGAGTCACCGGTCATCAACTCGACACTTATTTAGACTGCTATCGCTAACCTTTGATCCCCGGTTATCATAAACAGTCGTTATGGGCAGTCAGAAGTTCGGAAGTCATAACCGTGCACCGATTATAACTGACCTCAGGGTCGGTTATCGCTGTTATTATTTTGTTTGATAAGGTCAGATGACTCCAAAACAAATTAATAACATTGTATGTAATAATAAGTTTAGTCGACCTGAGCCCTTATCACGAGTTTTTAGTATTTTACTTTACAGCGTCTTTCCAGTATTTACAGCGTTTCGTTTCTTGTATGGAAAAATGGAACAGCGCCGCAGCACGCGTAGCATGGCGATTCAATCTCTATTCTACCAAGAAAAGACAAAGTTATTTCATCGTTATTTCTATACAAATCGACTGTTTTTTTGCACAAAAAATATCTTTATACCATTCCCCCTCGAAAAAGCTACTTTTACGCACTGAAAACAGTGCGTAAAAGTAGTCTTTTACGCACTGTTTTGGTGTTTGAATTTAGAACACTTTAGTACATTCGAGCTCGACCGCGATGCTGGACAACCCCCTTGAATTACTCTTAATTTAAATCATTGTTCCGATTTTAATGTCAGCTTGTTGGCGCAGTGACCGAGCGATTGGACTACTTCCACGACTTACAACCCACGTGTGTGTGGAGCAGACTTATTAAAAAAAACTTTGTTTCTTTCTTTTTCTCGTAGTCATGGTATAAAGTATCGTTTGCAACTCTTGAATAAAACGGATTTAAATCGAGGGCCTGAATCACTCGCGTCGCTCAGGATTTAAATACTTGAATCAATCGCTTCGCTCGTGATTCAATCATCATGAATCACTCCTTAAAATCCTTCGCTTGCTCTTGATTCATATAATGGCCCTCGCTTTAAATCCGCTCTTTATTCACTCGTTGCAAAATATACTATTTTCTGTATTTTAAATATTGCTATGCTTAAATCGATAAAAATCTTTTACGTTCTGTCATTTTGTCTATTCTCCCGTCAACAAAACCCGTTTCTACAGTGCCATGCTACGCGTTTTCCTTGAAATTAATGTCAAAGTTCCAGTTTACTTTACGTCTCAAATACTGAAAACTCGTGCTGAGGGTACTGAGCCCTTATCACGAGTTTTCAGTATTTTACTTTACAGTGTCTTTCCAGTATTTACAGCGTTTTTCGAAGAAGGAACTCATTTTTTCCTTGATATTAAATTCAAAGTTCCAATTTACTTTACATCACAATAACTGAAAATTCATGATAATGCTTCTGTAACTTTTAATTTTACTTTAATTTATAATGTATTTTTGTAAAAATATTTTTTTTTTGATTTTAATATAGTAATTAGTTACTGATGCCTTCAAATGTTTTCTAATTTCCAGCATACATACCTAAATTATAAATTTAATAGGTCCGAAACTTAGTTTTTTAAAATAATAAGTAAGATTTTGTTCTTTTGTTAATTTAATCAAAATCAAAATCAAATATTTTTATTTCACATAGGCCCATGAGGGCACTTATAAAACGTCGACAAAAGGTGCTCGGTTCGGGTCGGTCGATTCCATGGAGAAGAACCGGCAAGAAACTCCATGGTTACTCTTTTAAAATATGGTAATGAATATTTATAGGGAAAAAGCCAGCGTTATTGACAGTGAGGTCTTGTGACGTTAGCACGCACTGAAAATGGCACAAGCTACGGCATGATGTAGTGTGAATTTTGGAAGCGTCCTAACTTCATCAACTTTGGTTACGTAATGAAAGAATCTAAGAAAAAAAAAACTTTTTTTTTTGTTAAAGAATCTAACTGACGGGTTACACAATTTTTGCACACAAGCCTATTTATTGGGGCATGCGGACAGCGAGTAAAGGGCAACTCGCTGTCCGACCATGGACCATGCCCGGGTCGACGGCGCGTCGTGTTCCACGCGCGCCTTTAAGAGCTGTCAGCAAAATGACGGGGCCCCCTAAAAAGCCTATAAAGCCTGCCGGGGTCGCGGGACTTATTTCTATTACCGTGACCCCGGAACATAAAGGGCTACTGAAGGACACCGTGGACTTTAGTCAGTACAAGTCTGACAGTACCTCCCGCCCTGCCCGGGGTTGGAGGTCTCATTTGATGATATTAACACGCAAAAAAAAAAAAGCCTATTTATTGCCCTACAAATACTAAATACATATACCTACCCAAAATGGTTTCAGAACTATAGTTGTATGTTAGTTTCCTTTATTTCTCTAAACTGTATATGCATGTATTTATGTATTGTTTATATGTACTAATTTATATTCATTTCCTTAATAAGTAATTGTCTTGTATGTTGCACCTACTTTGTCTTTGTCTCTGCATCACCCTAAGGTAGACTAGGAGATAATGCCCAAGGTATTAAGTCCACCTTTGTACATGTTTTTGTGCATTAAGTTTAAATAAATAAATAAACTACATATATCCCCGAAATACAATACAAATATAAACATTGCATCCAAACAAATAAATCAAACCCGTTCTACTAGCGCTCACAAAACTGAGCTGGACATATTTTAATGGTGTTTAATATAGGAGGGAACAATGCTAGAATATTTCGCAGCATGCAGTCAACAGTAGCTGAACAATAGAAGAGATTCGTTAGTGATACGTAAGCAGTTGTAGCAACTACGGTAACTCGAAGAGAGTTATAAAAACTGGGCAGAAAGATGAGAACCTTGTGTTACGGGGAGAAAAGTGTGAGAAGCTCATGGCTAAATATAACAGCCGCAAAATTCTTTTACGTAAGCTTTGACGAGGCGTGAGAGAGAGGACAGCCTCCACCTCACGACCCAGAAAACATTTAAAAAACAAAAATGAGATTTTATGGAAAGTTTATACGTATGTAGATGTGACATTGACATTTTTCTCAAAAAATGTCTTTCTTAAATTTTCGAACTATGTATCCTGCATAAGCGTGCGAAATTTCATAGATATCGGTTCAGTAATTTCGAATAAATAGGACTTGTTTGTATGAAATGCTGTTTCACGTTAGTTCGCTCTTAAATTCAGTGATTTTGTATTCATAAGTAAATCTATATTACTTCATTTTCTCAAAAAAAGGGGAAATTACCATATTGTCACCACATCCATAATTATCATAAACTCACTATTTCGAGTTCAAGCCTCATAGTAAAGGACTATGTGCATACCATTGCCGTTGAACAATACTCTATGGGGCTTTGTTCCGAGCGCTCCGCAGTACATACCCTATATGTAGTGGCCCGAATTGGTGTTGCAAGTTTAAGCAAACACTTATAGGGGTGGACAGATCTCGTAGTTACCTGCGTTAACAATTGGTTTGAGTCGATTGTTTGAGCAAACTGATTGTAACCTTTAGTGCAATTATTGGAAAGATATGTAAACAAACATATATTAATACTTTATTTCTTTATTTATCGTGAAATGAGCAGATATTTTTAATATTACTACCTGATCCGCCAAACTTCGTACCGACTCAGAAGAATAAAAAAAAAATCTTTTAAACCTTCCCTGGACTTCCCAAAATAATTCTAAACCAAATTCATCCAAATCGGTCCAGCCGTTCTCGAGTTTTAGCAAGACTAACGAACAGTAATTGATTTTTATATATGTATAAAGATAATAATAATAATTTACTGGGTCCTGACTGCCAGTAGCTTGGATCCTGTTCCCCGATGGGCCACTATTATTTATATTTTCAACTGTTTTTTGGAAAAATATTTAAATATGTATATAATAAGGTGAAAAAACGAAGAATGGAATAATGATTTTGTCAAACAATGTCAAAAGAAAAATGTTATCGGCACCCAACCAACCTAGTGCATGCTGTGCTTTTGTGTAAATATTGAGGCGCTTAGACATAATTTTACAATTTATTTAATAACAGTGTATAGTAAACCTTTATGATGTTTTTATATATTCATATATAATTAGAATTACATGTTTTTTATGTATTTTAAATACTTAAATAAATATTTTATCAATCAATTATAATTGTTGTCTCACCTAATAAATACATAAATTATAAGGATAAATAAACACTGTAAACGCTTCAACATTCTCTTCGTGAACAAAAACAAAAAATATAATGTAACATATTTTTTTTCCTTATCAAACGTTTCAAGGGCAACTCTCGAGTTATCTTAATGAGCATTCAATACCCATTGTCCTTTATCGAAAACGAGTTTTTAACTGGTTACTGGGTCAGTGTTACTTGGTTAATAAGAATTTATGTCAAAAAGTTTCTGTTTTTGGAAGTTAAAAGAGACTAGCTCTTGCACGCAGCTTCATTTGCATCTCTAGAAGAATTATAAAGATGGTTGGTAAAACAACAATTATTTTTTAACCGACTTCAAAAAAAGTAGCTTTTCAGTTCGACCTGTATTTATGTAGGTATGTATGTATGTTTGTCCGCGATTATCTCTCTCTATTTATTAATACCATTTTTTTATCATATTTTATGGTCACAAACCCCACAGTAAATAATCCAATCGACCCACAAACAATAATGCCCATTGCCCTTTCATCACAGAAGCCAGACTAGTCTGGTTTAAACCGGTTCAAACCGGTCGGCTTTCGAGACTTTTTTTTCACCAATAATAGCATGATTAAAATAATTGACCGCGTTTTTGTGAACGAGTTTAGGACCAAATGCTGCAAAAACAGGTCCGTTGTTAAGAAAAACTGATTGAATATTATGTAATATTGTGTTTTGTGTACTAAACGATAAAGTTCAATTTCTGTAGTATATTTCCATTAATGTAGGTAGGTTGGTACTGAATCATCATCATCATCTCAGCCATAGGACGTCCACTGCTGAACATAAGCCTCCCCTTTTGATCGCCACAAGTACCGGTTGGAAGCGACCTGCATCCAGCGTCTTCCGGCGACCTTCATAAGGTCGCCTGTCCACCTTGTTGGTGGACGTCCTACGCTGCGCTTGCTAGTCCGTGGTCTCCACTCTAGCACTTTTCGACCCCATCTGCCATCCGCTCTGCGAGCAAAATGGCCTGGCATGGTAGGTACTGAATAACCCGAAAAAATATGTCATGAATCGACTCTCATGTGTCATTACAAAAACTACTAAACAACACCTGGAAACGGGATATTTATTTGTCATTATAATCACGGAATAAGTTCGGTTCAATAAAATCATTGCAGCACCTGCAAAAGTACCAGAGTAATGGAAACTCGAAAATATTAACATTTTAAATACATATTATTTACATTTTTTTTAATGTAAGTAAGTGTTTGAAGTTCTTATTAATATGACAGTGTCATTAACGCTATACCGAAAAAACTGCTATTAAAAAAAAACCTAGAACGAAACTTTGTAGCAGAATCATCAAAATGAGTCCTCCTGCCCGTGGTGGAGCCAATAGGACTGTCAGTCTCGTACTGACTAAAATCCACGGTGTTCCATCAATAACCCTTTAAGTTCCTGTGTCACGTTACCTGTCTAAACACTCCCGCGATACCGGCAGGTGATCTCACCCTCTTGAAGTACAATTAAAATTCCATCACCATCTAATGACCTTCGAACGAAGTCTTCGAGTAATTATGTTTAAAAAATATCCTTAAGTCCATTTGAATAAGACCTCTATAACGAAGGTCGAGCCCATTGCCAGCTATTGGTGCCAACCATTCTGTCATAGCAAATTGGACGCTTCCTAAGGAAAATTGGTATGCGTAACGTGATGTGTTGTTAATGTAATGTAATACCGAGAGACGTCTTACTATCGTCTGCTAGCCTAGTACTTTTGTGGTAATATTGTTAGGTAATATGCGACAAAATTTACTGGGAAAGTAACGCCATTATTGTGATGGCAATTAATTATGATTTAAAAAAAAGCAACGTGCGTTTTTTTTTTAAATAATATAATATTATACTATTAACTTTGTAAGGTTGGATGGATGGATTGTATTTTCACGCAAAAACTAGGTATTGAACGGATTTTGATGATTAGTACACGGATAATTTTATTAATAACCTGGATATTTTATATTCCGTGGGATAATTTTCGAGTTGTACCGGGAGAAGCTGGTTTAAAATATTTGGCTAAGGGAACAAACCACAATTAAACTATTATTTTCAGTTCACCATAACAATATCCAAAAACGATAATTCATAAGTACCGTTTGAATAAATTTATAATTTAATTTTCTCTAATGAAACAAAAAATAACGTACATACGTTAAACTATAATGAACATAAAAGGAAGTCAAATTTTCTACACCAGTGGGGTTGAGGGGCCTTGTGCCCCTCCGTGTTACAATGAGTACCGTCTTACTGGACACTCTTTCAACTGATTGGTCAAAGACCTTCACAATAGGCGTAATGCCTTTCATCGGACGGCGCCATGCCGTATTCGAGCCACATTTCACAAATGGGCCAAACTGTGCACCATACACTATGGGCAGACCTCTCGACTTACAAGTCGGAATTAGCAGACTCGGCTGCTCAACGATTATCCACAATAGCTTACCATTTACAGCTTATTGCTTCAACACCAGGGGTAAGATTAGTACAGCCTTACCCCTGAACACTGTTTCACTGTGTAGAAACGGACCTCCCATCGCTACAAGGTGAAATAACGTCCACGCACAAATCAGTGAGAAAACTTTAATAGCGCGATGTAGGATATTTACAATTTATGACAAAACTGCTCATAAATATCCATACATTTTATTTTTCTGATAAATTAGAAAAAATTAAGATTATGATTTCATATTAAAAAGCTAAGAAAATTAAAGTTTTAAGAATGTTTTTCTGAGGGACAAGGATGGGCTTATACCGATCGCTTCGATTGCGAGAAGGACGGCAAACAAAACACATTAAAGTGATGACGACTAGCTATAGTGCTGCCATCTCTTATGAGATTGTTTAACTACAATTCCCTACAGTGACCTATATTTAACAATATTTAATATATTTATTTACATTAACATCGTTTATTGTGAGACTCAAAAAAGTACACATAATACATGCAAATTGATTAATTAATTTAATAACATAATGACATTTCATGGTTTTTTTTACAGTTACTAACAAAAAATTATATAATTTTTGTTTATTTGTATAATTACGCTGTTTTTGCTTCTAATTATTAATCTACTATGAAAAGTCTATCGCTTATAGCTTGTATCATTGCGACTCTTATTGTGTGGGGTAAGTAGGATTCACGATTAGAGTGGTGCAGTTGGTACAAACAAACGGATGTGATAAGAAAACGTTAGACACATCCCTGATAAGATACAATGCTATAATAATATCAACTATTTCTCTACAACTTGAATTATAATGCTTGTAAGGATTAATATACTTTTTCATCCCCCCATCTCGGAAAGGGTACTTTTGCTCTTCGATATCTGACCGTAAAAGCCGTTTTTATCCTCAAGTGAGTAAAAGCCGTTTTTATCCTCTAGTGAATAAAGTAAATTTGAATTTAGAACATCGTATGAACAAAAGAGTAGCAGCAGTAATGGCGGCCGGTGACCGCAACAGCTGATCGCTTGCTGTGGTGCCCGCTTGACGTTCGAAGGTTGTCGAGGAAACAGATTCTATTTTTAAAATTTGATGTGGTAACATCAAATCTCGCCTTAGGTGGGAAAGCAGAGTACGCTCCTCGGGTGTAAGGCTGCGTTGCCTTGGGCTAACTTGAATCCCTCGCTTCACTAAGGATTTTTAACTTTATTCCCTCGTTTCTTTCGGGTATTAACACTTGAACCTCCTCGCTGCGCTACGGACGGAGGTTCACCCCCAGAATCCTTAGTATCGCTTCGGAATTCAATACGCCTCCCTTGGAGCGTAATCTACAATTATTTTGTTAAAATCTCAGACCCGGAACATTCTTGGCTCAGTACTTTGTTTTACCTTTTTTATTTGCTACCTTTGGCTCAGTACTTTGTTTAACCTTTTTTTTTTGTTACGACAAACCAAGATAAAAATAAGTAACTTAATACTTAGGTAGTAGTTTTCAACTACTACCTAAGTATTATTTGTTTTAATTTAAAAATTATTCTGTTCTATAATAATGTCTTAGTTAATACCTAAACTGAAATAAAAGCCTATCTTGTGTTTGTACAATGTAAATCTGTTTTTATTTGTTTTTGCATTTAGTCATTTCCTCGCTGAGGTGGGATGAAAAGTTACGTGTTGCACTCTAGTGCAAAGATTTTTCACCTTGTGCTCTTTTGATTCCCTCGCTATCGCTCATGATTCTAATTTTGAATCACTCGTTGCACTCGTGATTCAATTTTAGAATCATTCGCTTGCTCGGTCATCAAAATTGAGCACGCGGTTAAAAATCAACTTTGCACTCTTGTATAACAAATAACTATTTTTTAGTGTGGCAAAATCATCAAATGAGGCCTCCCAAGACAGGGTGGGAGGGACTGTCAGTCTTGTACTGACTTAAATCCACGGTGTCCTTCAATAGCCCTTTATGTTCTGGAGTCATGGTAATGAGATAACTCCCGCGACCCAATTAATATACTTAGGTGTTTTTTATATACTCGTCACAAATAAAAACTCATGAGCGTATAATTATGTATATTACATATATTATAATAATAATGTATATTATTTTATTACAACTTTGTGCACTTTCCTGATGTCGTGTATGAGGCAATGGAGGACGGTCCTTCACTATCCAGGATGTCGGCATATCCAGAGAACTAGCGAACCGATAAGGATAGAGCGAGGTATTTTCCAGGGTGATAGTTTGAGTCCACTTTGGTTCTGCTTAGCCCTGAATCCTCTTAGCACACTGTTGGAGGATTCAGGTCTAGGCTATCGGTTGAGGAGAGGCGGTCAGGTTATATCCCATCTCCTTTACATGGATGACCTTAAACTCTTTGCCCCCAACAATTTGCGACTGATGGAGCTACTGAAGATAACTGAAACCTTCAGTAGCGCCATCAGGATGCAATTTGGTGTGGACAAATGTGCGGTCATGCATGTAAAGCGAGGGGAGATTGTGGAGTCCGTGAGCACCCAACTCTCGGATTCCATAAGCCTTAGATCCCTCTCAGCAACCGAAACCTATAAGTATTTGGGTATGTCGGAAGCGTTGGGCATCAATGTTACTGACATGAAACAATCGTTGAAGGAGCGTTTCTTTGGCCGCCTGAAGAAAGTATTTAGTAGCCTTCTATCAGGTGGTAATAAGGTGCGAGCCTTCAACGGCTGGGTCATGCCAGTCTTGATGTACTCTTTTGGCATACTCAAATGGACTCAAACAGAACTTGATGCCCTGGATAGGAGGGTCCGTACATTGCTGACTGCATATCGAATGCATCACCCACGGTCTTCGGTTATGAGATTGTATATCCCGCGAAAATGTGGAGGTCGAGGTTTTCTAAACGCTAAGACTCTCCACAATCGCGAGATATGCAATCTCAGGGAATATTTCCTCAAAGCCGACGTGGGGATGCATCGAGATGTAGTGGCGGTGGACAGGGGCCTCACCCCGCTCTCCTTGGCTAAAGAGAACTGGCGCAAACCTGTGGTGCTTGACACTAATGATCGCATGGAGGTATGGCAGAGCAAGGAGCTTCATGGACGCTTTTTCCGGGCTCTACATGGGCCTGATGTAGATTTGTCAGCGTCCGTGGCCTGGCTACGATCCGGGGACCTCTTTGGTGAAACCGAGGGTTTTGTCTGTGCAATTATGGATGAAGTTATGATGACGAATAACTACCGGAGATTTATTGTGAAGGATGGGACGGTTGACATATGTCGGGCATGCCACCGTCCTGGCGAATCAATCCGTCACATTGTTTCCGGATGTTCTCGTCTGGCTAACGGAGAATACTTGCATAGACATAACCTTGTAGCCAGGATAATCCATCAGCAACTTGCTCTGAGATACAGCCTTGTAGAATCTGAAGTGCCGTACTACAGGTATGTGCCCGACCCAGTTCTTGAAAGTGGCAATATCACACTGTACTGGGATCAATCCATCATCACTGACAGGACTGTTGTAGCCAATAGACCTGATATAGTGGTGGTGGATCGATCAGAGCGGCGCACAATGATTGTTGACATAACAGTCCCGCATGACGAGAACCTCGTGAAAGCTGAAAAAGATAAGCAAATCAAGTATATTGATTTGGCTCGCGAGGTTGTCGATATGTGGGATGTGGATTCAGCAGTCATTGTGCCGATAGTCGTGTCGGCCCATGGCTTAATCGCCAAGAGCCTCGACCAACATCTCAGGAGGCTCTCGTTAGGCAGCTGGATCAAGGGCCAGATTCAGAGAGCAGTTCTTCTGGACACGGCGCGCATTGTTCGGAGGTTCCTTACTCTGGAGCCCTGACTGCCGGTAGCTTGGACCCTGTTCCCGATACCGGCGGGCCACTATTATTTATATTTTTAAATGTTTTTATTTATTTTTTTTTGTTTTTGTAACAATATTTAAAAATGTAAATAATAAGGGAAAAAAAATGAATAAAGGAAATAATGTATATTACATTATTATAGTTAAATATACTTCACAATGAAAATATGAATGTGAGGAGCGTCGTGGCTAAATAATTACAGCCGCACAGGCCGATCTTTAGGGTCAAGCCACGCTTGCCCTGGTTGGTCGGTTGATTGGTGACTATCTGTCATAGCGAGTTTGCCTCGGAAAGCACGTAAAGCCGTTGGTCCCGGCTGTCATTTGCAGGTTTTTAGAAAGTCGAAACTGTTAGTTAGAAGCTCTAAATTCTAACATCCAGCCTTACGGTGGGGTATAGGCATAGTATACCCAGTTACTGGGTTGTGGAGGTCCGATAGGCAGTCGCTATCCAGTTGCATCTGGTTCGACTATAAGTCTACCACAAATAGTTGGGAAAAGGCTAGCCAGATGATAAATTTTAATTAATTTAATTTAAATAATTTAGTTCAGAAACTAATTCCATAATAATATAATGTACAATAATTTAAAATATTAATAAATTGATAAAGATAAAATATTGATTTGCGTAAAGCATGGCATAATAAGGTGTTAAATACAAAATATGATGAATAATAATACCTATGAATGAAAATATGAATATTAGTTGTCACGGGGGGTAGTAAGATATGTCATTAAACAATGTTTTATTAAATAAGTGTTCTACTAATAAAGACACTATCATTTGTTTTTTTTTTGTCGAGAAATAAATTTCTTGAATTCGTTCCAAGAAAGTCGTATAATAAATTTCTTTCATTCTTTTAATGTTACTATCGCGTTAATACTGTAATATTTTTAAACTCGTAAGTATTTTTTGTTTAGGTTTATATAAGACTATTAGTCTTATATAAACCGGAACTACTGACTCAATTTAATGGTTTTTTTTTTCTGTTATGAAACTAAATTATTATACTTATTGATTGACTGAATGAATAAATTCGACTAATTTGAATCATTTAAAATCATTCAAATTAGTCGCATCATTACAATTTTGGTCCAGAAAGTCGAAAAAATTTAACCGCGGGCAAGCCATGGAATGCAACACAATGGGTTAGGGGCCAAAACTTCCGAAGAACAAAGTCGCGGGTAGAAGTTAGTGTGTATATAATTTGACTAGCTGCTGCCAGCGGTTTCACCCGCTACAACTCGAAAATTATCCCACGGGAACATAAAATCGGGATAAAAACTATCCTATGTGTTAATCCAGGTTATAAACTATCTGTGTACCAAATTTCAGCCAAATCCGTTCAGTAGTTTTTGCGTGAAAGAGTAACAAACATCCATACATACAAACTTTCACGTTTATAATATTAGTAGGATCGATAAAAGCGGTTTCGCAAACAGTTTCATTTTCATTCAGTGCACTTAATGAATTCTTAATAAGGGAAAATACTATACTACATAATAGACTACTATACTATATAATAGAGATTAAAAAAAAAGCCGAAAAAGGGAAGTCAAATCGTCTACTACAGTGAGGTAGAGGGCATGATCCTCCTTCATCTGTACCTTTGTACTGATTACTTTTGATATTTCGACTGTACATATTCAGTCACGTCATATTAGCCGGATAGGCTTCACATTGTCCACCAGAGGCAGTTCATCATATGTTATGAATACAGACTCAGCTGTAACAATATCTTGTAAGGATTGGATTAGAACAGCCCCGCCCTTGACCACTGTCTTACTGAGTAGACACGGACTCCCCGTACAACATGTACGAAACATCAAAATGAGGCTTTACAAGTCAAGAAAACTTTAATTGCGCGATTTAGGACTCTATTGTTTAAGTCGAAATTACCGTTATTTTTTACAGAATCTTCTCTGGCCAACTGCTGCAGTTTACCTGCTATTCATGGAATTATGATCTTTTGTGGTATGAACTAAAGTCTATTTTTCTGTAGATTTTAGTATTTGGTTTAGTGATTTCGCTTTATTAAGGTCTTAAACTGTATTGCGGATATAAATTGACCTATATTATGTCGCTTGCATCTAATAATACATAATTATTAATTTACAATCTCGCGTAAAGAATTTTAACTAAACACAAAAGAAAACAAAATGAAAAAGACAACTTATAACAAAAATAGCTTGTTAGTTACGAGGTTCGAATTCACAACCCTACTCGTACACTGCTTTGTGCGCGCGAGACTATTATCGCTCAAACTGGACCCTCCTGAATCAAAATAATCGTGAATAAAACGGATGAACTGTACCACCCTTTCGTTAAAGCACAAATTTGCATTTCCATTAATAGCGTTCTGCATCGCGCTATCAAAGTTTTCTTGTCACAAAACACCAGTATGATATTTCGCGGTGTTTGCCAGGGAGTCCATGTCTACACAGTGAGACAGTGTTTAGGAGTGGCGCTGTTCTAAACCACCCCTAGTTGATGCAATACGCTTACCGGTGCGAGCGATATTGTGGCATATGGAGGGCAGCGAGTCTGCTTCCGAGAGGAAAGTCCCTTTGGGCAACAATGAGAGGCCGATCTGGCCAACGTGTAACGACTGCGTGGTGACCAGTCGACATGTGAAAAAGCCCTCAGTCCGCGAGGTACAAGCAACGGAGGAAGGTACTCCTCCACCCCACTGGAATAGACGCTTTGACTTCTTTTTTTTCAAGCTGTTATTACTTTCATCTGTCCCGTTGTCTGTAATCAGATCTTGCAAGTTATATTTGATACTAAGTCAAAGTCAAATCATTTATTTCAATTAGGCCATCAAAGAGGCACTTTTAAACGTCGATTATTAAAATTAAAGGAAATGGGATGGGATTGATTCTACACCCATTCGCAAAGGTAGGTTGTATGAAGAAGAATGGACAAGAAACTCCATACTTACTTATAGGTACACTTCTCGGTTTCGTTTCCGATTTAGCTGAAATTTTGCACGTATACAGGGTGAATTTTTCAACTGGGCGTGGATGGCTACTTTCGAAACTATGAGGAATATCGAAAAACGTTGAAAGGAGTCTCGAGGCCGATTTTGACGAAAACTAAAACTGCATCATTGGATTTTAGAAAAATCAAAAATCCTGGCCAGGAATCGAACCCGCTGATTTTGGAAAAAAAATCACACCCCGTATTATTATACCGTTCGATAGTATTGCTAATAAGGATCAAATTCTGGGAAGTATTCATATACGGCAAACTTAAGGAAAACGTATAATTACAAAAAAACTGATTTATCTTCAAGGCAAAGACTGTATTTGAAACATAAGTTACCGTTTCTTCTTTAAAATAATGCTATTTTAAGTTCAACTAAATAATATCGTATTGCTAAGTACAGTGGGATTGTTGAAAAGTCAAATCCAGTGAGACATTGAAAACAATGAAATTTTATAATTTCGAATAAATTATGGCTCAGTAGATGTAAAGTAACATGGAAAAATAGCATTTTCCTAAAAATCAGCCATTTCCTTAAGTTTGCCGTATATGATTACTTCCCAGAATTTGATCCTTATTAGCAACACTATCGAACGGTGTAATAATACAGGGTGTGATTTTTTTTCCAAAATCAGCGGGTTCGATTCCTGGCCAGGATTTTTGATTTTTTTAAAATCCAATGATGCAGTTTTAGTTTTCGTCAAAATCGGCCTCGAGACTCCTTTCAACGTTTTTCGATATTCCTCATAGTTTCGAAAATAGCCAACCACGCCCAGTTGAAAAATTCACCCTGTATAACGTGTGACAATGCAATATTATGATGACGCGAATCTCATTAGATGATAAAGCTGGAAGGTGACCATAGAAACACTGTCATGTAACGCCGCAAATCCTTGGACTTAAGACTCGTTTGATTCCTCTTGACAAGTAAGTACTTTGTCTTTGTTTTTGACAATAAAAGCTTGTTTCTAATAATAACATAGATTTTATAAATAAGACTACATACATAGTTAATATTTTAAAAGTAAATTCTTAAAAACATCAAAAAAGGAAGTCAAATAGTCTACTACAGTGGGGTAGAGGGCATGATCCTCCTTCATCTGTACCTTTGTACTGATTACTTTTATTATTTCGACCAGGGGCAGTTCATCATATGTTATGAATACAGACTCAGCTGTAACAATATCTTGTAAAGGTGGGTTTAGAACAGCCCCGCCCTTGACCACTGTCTTACTGAGTAGACACGGACTCCCCGTACAAGATGTACGAAACATCAAAATGAGGCTTTACAAGTCAAGAAAACTTTAATTGCGCGATTTAGGACTTTATTGTTTAAGCCGAAATTACCGTAATTTTTTACAGAATCTTCTCTGGCCAACTACTGCAGTTTACCTGCTATTCATGGAATTATGATCTTTTGTGGTATGTCAATGTCTATTGTCTTGTTTAATAAACAAGTTTGGCAGAATAAGGGATAGTTTTTTTTGGCAGGTACTTAAAGAATCTCCTTTGCTGACCTATTGTTACAGCAAAAAGGGTAGTAAGTTTTAGTTATTGTATTTTGGTCCTTTTTTTTGAGTGAAGTAAAGTGTATTTTTTATCATATTGCCATACGATTTAGATAACTATAATTCAATTATTTTACAAGCTCTTGAAATAGGCAATTTAAATTACATTTAAAGTTATATATCATTATCGTTTTATTAGTATCATCAGTACCTATTTAATTCAAAACTCTCTTCATTTTATAATATCTATATTTAAATGCTATAATTAAAATTAAATAAAAATCCTAAACGACAAAATTAAAATTTACAGGACGTCAAAAATTCATCTACATCGCTGTCAATGGGGAAATTGCCAAGAACGCTGGGAGCATTGCCACGTTGGATGGCAATTAATGCTGATACTTTGACCAAGATACTACTACTATTTTTTTACGTGGTATAATCATCAAATGAGTCCTCCCTCCCGGGGTAGGGCGGAAGGGACTGTCAGACTTCTACTGACTAAAATTCACGGTATCCTCTAATAGCCCTTTCCATTCAAAGGTAACAGTAATTCTATAAGTCCCGCGAACCCGGCAGGCTTTGGCACTCTAGAGGGGGGCCCCGTCATTATTGTCATTATTGGCGCGTTTGGAACACAACGCGCCGTTGACCCGCCATGGTCCATGGTCAGGAAGCGAGTCGCGCCATTACCCCTAAAAATCTAAAACCAGTCTTTGTCAAGGTGAACAAAAAAATGAACTCAACTCGATGAGTTCATCTTTTTTATTTAGCGATAGCACGGTAATTGTGGCGATAGGCTCGTGTTGATCACGCTATTTTAATTATGATCTTAATTATCTTTATCTATCTTTAATCAAGATAAAGATAGATAAAGAGCTTAGTAGTTATCTTAGCTTAGAGCTTAAGTGCCTAAACAATATCGAAAGGTGACCCTTTCGATATTGTTTAATTTCTAACCAGTCTTACTTGTCTGATGATGGTCTTAATATTGAATTGTTTCCGAAGATTCTGAATCAAGTACGCCTTTGAGGCCAAATTTCATTCAGGACAAGGCATTATTATAGCTCACGAAATTTGATCCAAACAAACGTATGTTAGTGAATATTAAAATTAATGTTTAAGGTAAAAAATTACCAATCTTTTAATAAGTAGAAAGAAAGAAAGTACTATACTACATCTCAACAGGCGTCCGGATAAAGCCGGACACAGTCAGCCCCTTTAATGTCTTGTCCGGCTTTTTTTTATTTTTAAATTTTTTCTTGATGTAGTTAGACCTGACAACCCCTGACACGACGAATAATAATAATAACAGTTGGAACTCGGGAAATAGATATGAAAATACAGACAGACAGACTAAATTAAAGCTTGTGAGAAAATAGTAAGTTTAGGTCATACATAAATAATTTTTTTCTAAAAAAATGTAACCGCTTTCACAAACAACCACAAAAATGGTAAAATAACCTACAAAATAACTTTGCTTTGGGAAGCCGGTTTTTTTTAAATTTTATTGTCTTTTTTGCCACCGACTTTCGACAGAAATGTTATTTTGTAGGTTATTTTAATCTTTTTTGTTTAAATATTCAACCCAAATTCTTGTCAAATAGGATTTTTTCATTTTTTCAGGATTCATTCATTTTCTTACATGTGCACTACTTAAAACTACTTAACCGATGTTTGATGAAACTTGCAGTATTCCCTAAGTTGAACGTGTAGGTATACCTAGTAAAACAAAAAAAAGAATGACTTCAATCGGACGTGTAGTTACGGAGATAATTAAGCGAACACAAACTAAATCAGTCGATGCCTACTCTTTACTGTTAAGGAGCTGTACCTTCCATCATCAGCTCAGTTACATGAGATGATGATTACCTTACGCAAATATTTAAATTACTTCTTAATGTTTGCGAAAAACTATAAGCGGGCCTCTAAAATTCGAGGGTTGCCCTTGATTTCTCCAGGATCCAATCATCAGATCTTGAATGGGTGAATAAGGGACTACTGCTGAAGTATCTTCTTTCGAACAAAAAAATAATTTTGAAAATCGGTCCAAAATCGCCGGAGAAATCACGTAACAAACAAAAAAAAAACACCGTGGAATTGATAACCTCCCTCTATTTTGAAGTCGGTTAAAAAAACACAAAGTTCAGGGTCACAAAAGGAAGTCAAAGCGTCTACTCCAGTGGGGTGGAGGGTCAAACTACCCTCCGTTGCACTATAGCCTCACTATACGAGGACTTACATCATCGTGTCGACTGGTTCACTACGCAGCCTTTACACTGTAGCCATAATGGCTCCTCCAAGATGCCCAGTGGGACTTTTTCCTCCGGATGCAGGCACACTGCTCTGCTAACCGTCTTTCGCAATCGCCGACCGCCACAACGAATTGCGCCAAGTAGGGGTGGATTAGAACAGGCCACCCCCAGCACTGTCTTACTGAGTAGACACGGACTCCCTGGATACATAGTGCGAAATTTCGTACTAGTGCTAAGTGCCGCGAAAACTTTAATAGCGCGATGCAGGACTTCTTATAACAGGCAAAAAAATGGACTAGAATTGAGGTCGCGAGTTCAAGCCCCAAGGACTGCAAATATTTTTGTGTGTTTTTTTTGTTACCATGTGATATCTTAAGTTTTTTAAGACATTTTGTGATTTATTTTATTAATAAAAGTAGCTTAAATAGTTTTTTACAACATTTTATTTAGTTTTCTTGTCAGTTATTTGGGTCAGATGGAAACCCGTTTTGACGTTCGATTGGGTTCATAATTAATAATAATAACATTCCACAACTATCACACAACGCCATCTAGTCCCAAGCTAAGCAGAGCTTGTATTATGGGTACTAGACAACTGATAAATATACTTATATATTTCTAAATACATACATATTATAGATAAATTACACCCAGACACAGAACATCACACAAACATTTGTCCTGGGTGGGAATCGAACCCACGACCTCCGGCATAGCAGTCAGGGTCACTAACCACTAGACCAACAGGCCTGTCAAAAAAATATATCGAATTCGGTATTGTTGCGAATCTTTGGTTTTATTGAAATAATATAAAAAAATACAAAAAATTAATAATACATAAATTAAATTGCATTATGCATTTTGCGACTGAGGTACGAGCTGGTCTGATGATGGACTCTGAAGGTGGTCGTAATGTTAATTCCATAGACATTTTTTTACGTGGTAAAATCATCAATTGACCTCCAACCCCGGGCAGGGCAGGAGGGACTGTCAGACTTGTACTGACTAAAATCCACGGTGTCCTTCAATAGCCCTTCATGTTCCGGGGTCACGGTGATGGAATAAGTCCCGCGAACAAAACATAGATTTTGGGTTCATTTAGAAAAAAAAAATACATTCTTTGCAACGGCTTAGGTGCTGAATGATTCCAGGGTCGAAAGTGGTATGGCAACTTACAACGACGATATATTACTAGACTCCTAATAACAGGCGACCGATGTCTGACAACACATTAGGCAAAAAAGTCTTATATTCGTCTTATTTCGACCACTCCTGTGAGCCGTAAACATACCTTGAGACAGAACAGACCTTGAGTTAGCCAATCACAACGCAGTACCCCGTCCCCCTCGCTTACGAAGGCTCAGCGAATTGACAGAATAGTTTTTGTTCCTTAAATCGTGCATGCGTCACATGAGTCTAGTAATATATCGTCGTTGGCAACTTATTAATAAAACGACGGAACCCTATCGGCTTTGGGTTCGTCTAATTCGAGATTACAAAGACTGGCGTTGTATGGGATTCATTTTATTTTGCATAATTTAGATATCGGGTATTTATTGTAATAATTACACATATTTGTGGGGATTTCATAGTTAACTATTCACTATTGTCTATAATTGTACATCCTATATAAATGAAATTTGACACTAGGGGCCATACACAGGGTCCCGGGACTTATTTGGGTCGCGGGACTTATTTCATTACCGTGACTCCGGAACATAAATGGCTATTGAAGGACACCGTGGATTTTAGTCAGTACAAGCCTGACAGAAGGGGGTGGGAGGACTCATTTGATGATTTTACCACGTAAAAAAAGGGGCTATACACAACATCAAAAAATCTTAAGTTTTCATTTATAATTCAAACGACCGTGAACTTTAAACTATTAAATGGAAAAAGTTATTTTTAAACTTAATTTTGATAAAAAAAATACAACACAATGTGTGACGTCATACGAGGGGGGAAATGGTCCACACAAATATACCATCTGTTTATATGTACATATTTCAAGGACGCGAAATGGGTGTGACGTAATTTAACCTATGGATGGCCCAATAAACGAATTAACTAAATATCTTGTTTCATGATTAGGTTAATATGTATAATAATGTTATGCCCGAGACACGATTTAAGTCATTAAACTTTAATCGTGTTTGGATACGCACATTATCAGCAAATCTTATTCGAATAAAAGTGAACAGATATTTATGAAGTTTCTTTTACTTTTATTTATTAATTAACACGTGGGAGCTCGTGGCTAAATAATTACAGCCGCACAGGCCGATCTTCCGGGTTAAGCCGCGCTTGCCTAGGTTGATTTATGGATGGGTGACCATCTTTCATAGCGAGTTTCCTCCGTGCCTCGGAAAGCACGTAAAACCGTTGGTCCCGGCTGTCATTTGTAGATCTTTGACAGTCGTTACTGTTAGTCAGAAGCTCTAAAGTCTGACAACCAGCCTTACCATGGGGTAACTGGGTTGTGGAGGTCCGACAGGCAGTCACTCCATGTAAAATACTGATATCTAGCTGAGTCTAGTTCGACTGAAAGCCGACCTCAATATAGTTGGGAAAAGGCTAGGCAGATGATGATTAATATTTATAGGCAAGGGTCAGTAAGTTGCAAGTACCAAGTGCTTTTGCAAGTAAGTACCTTTTTCTTTTTTAGCGTGGTAAAATCATCAAATGAGTCCTCCAACCCCGGGCAGGGCGGGAGGGACTGTCAGACTTGTACTGACTAAAATCCACGGTGTCCTTCAATAGCCCTTTATGTTCCGGGGTCACGGTAATAGAAATAAGTCCCGCGACCCCGGCAGGCTTTGGCCCTCTGAGAGGGGGCCCCGTTATTTTGCTGACAGCTCTTTGAGGCGCGCGTGGAACACGACCCTTTACTCGCCGTCCGCATGCCCGCAAGTAAGTACCTGTGGACACCGTTAATATTGGGGAAAACAACACGGAAAAAAAAAGATGGCGATACGTCAAATCTGTCAACGATAGAAAAAATATACCGGCCAAGTGCGATAATATAAAAGTTCATGTAGTTTGTTGTAACTTTGAAAGGTAAATTGCGGTTTACGATTTATGACGACTTAAAAAAAACTTATTACTTGATCTCGTTCAAACCAATTTTCTTTGCAAGTTTGTACCTACATCATTTATATTTTTTTTAGTTTTATCATTCTCTTATAAGTTACAGTGGAGAGGACACATATTTTACTACTTTGGAAGTGTTTCTCGCGTAAACTGCAAGCAGTTTCATATCCTACTGACGCAAAAACGACTGAATGAATTTGGATGAAATTTGGTACACAGATAGTTTATAACCTAGATTAACACATAGGATAGTTTTTATCCTTATTTTATGTTCCCGTGGGATAATTTTCGTTGAGTTGTAGCGGGTGAAACCGCTGGCAGCAGATAGTTAATCATAAAAATGCATCTGACAATCTAGAATCGAAAGCGAGCAACGAACCCGGCTTGCTACGAGTGATCTGGAATAACAAAATATCATGATCATAAAGACGAGAATTCACTGATTCTAAATAATAAACCTACGCCGCAAGAAGAGAAATGAATCTTAATGCATTACACAAAGAATCAGATTTCTCTGGCAAAACACAAGACTTATGACTCTTCAACTACACGAGGCCACCAACGATCACCGTAAAAACCGACCCTTCGCCTCCCAAACTATGGGGTTCTACATCGCGCTATTAAAGTTTTCGGGACTTCTAACAGTAGTAAAATATTCCTTCGCCTAGCCACGGGAGTCCGTGTCTACTCAGTAATGCTAGGGGGGAGAGTACCCAGCTTTAAGCTCACCCCTATTGCAATACGCCGTAAAAGGTCGTAGCCCAAAATGCATGCACTTGAGTATACACCAAGATGTAGATTCCCTTTATCTGGCTAATGTGTAATTTGATAGTTACAAGTTATGCCGATAGAGGGCGGATGCGTCTATGACTGTTTTCCAGTCGGCAGTCTAGGTGTGAGTATTTCCATCAACATCGCTCGACGAGGGTGCGTGTGAAAGTCGTAGCGCCTCAACCACTGGAGTAGACAGTTTGACTTCCTTTTGTCAATTTGATCACCATTTTACACTTTTTTTCGGCTTTATTGGAATCACCGGGATACTTTTGTTAAGTTACATAAAAGATATTTATTTTGCAAATAGGTTTTCGCAAACATTTTTACAAGTCAATACACTTTTTTATAACTAGATGAGGCCGGTGTTTCGTACCTGACTACTCTGTGAAGAAACATCCGAAACAAACTCAGAGGTCATCGTTTCCTTTAAAGTACAGACATTAAACTGGTTAAGTCATGCGAGGACCCTGCAGGTTTGTGTCTGAGATGGTCTTTTGAAGAAAGAACTATACAATTTGAGTGGACCTGTCCAGTGCAAGCATTTGTCAGTTATCGTGAAGCTCGACTCATAACTCAAGGAGCTCAAGCTCTTAGGCTTCATACCTATCTAATTTAAGAAGGGGTGTAAATAACACTAATTAAATGTTAGTAAGTTTTAATTATCTTTTAAAGCAGCTATTCGCCGTGGGTTCATCCCCAATGCAACGATACTATTGCTCGTAGCGTAGTGTTATATAGCCTTCCCCAATAAATAAACTATTCAACATAAAACTATTTTTTCAATTCGAACCAGCAGATCCTGATACGTGGTTCTTTTTTTCCTATTTTAAAAAACGTTGCCCCACACTAGGAATTTTCCTTGTATTGTGGGTGCCTTTACAAACAAAGAAACTCACATACACAAACACCCAGGCCTGAAACAACTACTTGCAGATCATACAAATATTTGTTCCAAGCGGGAATCGAACACGCGACATGCTGCGCAGCAGACTGCGACTGGAAGACAGTCGCATTCGCCCCATAAAAAAATAAAAGTAAATTTACTTGAAACTGAACTCTTTCTCAGCAACTGTAGATAGCTTTTACAGATAATTCTGTGTGCATCTACATGTACTCTTGACCTCACCGTTTAGAAATAGATCAACAGAGTTATAACGAATAGTCACATTTATCCCAAAGTGGGGTGAATGTAACTTTTACTGGTCGTATTCAACAATAATGCAAATTAATGAAAAACTAAAGCTAATTTATGTGTTAATTTATGTCGAAACTGTTCATCGAAAGCTATGCAATGAAGTACGTTTATTAGAATATCCCTATTATTTAAATAGCTTATGGTGGAGGGAAGCAAACTTTCAAAATTATTTTGTTTAATTGCTTTCGCACCGGGTGACTTAGAAAAACTGTCGATATAAAAAACTGCACATCACAAAGATAATTTGTTCAGTCCGAGGATCGAACCTAAGTAGCGCTCAACTCGCTGAACCTTCGCAAGTTATGTCATGGGCTATATATGGGATTTTAATTTAGAGTTACCTGCCTAAACTACAACGGATAAAAGAACTAACCCCAAGCATGCAATACAACGACGATATATTACTAGAATCCGCATGCACGACTTAAGGAACAAAAAATATTCTGTCAACTCGCTGAGGTACTACGTAAGCGAGGGGGACGGGGTATTGCGTTGTGATTGGCTTACTCAAGGTCTGTTCTGTCTCAAGGTATGTTTACGGCTCACAGGAGTGGTCGAAATAAGACGGATATAAGACTTTTTTGCCTAATGTGTTGTCAGACATCGGTCGCCTCTTATTAGGAGTCTAGTAATATATCGTATTTGATGCAATATGAAACTGGGCAAGATTTGTTCGCAACAGGCATGGAACAACTAATTTACAATTTTAAACCTTAAAACTTCCATAAAATGCATTTGTTTATGCATTAGAAGTGAACATAACACAAAAGATCAAAATTCCTTTGACAAAAGAAAGTAATTCGACCCGTTCAATCACAAGAATAAGAGAACAAAAGACCTTTGAAAAAAAACGGACTCTACGTCTTTAAAACAATAGAGTCCTAAATCGCGCTATCAAAGTTTTCTTGACTTTTAAAGCCTCATTTTGATGTTTCGTACATCTTGTACGGGAGTCCGTGTCTACTCAGTAAGACAGTGGTCAAGGGCGGGGCTGTTCTAAACCCACCCTTACAAGATATTGTTACAGCTGAGTCTGTATTCATAACATATGATGAACTGCCCCTGGTGGACAATGTGAAGCCTATCCGGCTAATATGACGTGACTGAATATGAACAGTCGAATTAACAAAAGTAATCAGTACAAAGGTACAGATGAAGGAGGATCATGCCCTCTACCCCACTGTAGTAGACGATCTGACTTCCTTTTTTGGTAATTTTTCTTTTTCTCACAAAATAAAACATGACGCTGTTAAAGGCAAGCAAGCAATTATGTTCATCCGTGTTGTTTAGCAGTAATAGACTCATAGGGTCCCATATTATTATGTAGGTAGTATGTAGTGTGTATGTTCCACTTAATGAACAATATTAATTACTTACAAAATAAAAGAAAGCCTCTTCAAACTTTAATTTTTGTTATTATCAGTATCAGTTATGACTTAACATAAATTATAATTACGAAGTAGAGGAACAAAGTCGTAATCCTTTCTTTAGAGTATAAACAAAAATCTGCTTATGCTATCGTTTTAATACTAATGATACAAGTGCGGTAAGTTGAAAATTACAGCTGAGGCGATATTGCTCGCCCGAGCCCTACGGGCGAAGGCTATAAGAAAGCAGAGGCTGTAATTATCAAACCGCACGTATGTCATACGACGTTTTTTAACACATTTGTGAGGAAATAAATATAACTCGGACTTTCTTAAACGAATTTTATGACTTGTCGATTACGATACTGATAGAGGTGCAGTAAACGACCTTTTACGAGCAAATGTGTTATAAATAAAATAAAATACCAAATACCTAAAAAAACTGAATATCCTATACAAACATAACAAAAACATTTACTATTCGTGAGGCTCGAACACGAGGCTTCCGACGAGTCAGCAAATAAATTGTTCGACATTTGAAAAAATCCTACATCGCGCTATCAAAGTTTTCATGCCAAATAAAACAGTTCCACAATATTTGCCTTGTTAATACAGGGAGTCCGAGTCTACTCAGTGAGACAGTGCTAAGGGTGGGGCTGTTCTAAATCACCCTGAGTCCTTACAGACAAATTGAAGCCCACAGATAATACGTGTAAAGCCTAATGTAGGATTATACACACAAGAAGCACTAAGATAAGATGATTAAACGATTGAAAGATTTGCCCTTAAAAATGGTAGGTGTTACCTCCACTCCACTGGAGTAGACAATTTGACTTCCTTTTTGCGACCTATTCTATTCTAAAAATACAAAAAGTATTGCAGTCAGCGGGGTTCGAACGTGCGATCATAATTTTAATACTTGCTCTTTAATAGTGACATCTAATACCGAACACTTTTCAGCAGGTAAGCATTTTATTTGCTAACCTTGTTTTATTGTGAATTCTTGCGGCGTTAAAATAGATGACATATTGTTTTTTATTAGGTTTTTTTTTTTTTAAGACCTGCACCACGATTTTGGCCACGGGCAGTACGGGAGGGACTGATAGACTTATACTAACTAACATGCATGGTGATCCTTCAATAGCCCTTTACGTTCTTGGGTCACGTATATCTGATGAGGCAGTCCCGCGACCCCTTCGTGTAGTAGTTTTTTTTTTTTTTAACGTGGTAAAATCATCAAATGAGGCCTCCCACCCCCTACTGTCAGACTTGTACTGACTAAAATCCACGGTGTCCTTCAATAGCCCTTTATGTTCCGGGATCACGGTGATGGTATAACGCGACCCCGGCAGGCTTTAGCCCTCTGAGAGGGGGCCTCGTCATTATGCTGACGCTTTTTGAGGCGCGCGTGGAACACGACGCGCCGTCGACCCTTCGTGTAGTAGATTTAGTTTAGATTTGGATCTGCTATATTAAAATTTGCGCTTAGCATCGCGTGTTAGTGTAAATTGACCGTAAATGTCACTGAATATTAACTTATCATAAGATTTTATGGGAGTCATCTGCTCAGTTGCTATTGATCATAGCGTCCTGTTATATAGCCGATAGCCTTCCTCGATAAACAGACTATCCGACACTAAAAGATCTTTTCAAATCGAACAAGTAGTTCCTGATATAAGCCCGTTCAACCAAACTCTTCAGTTCCATCATCATCATCATCATCTGCCTGCCTTTTCCCAACTATATTGGGGTCGGCTTCCAGTCGAACCAGATTCAGATGAATATCAGTATTTTACATGGAGCGACTGCCTTTCGGACTTCCACAACCCAGTAACTGGGTAATACCATATCCCGTGGTAAGACTGGTTGTCAGACTTTACAGCTAAACTAAACTAAACTAGCTAAACTCTTAAATTTCATAATATTAATATCGACGGGAAGTACAGAATACCTATATAAGTATATACCTATTCAATCAAAATAAAATCGATTCTATAAACACATACATAACACCTATGTGCTTTATTTACAATTCATAGGCTGTTTCCTTATCAGACGTTTCGCATGTACAACATTTTTATTTCTAATAAATTTTTCATAACACATTCTAATTTAGTCCTTATTTTCTGTACAATAAGAGCTATACAAGCATTATGTACTAGTTTCCGCAAGCCATTGTTATTTGTATTGTAATAATTCGTGTTATTTTCCTGCTCTATGTATTTCGAATTGAAACATATGTTTTAAAATATTAAAGTGTTTGCTCAAATTGTTTTGTTTTTAAACAATAATGATAATAATATAATATTCCACAACTATCACACAACGCCATCTAATCCCAAGCTAAGCAGAGCTTGTGTTGTGGGTACTAGACAACTAATAAACATACTTATATGTATATTTCTAAATACATACATATTATAGATAAATGACACCCAGACACAGAACAAATGATCATGCTCATTACACAAACCTGTGTCCTGGGTGGGAATCGAACCCACTACCCCCGGCATAGCAGTCAGGGTTACTAACCACTAGACCAACAGGCAAGTCATATCACAATAAAAGAAAAAACCAAGTGAAATATAATTGTCTCTGTCTTTATTTAGATTTTATTGTGTTCAAATGTTTTTTGTTTTATGGCAGACGCACGATGTTCTTTTCGGTAATTCATAAAAACACCGCGCGTCTTGGAAGAATTTGGCAATCCACATTATCCTGGTGACGTCACCACGTGTCACCTGTCTCATTAACGTCTGTAGGCGTCATTAGGACAGCCAGCCTGACGATCGTCATCTTGACGGAGTGCAGGGGCCTTAGTCAAACAGCAGACGATAGCAGACGACAATCGTTATCGTTCATCAGTCACCAATACATCTTCAACTTTATACCAAAGCGCGTAAAGTTGAAAATCTATTAAAAACTGCTGCGAAAGCGATCACGATCTCTGAACTTCAATAGCAGGTCAAACATTGAGTGCGTTTAGTGGATACAAGATCTGGACAGAAATGCTGAACAGTCAGCTATGCTGACTAAATTATCGGCTGAAACCATGCTGAGTTCAGACAGACATTTTGACAGTCGTCTCAGCGCATGCTACTCAGCAATCGCCATTTTTCTTTTAGTACTGTCAAGATTTTGTATCGGCTAAACGCGCCCAGTATTTAGTTTAAGTGCGTCCTGCCGGGGTCGCTGGATTGTCGGATAACTGTGACCTCGGAACGTAAAGGGCTACTAAAAGACAGCGTTGATTATAGTTACTACAAGTCTAACAGTCCCCTCCCCGTCCTGACTTTGGGAGGACTCATTTGATGATTTTCCCACGTAAAAAGTAAAAATCCGTGTTGCGACACAGGAGTTCCCGTTCCTTCTAGGTGAGCCGGCTCCGTCTTAGGTCTAAATTTAACTCTTGTGTTAGATTAGAGCTGTAGTTAATAAAAAATCAAGACAAATACCCTTTTACGTATTTTCGTACTTAACCTTTCCTAGTTGCCAGAAAAACTGGCCAATCCGTACATATAGCTCGTCCTTAGTGGGTCCGGTTTATTGGCAATAAATGCACAAGCCCACTTAAGGAATAGGTCAGCGAGGAGAATTGTGTGTGGTACAAGTTATGAGACTTTTTTTTTTTATTTCTCTGCACATTGTGGTTAAACTTTTTATCAATAACATTGTCAAAGAAAAACATTATTGAAAGACCGTTGAGTTTCTTGCCAGTTCCTCTCTTTGAGAAAGGACCAACAGGTATTTTGGTAACCATTTTTTTAACGTGGTAAAATCATCAAATGTGTCCTCGGGAATCCAGGGCAGAGTGTGAGGGACTGTCAGACTCGTATTAACCAAAATCCACGGTGTCCTTCAATAGCTCTTTACTTTCCGGAGTCACGGTAATTCGTAAGACCCGCGATCCCGGTTGTTACTTTAGAGCTATCGAAGCCTTTTCAAAATAAATTACAACGACTTAATGCCATAATATTATGCATTTTCTATCAGTCTGCTTTGGGTGCTAATCCAAAGAAAATTAGCTGTGCATGTTGCACTTGAAAATTCTATGTCGTAATTAACTTTTCGTGGTTGTAGGTTTGTTTTTTTCACACATTTGATGCAATCTTTTTGGTCAATCTAAGTCTATTTCATTTTCCATTCATTATCAGTACCTATCGCAGAGTTTACCTCTTTATTATAATAGAAAGATGTTGAATTCTTTTGTCAAAGTACTCTATGGTTACTTGACAGGAGGTACTACTGAACAATCAGAGTTTCTCCGTCTCTTTGTCTTTCTCTCTCACTAGGTGTACGTTAAAACGCTATTTCCTGTTGCTTAGACCATCGTGCCCTCAATAAATTAGTGCAGCAGCCCCCTGACCGGCACTTAAAGGCAGACTTACGGTTATAGCACACTTAGCAAATGCTTGGGGTCCACACATTTTTTCCCAAAAAACAATAGACACTAATAAACAAGCTTTTAAGGTTCAAAATACCTTGTGTAAGCTTGAGTAAATAGTGTACTATTTATTGGATTTTTTTATTCTTCGAGATTTATTGGACATCTTTTTGGCATTATTGAAAATCAAAATGAAGTGGCCTTCATGAGGGATTTTGCGATCTCGAAATTTCTCGAAAAGTTACAATTGCGATGATTGACCGCGTATCAGAGAAATTTCCCTAAGACAGAAGTAAGAGAATCTAATTTAATTTTAATATATATGCTACCTAGTGGTTTTCTATTTGAACTTGAAAAGAAATCATAACTTTTCAACCGTCAAAAAAAGCACAGACATACTTTGGAGGTTTGAGATTGTAAATGACCGCATTCCCCTATTCCATACTTCCAGGGAACACTTAGTACGCGACAAAATATGCCTAATATAATTATGAAAGTAATATAAAAAGAAAAAATTTCACCATAAAAAATATTAAAATGAAAAAGGTAATCCAAACCGCATTGCCTTTTGTATTCTTCTGCTTCCTATATACTGATCTCCTAAATCGGTACCTAAATGTATCCCTTAGTTCATTTTTGCAGTTATTTTTTCAGCAGTTACACAGCAAAAAAGTAGCAATACAGCGTTTACGCTGTGCCTACGAAAACGGCAATTGAAAGAAGACAATTGCGAGCGGGAAATGAGCGGATGCTGTGAGAGAGAAAAAATGAAGCCTGAGAGCGGCGAGGGAGTTAGGGCTGGTAACTATGTTAGACAGATTTCTTTGACATCTTGATGACGAGGAGAATGAGTATCTTAATCACACTCGGGACTGACTTACCAAGTAACCGTAGCCCCAGAACGTAAAGGTCTTTGAAGGACAACGTGGATTTTAGTCAGTACAAATCACAGTTCCTCCCGTCCTGCCCTGTGTTGCGATTTATTACATGATTTTTCTAGGACATTGATAGTTCTAGGACATGCCGGTTTCTTCACGAAAACATCGTGAAGAAACCGGCATGTCCTTCACCGTTATGCTCTCATAACGGTGAAGGACAGGATAATTTATTCATCACCACTTCTCTAAGTGGTGATGAATAAATTACACAAAGTATTGCGCCTGGCGGGGTCCAAACCCACGACTTACAATTCGTAAGTGGAGTTCAAGTAATTAATTGTCAAAAATATCAACAACAACAACAAAAAAACTGAGCTTGATAACGTATTACATTTTATTATATTTATTAATTATGATAATAGATGGCGCTACATGTACAATTCGAATTTACAAGTTTTAAAGTGAGCGACACCACTGGTAAAACCTAGTTTCCCAATAAGAATGTATCAGTTGACAACCCTGTACTGACAGGTGAAAAGGGTAGTCAACCAGTCGAAATATTGAAGGACGCATTCGAACTGTCAGTGATTGGTTTTTGGGTTTTCGACGGTAGATGCTTACTGAGAAATATTCGAAGTTTCGACTTTTAAATCACTAGGAGGTACCAGTTCCGCAGTGGTAGACGCCCACGGCGTGGTCGCGGGACGATATCCGGCCACCGTCGCGGGCTTGCGGGTGGCGAGTAAAGGGCAACTCGCTGTCCGACCATGGACCATGCCCGGGTCGACGGCGCGTTGTGTTCCAAGCGTGTCTAAGAGTGTCTGCATGATGACGGAGCCCCCCTATAGAGGGCCATAGCCTTGCCGGGGTTGCGGGACATAATATGTAGGTATATCGCGACTCCGGTACACAAAGGGCTACGAAACGACACCGTGGATTTTAGTCAGTACAACTCTGACAGTTCTTCCCGTCCCTGCCCGGGGTAGAAGGACTCATTTGATGATTTTACCACGAAAAAAAAAGCATAGCTAGGACGCAGTGTCCACGTAATTTAAAAAGGTAAATACAACTGATGGCACGATAAGTGCAGTGGCTGACTGATTGGACTGCTGCGCAGCGTTTCGCGGGTTGGATTCCCGTACGGAACAAATATTTGTATGACCTACAAGTAATAGTTGTTTCGGGTCTAGGTGTTTGTGTATGTGTTTTTCTATGTTTGTAAACACGCCCCCGACACTGGAGAAATTCCTAAAGTGGGGCAACGTTAAAAAAAAAAATCGTTATTAGAGAAAAATAAAAGCTTTTTCAAAAAAAAATGTAACCGACTTCAAAACCAACCACTAAAAAAGGGTAAAATAACCTACAAAATAACTTTTCTTTCGGAAGTCGGTGGTTTTATTTTTCATTGTCTTTTTTGCCACCGACTTCCGAAAGAAAAGTTATTTTGTAGGTTATTTTACCCTTTTTTAACCGACTTCAAAAAGAAGGAGGTTATCAATTCGACTGTATGTTTTTTTTTAAATTACTTCATAATATTTGCAAAAAACTATATGTGGGCCTATAAAATTTGAGGGTTGCCCTCGATTTCTCCAGGATCCAATCATCAGATCTTGACTTGGTGAATATGGGACCACTCCGGAAGCATCTCCTTTCGAACAAAAAAAGAATTTTGAAAATCGGTCCACAATCGCCGGAGCAATCGCGTAACAAACACACAAAAAAAAAAAAAAACATGCCGTCGAATTGATAACCTCCTTCTTTTTGAAGTCGGTTAAAAATAATCAAAAAGTAAATGATTCGGTGACGTTTATTAGGGGAGAATGGAAGAAAAAAACGTGTTGCGCCGACCCCAAGTAAAATGGGTTTTTTTTTTTTTTTTTTTTTTATCGTGGTAAAATCATCAAATGAGACCTCCAACCCCGGGCAGGGCGGGAGGTACTGTCAGACTTGTACTGACTAAAATCCACGGTGTCCTTCAGTAGCCCTTTATGTTCCGGGGTCGCGGTAATAGAAATAAGTCCCGCGACCCCGGCAGGCTTTGGCCCTCTGAGAGGGGGCCCCGTCATTTTGCTGACAGCTCTCGCGGCCCGCCGCCTCCTTCACGAGCATTACTGCCTCGCAGAAGGCGGCGACCTATTCCCACTCCGTCTCGCTCCGCAGCATGGCCGAAACCAATGCCGGGCGCGAGAGGTCTCCAAGCTGGGCAGTCTTGCACCGTATGTTCTACTGTGTCCTCCGGGCGATCTTCGCAGTGGTGACACCCCGGCGATTCCTCCTTTCCCATCAGCCACAGGTACCTCCCGAAACTTCCGTGTCCGGTGAGGACCTGCGTCATGCGATAGGTCAGGACGCCGCGACGTCTCTCCAGCCAAAGTAAAATGGGATAAGGGCAGGAAAATGATGATGATGATGCTTAGTGAAAAAAGTGGTGAGATTTTTTCCTGTTATTTTAACACGCACACAATGCGTAGTTCTAGTCATCATTTTTTTCAGAATCACCAGTCTTGCCTCCCTGGGTAGATTTGAAAAGAGGTCACGGTGGAGGTGTGCCCCGATTAGGCAGATCATCACCGAGTCCTCACGGCAGAGGCGTTAGGCAGTGGCGACCTCTCGAAGCCACGCACTATTAGGAGGTTCCTCTCTCTCGAATTCTGACCGTCAGTTACTACTTACTACCCTCCTGATACGTATGTAATAAAGTTAAGGGTGATTACAGGATATAATAATCATTTATCTACAATATTTATGTATTAAGAAATATATAAGTATGTTGGGTTTGGGCCAAAACCCAAGCTCTGCTTAGCTTGGGACTAGATAGCGTTGTGATAGTTGTGGAACATTATATTATTATTATTTATTTCCAGATTTACAATTTAGGACAGTATGTATACCTACATAAAAGAAAGATAATTCATAAATATCCCATTTTACTAAATACAAGTTCCAAAAAGATTTTTGTCGGCAAGAAACGAAATCATGACAGCAAATATTTATCTACCTTTAAATTAACATATAAAAGGAAAAAGTGTTTCATAACTCCTTCCAAACAAAATGTGAGCCGAAAATATTTCCATCAAGGAATGAAGTAAAGAAAAAAATAATATCGCAGACATAAATATTTACATAGCAAATACAAAAAACTGTGTGGAAAAAGGTTTTTTCTAAATTTAGCCATCAATTTAGTCTAGAGATTTAGAATTAAAAGTGCTAAAAGTTTCTTCGAATGATAAAGATAGGGTCTTAGGTACAAGCGTTGGGATTTTGGGGATTTTTTCCCGTTTTCTGGGGATAATATCGTGTATGAGGAAATGTATTTTCTTTTTAAGTACCTACTCATCTACATTCGGCCTAATCTTATTCTACTTCAAGTCAGAAAATACGTTTTATTATTCCACTCTCTCCTGCCAGTTACACGTCAAGAGACAATTTACTCCGCTTTCTTTCATTTATCATTCCTCATTTTAATCCATCTTTAGGGTGATGTCGAAAATAAAACGGCTATAGTAAAGTTATAATGATTAGGTAATGTATTGGAATAGTTGAGAGGTAAAAATGCACAAGTTAAGTAATGATTCGCGAACCGGCAGAATACAATACTAAATAGAGAACGACGACTCGTTGACGCGTGAGCTTATAACGCGGTCGCGAGGAGGGAGATATAACGAGTGGCTTCGATCGTGTTTCGTGGCGCACTGACGCCGGCGCCGGCCGACTGAGCCTCGCTGCTTCCTCTCGCCCCGCGCCGCGGCTGTCACCCCGCTGGCGCCTGGGCGTAGTGTTGTGCATCGCTCGATGTAGTGATGCGCGATGCCACATCACCCCCCTGGGAGAATCAAGGTCCAGCCTGGAAGTAATTTGGAAAATTAACACGACGTCCCGAACGTGTAACCCTGATCGGTGGGTCGTCCGTCTGTTTACGGGTCTTCGCTTGGCTTGCGTCCTCTTCATCTCCGGACAATATGTAGGCTGGTTTAACCCTGTCGATGGACACGGTCACGGGTCCTTTGTTTAAGAGAAGGGTGATTGTTTTGTCTGTCTTTGCTGTGACTTTGTGTGGACCAGTGTATGGTGCCTCCAGGGATCCTCGAAGAGCGTCTTTGCGGAGAAAAACGAAGTCAGAACTCTTTAGGTCTTTATGAATAAAAATCGCCTTAGTGCCATGCCTTGATGCAGGTGTAGGTCTGATGCGAGAGATGTGTTGTCTGAGGTTGTGTATGAAGTCTTCTGGTGGTAATCGAGTGTTAGGCTTAGAATGGAAGAACTCACCAGGCATCCTCAAGGTCTCACCATACACTAGTTCAGCAGCCGAGCATTGTAGGTCTTCTTTCCATGACGCCCTCATGCCGAGTAAGATGGTAGGTAGCACGTCAGACCAGCAGGCGGTGTTGTGTGACATGATGGCAGCTTTCAACGTTCGGTGCATCCTTTCCACCATGCCATTGGCTTGTGGGTGGTAAGCCGTCGTGTGCCGTAGCTGGGCACCACACAGCTCACTCAGCGCCTTGAAGATCTGAGAAGTAAATTGTCGCCCTTGATCAGTTGTTATGGTTTCCGGACAGCCAAACCGAGTGATCCAGGTTTCGAAGAAAGCTTTGGCTACAGTGTCAGCAGTCATATTCTCGAGAGGTGTAACTTCAGGCCATCTGGTGTATCTATCAATTGCTGTTAGACAGTATCTGAAGCCTTTTGAAGGTGGAAGAGGTCCTACTAGATCGATGTGGATGTGGGAAAATCTGGTGCCAGTGAGGTTAAAGTGTCCAAGTGGTGCTGATGTATGACGCTGAACTTTGCTACGCTGACAATCTTCACAGGTACGAACCCAGGCACGGCAGTCCTTCCGTACGGAGGGCCAGACGAACCTCTCAGTGACTAGTTTTGTTGTAGCGGTTGCCCCAGGATGGCTCAAACCATGTAGCTGGTCGAAAATGGTCTTTCGGTGATCCCTCGGGACGAAAGGTCGTGGCTTGGTTTGTGTGACATCACAAAATAATTCAAAATTCGTACCTGGGATTGGAACCAGACGTAAGTTTAAAGAAGTACTCCCTTCTAGTAGGTTTTTCAGTTCCTGGTCCTTTTTCTGTGCTTGCACCAGAGTAGACAGGTCGAGTGTAGAGATGGCTTCAATTCTAGAGAGGGTATCGGCAGTCAGGTTATCTTGACCTGAGATGTGCCGGATATCCGTAGTAAATTGTGAAATGAAGTCTAGGTGGTTGAACTGGCGGGGACTGCACTTGCGGTCCTTCTGTTGAAATGCATAGGTGATGGGCTTGTGATCTGTAAAAATGATAAAGTGTCGGCCTTCAAGCATATATTTAAAATGTTTAACGCTTTCGTAGATGGCGAGCAACTCTCTGTCATAAGCGCTGTACTTTAGTTGTGATTTAGATAGTTTTTGTGAAAAGAAAGCGAGTGGTTGCCATTCACCGTTGATTTCTTGCTGCAAGACAGCTCCTATTGCAGTGTTAGAGGCATCAGTGGTTAAAGCAAGTGGTGCATCATGAACTGGGTGAGAAAGCATGGTTGCATTGCATAGCTGGGTTTTACAATTCTCAAACGCAGTGGCTTGTTCCTTGGTCCAGGTCAGGGCTGTTGAGCCTTTGATGAGTGGACCAGACAACATATCATGCAGAGGTGCTTGAGCTTCAGCAGCATGAGGTAAGAAACGCCTATAAAAATTTAACATGCCCAAGAAACGACGTAGACCTTTGGCAGTCTTTGGAAGTGGAAAATCCTGAATTGCTTTAATCTTGTTGTCCAGAGGACGTGTACCTTTTGCAGACACACTGTATCCGAGGAACGTGACCTCATCCCGACCAAAAGTACACTTGCTTTCATTTAAAAGTATTCCATATTGGCTGAGACGTTCAAAAAGTTTTTCCAGGTGATCCAAGTGTTCTGCTTTGCTCCTGGAGAACACCAAAATATCATCAATATATGAAAAGCAAAAGTCTAGGCCTCTCAACACTTCATCGAGGAAACGTTGAAATGATTGGGCTGCATTCCTTAACCCAAATGACATATAGGGAAACTCAAAAAGGCCAAAAGGAGTAGTAATCGCCGTTTTCTGAATATCATCTTGGAAAACCGGTATTTGGTTATAAGCTTTGACTAAATCCAGCGTTGAATAAATAGAACTACCATGTAACATCAAGGAATAATCTTCTATGTGTCTGATGGGATACCGATCAGGAATCGTGCGAGCATTTAGCGCTCGGTAGTCGCCACAGGGTCTCCATCCATCCTTTTTCGGAGCCAGGTGCAGCGCTGAGGCCCAGGGTGAATCAGATCTACGAGCGGTACCATCAGATATCATTTCTTCAAATTGTTGTTTAGCTATTTTCAAACGGTCGGGTGCGAGTCGACGTGGTCTGCAGAAGACAGGCGGTCCAGGCGTGGTGTGGATATAATGAATGGTTGAATGTTTTACCTCTTTTAGGATGCCAGCGGGTTTAGTTAAAGTTGGGTACCGAGAGAGCAGCACATGGTATTCGGTGGTGCCGGAGATAGCCTTGATGCTCTGGCATTGAACCGTTGTTGTCTGCCCAGGTGTAGAGAGGTCAGTGACACCATCCAGTAACCGCTTATTTCTGCAATCAATGAGTAAGTTATAAAATGACATAAAATCAGCGCCTATTATTGGCTTGTCCACGTCCGCAACCACGAAGTTCCAGGCGAAGTCTCGGCGTAGTCCTAGGTCCAGATGCAGCTTTAAACAACCATACGTTCGTATAATGGTGCCGTTTGCGGCCACCAAACGGTATTCTGTGGGTTTAGCGTGCGATTTCAGGTATTTTCTAGGCAGAACGCAGAGATCCGAACCAGTGTCTATTAAAAAATGAATCTTGGTTTTCCTGTCAGATATGAATAGGCGGCTGGTGGGTTGCAGACAGTCAGACGCCGCATCTATTGACTGTCGGAAGCGTTTCCCGCTTTGAAGTTGCATGGCTCGGTACACTTGCGCGCTTTTCCACCAAAAGTATCATGATACCAGCACATACCTGCAGTCTTGCTCTTAGAAAATGATCGGCGACGGCTCTGTGATCGATATCTAGGACTAGCACCTCTTTGATGTGGGCGACCACGTGGTTCGATGTTCAATTTCGCCAATTGCTGCACGACGCCATTTTGTATGCACGCCATGACGCGTTCCTCCACTTTCTGTAAAATGTTATCGAAGTTTAAGTTCGAGGACGAGGCATTATTTTTGCTGGTACTGGCTACCTGTTGCGTGTTTAATGACATCACTTCGCAGATTTTGTCCGCCATGTCGGCTGCTTCGTCTAAATTTAAACTCCTCTGTGAGGCTAAAATCGCCTTGACTTGTGTAGGTAGGCGGCCCGACCATATACTGAATAAAAATTCGTCCTGCACGTCCGATCCCGCGAGCAATCGCAGCGCTCGTAAAAATTGGGAGGGCTTACGATCCCCCAGTTCCTCAGAATAAAGCGCCTGTTGGATGCCTTGGTCACGGGACATGGATAGTCGTTTAATCAATTCAGCTTTTACCTTGCTATATTTTCCAGTAGAAGGTGGATGTAGGATGATGTCACGAACCTCCTTGGCATAGTTGTGTTCAAGTTGCTGTATAACCAAGTTGAATTTTGTGCTGTCTGTCGTGATACCAGAAGTTTCGAATTGGGCTTCCACTTGTGAAAACCAAACTTCCGGGTCGTCGGCCCAAAATGGCGGCAGCTTGACGGCGACGCGGTCACGTTGCAATCTTGAAAATCTTCTTTCGACATTATCTTACGTGCCTCGTGGCGTGGTCGGTTAGTTATTCGCGTATTACCTACTCGTCGCGGGTCACCACTTTAGGGTGATGTCGAAAATAAAACGGCTATAGTAAAGTTATAATGATTAGGTAATGTATTGGAATAGTTGAGAGGTAAAAATGCACAAGTTAAGTAATGATTCGCGAACCGGCAGAATACAATACTAAATAGAGAACGACGACTCGTTGACGCGTGAGCTTATAACGCGGTCGCGAGGAGGGAGATATAACGAGTGGCTTCGATCGTGTTTCGTGGCGCACTGACGCCGGCGCCGGCCGACTGAGCCTCTCTGCTTCCTCTCGCCCCGCGCCGCGGCTGTCACCCCGCTGGCGCCTGGGCGTAGTGTTGTGCATCGCTCGATGTAGTGATGCGCGATGCCACACATCCATCTTTTCTTTGGTGTATTCTTGTTTTTTCTTTCTATTAAACTTCCCATTTCTCACTTTTTATCTAGAAATATATATTACCTAGTTTACCAGATTGTTAAACTATAGAAATCATAGAGATACTAGCTGTTGCCAGGGGCTTCACCCGCTACAACTCCAAAATTATCCCACGGGAACATAAAATCGGGATCAAACTATCCTATGTGTTAATCCAGGTTATAAACTATCTGTGTACCAAATTATACCATTTAGCCAAATCCGTTCAGTAGTTTTTGCGTGAAAGAGTAACAAACATCCATCCACACATACAAAATTTCATGTTTATAATATTAGTAGTAGTAGGATAGGATAATATACACGATACATCTACTAGAACTAGCAGATAAAAGGAATGCACTGTGAGTGTGCATGTGGCTCGTCCATTTTGAAAACTCGTAGGGCGATTACCTAGTTTGACGCAATAAAATATTATATTTTCCTATTACTCAATTTACTGTTTACAAATTTGGGAAAAGTTGCAAAACACATTGGAGGAAAAATATTGAAAATAGGGAAAATTCAGTAACTTGATATGGCAACCCCGTTTGGCGCAAAGAATTATGGAAGCCATTAATTTTACTTAAGATCTTAAACTTGAAGATTCGCGAAGAATTTATTGTCAATTTCCTCAATAGGTTTATATTTAAATCTTTTTTGATTTATTGTCGTTTTAAAATTCCGTACCTAATGGTTAAAACGGTACACTATTACTAAAACTCTGATGTCGGTCTTTTTGTCAAATTTTCAAGGGTGAAGTTCTGTTGCCGCTATAACAACAAAATATTTCTTTATAGTATACGCTTGGCCATAGTCCAATTACGAGCAACAATCTTTGTCGGGTTAAAATTATTGAAAATATGGTAGCATCCATTTCAAGGAATGCGCCCAATTACAAATCAACCTGTATCATTGTTGAGTGAGTGTTGATAATCAATAAGAGATCCTTAACTAATTAGGTATAGGCAAGTGCTGTACCTATGGACACTTTTACCTGTGGACACCGTTAATTCTGGGGAAAACAAAACGAAAAAAAAAAGATGACGAGGTCAAAACTGTCAACTATAGACAAATGCTTACGGCTGCGTTTAAATTAGAAATTGAGGGTTCCCCGTTATCCCAATAATTAACGGTGTCCACAGGTAAAAGCGTCCATAGGTACAGCACTTGCCCCTACTTATTATTATATATTTTATGGAACCTGGTAATTTTCGTCTGCCAATAAAAAGTGCGTGTGGAGGTTACCTGCAAGAAAAGAAAAACTAAGTGTTAGCATTGAGGTAATAGAACAATATAATATCTAATGTCAGCACGGTTGGCGCAGTTGCTAAGCTTCCAATGGCTGCGCAGCTGTTGCGGGTTCGATCCCCGCTCGCAACAAATATTTGTATGACCCGCATGTTGAGTGAGTTTAAATGTTATAGTCCTCGCCATTTAAGTGTGGAATAAAATTCGTTGACCCCCGTGTACCAATGTATTCCAATATTTCAAAACGATACAAAAAATGTAAAGGAAGTGTCGCTAACACGATCAAAACAAACGAATCGTGGTACGGGGCATCCTTGACGTATTCACTGGGCATGAGTTACAAACCTTTTGGCCAAAACCATATTCAATCGTATTTATTTTGAAAGGTACCTAATAATGTAGTACTTAATGAAACCCTTTAAACAGTTAGATAATAACAAAAAATGGTTGAAAACTTTCCGAGTATGGAATACGCTCAGTCAATCCAATGCGCAAACCTTATTTGAAATGACACTCGAGACGAAGGACGCGATAGGTACATAATTACAAAATGGCGAACAGGTAATGCGCCCCTGACTCGCTCTGACGTCGCACTCTGCGCCGAGTATGAGGGCATAACCCAAAAAATCGATATTTTTGGTATGAACTTTAAAATTCGATTATTTAAATTCATTGTATACTTGTAAGAATATGAGTTAAAGATAGATAAATAAATCCAATTATTGCATGTTCTGTTATTGAAATATAAGTTGAAAACATAAGGAATTTTGAAAAATAAATATACACCAAGAAAATTATTTTTGAAATCCATAAACCATAGCAATTACATATTTCATTGTTTGAATGTGTATTTTTGAAACTTAAAAAAATACCACAATTATTCTTCAAATTTACGTATTTCTTACTTATTTCCGTTGGGATAAGTGTTTGGTATTATGAATCTCGAACGATGCAGTATTAGCGACAGTTTTGAATGACGAGCGATCTCAAAATTAAGTTTTGTGGACTTTTTGGTACAAGTCGGGTCAATGACTTTTAATTCTTTCTTATTTGGCGCAGACTATAGTAAGTAAACGCATAAAAGAGACACGAGAAATTCCTGGTGTGGGGGGCAACGCTTTAAAAGTAAAAATCTACATCTATACCTAATATAAAAATCAAATGCTGTTCGTTACCCTCGCAAAACTCAAAAACGGCTGGACCGATTTGGTCCAGGGAAGGTTTAAAAGGTAAACAAAATATCATGAGGCGGTATAAAGTTTGCCGGGTTAGGCATAAAAAATATAAATGTGAATATATTACAAAAAAAAAACTCTTTTCTAATACTAATTATTAAAAGCAAAATAATAATTTCAAGGTCAACAATGAAACAGATAACAGTAAATTAGTAACAAAACGGCAAAATCACGAAAACTTTCCGCTGAATGGTGAGACAACGGCAACTGCAACGTATTTCACAGTTCAACAAAAAAGGCGCTACTGCAAAATAAAAAAAATCAACAACTCGAACGTCGAAAAGGAAGAAATTGAAACCGAATTTCCCGTGAAGACTGGAAAAGAATAAAAACATCAGATACGCCACTAAAGACTTCGGGCGACGTCCACGTCCGAAACAATTCCGTATCGGTAAAACGGTTTTCAGGACGGAATGGAAATAACGATGAAAGTTCTGACTTCACGATTTTCTCGACCAAAAGAGAGAATCGATGAAAGTTTCAGATTAAAAATTTGTGTAAGTTAGTTTAAAATTTAAAATAATCCAGTTTTCATTTTAACCCAGAATTTCTGTCACCGAAAATCTTAATATTATTCTAAGTAATATTAGAAATGGGCATGCGGGCGGCGAGTAAAGGGCAACTCGCCGTCCTACCATGGACCGATATAAGATACCCTTCATCCCGAAAAAAAAATCTGATCTAGAGAAAAACAAACAATAAATTTCTTATGACAACAGATGGCGCCGCCTGTCTTTTGACTCACGAAATCAAATAGGGTGCCAAGCAGAATTGTAGAGACAACTCAAATTGGTAGTCAAATTCAAACCGAACACGAGCGAAGTCGGGCCAAAAGCTTGTCTGAATATATTTCCATACTAAAACGACCTTATTACAAAAAAAAATCTCTAACTTCGGGACGTCAGTATCTCAAATACAAATTGAAAAAACCGATACGAATTAAAAAGTCAAGGCAATCAAATTTCAAACGTATTCGTTTAGAAATAGCAAAGCTGTACTTTTATCCAAAATGGCGCACGTGCACAGTGAAACACGTCTTTGTCGGATAGGGTTTTTAGAAAAAGTTTTTCAAAGGCTGTCGGTGAACACTGGGAAGTTCCAATGGGTTTACTTTTTGCTCATTTTTGGTGCAGTTTTTTAATCTTGTGAGGCTCAGTCTATTGTGAATTACGTTTAATTTTTTAGCTTTTTTGTGTACGATGCTGTTAAATGAACTGGCTGGAAAGTTTCTTTTGAATGTATTCGCCCTAGGTGTCTACTTTTTTTTATGTGTTAAAATCAACAAAGGTTTCCTCCTCGTTTGGCACGAAACACGACGCGCCACCGACCCGGGCTTAGTCCTCGGTCGGACGGCGAGCTACCCATTACTCACCGTCCGCAAGCCCGCTCCACCGCTGTGCCCTCTGCTGATCAGAGGGATATGCGTTGGAGCGTCCACTCGACAGGCTATTCGCATACGGGCAAAGTGACCCCTTAGGCACACAGTGCCTAAGGAAGAGTTTTTGCGCGCATCCCAGGGTGCACCGGCCCGAAAAACTGGTCTTCCCCCCGGACGTATCCGCGAGAGAACTCCAGTCCACGGGCGCACGTAGAGGTTTCCTGTCTTAGAACCCCAGGTGTGTACTTTTGGATTGATTTATATTTTTCATTACCACACGGCCCCAACTAAGCACACTAGTTTTTTTTGCCATATACTTACAGCTCATGATCTTCGCTTTGATGTAGCTAATAAGGGCGAAATATATATAAAAAAAAAAACAAATTGTTTTCTCTAGGCACTAGAAAATGTAAAAAGTCCAATTGCTATGGCTTCGATTTTGAGTTGTATTAAGTTAAAGTAACAAATCCACTCACATACATAAAACCCCAGACCGGGTAAAATAAATTGTAAATCACACAAATGTTTGTAACGTGCGGGGATTGAATGCGCGACACGCTATGCAGTTGTCGATCGCTTAGCTACTGCGCCAACCGTTTCTTGATTGTTTAAAAAATACTAGTTTTCAGTTCATTACAATTTAGTCGCTCAGCAAAACAATCGATGTTACAAAAAAAAAAACGAAACAAACTTAAATTGAAACAAACAACAAACTTCGATCCTAAAATCCTTTGTGTAATTTAAAATTCAGTCCCAATTATGTTCGTAAATATTACTGAAAAAGCACCCTTACTGACTGCGATCAAAGCTAGAACAATTATCAGGGAAAAATTAACTTTCTGAGAAGTTCTACGAAAAATAATGAAGGGTTTCAAACTCCGTGGAGGGGTTGGTAACATAATTAATTGTTGTCGAACGACCTCATCCCTTTTTAAGGGTTAATTTGCTGAAGCCCTTGTGTTTTTTTCTGGTTTTGATAACGTCCTTGAAGGTTGTTTGGAACAGAAAAGTGTGGGAGTGGAATGTTTATTAAATTTTTAAGACGATGAAGACTTATAATGAGTATTACCTATCTTTTCAAGGGTTTCTTACAGCAAGGGTAAGAAATTGTTGTTTACCTAATTGATTCAATAATTTTGTGTCATGGATAATGATTTTATTATTTATAAAAAATATGATCTTGGTCTAATAATATAAGAGTGATGTGTTTCTTTGTTAATTTAATTTCCAGATTTACACTCGCGAGCACAAATCTGGAATCACTAACTCCTATTGCACGATCCTGAGTACTTAAGGGCCTACGCGCCTTTTAAGCCGTAAAAACGTTACATTCTAACACCAATTCCTCATTAACGGCTGGGTGTAAATATTGAAAAAAAAAAATGTTTACTGTACATTCATGTTCAACAATGTGATTTCATTTTGTTTTCTTATAAGTAATAGTTGAGCTATAAAAAAATATTAAACAACACGCTATTTTGTTCAAATATATGCCTGCTCCTTCTAAACGGCTTGGTTTATTTAAAATATTTTTAAATATATCAATCGGTGTTAAAATTTACTACAAAGTGAGTATCGCTGATGTAAATCAGTCAATATTTTACAAGGAGCATATCAAATTTTCCCGGGCGAAGGCGGCCGGGGAAAGTGTGGGTTTAGTACCGCCAAGATTATTGAGGGTACTATGCGCCTTAATAACTAAGATATTATAATAATTCATTCAATTCACGCCATTATTTAAGCAGCTATCCCGGAACAATTCCAAGTAAGTACAGGCAATTCGCAGGTCATAACCGCCTATTACCCTTTAAAAATACAAACACGAATTCAAAAGCAACACTCCAACAAACCGATGTACTGTTCTATCTGTCAAAGCATGTAAAGTACGATTTTTAAATGTAGTCAGCAAAATGACAGTAATATGACATTTGTTCACTATAGAAATGTACTAAATTTCCTTGTATCAGTGACTGTTGCCCTTGTCATTTTACTGACTACAATTAAAAATCGTACTTTAGTTAAATTATCAGAACTATAACTTTCCAGAAATGACGTCATTCAAAATGGCTGCTCGAATTTGTACAAAAGGGAACACTAGGTCCCGTCTAACTTCTCGTTTTTACTATTAAACGGGGTTAATGCGAGTCCGAGATTATTTTGACGTGCAGCAGAACTTTTCGCCCACTTGACTCGTATCAAAGAGCAACTGAATTTAAACTCTATTAAAAGAGAAATAAACAACAATTTTGTATCAAAGTTGGTTATGAGGGCAGAGAGTACGAAGTTATGTATGCAAGTTGCTTTTAATTTTATAAAACGACAACTGACGCTTAGTAGTGATGCAGTTTTGTACAAACTTTTATATATGCGCTTTTCACACCTTTGGGGGATGAATTTTGCAAAAATCCTTCCTTAGTGCACACCTTTGAGGGTGATTTTTTGTGCACTTATATCGCGTATCATCGTGCCGCTGCGCATTAAGATTCTAAAAATGTTCGCGCACACCTGGATATTTTTGTACTCGCACTTGTAATTAGTAAACTCGTTGTGCTTGCACATTTCTAAACACACTTTAGTGAAAATACGCACAAATTTGCCGGTGGACACTGAAGCTAAAGGTATTGACAACTTAATATACGCGTACTGCTAAAGTGCGCGAACAAAAAGTCATTTTTATCTTTCTCAATCGAGCTGGTAAATTTCGGCCATACATAATAATATGGAGGGTTATATTAAATTACCTCCTAGACACAAGACTCCTTCACAAGAGAATTAACCCTCCACTAAAATACCTCTGCCTAGTGCATAAATCTAAAGACTAGGCACCCTAAATCACCCACACTGTAAACATTTCACCTAACAAAGCCAACGTCCTCTAAGGACCCAATATATATGTAAAATACCCCTCAGGGGTACCGAGGAGACGTTTTTAGAAGACAAATTGACAATCAGCAGGTGGGTTTAAATGCCCATTAAGTGGGTTGTCAATCTCAGGGTTGACCTTTGAATTTTGGGCAACATCCTTTGAGAACGATGTGAGATTTTAGTGAGGGACAAAGTTGTTGCTACGGCTAGTACTCGTATATGAGTTAATAGATGTAAGTGTCTATGGTGTGTGTATGTGTGGGTTTTTTTTCTTGTTGTTTGTTTAGGGGTGTATCTTATTTTGGAATGTGATAGATCGATAAAAGATAATTATTATTTAGTGATATAAAATTACAAATAAGTACAGACCCCCAGCAGGTCAACCTACCCGAATCTGTAAAATTTTACCAAATTAAATATTAACCATACAGTACTATGAGAAGGTTGAAAATCGATTAAAGAGGTTTGACAGTTGAGGTAGGTTGATGTGCTGGTGTTTGTATACAAAAAGAAACACAAAAAAATTGCAAGTTTTTTCAGTCACTTTTGTACTGTACTTGAATTATTATGATGTTACTTGCACGGAAAAACAGCTTCTAGTGTACGAACGAGGAACTAATTTATTCAATCGAATCAACGTCAAAGACCCTGTTTCCGTCACAAAACCGTGAAAACTCGTCATAAGGTTTCAGGTAGGCAGTCGCTTCATGTAAATTACTGGTATTACCACAACATAGTTGAGAGGTCTAGGCAGATGATGATGATTAAATTTAAGAAAATCTGTGGTTTCAGTAAAGAATTGTTCTTTGTGTGCAATTGCTGTGGCAGCGGGGCGGGCAGCGGAATCCGGTGGCGAGTAAGGTGCGATTCAGACCAACCGGCCGGCATTTTACAATGTGGTAAAGAACATTGAAATGTATCAACAGTAATTACAGTTCATATTTGCATGCAACTTCGGGACACGTCGCTTCGTGTCGCGGGATGCCGACAAAGATAACTTTGCCATGCAAATATGGACTATAATTACTGTTGATACATTTCAATGTTTTTTTACCGCATTGTAAAATGCCGGCTGGCCCGGCCGGTTGCTCTGAATCGTACCTAACGCAAACTCAATGTTTTTAGCTAAGGCAGCTAAGGTGAGGCGAGTGAGTGGAAATCTAGTCTGTTTCGTGACCCGCTAACTAAACCGCTCCCGCTGCCCGCCCCGCGCCTCTGTAATTGCACACTAAGGCCACTCGTACACAAGGCGACGCAAGTCTCCGATACCTTACGACTTCGATGTCCAGGTAACTATCGTAATTCGATTCCATGGAGGTTCGTACACAGGCAGGCGTCAATGGATGTCAAAAACGTAAGGTATCGGAGACTTGCGTCGCCTTGTGTAACAAGGGGCAGAGTTCATAATTCTATTCAACCAACTATATATTTTCTTCAGGATTTGTGAAAGAATTTCTCTGTACTTATTATGTGCTTATTTTCTTTGTGTTAAGATTATAACAGTTTTTTTTGAAAACACTTATGGAAGAACTTATCTTATAAAATAAAAATTAGCTTTAGTCCCCGTAATCTTGAAATTCATATGTTTTTTTTGTTGTTGTTTGTTAGCTTTATTTATGACTAACTTATGCTATCAGCTTCGCCTGGAGTTCAGTGATCACCCCAAGGGATAACACTACTGGGAAAATCCAGAGTCTTAGTTTCCTGATAACTACAACCTTGGAATCATTAAGTCAAGATTGAATAGGTTACTTCTAGGCCAGCGTGCTTGTCAGCATAATGACGCCCCTTTAGAGGGCCAAAGCCTACCGGGATCAAGGGATACACGTATACCACGACTCCGGTACACAAAGGGCTACTGAAGGACACCGTGGATTTTAGTCAGAACAAGTCTGACAGTCTCTCCCGCCCTGCGCGAGGTGAGAGAACTCATTTGATGATATTACCACGTTTAAAAAATAAGGCACACGTGCTTCCGCTCCAATCATATCATTGCTTTTTATCAGGTGACATAATGGTTAATAGCATATTTATGAATAAAATATATAAATAAAGACAGTGGCAGAAGCCAGTTTTAAAACATCTAGTGGTTTTGTCCAGGCGGGTACTTATTCAGGGGGTCTAAAATGGCCAGTTTAGCAACATCACTAAAGTATGAAAATATGAATTGTCAGTGCAAAACGAAAAATAGTCAATTAAAACTGTGAAATCATCAAATGATCACTCCCACCCGTATTGGCTGAATCGTATTGACTAAGATCCACGGTTTTCCTTCAACAGCCTTTTACGTTCCAGTGTCACTATTTTCTAATGAGACAGTCCCACGACCCCGTGTATAATTGCTAATGATGTTGCTGGAAATTAACAAAGTAAATCAGTTTTACTTGGTCTCTTTGTTAAGAGACAGGCCGGAAAAAATAAAACTTAAAAACAAGTGGAAGGGTATGAGGAGGGCCTGTGCCTAGCCTGTGAAACACTACAGGCTATTAAAATCACTTAGAATAATAATAATATTCCACAACTACCTTACAACGCCATATAGTCCCAAGCTAAGCAGAGCTTGTGTTATGGGTACTAGACAACTGATAAACATAATTATAAATTTCTAAATCACAGAACAAATGATCTTGCTCATCACAGAAACATTAATTATCCTGGGTGGGAATCGAACCCTCGACATAGCAGTCAGGGTCACTATCCACTAGGCTTAACTTAGAAGAATTGCCTTTTTAGACCCGCTGCTACGTTATTGAAACTGCATCATGTTTAGAGATGCACGAGTCGTAGAGCTAACCAATAACGGTTGGTAAATTGTTTTGGACATATTTTATAGTTTTCAGTTGCAGTTATCTAATACAAACAACATGCACCTGCTTCGTTCAGGGGACCAATTCTCGGTTTTAGAGATGGTGTCGATATCGACAAAAATTTCTAATGACGTCATTTTTTCGACAAAGAAGGATGGACAAAACGTCCCACCCCTTGTAACACTTCCACCCATATATCAAATGAAAGCACTTGAAAAGTGTATCATTTCATTGTATGACAGCAAACCTGTAAACCATGGGAGAAAAAAGTTATTGAGACTTGAAAGTCAAAATACCAACGATACATAATGTTAGGCAGAAGTCATGTAGGTCTTAAATTATATTAATCCATACTAAATACAGTGTGCTAATGCATCGTTGCCGTTACTGTATTAAAAAAAAATGCCAGTAGGGGGGGCGCTTCTTGATTTAACCAATGAACCCAATGGTAGAGTTTGCCGTTAAATAAAGAAAAGTGTTTATTTGAGAGCCGGTATACACAAAAAAAAAGGAATATGATAACAAATCATGATGATGTCAGCTTGACAAATGTCACATGATATGCAAAAAAAAACTTTATTTAACCAATTTATCGGACTACCTTCAGCTCATTCGCGATTCTGTGCCTTAACGATTGGGTTTGTCGACTATGAAAGTAGAAGACAGGCGTCAACTATGTGTTACGTGTTCGCGATCTTTACTTCGAGTCTTCGAGAATTCGTCATAGTGTTTATTACGAGAATTTGTATATGGAAGCTCGGCCGGGATTCACAGAGTTTATAATGGAACACATTGCTTTCGAAAATGTCAGTTGTAATATTGAATAATAGCGTTTTTGAAAAAGAATAAGGCGCTATCTGCACAATCGAGTGAATCGCGGCGATATTGTAGTCGTGCCACATATTTCCATATACTCTATATGAACGTGTCTTCACACAGCGATGTTCACAGATTTACACATGGTAATGATGAGTATACAAGCGTTGGTGCTGGTACGCATCATTACTTTGACAAAAAGCTATTCAGACACTGTTAGCACTTCGGACACTAATGAAGGAAACCAACAAATGACTTCAACGACCATGTATCAGTAGTACCACTGGTGATTTTTTTGACTCCTTTGCTACCTCGTTAGTTAGTTGAGTACCTAACGTTTTGGTTGTGGCGGCATGTGACGGTATTAAAGCCATGTTCTTCTAAGTAGGGGCTGTGGTAGGGGATTGAGCCTTTAAAGCTAGTAGCTAGCATTTAAACTAGTTTAAATTCATTATTTTCATACAAGTATCACTACTAAGTACTATGATTTTCTTTTAAAAAGTCAGAAGTGGGTGCCGCTGTCAACTATGTTACTCTTTTTCATGATCTGTATACATATTATCATGAGAAAAAGCTAAGAGAAATGTTTTCTTCTGAAAATTGAAATTCATCTTTTGACATAAAAGTCTCAATAACTTTTTTCTCCCATAGCTTACAGGTTTGCTGTCATACAATAAAATGATACACTTTTCACGTACTTTCATTTGATCTATGGATGGGAGTGTTACAAGGAAAGGGACGGGGTCCATACATTTCTGCCCATTCTTTTACTGAACGCTAACGTTAGCTTTCGACAAATGGCGAATTTGACAACCCCAGAACTAGCAACTTTAAAAAAAATGAAATAAAATCTAATGACGTCATTAGAAATTTTTGTCGAGTTCGACACTATCTCTAAAACCGAGAGTTGGCCCCCTGTTCTACTAGTCGAGCAGTGGTGTCCCAGTGGTATCGCTCCGACTTACGAGTTGTAGGTCGTGGGTTCGAACCCAGCTTGGCGCATTACTTTGTGTATTTGTTTCATCACCACTACTCTCAAAACGGTGAAGGAAAACATCGTGAGGAAACCGGCATGTCCTAGAACCATCAAATTCGAAGACATGTGACATCTGCCAATCCGCACTGGGCCCGCGTGGTGGATTATGGCAATAGAGGAGGCCTGTGTCCCAGCAGTGGGAACATTATAGGCTGATGATGATGATGATGATGATGACGATACAGGAGAAATTCCATATGGGGAATTGTTTTTTGTTTACAAAATCGGTATCAAGTTATAACTACGGTTTAAAGTGGAAGAAAATACGGATTAAAATGTTTGGTTAAAAAACGGTGTTCTAAGCGAAAGTTCACCTGATCCACGACCGAGGCCTCAGCACAAATTTTCCATATTTAACTTACAGCGTATCTGATGTAATTACGACGTTTATGGAAAAGTTTATGAAAAAGCGCCTGTAGTGTAGGTACGAATTAAAAGGAACTATTTTTTCACCTAATTATTATCTCTATTTATCTTGTTCCACTTTATTTGTTACGTCGTCGTGTTCTTTACGTCACAAAAACGTGAAATGTCATTAAAGGGCATCAGATAGAAACCTAAAGTCATCATTAGTGAACAAAGCAATCCGTTTTTCATTCATTTTTTTTTTTCGATCCATTAAATTATTGACTTATCTTTTTGTTTTCCTAACTTTGTCCTCAAACTCATGAGAAACTTTATGAAAAGTAATATAAAAAAGAGGTAACATTGTGTTTGTTAATAGTAAGTAATATTATTTTTTATTGTGGTAAAAATATCATCAAATAAGTCCTTCCACCCAAGGCAGCCCAGGAGGGACGGCCAGAATTGTGCTGAATAAAATCCACGGTGTCCATTAATAGCTCTTTATGCTCATTAGTCCCGCGACCCGGCCTCTACGGAGAGGCCCGTCATTATGCTGACACTGAAAACACAACGCGCTGTAGACCTGAGCACGGTCTATGATCGGACGAGCGACGGCGAGCCGCCCTCATGCCCGCGCCTACGATGGGCGGATATCGTCCTGCGACGGCCGTCACCGAAGGCGTCTCCCTCTCTGTGGATGTTGTTGGTGTTTTTTTACTTTTACTGCAATGTATGGGGTGCAATAAAAGTCGGCAATTGTAGCCACACTATGCAATTTAATGACATTGATGATAATTATTTTGGCCACACATTTTTAGTCTGGCCGTAAGACAAACGTAGTAGCCATGCTGGTTCAGACATAAAAGTTGCCGAGATATTAAAAAGATAAAAAAGATTAAAGGGTCAATGTGTCCACTGTCCAGTGTCCATGTCGATAAAAATGGTCATTCTCTAATAATCAAGTAAACTTTCACAAGAACGGAAGTAGATACAAACAAGTTTAACATACTCGTAAGTTTGTCAAACTAAACATTGGTGACAATGGCGAACCAAATACGGAATATGCCGTCGTTTCCTTTCAAGTTTCAATATACAATGATATAGTGGTTAGCATACAATACAACATAGTATTGTGCGAATTTAGTTGTTCTGGCAATCGGCCCAAATGTTGCCAGTAACAGATTTGAGCAGTCGTTGCTTTTATTAGGGATATTCAATACGGTTTAGAACATTGATCTAAGGTATGAAAGTGAATGAAACCACCTTCTACAAAAGAAAGGAGCACAATTCATCAGAATATTTTTTAAACGTAATTTCTTCTTCCCCAATTTTTCGCTCACGACGCCAGGACTAATTTGGTTTTATTTTTGTATTTGTTTAAAAAGATTGTTATATTTTTTTTACGAGCATACTTTGCACATAACTAGGCCCGCTCTCAGAGGGCCAAAGCCTGCCGGGGTCGCGGAACTTATTTCATTACCGTGACCCCGGAACATAAAGGCCTATTGAAGGACGACGTGGATTTTAGTCAGTACAAGTCTTACATTAAGGGGGTGGAAGGACTCATTTGATGATTTTACCACGATAAAAAAAAAAACATACTTTGCGCTCGATTGCATACACTATCAGCTTTAAACCAGACTTTTCATTTTGGGCCAAGACAGCCACTTAAAATACAGAAAATAATGTATTTGGTCAAGTGAACCTGGGGGTCCAGAAACGAGCCCCATTTGACTTAAGATCAGCGCATGGCCGCCTGTCTATAACCGCCTTTAGGTGTAAAAGGCTGGCAAGGCCAAGGCCATCCTTTTTTCTTTCATAGCAAAATGCAGTAGGAGCAGGGGTCACCAACAAGTACAATAATTCAAGTGGAGCCACTTAACTGAACTACCCACAAATGCAGCGTATTAGATTTGGCAGTACCCCTGCTGGCAGATGTCCATAGTCAGTTAACACTAATGCGGGAATGAGCTGTGAACCATACATAACCTCCTTTTCTTAGATTTTCCGAGTAAAACTAAAAGCAAATTGTATTACTAAAGTTTACCATAAGATACAACACCAATCACATTATGTTTCTTTTTTTTTTACTATTTCTGTGAGGCTAAAGTGGAAGGTAAAAGCCTCAGTTTTTTCACTGTTGCGTAAATGTACCCCTAATTCCTACCATGAACTCTTTCCCCGAGCCAATTTGAATCAGTTCTCATTGTAGGCGTCTAACAGTGGTATTCATGAACATTACTATGAGGTCTCACAGGGCGCGCGGACGCACAGGGTCACAAAATCCTATTCATAAACGACACTTGAGGGACGAACGACACTATGCGCTTACTATGATGAACGCACAGCTAAAGTAGCTCGCTAGCTACTTTACGCAACGCATAGTGCGACAGTAGACACAAATGTCAAACTGGCATCGGGTATTATGATATGTTTGTAGTGATTTGTAAATTGTGATACGCTTGTTTTGTTAAATTGCGACGGATTACAGCAGCGAAGATGATTTTGATAATTATATTCTTGAGAGGATAAATACACAAAGAACAATCAGCACAAGAAAAGTGATTCGTGACTTTCAAAATCCTTTCGATTATTACAGTGCTGATGAATTTAAAAGAGTAGTATTCATATTGAAAAGTTTCTTATAAATTACAAAACTTGTAAATAAACCAGTGGTCTTGATTGACGTATATCTGTCAGCCAGTCAACCCGAGTGAAGTCGCATCACAACGTTAACCAATCACAGCGCCCCATTCAATGCTAAGTGTCCGCATAGCAAAGAGTTCATTAAGTATTGTTTATGAAATGAATGGCCTGCCATGACGAACGCAGTGAGAAATGCCTTACTTAGCAAAGTGTTGCTGCCATTCTTATCTAAGTAGCGTTCTTGAATACCACTGTAAGTCGTTAAAGAAACATTAAATCAGTTTTTTAAGACTATGAATTTCTGCTCAGTTGTGGGTGCGATTATACAAACATTTAAATACACATAATACAACCAGACCCCGAACATCTACTAATAAGGCAAAACCGTAAAAAAAAATAAAAAAATATAATAATTAAATTAAAGAACAACTAAAATCAGGGAGTTCAACAAATCACTACTCACATCTTGATTGAAAACTGACCTACCTTTAACTTCTCTAGTACTTCACTTCAATTGGCTGCTTTCCCGCTACTTATCACAGGTTCGATTACCGCACGGAACTATTTATATATCACCTTATAACTAGATATTAATATTTTTTATTATTTTTGAGTTACCGATGTTTCGGCACTGTTGCAAGCGCCGTGATCGCGGGTGAACTGAAGTTATTGCGGGTAGATGTTTATGAGCAGAAAAAACGGCCTACCCTCATTCTTGATCGTTTTTTGACGTTCGACAAGGCTACTATTGTCACTTGTGGCACTCGAAAAACGATTGTATTACTGACATACAAAACTCATTATCCGCTCGCGAACGCTTTTCATTAAAAACTGGATTTAAAACATCGAACAATTTTTTTTTTAAGTGCCAATTTTTTAATTAGGACATTGACACTCCCGTACCGTGATTATAATAACGTTTAGAAACGTAGAAACTCACTTCACAAACACCCAGACCAGGAAGAAATTCTCGTAGATCTTTTTTTTTTGTTCCGTGCGGTATTCGAACCCTCGATATGTTACGCAGGCAGTCGATTACCAGCCACTGCGCTCATAATTGCTGTATTAAAGAACAGTTCGAGAAAAATAATAACATGATCAATACCGCTGTTCTAATGATAGTTTTAGTGTCATGGCGGGATATATGTTCTATGGTCATAGTAAATACATATTTATATGGTTTCTGTTTAGGTTGTAAAATCATTAAATGTGTGGAGTACACATTCTGGAGCAGTGGAGCGGAAGGGATTGTCGAACTCGTATGGTCAAAAATTCACGTTATTTTCATGCCCGTGCCACACATGTGATCACTTATGTGATCAAATAGTGTGCATGTGCATATGCACATGCACAGGCATATGCCTGGCCGACGCCAGGCATATGCCTGGCGTCGGCCTTACGCTAGCTCGTAATTTAGGCCGGCGCCAACCATGTGCACACATGTGTGGCACAGGCATTAGGATCTGAGGTCTCATGAATTTTCAAAAATAGAAACTCAAAAATAATAGTTCCTTCTTATTACACCTGAGGCGCTGTTCCATTTTTTCATACAAGAAACGCTGTAAATGCTGGAAAGACGCTGTAAAGTAAAATACCTCCTGAAAACTCGTGGTAAGGGGTCTGGTTTTTTGAGTGTGTGATTAAAAATGTTTATAAACCTAATCATGGCACAGGAAAAATCCTAAAACAATTCTTTGTCGCATAACACCCATACCTAAATCCAAGTATAGCCAATAATCCACAGATTACTTCGTTAAAGCAAACTAATACTAAAAGCTTTAATAATCCCTTTACGATCACCCAAGTAACCGGAAGAAACAAGAACAAGGTCTTTAAGGACTATAGTCCTTTGGCACGAAAACGAAGACTTGAAGGGACCATGCCTGGGTATTTTTCCTATAACACCTTTTTTGGGTCAATTTTATAGGGATAAAGTGATTAGGAAACTAGATGAAGAGATAGAATTTTGGATTGAAAATGTAATGGACGATTTTCGTAGTTTCGGAGGGTATTTTCTTTTTAACGTCGTAAAATCATCAGATGAGTCCTCCCACCCCGGGCAGGGCGGGAGGGACTGTCAGACTTGTACTGACCAAAATCCACGGCGTCCTTCAATAGCCCTTTATGTTCCGGGGTCACGGTAATGAAATAAGTCCCGCGACCCCGGCAGGCTGGTGTAGTACCCCGTTCGGGAAATTGACGTGGGGAGATTCAATACCAGTAAAGTATTATTTACTTCTTGTAAATGATACTGTGACGTCTGATAGAGGAGAATACAAGAAGAAAACGTGTTGCGACGAACCCAAGTAAACGAGGATAAATGGTGATGAGAAAGATCATAGTAGAAAAATGAATAATAGACTCTAACTTCATATAACTAAACCGCAATTTACTTTTTTCAAAACCCTTTTACCCTTTACACTGAAAAAAGGTATTAATAATTCACCTAAGACGAAAAAAATTAACTCTAAAAAAACTCTGAACTAATTTATGGAAACTCGGTTTTTAATTACATGCTAGTAAGTACTACGGTTCTCATCAAAACTTTAGAGGGCCGACTTTTCTATTATGCAACTCTTGGTGGCTCAGGGAATTTAGTTTTAAAATCCTAGAACAATGACTTCGCCAGTTTCACAAGGGTTAAAAAAGTACTTATCGTAACCGTACTTTGCATGGACTTGGTAAGTTCATGTGCGAGTGTGCGCTTTTTTTTTTGTTCTGTGACTTGTCTGTTTTACTCTAATGTAATTTAGAAATATGTACATTTACTAGATGACTTATAGACTCATACTATACCTTTTATCTAAGAATAGGACGACCTCGGCGCCATATTGTGACGACAATTACGTGTATCAAAAACGTACTTTGTTAATTAATTTTCAATAATATGCTTTATGTCCTGTCAATTTTATTTCATTATGATTGTTTTACATATAAATATGTGTATTTAAGAGCGTGTAAGTACATGTATAAGAAAAGCCTAGAAAAGGAAAGAGTCACAAGGGAAGATGGCGCCGATGTCGTCCTATTCTTTGTTAAAACTCACTTATCGACCCCTTTGCGTTTGTCCCTAGACTTTCATCAAGAAACATAAACAAATTGCAACAACTGACATCATTCTTACCGTGACTAAAGAGAGGAAACTATTCCCTATACTGAGCAGCTCAAACCAACCAAACACACCTCAATTTTGTACCCATTTTGGGTGTCGCTTATCGCAAATGTTACGGTTGATATTTTGTACATGAGGTCATCATGTCTGGGTTATCCGACATACTTTGTGACAAACACCTAGAGGGCCTGCGGAACTATGATAAGAAAAGCGACAAGCGATGTACTTATTAGGGGTGTGGTGCAAGCGACGAGATTTTAGCGGGAGCGAGAGCGTGGTACTAACAAAACATTTTTAAGAGCGACTGTGTCACAGACGGACCTACAGATTGGCAGGGTCAAAAATAAAACAAATAGCAATGTATTGGCTCTAACCGCAAATCAGTTTCATTCATCTAACACAGTCATCATTATCATCATTGGCAGCTCTGAATATCGACTACGCACCGGGTCGTTGGTCTGCCAATACTTCTTAACCTCTCAATTAAAAAAAGCTTTACTCCATCAATCATCAGTACAGGTTGCCAAGTGTTCACCCATCCTCATTCCTGGCCAGCAACACAGAACGATAGTTAACTAAATTTTCTTTTATTTAAATTAATATCTTTTAAATCTAAAACTTAACTGCAGGGTTGGCGCAGTGGCTGAGGGATTGGACTGCTGCACTGCGTGCCGCGGGTTGACTGGGTTTGACAGGCCTGTTGGTCTAGTGGTTAGTGACCCTGACTGCTATGCCGCTGGTTGTGGGTTCGATTCCCACCCAGGACAAATGTTTGTGTGATAAGCATGATCATTTGTTCTGTGTCTGGGTGTAATTTATCTATAATATGTATGTATTTAGAAATATATAAGTATGTTTATCAGTTGTCTAGTACCCATAACACAAGCTCTGCTTAGCTTGGGACTAGATGGCGTTGTGTGATAGTTGTGGAATATTATTATTATTATTATTCCCGCATAGATCAAATATTTTTATTATCCCCAAGTATATGTTCCGGGTCTGGGCGTTGGTGTTTGTACATGTTTGTAAACGCACCCACGATCGAAGATAACTTTCTAGTGCAAGGCAACACTTTGAAAAAAAGAAATCTGAAATTACTTTTTTAAATAACGTTCGTATAAACCTAAAACTTAACACGCTCTCAATTAATAAACAAGAAAAAGATTAACTACCTGTATACGAAAAATCCCAATGAACCCAACCTTGTTACCTCCTTAACAATTTAGCAAACAAACCACACTTGACTTAACAGCGTAAGCGATAGTTTCCTGATGGCGTATCAACGCTGGTCGCCCGTTAATTGGGCTGTCCATCATCAGGCGGATGCGTAACCAGCTCTTCGTGGAAATGTTGACCAAGCTCTCGTTATGTAACTATTAAGTGACGTCATATGTGCACAATGTGTTTAATATGGTTGTAGACATGATGTCTAGAATTTTAGACACATCACGATCATCAGGCTGTAATGCTCCCGCTACTGGGACATCTCGCACTGAGCCCGCGAGTCTTAAGAGACTCGATCACGAATATCTTATGGCATCGTATTGTTGGTTCTAGGACATGCCAGTTTACTCAAAATGTTTTTTGTGTGTGGTGATGAAATAGATTACACAAAGTAATTGCGCCTGGTTGGTTTATAAAATACCATAGCAATTCATAATTCGGAGCCAAAAGTCACTGGACAACCACTGCTGAATTTCAAACATGCTCACGAAATCGTTAAGTTTACTGAGGTACAGATATTTTTATGAAAGCCTCAAACACCATTATTAGACTGAATAAAAAAGAGAAATCAGGTGTTTGGTTAACCCGTTTTAGAGCTATGGTACCAAAAAACAAACGAGCAAATAGCGATTCAATTTAGAATATCCCTCCTTTGGGCGAGGGGCTATTAAATGTAAATGCAACAAAATACACAATTTATAAGCTCAACTTTGGAAAAAGAATATAATTGACTACGAAAATTCGATTCACATCACAGGTTTTTCTTTTCGCAGACAAAATTTTCTTTACACAGAGCTTAACGATTGGCGACGTAGAAATTGTACTAAAATTATTTTTTAAGACCGTTTTTCCGCTATCCGCTTATATCTTGCACCGCCTCTTTCATTACAGCGAATGTGTAATGACCGATTCACAGAACCATTCCATTGATATTGCTATTTGGGTAACACAATGAGTTAGTACTTACGTTTATGTACTATGCTTGTTAGATTACCTTTTGTGTCTTACTATAGGTATTGTTCTCTATTGGTTAGAGTACTTTCGTATCTTTTGGGATGAAAGAGAAATGTAGATATGTATAACGTACTAGAGTTTCCCCCGGTTTTGCTTTCGTTAATTTTAAAGAAGTTGGGCAAAATTGACCAAGCAGCCAAATGCATTATAGTATTACTAGCGGCCCGTCCCGGCTCCGCACGGGTGGAGGACCCAGTCTATTCTATCTGAGATTTAAACTATCCTATCTCTCAAGTTGGATCGAACTGCACATGGTGTGCGAATTTTATTATAATCGGTTAAGTGGTTTAGGAGTCCATTGAGGACAGACATTGTGACACGAGCCTGTCCTGGCTTCGCACGGGTGGGAATCCTCTAAAACCCGGTCCGGATGTTTACAAACACAACAAAAAATAAATATTATCCGAATCGGTCCAGCCGTTTTCAAGTTATGAGCTTAGCAACACATTTTGTGATCCATTTTTATATTATACTAGCGACCCGCCCCGGCTCCGCACGGGTGCAACCTCTATTATATTATGCATGCACATAAAAACCTTCCTCTTGAATCACTCTATCTATTAAAAAAAACCGCATCCAAATCCGTTGCGTAGTTTCAAAGATTTAAGCATACAAAGGGACATAGGGACAGAGAAAGCGACTTTGTTTTATACTATGTAGTGATATAGAAGAATAATAGTTAGATAGAAGATGTCTAATGGCATGTACTCAAAGGCCTGGGCTCAATATTAACTCTGAAACCAGAGGATTTCTACACACTAATACTAAAAGATATTTTTCATAAATAAATTTATTATCACTAACACTTGTAACAGATTTAGACGCAATCCATACAAAAATGTAATAGGTACTAGGGACCCAAAGAAAATTCAAGGTCTGTAAGCAATTGTCTCAGATAAAGAAATGTCTGCAGCTTATCTACACAAGTATGTACTGTCCTTTCGTCCTTCCCATATCACTTTGAAAAATCGAAATCTTTTTTGTTACGGTAGATTATTTTATGATTTCTTCTTCTATAATGCTTTATTTAAAATATAGATTTTGATTAACCCGTCAAACGTCCTTTGAAAAAAATGAAGCGTCCTTAAAAAAAATGCTCCAACGTTTGAGGGAAAATTTGAACCGGTAGTTCCTGAGTTTATAGCGTTCAACCAAGCAAAGTCTTCAGCTGTCTAATATTAGTGCAAATATATTTAAAAAAATTGAGCTTAAGCTAGTGGTCACATTTTCGTTGACAAGCGGCCATCTTTGTTTAGGCGCCATTTTTATTCTGTATGCCGTGATTTCGATTCTCGCACGCAACAAATTCATATTCTATAAGTTCTATCTGGGAGTTTGTGTGACCTAATGATTAATTGCCATTGAGGGGCAAAATTTAAAAAAAAATGTCTCAGCATAATTATGGTTCTCCCAGAGTATATCATGCCTTTACCACTCAATACCCTTATGACAAAATTACAAGATCAAAACATGGAACTAAATGCTTTGTTGATAATCAAAACTATCTTTTAACCACACGTCTATAAGATACAGATCCCAATCCATCACAAACAAGAAAACCCATCCAATTATCGGCCTAACTAACCGCTGCTTAACTTGGATACCTTCACACCCTTTCTTCCCCAACCCCAAAATAACTAGGGGTTTATTAATATTAATTAAAACATCCCTGTGATCGGCTCGGGGTCGGCGGGGCCTTAACTCAAAGGATAGCGCAGGGTTAAGATTACATCTATCCTTAACTGATATTAACAGTAGATTAGGGCCGGCGTTTGAGGGTTAAGTAGCAGTAAACGATATTCTTGTTTAACACTTCAAGTTTTCGGCCGAAATGGCTGTTTGTTATCAATTAACAGTACGCTTTTTTTTTAGGTGGTAAAATCATCAAATGAGTCCTCCCGCCCTTGGTGGGGCGGAAGGGACTGCCAGACTCTTACTGACTAAAATCCACCCGTGTTCTTTCGGATGCGGTATCCTGGGTTAAGAAAAAACCCGGACCCCAGCAGGCATTTGACGCGAAACACGACCCGGGCTTAGTCCTCGGTCGGACGGCGAGCTACCCATTACTCACCGTCCGCAAGCCCGCTCCGCCGCTATGCCTTCTGCTGGTCAGAAGGACACGCGTTGGAGCGTCCACACGACTGGTTATTCGCATACGGGTAAAGAGACCCCTTAGAAACAGTGCCTAAGGAAGAGTTTTTATCCGCATCCCAGGGTGCACCGGCCCGAAAAACTGGTCTTCCCCCCGGACGTATCCGAGAGGGAACTCCAGTCCACGGGCGCACATGGAGATTTCCTGTCTTAGCACCCCAGTACCTATGATATTAACAGTAGATTAGGACCGGCATTTAAGGGTTAAGTAGCAGTAAACGATCACCTTGTTTAACACTTCAAGTTTTCGGCCGAAATGGCTATTTTGCTTATCAATTAACAGTACCCTTAGCACGAGTTTTCACTCTTTTACTTCCAGTATTTACAGCGCTTCTTGTATGAAAAAATGGAACAGCGCCTCTGGTGTGCGAAGAAGGAACTCATTTTTTCCTTGACAATTTTCTGAAATTGTCAATTTTTTTTTAAATTGATAATTGGCAAATTTCTAGTTTACTTTACGTCTCAAATACTGAAAACTCGTGCTCCACCCACCCTTCACTTCTCATTTGATTGAATCAGGATCTAAACTAAAGTACGATTTTTAATTGTAGTCAGTAAAATGACAAGTGCAACTGTCACTGATACAAAAAAGGGTGACCCGCTACAATAGTGATGTTCGGCAATCAATAGACTTAGACATTCTTAGTCATGATTTATTTTATTAGGTGTCAAAGCGTTTTTTTTTAATATTTAATACATAACGTATTAAATAACAGTATATACCAGACCTTATATACCAGTATACTAAAATTTCTCACTACAAAATTATTGCAAAAGCTGGGGGGGAAATGTATAGAGATTCAGAAGAATTAACACTACAAAGTCGCGAATTGAAAGTAACTTTATACGTTTTTATTCATTACGGTTGTCATTGATTCCGAGTTCCGACTCCGATTCTGAATCTCTATATTCAGAATCGGAATCGGAATCAGTTACATTTATAATGAATGAATCCACATATTCATCTATGATGTGGTCGAGTTGACACATTTTGTCTTCGACTTTTATGGCGTGGTTGATGCACTTTCTCCAATTTTCAGGCGTCACTTCTTTCAGGCCTTCTCCAAATAATAGCTTTCCGTCTTTTATTTTAAAAGTTTTATTGTTCCTGGCGACGTACCCCTTTGCTTGAGCCCAAACTAACCCTATTGGGTTGAGCTCACACTGATAAGGAGGCAGACGCAGGATTGTGACACCGTATTCAGCAGCCAACTCTTCCATAGCATAGCGTTCGTATTTACATTTTTGTAATTTTACTATTTCTATTAATTCAACCTTTATCATTGTAGGTTGATATTGAATTTGTTTTTCATCCAACCACTGAATAATATCAGCCTTCCGCCAGTTTGAAGTAGGGATACGCTCGACTTTTCTTGAATGGTACGGTGCGTTATCTAAAACCAGCACCGCATTTGGCTTTAAATTTGGCAAAATGCTTTTAAGCCATTCCTCAAAACACTACCGAGTTCATTTCTTCATGATAGTCCATACTATTTTTCTTCGATTCAAACATAAGTAAACCGGCTTCTACAAAAGCTTCATCATTGCCTATATGTGAAATTATTAGGCGATACGAGGAGGTTCAAGTGTTAATTCCCGAGTGAAACGAGGGAATTAAGTTAAGAATCCTTAGTTTAGCGAGGGATTCAAGTCAGCCCAAGACAAGCAGCTTTACTCCCGAGGAGCGTACTCTGCTTTTCACACCTACTGCGAGGAAATAAATTCGAATTTTGAAATTTGATGTGGTACGACAACCTTCGAACGTGAAGTTGGCACCACTGTAAGCGATCAGCTGTTGCTGCCAACGGCCGCCATTACTGATACGACTCCTTGGTGAAAGTTTTCATACGGTTTTCTCTGAGGTTCCAAATTCAAATCACATTATTCCCACGGGAATAATGAAATTCAGTACATATATTATTCCCGGCTCGAGCGAGGGGGAATAATGTCATGCTTTACAGTAGGTTTGCCTGACGTATAATATGACATTTACGAGCAAGTAGTATGAAAAAATATTTTTTCAATTCTAAACAGTAGTTCCTGAGATTAGCGCGTTCAAACAAACAAAGAATCAAACTCTTCAGCTTTATAATATTAGTATATATTTAATTACCTACCGATACACGGTTTCTTCTGTTAAATTAGCGTAAACTACATTTTTTTATTATTTAAAGGCAATTTGATATTGAATTTAAAAAAATGTAATCTCGATTAACTTTTAATTGTTAAATCTCGATTAACCACATCACTATTTATTTGGGACTAAAAACCTGCAACACTGGAAATGTCATTTTACTGACTACAATTAAAAATCGTACTTTAAACAAAACTCATACGAATAAACTAGCGCCATCTACACCCCAAATCGTGAAGACTTATACCCCAAAACAACTTTATTATGTACAACAACAGCATAATTTGTATAACCACAACGACTTTTAATAATAAGGGGTCAGTTGAACAAATAGTTAGTGGTTCTCTGAAAAATGACACGCGGCCATGACTGTTTGTTAAATGCGCGGAACCCAGCGTTATAAATGACGAGGTTTGGGTTTCGTGGAATAACTTTTGGCTTTCGAATGAAGTGGCAGAGTTCCCCGTGGAAAGGTAATCAGTTTTAGAGTCTCGGTTTGAGGTTTGGCAGTAATAGACAAAATCTACGTGAAGTAATAATAATATCTAGCTGGGTTCAAAACTTTTTTAGCGTGGTAATATTATCAAGTGAGTCCTCCCACCCAGGGCAGAGCGGGAGGGACTTTCAGACTCGTACTGACTAAAATCCACTGTGTCCTTCAATAGCCCTTTACTTTACGTTCTATGAAGGACGTTAATTTTAGGTAACTTGGCTAAAATGTCAATAACTAGAGTTTCTACGAAAGAACAATGCAGGAAATGGACAGCTGCCGTAAAGCGAAACAAGTAAGTAACATCATATCCACATGGAAGTCCTGTAGGTATTTGATATTTTTTTTTACAGAATACACACGCCCTACATTTTTTCAATTTTGTTTCAGTTCTTAAATGTAGATCGCTATGGTATCTGAAACCAAGTGTTTTGTAACAAAATATGATTTTAATTAGAACGGTCAGAGCCAATAAAGTTAAGAACGCTAGGTGGCGCTAAAGTCGTCCACAGTTCCAATATTGATAACGATAAACCCGATACTTAGTAATATCATTAGGCTAGAAAAATTATGGTGTACATTAATTTTACCCATTAAAAAAAGATACAGTACTTACAATATTATCGAACAATAAGATCCAAATGCAAAACAGGATACACCTCAACAAAACCTTTCTATCATACACATTACAAATGAGGCTGGGTCCGGAGTTTACATTCATTCCTAAAGCTAGGTACTCACTTAGCGGTGTTGCATGTAACGTATCAGATATGGCATCAAGTGAGTACGTAGGCACGAGCCCGCTGCGAACCGCTCGCTGTAAGTTCGGAGTGATACTGCCACTCGGCGGGTCATACAAACACAAAGGCGGGTCGCAGCGTGCTCAGATGAGCCGTACCCACTTGCAGGTTGATACAATATCGGCCGGGGAGCGGTGAATGCGCAAGTGGACCGCACCCCCGGCTAAACACAGTAGAGGACACCGTGTGGTTTTAGTCAGTCGAGTCTGACATGCCCCTCCGTCTTCCCCAGGCGGAAGAAGTCTATGAGGATTACCACACGTTAAAAAAAAAGGGTTGATACAATATCTGATACGTTACGTGCAACACTGCTAAGTGAGTACCCAGCTTTACATTCTCATCTCAGTGAGATCCAGAGGATCACGTAATTTACTCGCAAAGGTTTATTTGACTGATGGCGGTCATGCGCACTGAAAGACCACGTCGCAAATTCAAGGTATATTTGTTTAGGCAGGCTGATTTGGCGATTCTTTCAATTTTATCCTTTTTATAAGTAACAATAGAATCTAGAATAGATGGAGCGATGACCTGCGAAAGGCACCCGGCAGAGATTGTATGAGGAAAGCTCAAGACAGGACTCAGTGGCGCACATTGGCAGAGGCCAGCAATCAACGAATACAGTATGATGTTGATTATCATCAGCCTATAATGTTCCCACTGCTGGGACACAGGACCCCTCTCTATGAGAGTCAGTGCGGTTGGAAGATCTTCGAATTTTTGGTACTAGAACATGCCGGTTTAACTATGGTTTAAGAACTTTATTTTTCCTCATTAAGAATTTACAATTCATACAATAATTCACTTACTGAGAAAACATGTTTACATATAAAATAAAATTGTGTAAGCGTATAGAAATAGACGTTTAAAACTACTTCATACTTGGGTATATAAAAAAAAAAATCATAGGATACATATTGTAAAAACGAAACATAAGCGGGTAGGCGATCACAGCTATTACAAGGATCCAAAAACTGATATTCACTAGATGTGGCATCTATGTCAAAGTACTTGTGTGTTTTAATTTTAATTAATGGAAGTTATTCGGTGACATGATGTTTTAATAGTTTTTTAAAACTAGACATACTTTTCGTTTCTCTTATCTCCATAGGAATTTTATTATACATGTTGACTCACGATCTTTCCTTCACTGTTTTGAGAGTGGTTACGAAATAAATTACACAAAGTAATGCGCCAGACGGGGTTCAAACTTCGAACCCACGACCTACAACTCGTAAGTAGGAACCGATACCACTGGGCCACCACTGCTCAACATCTACGATGATGATGAATAAAATCGAACTAAGAAAGTACGCAATATAAATTTTTACAAATTATAAAAAGGAAAAATGTCCATCCACATCGCTGTCAACGGCATAAGTGGCCACTGAAGAAGAAGCCGAAGCCACTGGCCTGGTAACAGCTTGTTTGTTAAAGAAGAATGGCAGATTAATTATTATTTATTTATTAACACAGCATCATTATATTACTCTCTTGTCCTTAGTCCTTTTTATTTGAGCTTCGCACAGTCCTTACTTCTCTATTAGTAGAAAGGTTGAGTATACCTGAAAATAAAGAAAAGTGGGTTTTAATGATAAATTAATCTCTCTCTAGTTGTTATCTCCTAATAATAAAAGTAAAATAAACTTGGCTACCCAAACTCCACGAATTATCATTATTAATATCTATCTATATTTGATAAAAACGAATCGCTTTACCAGAAAATGGTAAACATATTTTGAACGCTTGTCTAAAAAAAGTGTAACTGCAAAACGACCCTTATATCGACAACAGTTTTTTTTGACAAATGTTCGACAGATTTTTATTAACCCCCGACGGAAAAAGAGGGGTGTTATAAGTTTGACGTGTCTGTCTGTCTGTCGGTCTGTCTGTCTGTCTGTCTGTCTGTCTGTCTGTCTGTCTGTCTGTCTGTCTGTCTGTGGCATCATAGAGCCCGAACGGATGAAGCGATTTCAATTTAGTTTTTTTTGTATGAAAGGTGACTTATCTGCGAGTGTTCTTAGACATGTTTGATGAAAATCGGTTGAGCCGTTTAGAAGTTGTGGGGGTGAAAGTGGGGAAAGGTAACCGAGGGTCTGCAAATATACTCGAGTTGGGTATCAAATGAAAGCGTATTGAAAGGGAATATTGATGACTTAGTCGGGAGTACTCTTAGCAACATAAAATGATATAAGTTTGTACCTATAAAAAGTGTAAAATAAAAAGTAAATTAAAAATTTAATAAACCCCCGACACAAAAAATAATTTAAAAAGTAAAAATAACAAAAATACGTCGCGTTGGGGGACTGCAAAAAAACAGGAGATGATAAATAATTTGGAGCAGTCCCCCAACGCGACGTATTTTTGTTATTTTTACTTTTTAAATTATTTTTTGTGTCGGGGGTTTATTAAATTTTTAATTTACTTTTTATTATCTTTCTTGTATGACGGTATACATTTGTTTTGTTTGGGTTATATTAACCAGTTTAACGTAATATTATTTATTGCTAAATGATATTGTTACGAAGGTGATAAATACATAGATTCCAAATAAATTGACATGAGAGCACATAAAGATGATGATCCTCATGGATAATTACTGCGGCAACCAATTAAAATAGTATAGTAATAAATGGTCTTAATAATTACATTTTTAATACTAATTTTAATATAATAAGTAAATTTAATTTCAAACTTTAAAATGACGAAATGCAACGGCATAATACTCGTTGGAAAAGCGGGATTGAGAGTGTCATCATCAAAAAAAAGGTTTAATGTCAAAGAAGACAGGGTAAATGTAACAAAAGTCACTTCGTAAGTAACATTACTCGATACAGCCTACCAAACAAACAATCATTACTCAGGTAGTCAAGTAAAAAGATAATGTACACGTCTTATTGATGTCGCCCTTCTACAGTAATGTGCCCCGGGCGCGGTAGGGACGCCTAATTGTTCAGGTTGGCGTTAGATGGCTTAATGTTTACACAATGGGCCATGATTGACGTTTCAATTTGTGTTTTAGTGTTAGTTGTGTGTATTGTCTTGTTGTCTTTGTCTTATCTTGGCGAAGAACCAAGGGGCCGATTCTCGGTTTTAGAGATGGTGTCGAACTCGCAAAAAAATCTAATGACGTCATTTTTTTGACAAATTTTAAAAGTTGATATGTCAAATTGGCCATTTGTCGAAGGCTAAAGTTAGAGTTCAGTAAAATTTCTAAAACCGACATCATCTCTAAAACCGAGAGTCGGCCCCCAGAGTCACCGACATAGCTCATATTTGCAAGTTGAAGTGGCAATGGGCAGGCCACATCGCTCGTAGAACTGACAACCGATGGGGAAGAAAGGTTCTAGAGTGGCAATCACGGACCGGAAGACACAGCGAAGGTAGGTATCCCACTAGGTGGACCGACGACATCGTGAGAGTCGCGGGCAACCGTTGGATGCAAGTGGCGAATTGTCGTCCTAAGGGGGGGGGGGGGGGGGGGGGCTATGTTCAGCAGTGGACGTCTTCCGGCTGATGATGATGATGATTGTCTTGTTGTGTTTTGTAAATTGATGCAGTTTCCTTTTGTAATGATTTATGTATTACGATTTTTTAAATATCTTTTTTTTTGTTGCTTTTATATAAAGAATTTGTGGAAACGTCAACATCCTATGACGGAGACAGAAGGACGGAAGGATTGAGATTGAGATTGAGTTGGTGTACTTTGGAACCGACAACGTTGCCTGTTATTTTCTGTGTAACTTATTACACAGAAAATAACAGGCAACGTTGTCGGTCATTTCAATCAAGGAAAATGAAATAATAAATTATGCACTGCTTTGAAATTAAACCCAACACCCCGGGTAAACTAGAAGTATAGCATGCAATCACGAAAAACTCGTTATTCGATATTAAAAAAAAATGTAAATACATAAAACATAATAATAATATACCAAATCCACTAAAAGCCAAGAAAACAAAACTGAACAAAACTATTCACATCGCGACACAACAACTGCTCAACAAATACCAGAGTGTTACCCTCCCTAAATATTAAATTGCGCTTCCCCACAACATTTTTTTCTGCTGGCAACCCTAGAGGAGGCAATACTCTGTATATTTCATAGCAACTGTGCACATACCTTTATGCGTTTGAGTTATGAGTGTAGTTTATTTATTTGTGGCGCGAAAACGTTTCTGGAGAAATATTTGTGTTCCCTTTATGTGATCCTACCTGAGTAAGTCAGATGTTCATGGAGAATGGCTTTTATTATGTTTTGTAGCACTGTCTGTAGGTATTATTTTATGTTAGAAACTACATTTATAATATATGTATGTATTAATTTCGTCGAGCACTAGTTGCTCGACATTTTGCTGAACTGGGCCTTTTTGGCGCAGCCGTGAGACACACAACAATTCTTTGTTTATTTTTTTTATTGTTTTAGATGTAAGTCCTTTTTTTGTGTTTTATTTTTATTTTAAATGTTGTGTGTATCGTCGTCTCTTTTGCGCCAAATAAATGTTTTTTCTTTTTAATTTTAATTTAACGATAGGTTCGCGTTTGACCACTATTTCGCCTGATGGTAAGCGATAATGTGGTCGACGTTGAAGCAGGCTTGCCTAGAAATAACCTATTCACTCTTGACTTGCAGACCCAACGTTATAGCTTAGTGTTTGAATGGTGGACGTTTGTTACTAAAAATAATTAAAAAAAAAAGGACTTCGAGGGAAAATTTGTGACATGCACTCAGGCACGGTCGCTAGTGTTATCATCATCATCATCAGCCTATAATGTGCCCACTGCTGGGACACAGGCCTACTCTCTGAGAGAGGGAGTGGGCCATATACCACCACGCGGGGCCAGTGCGGATTGGTAGATGGCACTTAACTTCGTATATTTGGTTCTAGGACATGCCGGTTTCCTCACGATGTTTTCCTTCACCGTTTTGAGAGCAGTGGTGATGAAATAAATTACACAAAGTAATGCGCGCGTATTTCCCTTTCTGAGTTCAACTGGCGACACCGCTCTCGCGAAATCCACACGCTTTTGTTTTACTACGGAATCCTACGATCCCGTGTTCAATTAAGGCTTAATAAAATCGTGTGTAGGAGCGAGCGAAGCGAGCTCCGGACTTGCTGGCACCCCGACTCGGACAATTTAGGTTTGAAGGGTCTTTCAGACCCCGCCATCCTCTTCGTGGTTAGGTATTTTTTTTTAAACCACCCAGAAATAGGAGCCCCGCAAAGCGGGGCTCCGTCGACCTTTTCATAACCCAGTTAGATTTGTTTCGAAAGAACAGGTTAAAAAACCGTGTTCAATTCAATTACACACTGTTTTGTAAAACACTTTTAACGTTGCTTGATCGCAAAAGCGTGCTCAGTTGACGCGAATTGAACACGTGATCGTAGGATTCCGTAGTAAAACAAAAGCGTGTGGATATCGCGAGACCGGTGTCGCCAGTTGAACACGGAAAGGGAAATACGCGTAATGCGCTTGTCGGGTTTCGAAATTCGAACCCACGACCTACAAATCGTAAGTCGGGACCATTACCACTGGGCCACCACTGCTCCTAGCTAGTGTTATAGACATTACAAAACTTAGACATTTTTCCTCGAAGTTTCACTAAAATCGATTCAGTCATTTCGAAAAATAAGGACTTGAAATTAAGTATTTATTGCATGCGTAAACTCTTCTAAATTACTAAACTAGATTCTAATGCAGTTCATTATTTTGTAGTTTAAGCCTCGATTAATATTCTACTCGATTCCATCAGAACGTTCTCGTTATACGGTTTTCCTCGCAAACTCTCGTGTAGGTTAAATTCAGAATTCTGAAACATGAATCTATCAAGAACCGAAGACTAAATCAAGCTCAGCACTTAATCCGTTTGAGAGATCGTCTCAATCAGATGAAATCCTTCACATACAGGATTGTTTCAGATCAAGAGGAGTTCTAGAGTTAGCGGGTTCTGTATATCATGTTTGAGGAGTAGGTATGTTTTTATTAACTTAAACTAGCGGCCCCGCACCATGCTCGCTACGTGTTACAAAAAATGTGATAAATGAAGAACAGATCGACCGATTTTGTGCAAACTTCATATAAATAATCTACTAAATAGTCCGAACAAAGCCTAAATATTTGGTTTGGATAGCTGAGCCCGTTCTTAAGTTATAAAGTTACAACGAAAAGTGGCACTGATTTTTATATATGTAATAGAAGATAGATTAGGTTTTCATGGTTACAAGTTTTTTTTTTTGCTATTATCTTTTGCTCTGTTGTGAGCTCGTGGCTAAATACGCCCACACAGGCCAATTTTCCGGGTTAAGCTGTGCTTGCCGAAGTTGGTCTGTGGATGGATGACCATCTGTCATAGCAGGTCCCCCCCTGTGCCTCGGAAAGCAAGTAACGCCGTTGGTCCAGGCTGTCATTTGTAGATCCTTCACAGTCTTCACTATTAGTCAGAAGTGCTATAGTCTTACTATGTACTATCGTATTACCCGTTACTGGGATGTGAAGGTCCGATAGGCAGTCGCCCCATGTAAAATTAATGGCAAAGATTAGTGTCTTATAGTTAAAGATGACAATTCAGAACTCTGTTATGTGAAGCTTCAAGCAAATAACACTTCCATAAACAATTTTGGTCACAGCGATGCCACAGCGACTTGGATCTATTGAGTGCACCGCTGGTGTGCCCTCTGGTGACTGACATAGTCAATTTTTGCAGCGAAAGTGCGTCCACATTCACTGCAAGTCAGCACCCCTCCGACATAATTGTATTGGATGACCGCGGGTGGTCGGGCCTTAAGCTCGTCTCGTTTAACTTCGAGCTCTTCTTTACGCCGCCTTTCGAACTCAAACACCTTAGTGCTCACAGTATGCCTCCACAGTGACCGGTCCTCTGCCATTGCCTCCCATTGTGACGAGTCTAGGTCACAATTGTCATCATCATATCAGCCGTAAGACATCCATTGCACACTTATTACTAAAAATATTATTACACTTTATTACTAAAAATATGCCTATAAACACCAAAAAAAGTAATAAATCATCTTCCCGCTTACAATCGCACCACATCCCGAGATTACAGGCGGCGGTTTTAACAGGAATAATTTACGTATCCTTTACAGGCCGACATTTTCTTAAGGTGAGCCTCAGATAAGAAAACGTTACATAATGAAGGCTTCTTCGCTGAATTGTAAGGAAAGATTAGGGAGGTGCTTCTTTTTATCGATAAGAAGGTTACGTAAAAGATGAAGTGAGGGAGGCGGAGACGCCCAGAGCGTCGGACATCGCGTGGCGATTTCCCACCGTAGGAGCGAGCTTGCAGAAATGTTTTTCGCGGAGCAACTATTGACATCAATCCAGACCCACTGGGCAAAGATATAGCATGAGATGAAGCTAGTTCACCTAGAAGAAACTGGAACTCCTGAGTGCCGACGGAAAATACTTAAAACTGTTTGGTTATAATACTAAATAATATTTTTACCCATGGCCAGAATGTTGAAGTTGTCAGACATTCGGCTACAAATTACCCTTTTTTACATGGTAAAATCACCAAATGACCACCCACAGGGTGAGGCGGGAAGGTCTGTCAGAATTGTACTGACTAAAATTCACGGTGTTTCTTCAATAACCCTTTACGTTCTAGGATCACAGTTTCCTGTTAAGTCAGTCCAGCGACCCGCTACAGAATACCCTTAACATCGCCAAACATACATATTCCAGAAAAAATAATCGTAATCTATCTTACGATTTCATCGACTGTACCCCATCCCTATTCCGTAAAAGCGCGACTTACGCAACAGGGCATCCGGCGCACCGGGCCTAGAACATCAATCATCTACTGAAATATTATGACGTAATCTGAGAAGCCAATAAGTGGATCCCGGATCTGTTTGTCTCTTTACTTACCTTGAGGATGCTCGAATCAGATGTGAAAGTTCTTTTAGGTCAAGGTTGAAGTGACAGTATTTTTTCGGGGGCATCTTTTTTAACCGGTGCAAAAATCTTATCACACCACCAACCAATAACCACACAACTATCAAATGAGTCTCCCACCCTGGGTGGAGCCGAAGAGACTGTCTGACTTGAACTGACTAAAAATCTACACTTTTCCTTCAATTGCCCTTTGTGTTCTAGAGACGATAACTTGCTCAGACAGTCCCGCAGTCCTTAACGATGCCTTATGACTGAAATCTACGATATTCTTTCGATTACCCTTAAGTGATAGTAACCCTTTTTAACGTTCAAGTTAAAATGATTTCTAACCCTAGGAGAAAAAAGGAAAATAGAATCCTCAGGACGCACGTAAAGCCGTTGGTCCCGGCTGTCATTTGTAGATCTTTGACAGTCGTTACTATTACTCAAATCCTGACAACCAGTCTTACCATGAGGTACCGTGTTACCCATTTACAGGGTTGTGGAGGTCCGATAGGCAGTCGCTCCATATTTATAAAATACTGATATTCAGCTGCATCTACTTCGACTGGAAGCCGACCCCAATATAGTTAGGAAAAGGCCAGGCAGATGATGATGAAATGTTTACCGCCAAAGCCTTCCCAATGTCATTCAAGTGCCTATGTTTTATTGTAGCAAGCAAGTACCTAATCCAATTACTATAAACAAAGTTAGTTGAACGGTCTGATACACCCACAAACCGATGACGGAATTAGGTCCCCAAAGAGATGGGGGCGAGCTTATCGATATTTGTAAATGGTAAACGGTCATGTCGGTACATTATTTTGACACCCACACTAAGATACAACGACCTAAAGTAATGGTTAGGCATAAAAAATTAAGAACATTGACTTGACTTTCGTCAATGTGGAGAAACCTCGATTTACATAAAACTTAAAGCTATTTTTAAAGAAAAAAGGGAGAACATGTATTTTAACTTTTGTGCCAAAGAAGAATGGCCAGGTTGCGGGACTCACGAATTACCGTCACCCCGGCACATAAAGAGCCATTGAAGGACACCGTGGAATTTAGTCAGTACGAGTCTGACAGAATCGTTTTTACAACTGTCACACAACGCCATCTAGTCCCAAGCTAAGCAGAGCTTGTGTTATGGGTACTAGACAACTGATAAACTTACCTATATAATATATAGGTAAGTTTATCAGTTTAAATACATCTTACAGATAAATTACACCCAGACACAGAACAAATCATCATGCTCATCACACTATTTTTTTTCCTGGGTGGGAATCGAACCCACGACCCCCGGCGTAGCACTCAGGGTCACTAACCACTAGACCAACAGGCCATTTGTTAATTCGATAAAAAAACAACCGATTTGTACCGACCTGCTTCTTTAAAATAGCACCCTAACTCCTGAAACCGAGAACACACAATCAAACTGAAGACGGAAAACATTCCACATACATACCTACCCATACAGCTATAACAACGTATTTACATAAAAAGTAACAAACTCTGAAGACTCCGGGGTATTATTTAGGCACACTTTATAAAATTCTTGGCGTCTTCGCGTAGATTAATATACCCCAGTAATTATAGAAGTTTTGACGAAGCAACTGACTAGAATATTAATAATCTAAGCATGAATCACGGGTTTTTGGAGAAAAATTTGGGGACAGAAGGTTTAATAGCGTAAATTCATTTATCGTCAAAAAATTCAAAATGGCGACTAGGGAAAAATCAAAATGGCGGTCAGAATAAGAGGTTTTTTTTCTGCCATTTTGGTTATTTTAATAACAGGTTTTCAGCATTTGCGCCACTGCCAATCTTCTTTATGTAAGACCGATTCTTCAAGTAAACAGTTTTTTTATTTATTTTGCAACTGGCAGGTGAATGAAATAGGCTGTACTAAGATGTGAGTGCTTTGAGTGAATAGCAATTGATTTTCACATAATAAAAGATTAGCTACACACAGAAATTATAATTAAATAAATTAAAAACACAATAAGAATTTTGTTGAGCATGTCCACACCAAAAGTATTACCAACTCAGCATTTGTTGTGTCAAAAGACACACTGGCTGGTTTTCGGGTGGAACCCAATTTAATTTCTTATTGTTGGTCTTCTGTTCCTTATATTTGTAGTATCTATCAAGGCTACTCCTAATTTTATGGCTCATTTACATCGTTTGTTTAAAGCGTTCGGTTTTGCGTTCCTAATTCTGGTCCGGAGACAATGGAAACATTTAGTTGAGGGCTTTTCTCTCAAAATTAACGGCAAAACTGTTCCGAAATTTATAAGTATAATTGAATTTGGGGAACAACAGTGAATTTATAGAATTAAGATCTTAGTTTGTAATGTTTTCGTTGTAATTTTAGGAACAATTTAAGAAAATAGACGAGGCAATGGTTTTTAATGAAATGAAAATATCATCATTATCATCTGCCTAGCCCCTTCCCATAACTGTGTTGGAGTTGGCTTCAAACCTGGGGGGTATTACAACTTCTTAAAACCAAGCTTGTTCCATTGAGTGAACAAGATGGCGCTAGACGACTTGTATAGCTCTGTCACTTTCACTCGCCGGAATAAGCCTGGTTTTAAGACGTTGTAATAACCCCCCTAATACTTTTATTCATCAGTATTTTACATGGAATGTCTGCCCATCACGAGTGTTAACTATTTTATTTTACAGAGTCTTTCCAGTATTTACACCGTTTCTTGTATGAAAAAATGGAACAGCGCCTCTGGTGTGCGAGGAAGGAACTAATTTTTTCCTAGAAAATTGTCAAAGTTCCAGTTTACTTACTTCTCAAATACTGATCTCCACAACCCAGTAAGTGAGTGAGACACTGAATACACACAAAATTGGTGCACTATGTTTGCCGCGTAAATATGGCATAATAAATTGTGTCTTCAAAGCTGAATAAGTCGGACCGCAAAATCAGCTACAGAACTTCGGTCGCGTCGTTTCGGCATTATGCATTAGCCTTAAGTTAAAATTCGAACAACCATTACAAAGAACTGTATCTATGTAAGTCTCTAGGTCGCGGGACTTATTTCTATTACCGTGACCCCGGAACATAAAGGGCTACTGAAGGACACCGTGGATTTTAGTCAGTACAAGTCTGACAGTACCTCTCGCCCTGCCCGGGGTGGGAGGTCTCATTTGATGATTTTACCACGTAAAAAAAAAATGTAAGTCTCTAATTGTTTGCCGCTCAGAATCACATTTCAAATGAAACAGCATTATAGTTAATTGGTTTGTCTCCACATACATACCAATTAAAAATGGAAAATATGGAAATATCCCCTCGGATTTCTTGCTTTTGACAGGCATTGCAGTTAACACGATTATCATTGCGCTATACCTACCTATAGAGGCCGGACAGAGCCTCAGGCTTTCAACGCGTTATCGAGTTATGTTTCAACGTTGTGGAGCCGTCCACTTTAACATTGTTAAGTTTGATTTTTGATGTTAAAAGGGGTGTGGAAAATCGTCGCGAGTTGCGAAAAAGGATTTTTTGATTGTGATACTTTTTTTTTCTGTAAGGGTAAAGCCAAACGAGCGTAATTTTTGAGTTGTGAGTCGCAGAATTTCGGTCATACAAAACATAAATAAATAAATATTCCACAACTATCACAGAACGCCATCTAGTCCCAAGCTAAGCAGAGCTTGTGTTATGGGTACTGGACAACTGATAAACATACTTATATATTTCTAAATACATACATATTATAGATAAATTACACCCAGACACAGAACAAATGATCATGCTCATCACACAAACATTTGTCCTGGGTGGGAATCGAACCCACGACCCCCGGCACAGCAGTCAGGGTCACTAACCACTAGACCAACAGGCTAGTCCATAAGACGCGACGTATTTTTTTTTTTATGAAAGCGGCCGAAATTCTGTGACTCACGACTCTAAAATAATGCTCGTTTGGCGTCACCCTTTTAGTGCCTATGTCCTAAAAACAAAAACGTTCGAAGACATGTGACATCTACCAACCCGCACTGGGCCCGCGTGGTGGATTATAGTCCTCTCACAGAGAGGAGACCCAGCAGTGGGAACATTTTAGGCTGATGATGATGATATTTTTTTATTTTAAATGGGCAGAGCACTGAAAACTTTTTGTGAATGAAAGTGATATGATAAGAAGGCTTATATAAATAACATATTGAGATAAAAATAGTAATGTAAGAAAGATGGATTCCAAGGATACTCATGTTCTGTCTAGCCGTTTCCCAACTATATTGGGGTCAGTCTTCGAACCAGATGTAGCTGAACACAGAACTGCAAACTTAGCCGCAAAAAATAACGGGATAAAAAAAGCAAGGAGTTTTTAAAGATTACCAAAACTACTTATAGATCACAGCAATATTTGTTCCGTGTGGAAATCGAACCCAAAACACGCAACGCAGCACTGGAACGCTCGACCGCTGCGGCAACCGTACCATCATTTAATGCAATCAACGATCCCTCAGCTCCGAAAATAAATTCTCCATTCAACATTTTCACAGCCCAATAACTAAAATAAAACTCCCCTTTTCCTACTAACAATATTATGAAAAATTTACCGAACTCCGGTCAAATAATCCGATTTGTTACAACTTTTTTATATAGGTATTCCATTCAATATACGCCAATATTGATTCTGGTAAATCCCTGAGGATATCCATATATACCAAACTGCTATTGGGTAAAAATCCAGCGATTCGTCCAATCAGTGTGACTTTTCCAACACACTATATTTTGTTGGATCGTCGACAAATATACCGTATTGTTGGATTTCAGTGAAAAATGTTTTAGTCTCGCACCGTTGCGAGTTTTTTGATCGTGTTGTTTATGTCCAACTAGTTTAGAGATTGTGTACGCTATGTGCAAGGTCTACAACGAGACTATCAATTCGATCTCACTGCGGTGCACTCAATGTCAACGACGATATATTACTAAACTCCTAATAACAGGTGACCGATGTCTGTCAACACATCAGGGCAAAAAAGTCTTATATCTGTCTTATTTCGACCACTCCAGTGAGCCGTAAACATACCTTGAGACAGAACAGACCTTGAGTTAGCGAATCACAACGCAGAACCCCGTCCCCACTTTGACGTAGTACCTCAGCGAGTTGACAGAATAGTTTTTGTTCCTTAGATCGTGCATGCAGAGTCTAGTAATATATCGTCGTTGCTCAATGTGGATGGAGCCCAGGTTGGCTGCTTAAAAAATAATCTGGTCAAATGGTGTAGAGGTCCTGAAAAGTAGAAGTAACTTTGTGATAGCTTCCTATCAATAGTTGTCCTTTATGACGTTTTCTGTGCGAAAACGAAAATATAATAAACATTATTTAGCACTCTAAAAATCAAAAAAAAAAAAATTAAAGATTTTCCTTTGGGCACACTCTTAAGTCTGACATAGGTACTTAGTTGTATGACCTAAATTAACGGATAATTTTTATCCTGTTTTTAAGCTTCTGGGATAATTAATAATAAATAAATAAATATTCCACAACTATCACACAACGCCATCTAGTCCCAAGCTAAGCAGAGCTTGTGTTATGGGTACTAGACAACTGATAAACATACTTATATATTTCTAAATACATACATATTATAGATATATTACACCCAGACACAGAACAAATGATCATGCTCATCACACAAACATTTGTCCTGGGTGGGAATCAAACCCACGACCCCCGGCATAGCAGTCAGGGTCTCTAACCACTAGACCAACAGGCCAGTCAAATTACCGAGTGATAGCTGATACAACTGCTGCCGACAGCTAGTATTTCACAACGTTAATAAATATTTCTTAAGATTATATCACGTAACAAAAAAAAGCGAAATCTCAGCAAAACACTCGCTAATGAATTTTCTCACCCAAGAAAATTAATAGGCGTAAACTAACGTCTTATTACAAAGTATAATTACTAATTAGAACGTATATTGTGTTACAATCTGTAAAACAAAAAATTGCGTGTGTTGGCCACTTTCGAGAGGTCCACTGCTGGACATGGCTCCTTCCCAGCTTGTGCTTGCTGGAAGTTTGGGCTTACAAGATATACTAGAACATTCCACCAAAACAAATTGGTATTTAAAAATCGTGATTTTTGTGTCAAGTCTACTAATTGATAAAGGCCCCAAAGAGTCTTTAGTTCATATTTTGCTCATTATTTAAAAAAATATATATAAAAAGAAAATGAAGTTGGAGTTACACACTAGAAGCGTATCCTTACTTATGGGGCTATTGAAGGACACCGTAGATTTTAGTCAGTAGACACCTACTTCATCATCATCTGCCTAGACTTTTCCCAACCGTATTGGGGTCGGCTTCCAACCGAACCGAATGCATTTTACATGGAACGATTGCCTGTCGGACCTCCACATCCCAGTAACTGGGTAATACGATACCCATGGTAAGACTGGTTGTCAGAATTTAGAGCTGCTGACTAATAGTTAACGACTGTAAAAGATCTACAAATGACAGCCGGGACCAACCGCTTCACGTGCTTTCCGAGGCACGGAGGAAACTCGCCAAGACAGATGGTCACCCATCCACAGACTAATCTCGACAAGCGCGGCTTAACCTGGAAGAACGGTTTGTGCTTTTAATACCTACTAATAGAGTTTGAATTAGTGCTAATCTCGGTACTTGTTGATAAGACAGTCCCGCGACCAATAAAAAACACCTAGAATATTTTTTAGATAAATGAATTACGTATTTTCCCTTTTTTTAACTACTTTCACGTTAAGTTCTTTCACGAAAGAGCAGTGGCGGCCCAGTGGTATCGGTCCCGACTTACGAGTTGTAAGTCGTGGGTTCAAACCCCGCCAGGCGCATTACTTTGTGTAATTTATTTGATCACCACTGCTCTCAAAACGGTGAAGGAAAACATCGTGAGGAAACCGGCATGTCCTAGAACCATCAAATTCGAAGACATGTGACATCTGCCAATCCGCACTGGGCCCGCGTGGTGGATTATGGCCCACTCCCTCTCACAAGAGAGGCTGATGATGATGATGACGTTAAGTTCTGACCACCTTCTGATATCAGAGTTGATTTATCCACCTCTGGGAACCCACTGGCCTCAGACATGGCTTTGGAATATATTTTTATGTAAGTACAGGTTTCCTCACGATATTTTCAACACAAACAGTTGAAAAACACAACTCTGATTATATTGTACTGAGAGTATGAGCGCGAAGATTATATTATCAAGAAAGTCCGTTATTTTTCATATCTGATATAATTTCGTTATGTCACATCAATAACATAAGAAATTGGAAGAGGCGGCCCGAAATAGACCGAATTGATTGATTGATCAAAAGGCTTATTAAAGCAATATTTTGCTTGCGCGTGGGAAGGGAAAATTTCTTACATATACATATAAACACAAGAATTTTTCAGTTTTTTTTTGTTGTTTTCATTGATTTTTAGAGCTACCCATAAAATAAAACCGGAACCTTTTATAGACTTCGCTGTCCATCTGTCTGTCACCACGGTGTATCTCATGGACCATGAAAAAAAAACGGAATAAAATAAATATCTTCTTCTGTCTTCTATAATATAAATAACTTCTATTAATAATCTAATAATAAAACTTCTATAAATAATCTTCTTCTTCTATAAATAATAACTCAAAAACGGCTGGACCGATTCGGATAATTCTTTTTTTTGTTGTGTTTGTAACCATCGGGACCGGGTTTATAGAGGACTTCCACCCGTGCGAAGACGGGACGGGCCGCTAGTTTAAAATAAATACAAGCCTCATTTTTTTTTGCCGTTTCTACTATAACTAAGACTTTGCTGTCCATGTGTCTGTCTATCTACCACCAAGTTCACTCATGGACCGTAACAGATAGACAGTTGAAATTTTCACACATTATGTATTTGTTGTCGCTGTAACAAAAAATACTAACAACCATATTAAAATAAATATTTTAGGAGGCTTCCATACAACAGACATAATATTTCTGTCTGTTGGTCACAGTGAGATGCTATATAGCCTATAGCCTTCTTCGATAAATAAACTATCCAACACTACAATAATTTTTAAAATCAAACCAGTAATTCCTGAGATTAGCGCGTTCAAACAAACAAACTCTTGAGCTTCGTAATATTAAAAGATGGAACGGTAACTTTTTGCAGTACTCCGTCTCGTACTTAGCCGTTTTTTTATCTTCGTGATATAAATCATAGTTTAACAACCTCCATGAGAGCTCAGTAACTCTACAGGACAATGCGATACTATAACATATTGTTTGTTTAAGACTAAGCGCTAATTATTGTGTAAATGGTTTAGTATGAATAATGTGATGATAATTACTGGGCATAATTACTTAGGACAGTATGCAGTTAGATATAAGAAGGTAAGTTTTAAATTGAATATTTTTTGTCATTGTTTGTTGGTCAAAAATCGTAACTAACTTCATTGTTCTTCGGCTCAGTACTAAGTTCCAAAATTTAAATAAAAACACGTTCTAATGTTGCACAATTTACTGTAATACCCAGTGAAAATAACCGAGAATGAATTATAATTCTACTATTCATAGTAGAACATCTCAACAGGATTAGTTTCCGTAGTTAATACCGAACTAGGAGGAGGTCGTGGCTAAATAATTACAGCCGCACAGGCCAATATCCCAGAATAAGCCGCGCTTGCCAAGGTCGGTCTGTGGATGTTTGACCATCTGTCATAGCGACTTAGTTGATCCCGACTGTCATTTGTAGATCTCTGACAGTGGTTTCTGTTAGTTAGTAACTCTAAAGTTTGACAACCAGTCTTGCCATGGGGTATCATATTACTTACCCAGTTACTGGGTTGTGGAGGTCAGATATATTTGGAAAAAAGCTAGGCAGATGATGAATAACGAACTAAAAAATACCTTTTGATTATTTCATTACGATTTACGATTAGAGGACACTTTTTTCTAATCGTGGGTTTACTTTACTTATTGATATGTAAGTTGGCTTTTACAAGCAAAAATCATTAGAACTTCTGCCCATTGCTCTTTACAACCGCAAGACAAATTGACGCAACAGTGACGCGACATCGACGTAACTTTGACGCAAGGCGACACGTAACAACTCACTATCATTGAGCATCTTGATCTAATTGTCATAAGCAGGAAGAGTTGATCTAGGCTAGATGTGAAAGATTCCAGTGTATAGTGAGATGGCGTGCGAGTTAGCTGGAAATTAAATTAATTTGTAAGTAGGTCCTTCCTTTTCGGTGGTGGACGCCGCAAGACGATCTCCGGCCACCGTAGGCGTGGGAATGCGGGCGGTGAGTAAAGGGCAACGCGCTGTCCGACCATGGACCATACCCGGGTCGACGGTGCGTCGTGTTCCACGCACGCCCCAAAGAGCTTCAGCAGAATGACGGGGCCCCCTCTCAGAGGGCCAAAGCCTGCCGGGGACGCGGGCTATTGAAGAACACCGTGGATTTTAGTCAGTACGAGTCTTACACATTCCTTTTAGGAGACTGTACCTTATGCTCGTATGTCATCATTAACAGCCTATAATGTTCCCTCTGCTGGGACACAGGCCTCCGCTATGTGAGAGGTAGTGGGGTCATAATCCATCACAATGCGGGGAGGTAGATGTCACAAATGTCTACGAATTTTTGGTTCTAGGACATACCGGTTTCCTCACGATATTTTCCTTTACCGCTTTTAGAGCAGTAGTGATGAAATAAATTACGCAAAGTAATAGGTTGGGTTCGAACCTACGACCTGCAACTCGTAAGTTGGGGTTGATACCACTGAGAAAACTGGGCTCCTTTAAATGTGGAAATATAGCACAGGGGATTCACTTTATTTAAATAAAGTGAATCCCTTGGTCGCGGGACTAACGAATTACCTACCGTAAAGGGCTATTGAAGGACATCGTGAATTTGTGGATTTTAGTCAGTACGAGTCTGACAGTCCCTCCCGCTCTGCCCTGTGAGGACTCATTTGATGATTTGACCACGGTAAAAAATAACTCATACCTTTCAAAAAGCACGTTCGGATTAAGCAATATTTTAAAAGCGACTATACGACTTAACGCTTTAAAACTCTTTTAAACTCATCAACTTATGTCGTACGTATGTGAAAATATACGATTTCAAGTCTGAAGTTGCATATTAAACACCACACCAACTCGACAGTTCCAACTTTGACAAAATATATAGGAAATGTGTGTGCTTGTGGAAACATAGGGAATGTTGGAGGACACGCCAGAATCCTCACGAGAGAGATACAAACTAGGTACCCAGCCTACCTTTCCGTAGTATTTAACCAACATAAAAAAGCTCGTATGTTTGTATGTAGGTATATGTTTGTATGCGATTATCTCGCGTTAGGCGAAACCGATTTGATGCGGTTTTCAGAAAAGCGTTCTTCAACGTGGATCCTTTATTACTTTTGAGATGATAGGGCCTCTGTATGCTAAAATAAGTATGGTACCAAAGTAAAATAAATACCAGATATTTCAAACTGGTTATTAGCAATAACTACACGGAATATGGATGGATGTATGTAAGTAAGCCGAGCCATGAAACCCAACCGGTCCTGGAGTATAAAGACAGAAGTCTGAGCGTCAGTCAAGGCATCCACAGAAAAGTCCGGTTAAGCAGTTTACAACCTCATCTATGTTAACCGCGACCTGCAAGAAGCCACAAATAAAAAGGCCAGTCCCGCTACAATTACATCCCCGTGTATCCCCCAAACAAAGCTTAAGGCAAAGTTAGAAATTTTCCAAAACTCAAACCTAAAGTTTGTGTTCACTTGAGTAAATAAAGGTAGGTTCCTGTACGAGTATGTACGTTACTTCACTTTATACCGACTTCGCTGTAATTTTACAAACATACTCTTATCGGGAGTATGTGAGAAACCTTTGTTTTCTTCTGTTAACTTATGTATAAGTGGATTAGATGAACTGTTTTCTGTTTGTTAAGATTTTTTGAATAAATAATGTTTAGTTGAGGAACTCGAGAGTACATAATGACAGCTAGATCCTTTCTAACAACGCGACTCAAGTCTCCTTACGATTTGTTATCCAGGCGATTATCGCAATACAAATCCATAGGAGTTCGTACACAGGCACACGTCAATGTATATAAGGCGTTAGGTATTGGAGACTTGCTTCGCGTTATGTACGAAGCTTGCCTTAGAGGGCCAAAGCCTGCCGGGGTCATAAAGGACTACTGAAGGACACCGTGGATTTTGGTCAGTACGAGACTGAAAGTCCGCTCTGCCCTGGATGGGAGGACTCATTTGATAATTTCACCACGTAAAAAAAATTACACTCTTTCCGAGGCTGCATGGTCTGTGGATGGATGACCATTTAATCTATTATATCTTTTATTCCTCCGTGATTCGAAAAGTATTTAAAGCTGTTGGCTTGTCATCTGTAGATCTTTGACAGTCGTTACGGTGTGTTCAGAAGCTCGAATATCTGACAACCACCCTGTCACTGGGTTGTGGATTATGGATCAATGTAAGATAGAAAGTCGCTCCTTGTGAAATACTGATTTTCAATTCCAGCCAGTTAAGCTGAAAGTCGCTAAGCATAAATATATAGTATATGCATCTATCATAGTTATGAAAAACGAGTGCTTTATTATGTCTTCCTACATTTTCCTAACAATTTTATCCCGGAATTCCGGAGGCATATCCATATTAATAAAATATGTACGTTTCAGGTTATTTACCCCAAATCAATCTACCTAATGGGCTTTAATGATAATAGTGCATTATTTATAGAAGTGGGTTAAATAGCAGTTCTTCAGTAGAAACTAATTAATAAATTAACTATATGTATAAAATTCCCAGAACAGGTACTTCACTAACAAACAATAAACCGTAATCTGAAAGCAAATGTTAGTTAACATCAAAGGTGCCGTTATCAAAGTTATTTTAACTAAAGAGCTTGTTATAAAACACTTGGAACATATTTACAACTGAGTCAATTTACTTTAGAATTAGATCGGCACTTGCGATTGGTAGAGCAGTTGTGGCCGAGTATTAACAGGAGTTGTCGATCCTAGGTTAGAATTCGAACCCTGGCAAGTACATTACTTTGTAATATTATTTATTACATCATCACTACTCTCAAAACGGTGAAGAAAAACATTGTGAGTAAACAGGCATGTCTTTTTTTTTACTTGGTAAAATCATCAAATTAGTCCTCCCACCCCGGTAGGGCGGGAGGGACTGTCAGACTTATACTGACTAAAATCCACGGTGTCCTTCAATAGAGTCAATTGGGTCACGATGATGGAATAAGTCCCGCGACCCCGGCACCCCTCAGAGAGGAGGCCCCGTCATAAACAGTCATGTCTTAGAACCATCATCGAAGGTAATGTGACATCTATAAACTTGCGCTAGGACCACGTGGTCGATTATAGCCCACTTCCTCTCACAGAGAGGATACCTTTATCCCAGAAGTGGGATGATGAGGCAGAGGGAGATTGGACATATATTTTTTGTAAAGGTTTCAGTAGTTGTGAACCTTGTTGACTTAAAAAATGACCCAAAATATGATCAATATATCCGATAAATGACTAACGACGGGTTTCCCCTCAACAAGCGGCCAATTAAAACTAATAGAAGCATCTTAACACATTTTGAAGGCACGGGAAGTAATAAACGATTGGCTATAGTTCTATAAGCTGAGTAATGGTCAGTTAACTGCAGTTAATAAACCTATTAACTGTTTAGTGAGTTGCCAACGCTACGCGTTAGGAGAGTTCATATTTTACTAATGTTCTTTGCGCGTTGCCCCACACTAGGCTTTCTTCCTGTATTGTGGGTGAGTTTACAAACATAGAAACATACATACAGAAACACCCAGACACGGAACAACAACTTGCAGTTCATACAAATATTTGTTCGATGCAGGTATCGAACCCACGACAAGCTGTGTAGCAGGAGGTAAATATCCGAATGAGCAAGATGGATGTAAGATTATCTAAGATCGTGCAGCTGACGGGAAGACAGTCGATGGAGCAGCATGTGCTAGAGTGGAGACCGCGAAAAAGCCAACGTAGTTCAGGACGCCTTGTGGCAGGATGGGTTGATAGTTTGAAGAAGATGACTGGCCAGTTGATGGATGTGGACTGCCCAATACCGGGAGGGTTGACGTGCTGTGGGGAAGGCTGACTTCCAGCAGTGGACGGCAATTGGCTGAAGAGAGACAGCATTCATGCTGTAAGTCACAGAAAATAATAAATTGTGTATGTAGACGCCAGCACATCAAACTAATAGACTATTATATTATGGCATTATTTACGGCACGGGTCGACTACTGCCAATTGCGCGTTTGATTCCTTCACAGAATGAGTTAATATCTACAAGACCTACAAGTTGTTTTTCCAGGTCGGGCTGTTTTTGTATGTGAGTTTAAATATTTTTACAGGAACCCACGACTCAGGAGAAATTCCTAGTTCAGTTATTTTTCATAACAATAAGATTTCAGCAAAGTAATGCCTGATTTCATAACTTAATAACATTAGTAGTATGACGGGTATGACGACTCCTTTTCCAAGAACTAAAATATTTTCATAACCCAAAAAAGGCAACATCCATTTACATACAAATTCGCATACCAATGACGTCATAGCTCCATACAAAATGCATACAAACACTCCAACAATGTACACGCGTTAACAAAATACAATCAGATAACGAAATTAGTCCAGCAGTGTGTCATATCAGCTGGAATACAATGCGAACACATAAATTATTCAAGCCAGTTCCTCGCGACAAAGTTCATGCAACCTGTTTTGATTGTGCACACTGCTTTACCGTGTTTCGACACTGTGTTTGTTGCGTAATCTTTGGGGTGTCTTTAAAGATGTACTATGCTGTTTTTTTTATAAATTGCAATAGAGTTTGTTAAAAAATATAGTCATTTTATTTCCTTAAATAATATTTTTCAACAAGCCTTCCTTCTTGCAAAGTTCATGCAACGTATTTTGATTGTACACACTGTGTTACTGTGTTTGGACACTGTGTCTATTGCGTAATGTTTGGGGTAGTTCATAAACTGAAAGGTTTATTGTACAGGTACTATAAATGTAGATTCAGGTTTATATTCCACCGGGTTTTTCATATTTCATCGTGGTCGAATTAAATTACCCACATTTTTTTAAAATTAAAAATAGTTTGACAATTAATTCGATTTTATAAATTCTTGTTTAGGATTTATCGATTTTGGCGCAGTTACGAGGTAATCTACTTAGAGCATATGCGAAAATATTGATAGGAGCTTAGAATTGGAGTAAATGGCACCTGAGGTAATCCACATAAGGTATAACTGGAAACCTTAGGTGCCATTACCGCTGGTGCTTTAAGGTGAACGTGAATAATTATTCCCTTTTATTTTATACTATATGTAGTTAAATTATATAGTTTATGATTGTGAGGTATCCGCAGCGGATGTTACGTCCATTCTTCATCAGAACTATTGAAGAGCGTGTACCCAGGTACGTAGAGTAACAATAGATATCTTAATTGCGTCTCATTAATTCATTAGTTGGGATATCGATTGCTTTAAGTTTCATGACATCGCAAAAAGTCTTCTTTATTAGCAGTACATCCAAAAGAATTTAAAAGTAATAGCTGATATCATATTTTACTTGTCATGTGGTCGGCGCAACACGTTTTCTTCTTCCATTCTCCCCTATCAGACGATTAGGTACTCCTATAACATTCATATCATTCCTTAGACAATCCATTCATCTTTTCTTTGGCCTCCCTCTCCCTCTCCATCCATCAACATTCATACCCATCACTCTCTTAGTCACAAGAGTGTCATCCCTCCTCATCACTTGTCCACACCAGGACTAACGATTCCTTTTCAGTTTTTCTGTTACAGGCACTAATTTCCAAATTCCGTTTATATGCTCATTTCTGTATCATTAATGGGGATTCCGGACTGGAGACCGCCAAAATCGACTACGTTAAAAAGAGGTAAACTAAAAAAATATTCAAATAGAATGATATATGTCCAACATTCATCATCATCATCATCAGCCTATAAGGTTCCCACTGCTGGGACACAGGCCTCCTCTCTTGTGAGAGGGAGTGGGCCATAATCCACCACGCGGGCCCAGTGCGGATTGGCAGATGGCGTGTCCAACATTAATAGCGGCAAAATCAATAACTGTTTTTTTATAGCCCTTTACATTCCCGGGCCCGGGGCCACGGTTACCCGTTAGTCCCCGACAGGCTTTGGCCCTCTTTTCTCAACCATATTGGTGTCGGTGTGTACGGCTTCCAGTCAAACCAGATGCAGCTGAATATCAATAATTTACATGGAGTAACTGCTTAACAGACCTTCACAACCCAGTAACAGTGTAATACGATACCCCATGGTAAGCATTGCCAGACTTTTAGAGCTTCTGACTAATAGTAACGACTGCCAAAGATCTACAAATGACTGCCGGGATAACTGTAGATAACTGTAAGATAATTAAAACTTCTAATAGATAACTACCCTCAACTCCCAGCTAATGTTGTTATGTTGGCAACCTGGCAATATGTTATATCTCGATACATTTCCGCTTAATTATAATTAATGCCATATATTATCAGTAATAATGAGGTCACAATACATGACAGAGGGAAATGGGCGCATCCGTTTCTAGGAATTTCTTGGAAAACGATATCTGTAATTATATGCCATGTTAGAGATCCTCTAGATATCAGTTCGAAATTCACTCTAATAAAACAGTATACATATAAGTAGATTAATGCAGAAAAAAAATTTGTTAACGATTAATAAAATTGATTAATTTAGTTATTGGTTTATGTACAGTTTTTTTTTTGTTTGTAAAATATTCAGGTTTAATTTATTTATTATTGTAGTTTTTCATCATCATCATCATCATCAGCCGGAAGACGTCCACTGCTGAACATAAGCCTTCCCCTTAGACCGCCACGCCGAACGACAATTCGCCATTTGCATCCATCGGTTGCCCGCGACTCTCACGATGTCGTCGGTCCACCTAGTGGGAGGCCTACCTACGCTGCGTCTTCCGGACCCAGGTACGTCCTTAAACTACGTCCAGCCACAGAAGGACGGGCAGCAGCGTCCTTGGCAAACTTCCGGTGACTTTCTGCGATCCCCAAGCCGCCTGCCAAGCGTGGGGATTATGGCAACCCCCCCCATTATGATTGTAGTTTTTAATAGTGTTTAATTTTAGTTTTAATAAGTTAGTATTTAGTTTGATTTATTTTTATGCTATTGGGAATTCGTGAATACTTACGTTGAATTTTAAAGCTTTACTAATGCCGGGTTAATCAATAAATGATGGTGTAAGTAACTCCTATACAGAACATATTTTATATATATAAATCTCGTGTCACAATGTTTGTCCTCAATGGACTCCTAAACCACTTAACCGATTATAATAAAATTCGCACACCATGTGCAGTTCGATCCAACTTGAGAGATAGGGTAGTTTAAATCTCAAATTTTAGACCGGGTCCTCCACCTGTGCGAAGCCGGGACGGGCCGCTAGTATTTTTTAAATATTTAGGCGCATAAACGTATCCATGCTTTGAAATATTTTCTTTGAACAGAAAAATTCGAACTGCGAGCGGGATTCGAATCTGCGACCTTCGGATTCAGTATATCCGATGCTCTTGACAACCGAGCTACCGAGGTTACATCTACAAGCATTGATAAGTTCGGTTGTCCGGAGGTCGCGGTTTCAAATTCTGCTTTGAAATTCCTTTTGTTTATCGGTAAGTTTTACCATTATCTCGCCTGATGGTAAGTGAACGCAGTCAACGGCTTAACTTCCCAAGTCACGGAGGAAGCTCACTACGATCAATGGTCACCCATCCGCAGATCAACCTCGGCAAGCGCAGTTTAATCTTCAAGATCGACCTATGCGACTGTAAATATTTAGCCTGTGCTGTGCTCTATTATTTTAAAGTAAAACTATAAGCCAAGAACATTCGACACAAAAATTTTACGTATAGCGAAATATTAAAGCCAACTGTATGAGAGACACAGTGTTACAGCTGGAAAACGCAGGATGCACCGCGTGGCAGGTCATCAACCCTGGTTCACGGCAGTTTGAACCGGCTCGAACCGGTTCATGCGGTCAGGGTTGCAGTTTCAGATGTTCACGTTACATTTTCTAATGTTTCCGTAGAATTTTAGGGATTATGATGGGGTCGTATAACCGTCTGTAAAGGTAATCTTGAACCTGGAACGCAAAGGGTAATTCCAAGGAAAGGGTGGAGTTTTAAGTCATTAAGAGTCTGACAGTCACATTGAAGACAGTTTTATAGTTTTTAAAACACCAAAAATTTAAAGGGCCATACGTACTTACGGCTAGGTCCCGTGCTTCGCCATGTTGGAAAAAAAAGTTGGAGCACGGGTCCGCAGTCTAGATTTAGTGTATAAAATAGTTGTGAACCAAGAGTAATAAGGACTAAAAAGTTACTATGTATTTATTTAGTAAATAAGTCTTACTCCACGTCTCAACCAAGCAACTTAATCACTGCAAACCATCAATTTACTAAAACGTTTAGCCAAACTACCGTTCCAATTACAACAATTTATTACCAGAAGTAAGTTCAACTTACTGACAACAAAATAATAAACAATACATACAGATATTTGGGTCAATTCGACCGATTTTACTGGCCAGGTGGTTGGGACAATTGCGTTGCGAAATGTATGACGGTGAGAGGTTCCGTTGGCAACGGATGGTTGCAAGGACTGTTCAAAAAACTTGATTGAGGGAGTGACATTGTAGCGTACCTAACATCTGCAAAAGGTACACTAGCGCCATCTATAAAGTGACGGAAAAACTGCGATGCAAAAATGTCTACATCGCGCAATCAAAGTTAACAGCGAACTTAGAACACATAGAATATTCCGACTATGAATAGGACATATATATGACACAACACCCGTCTGGTCGTAAGGTACCTTCCTTTTCACCAGGTTGCGAGGAACTTTCCACTCTGTTCCTTCCTACCCCCAAAACATTACCTACTTGTAGACTGTTTTTCGAAGTAAAATCATCAAATGAGTCCTCCCGCGCAGGGCAGGGTTGGAGGGAATGTCAGACTTGTAAGTACTGACTAAAGTCCACAGTGACGCTTCAACAGCCGGCAAGCTTTGGTCTTATATGGGGGACCCTGTCAAATTGCTGACAGCTCTTTGAGGTGCGCGTGTAACACGATATCAACTCGTGTGCCACGATCGGACAGCGAGTCTTCAATTAACACTCTCCGCTTGCCCGTTCACGTTAGAACGGCTCAGGCGCAAAATGTTCCTTTCGCAAAATGACCATAGGTCGCATAATGTCCCTTTCGCAAAATGTCCACAGGTGTTGTTTAAAATAAATGTTGTTTTCGCGGAATGTACCTTTCGCAAAATGTACCCTTTCCTCACTTAGGTTGATTTCAGAATAAGAGGATATTAGTATAATTGTTTTGTTTGGTTTAATACTTCATCATCATCATCATCTCAGCCATAGGACGTCCACTGCTGAACATAGGCCTCCCCTTTTGATCTCCACATGTACCGGTTGGAAGCGACCTGCATCCAGCGTCTTCCGGCGACCTTCATAAGGTCGTCTGTCCACCTTGTTGGTGGACGTCCTACGCTGCGCTTGCTAGTCCGTGGTCTCCACTCTAGCACTTTTCGACCCCATCGGCCATCCGCTCTGCGAGCAATATGGCCTGCCCATTGCCACTTCAGCTTGCTAATCCGGTGGGCTATATCGGTGACTTTAGTTCGTCTACGGATCTCCTCATTTTGGATTCGATCACGCAGAGAAACACCGAGAATAGCCCTCTCCATAGCTCGCTGAGCGACTTTGAGCTTTGAGATGAGGCCGATAGTGAAAGACCACGTTTCGGTGCCGTAACTCATCACTTTTAACACACATTGGTTGAAGATTGGTTTAATACTTGCCGAAGGTAAAAAGATTGTGGACTTGTCTGTCACTTTGCCGTGCCTTTAAGTTTTCAAGGTGCTTTGGGAAAGTTTGTCTAGTCTATGTTATGTGATGAAGAGGATATCAATTTTATTTTACATATAAACATTTTGTATTTCAATTTTAAAAACCATTTTTGTTAGTAACTGTTAGCGAAAACCAAAGATTTGGAGTATAATTTATAGCCTTTTCTACCTCATTATCTAATCTAACTAATAAATATTATAAATGCGAAAGATTGTTTCTTACTCACTCACGTCGAAACAGCTGAACAGATTTTATCAATGTTAACTCAGAATTAGGCTTTTCTGGGGGATTTTCAACTTACCCGCAGACGAAACAACTCTTGAAAAACAATTTAGAAACACCATTTTTAAAGCACCACTGTCTGTGTTTACATAAGTAAAACAATATAACTCCGAAAGTACGTTAAACCGCAGATAATTTTGAAATATTTAAGTTTCAGAGAGTAGGTATTGTTGATAACAACACAATAGACAAAGCGGACTAGTTTCAACAAGTTTCACTAATCACTGCGCCGGGGTAGGTTGGGGAACAAAGGGACAGAAACTCATTCATCTTTTATGTAAGTTTAGATTTTCATAAAGACAATGATTAAAGAAAATGCTGTGTAAGCGGTCTGGTTCAATATGTACCCACTGGTTATTTTAGGATCTACAAGTCATTATCATCTGCCTAGCCTTTTCACTACTATGATGGGTCCGCTCCCAGTTGAACCAGATGCAGCTGAATGTCAGTATTTTATATGGAGTAATCTGACCGCCACAACCTGACAACTGGGTAAATAGCTCAAAACTAGTGATACAGCCCCTGACAAATAGTAACGACTGTCAAAGATCTACAAATGACAGCCGAGACCAACGGCTGTACGTGCTTTCCGAGACACGGAGGAAACTCGCTACTATCGATGGTCAGCCATCCACAGACCAACCTCGTCAAGCGCGGCTTAACCCGGAAGATCGACCTGTGCGGCTGTATTTTGTGTAGCCACGAGCTCCTTGGCAAGTCGCTGTATACAATTTAAATTCCTAGTAATAAAAACTAGGGGTTGAATGTGGAAATGTTTAGGGGTCGAAAACGGAAGAGGGTAGAAAATCTTGGGGGTTGAACGTGGAATAAATCTTCATAATACTTACCTGTAATTAATAATTTAGGAGGATTTAATTAGGGAGCAGTGGTGGCCCAGTGGTATCGGTCCCGACTTACGAGTTGTAGGTCGTGGGTTCGAACCCCGCCAGGCGCATTACTTTGTGTAATTTATTTCATCACCACTGCTCTCAAAAACAGTGAAGGAAAACATCGTGAGGAAACCGGCATGTCCTAGAACCAAAAATTCGAAGATATGTGACATCTACCAATCCGCACTGGGCCCGCGTGGTGGATTACGGCCAACTCCCTCTCTCAGAGAGGAGGCCTGTGTCCCAGCAGTGGGAACATTATAGGCTGATGATGATGATGAATAGAAATAATTTAGTAAAACATTTGTTTTCAATTAGACCCTCATTTATCCATAAATAAGACGTTACTATGATAACTAAACTGTTTAATATCGTGTTTAAATTCCTTAAACAACTTTATCTGCCCAATAAAGTACAGAATGGAAACTAGTACTAGAATTAATTCTAGCTTTAATTCTATACAAAAACCGCGAAGGCTGCGCCTGACCACAATCTAAGCCTTGTGCACATTTACATGCCAGTAGTACTCTGAAACTATGACAACGAAATAAGTAATTAATTAGTTCATCTCTTTCCAATTGGTAAAAGAAAAAAAAATACGTCGAAAACAATTGAAATGGAATTAAAAGGTAGGGAGATTATTGGGAAATTGAGATCATAATAGGTATTTTCATTTATTAAATACTGAACGTTTGTCATAGCTCCTTACATTGCGGGCGGCGAGTAAAGGGCAACTCGCCGCTCGACCATGGACCTTGCCCGGGTCGACGGCGCGTCGTGTTCCACGTGCGCCTTAAAGAGCGTCAGCATAATGACGGGGGCCCCTCTCAGAGGCCTAAAGCCTGCCGGGGTCGCGGGTCTTATACCATCACCGTGACCCCGGAATATAAAGGGCTATTGAAGGACACCGTGGATTTTAGTCAGTACAAGTCTGACAGTACCTCTCGCCCTGCCCGAGGTGGGAGGTCTCATTTGATGATTTTACCACGTAAAAAAAAAAAGAAAAAAGCTCCTTACATTAAGTAGAAGTGTATACGTTGGAGTTTGAGATTAAAATTCTGTACTCTGGTAAACGGGCCTTGGATGAGTGGATACGTTTTAATTTGATGACTTTACCATGAAAAAAAAAACAAATGAAAAGTGGTTTCAGGGTTAAAAACACAGTCCTTTTAGTCCATTATCCAGTACAACTGGAGATAAATTACCAAGCTGTTTTTAAATAATAGTATCATAGTGACAGATAAAGATAGTGCCGCAAAGAAACGAATGATACGTCAAGTTGACAGAATGCAATTATTGAAAAGTATCATTAATTTTGTATTGTACTTCAAGAAAATTCTATGTTTGTATAAAGGCGCTGCCTTACCGGGAGCATCCGCGTGTAATGTAACGATTCGACTTTGAGTGTTACATTACAATACAACCTCCCTGACTGACGAGCATTCGCGAACATTAAAGTATAGATTAGAAACAAGGTCCGCATTGTGGTGCTCGATTATTTTCCGACACTGATGAAATGTTCGAATTTATAACGTTACATTACAGGTGAATGCTCGTGGTTAGGGAGCGCCTTTACACTAGCATTTTACCTCCAATTTCTTTATATTATGCGTTTTTTTTTATCGTGGTAAAATCATCAAATGATTTCTCCCACCCAGGACGGGGCGTGAAGGATTGTCAGACTTGTACTGACTGAAATCCACGGTGATCCTTCAATAGCCCTTTACCTTCCAGTGTCACGGTGACCTGATGAGACAGTCCTGCGGCCCCGGCTGGCTTTTGTTCTACGCGCGCCTCAAACAGCGTCAGCAATATGACGGGTCCCCCCCCCCTAGAGGGACAAAGCCTACGTCGCGGGGCTATTGGGTAACCGTGGTTCCCAGAAGCGAAGGACTACTGACGGACACCTGAGATTTTAGTCAGTACAAGTCTGACAGTCCCTCCCATCCTGCCCTGGGTGGGAATACTCATTTAATGATATTACCACGTAAAAAAAAAACCGTGACACATATTTTCAAAAATGTTCTACGATATTCTTTTTTAAGTGAAATTCCGTTCGAGCTCTTAATGGACTCCGCTTGGCTTATTACTCGTACTAGTCTGTTCAACTGACATCATATCATACTATAATATGCTCTGTGAATCGTGTACAACAGACAGCCGACAGGATGAACTTAGTTCGTAGCCACACAGAGTTAGCACCAAAGTTCCTTACAGTGCATAAGTAATGATGACAGACATTAATCAGTTTTGTCGACACGCTCCTTCACCGCGAGCATTCACCTGTAATGTAACATCAAAATGCGCAATTTGATGCTCTATTGTCTTCGAATGTTCGAATCTGTAACGTTACATTACAGGTGAATGCTCGCGGTGAGGGAGCGCCTTTAGATAGACTGTTGCGTCTAAATCTTACTATACTTCTAAGTAAATTAGGCAAAGTTTGGTTAGGCAGAGTACCAACATACAGTATTATTAATTTATATGGACATGCGAAACCTGAATATAGTTTTTTTTAGCAACTGAATCGGTTCCAATGATTTATATAATAATAATAATAATATTCCACAACTATCACACAACGCCATCTAGTCCCAAGCTAAGCAGAGCTTGTGTTATGGGTACTAGACAACTGATGAACATACTTACATATTTCTAAATAAATGCATATTATAGATAAATTACACCCAGACACAGAACAAATGATCATGCTCATCACACAAACATTTGTCCTGGGCGGGAATCTAACCCACGACCCCCGGCATAGCAGTCAGGGTCACTAACCACTAGACCAACAGGCCAGCCATACCATGTTATTTTCTTTTTTCAAAAATATTGTTATTATTAATCACCAATTAATTATAATACAATGACCATACGGTTAGTTACCTATTGCCAAACTATTATCACCCTTGAACCGCCATGAAACGAACATGTTTTTGAACTGACGGTTATCCGTTCAAAAACATGCGCTGATTCGAAAGGGAGAGAGGGCTTATGACGTCATAAAGCCTGTAAAATTTTCCCGAGCGAGTGACGTCTTGTGATTTTTAGAAGCGTCGTATTTTCGTCACTTTTGATTAACGTAAGAAAAGGTAACTACGGCGCTAACATTTTTTTTATAATCTATGTTTCGCATTTATTAAATTTTTAGAGTTAAAATACCCTATTGACAGGTTTTATGGAGCCCAAATAATATGTTTACTAGGCGGCGCTGTCGTCGCGTATAGCATCTGTAGCTCAGGTGTGGTCAGGTCGTGCACAGTGACCACGCATAAACAAACCATTTTATCCTCATGTGGTATACCTACTGATAAGCTTCGTTTATCTATAACCAAACAATGTAAATGTGTAGAACGGTATAGAAAAATGTATATGGAAATATATCGTTTTTTTAGTTTTTGAAAAAATATTATCAGGTTTGACCACGATAAGAGTGAAACTGTGGTGTCGCCATTTTGTGACGTAGTGCCGGCTCTTTTAAATAAACGCCACTGCGCCTAATGTCATGTTTTTACCTTTTTAAATAATCTTAATTAAACAATATTTACAAAAAATAATAACTATCGTCAATATTGATACGCAATAAAATGTACACGATATTTTTATTTTCCAGCTAAATAAACTGATAACAAATTATTTCCTCTTATGGGAAACTAAGTATAATAATAATATTCCACAACTGTCACACAACGCCATCTAGTCCCAAGCTAAGCAGAGCTTGAGTTATGGGTACTAGACAACTGATAAACATACATAATATATATTTCTAAATACATACATAATTATAGATAAATTACACCCAGACACAGACCAAATGATCATGCTCATCACACAAACATTTGTCCTAGGTGGGAATCGAACCCACGACCTCCGGCATAGCAGTCAGGGTCACTAACCACTAGACCAACAGGCGAGTCAATGGTAGATAATGAATATGAATTATGGTAGCTAAATACTGAACTATAGTATTATCCTTCTGCATGTACTACATAAAAAACAATACCACAATTTATCAAACGTATCAAATGGTAACAAACGAACTGAGAGACACCCAAAAAACACGAAAAAATCATTCAAATTCAGATATTTTCTTCATCAATTCTTATATGTTGTAAAAACTGAAATTAGCAAAACAAGACATTGGCAACTAAAAAAAAACAAAAGAGTGCATTTAGCGCAAGGCTATGAAACTGGCACGGAAACGCACGATTACCTCCGAAGTTGGCCGAATGGCGTGCGTAACCGTGTGCGTATGATTACGAGGATTTACCTTGTTTGTAAAGTATAACATGATAATAGGTCTGTGTACCTACTTTAAAAAATCGATTTAGTCCGTCAGATTATTAAAGAAGAATGGCGAATTTCTATATAAATTGGGACCCATTGATATTAGAATCATGCATTATTGAAACTTAGTATTACATAAAGAACTATACAAAACTAGCAAAAATGCAAATGGATAGTTAGCTGTAAAAGTTGGGAGAAAAAAGTTATTATACAAGGTAGAAGATAAAAAAGTTCTAAAAAAAACTTTTTTTACCTCAACCACTATTTACGAAGATACGGTTCTTTTAAAATTAGTTTATTAAGACAAGTGTTCAACAGATGTTTATTTTTTTTGTGTTAAGACGGACTTAATTTAGAAAATTCACGAACCACACCACCATAGACCACCATGGTCACCCATCTATAGATTGAACAAAGCAAGCGTTGCTTTACCCTGAAGATTGCATATAAGTAGTGTAGAGTAGACAAAAAAGAGTTGACTTTCAAAACTGGTCTTTATGTCACAAAAACTTGAGCACCATGACGTCTCAAAGCGTGAATAGTTCCACTATAGGAATGAAATGGCGTTAGAAGACTTGTATAGCTTTGTCTCTTTCCCACAGATGAAATCCCTGGCCATTCCAGCCATTCCAATGTGAATGGTTCCTTACACTCACGCGCAGATATCGTGAAATGACTCAGTGCTAATCTAGACTATCTTAATAAGTGAATGGAATGTGTTTAAAACTTCTAGCAATTAGTTAAAACAATAGATTCTCACGGTGTAATTGTTCTTTCTTATCGATTAGGTATTACCTAAGTTGTTTAGAAAAATGTGGTGATTCATAATAGTGTGTCTGTGGGTTAGAAATTTCGGTACCTATTTGAATAATTTCAGCAGAAAATTTTTTTTTCTCTCTTCGGTTAACAACATTTAAGTTATACAACATTTTTCTTTACATACACAATCTCTTTACATACACAATCTCTTTACATACACAATCTCTTTACATACACAATCTCTTTACATACACAATCTCTTTAAATAAAGATAACTTAAACTTAGACAAAAATATAAAGTCAATTCTAAAGACTCATTTTATTTATTTACTAGCTGTGCCCGCGACTTCGTTCGCGTGGATGTCGGAAATTACCAATGTATTTTTTTGTGCGAAGCGTCGGGTAAAAAGGTCTCCCTCCAAAATCCCACCGTATCCCATCGTATCCCATCTTATCCCATCTTATCCCATCTTATCCCATCTTATCCCATCTTATCCCATCTTATCCCATCTTATCCCATCTTATCCCATCTTATCCCATCTTATCCCATCTTATCCCATCTTATCCCATCTTATCCCATCTTATCCCATCTTATCCCATCTTATCCCATCTTATCCCATCTTATCCCATCTTATCCCATCTTATCCCATCTTATCCCATCTTATCCCGTCCTGTTCCGTCCTGTCTCGTCCTGTCCCGTACTGTCCCGTCCTGTCCCGTCCAGTCCCGTCCTGTCCCGAGCTGTCCCGTCCTGTCCGTCCTGTCCCGTCCTGTCCCGCCCTGTCCCGTCCTCTCCCATTCTGTCCCGTCCTGTCCCGTCCTATCCTGTCCTGTCCCGTTCTGTCCCGTCCTGTCCCGTCCTGTCCCATCCTATCCCGTCCTATCCCGTCCTGTCCGTCCTGTCCCGTCCTGTCGCGTCCTATCCCATCCTATCCCATTCTATCCCATCCTATCCCATCCTATCCCATCCTATCCTATTCTATCCCATCCTATCCTATCCTATCCCATCCTATCATAATCATTAGATGAATTTTTATTTGAATATGTAGCAGAATCGAAGCTAGATCGCGCTATGAACTACGCGTCTTGGTGTGAACTGACCGTAATTTTACTTCTGAAACACTTTATATTCGAATAACTTTTGATAGACTGAACCGATTCCAATGAAACAAAAACTAAATTCCTCTCCAAGTTACGCTTAATCGTTGTGTATAAAAGTTATCTACATAAATTTCGTACATTTTACGTGATACCTGGACAAATAAACATACAAACAGACAAACAGACAAACAGACAAACAGACAAACAGACAAAAATTCTAAAAATGCTAGAAATGGGTTCTATTGGTTGTCCTTTAATACCCTGGCTAAATTTTTTGAGTTTTTTTTTAATGTACAAAAATAACTTTTCTACAGTTTTATTATATGTATAGAATAGAAGATTAGAGAAGTCTTTTACAACCGAATAACAACATTTAAGAATTTTTAGGTACTATTTTCAGCCCAATAAATAATTATGATTATGAATCACAAAATCATCTAGGCAACCAAGACTCCATGACATAATTAACCAAAATAACCAACAACCGCTGTCAAGTTAAGTATGGGTTGCTGTAACCTTCCCAGGCTAACCAAGCAGACTTCCCGTGATTGTGCATGGTTGCCATCTGGCCAGTGAAGGGCGGAAGCATGGAGTTGGGTTTCATGGCTCACCTTACCTACATTACATCCACCCATGTTCCGAGTAGTTCTAGTCATTTTGAGATAACTGGAATTTATTGTACTCTGGTACCTACTTACTTAAGGATCAGTGGTGGCCAAAGAGCGGTGGTGGCCCAGTGGTATCGTGGTATCGGACTCGACTTACGAGTTCGTGACTTCGAACCCAGCTTTTTTTTTTGGTTGGTAAAATCATCAAATGAGTCCTCCCACCCCGGGCAGGGCGGGAGGGACTGTCAGACTTGTACTGACTAAAACCCACGGTGTCCTTCAATAGCCCTTTATGTTCCGGTTTCCGGAGTCACGGTGATGGAAATAAGTCCCGCGACCCCGGCAGGCTTTGGCCCTCTGTGAGGGCGCCCCGTCATTTTGCTGACGCTCTTAAAGCGCGCGTGGAACACGACGCGCCGTCGACCCGGGCATGGTCAATGGTCGGACAGCGAGTTGCCTTTTACTCGCTGTCCGCATGCCCCGCGCCTACCGGAGGATCCGGCCGGAGGCCGGAGATCGTCTGCCGACGTCCGACGCCGTGGGCATGTACCACTGCGGTTGGGGCGAAGGGAGGACGCTGTCCTTCCTCTCTCACGGCCCGCCACCTCCGTCACGAGCATTACTGCTTCGCAGAAGGTGGCGACCACTTCCCACTCCGTCTCGCCCCGCAGCATGGCCGCAACCAATGCTGGGCGCGAGAGGTCTCCGCTTATCGCCGCCGTGAGGACACGTCGGTGCTCTGCCCGCTGGGCAGTCTTGTACCGTATGCTCTACTGTGTCCTCCGGGCGATCTTCGCAGTGGTGACACCCAGGCGTTTCCTACTTTCCCATTCGAACCCAGCTAGACGCCTTAACATGTGTAATTTATTTCATCACCACTGCACTCAAAGCAGTGAAGGAAAACATCGTGAGGAAACTGGCATGTCCAACAACCAAAAATACAAAGTCAATATGTGACATCCAACAAACCACACTGGGCCCGTAGTTTATGGGTAGATTATGACACTCCCTCTCACAGAGTGCATGCTTAGGTCCCACTGCAGTGGGAATATATAGGTTTACGTTAATGTTGATAATGGTACCTTTACTTTCTTACTTCTCCCGTTTTTGTGACGTAAAGTAAACTGGAACTTTGACGAACATTTTAAGGAAAAATTAGTTCCTGATTCGTACACTAGAGGCGCTGTTTTATTTTTTCATACTGTGAACGCGGTAAATGCTTCAAGTACACTGGAAGTAAAATTCACGAGTTTTCAGTATTTTACTTTACAGCGTCTTTACAGCGTTCTAGTATTTACAGCGTATCTTGTATGGAAAAATGGAACAGCGCCTCTAGTGTACGAAAAAAGAACTATTTTTTTTCTTGAAATTAATGTCAAAGTTCCAGTTTTCTTTACGTCACAATAACTGAAAATTCATGCTAAGGCATTCAAAATCAAAACATTTATTTCAAGTAGGCTAGTTACAGGCACTTTTGAGTTTTCATAGACAAATAAAAATATAATTAACTAAACTAAAAAGTTACAGTTTGCCCGAGACTTTGCTTCGGTAAAAATTGTACCACGCAAACATCATTAACAACATAAAAACTATTTTATTTTAATTATGTTACGCCGTTCAATTTGATTAAAATCCCTTCAGATAGTAAAATATTGGACAGGCTGTCGTACTATGTAAAATACTCGTATTCATCTGCATTCAATTAAACTGGGAGTTGACCTCAGCGTAACTGGGAAAAGGCTTTGATTTATTTCATCTAGGTTTTACCCTTTCACCTAAAAACAACTTTCCTCTCTTACAGGCAAATTGCTCAAACATTTCTAATCAACAATCACTAGTATATTCTCACATGTTTTATTAACAAAAAAACTAAGGGTCAGTTCACAGCGAGACGCGACGCGACGTGAAGCGACGATACTGAACATGTTTATCTCTTCATGTTTACCATTGACCATTTAGTTTCTCTTATAACCTAATCTAATTATAATGTCTGGAGTTGAAAAGAGACTTTGACCTCTGAGTTTGTTGCGGCTGTTTCTTCTCGAAGAAGTGAGATATGAAACACTGGCCTCTCTTAGCATTATGAAAAGACGTGTAAAAGTGTTTTTGTAACCTACTTGCATTAATAAACATCATTTCATTTCGTTTCAATTAATAGAGTTGCAATTTAAGGTGTGCATTGGTGAAATGTGTATCTTTTCGTAATAAATAAAGTTAAAATTTGAGTCACTCTGTAGAATTGTGTGCGCAGCGTCGCGTCGCGTCTCGGTATGAATTGACCCTAAAGTAAAAAAAAGTAATTCACACGTTTGTGAAAGCGAAAGGCAATACAAACTTTTGACCGCACATTCAGTACAGTTTTGTAACACTACAAAACATTGAAATTTTAATTATTAGAACGTTACTAGAATCGCAATTAATTGTACAACGAAAAGTGAATTGAATAAAACAAGAAATTAATTAAAATGCGCGAGATTTATGTGCACCTATTTTTTGTGCAGTATAGTTAAGTAATTCCGTATGATAAATACAGGGTGAAATTTTATTAATGAGCAATATTTTAAAATCGGGCAAAAATTGATGATGAGAGTGATGAGTATGAATATCGATAGATGGAGAGGAAGAGGAAGGCCAAACAAAAGATGGATGGATTGTATAAGTAAGGATATGAAAGAAAAAGGAGTAAATGATACTATGGCTTATGATAGGGGAGAATGGAAGAAAGAAACGTGTTGCGCCGACCCCAAGTAAAATGGGATAAGGGCAGGAAGATGATGATGATGATTTTAAAATCGGGCATTACTAACGATACTAATCGTATTAAAGAACTCAGAAAACATTATAATGCAAGTATCTTCGCTTAATATTATTTTATGTTTGTTTACTTTCCGTTCCGCGCGCGTTGTACTGCGCTTTAAAATTATGATACTTTAGGACTTTGAGGTTTATGTTTTTTTTTTAATTACTTTTAGTGTTTATTAGCAATAATAAGCCTACATTTTTAAAGCTGTCCATAATTGCATTAATAATATTTATGATTTGCGATTTATTAGCCGTAATGCAATCAGCATCGTGAGAAGAGCCTTAGATTAAAATATTACCCATGATTTCGATTTCAGCCTGTATAAACCCTGTTTGAACAAGCTGTAAAACATAACTATGTTCTGAGAATGATGGGTAGTGGTATAAAATATAGAAAGGTTTTCTTAATGAACGAAAACATGGAGCTCTTCTTCAAAAAGAGCTATGTAGTGCTGCAGGCGTCCATAGGCTACGGTGACTGCTTTCCACCAGATGGGTCATATATGCTTTTTAACGCCATATTGGTATAAAAAAATCGTTTTATAATAGATACAGAAACAGGCGAGGTGTAAAACCAACTAAATTATCTGGCTCATTAATTTTCCGTCTCTTTAAAATACTCAATTTTAAAGGAACCAAAGTTTTGAAATGCCTCAAACATTTTTTTGGGACCCAAAAATCGCATCTTTAATTACGTCTAGCTTCGCTTAAAACCACATTTGGACAGCCAGTTCAGCATTTCTGTCTTTAGAGATAATTTAAGAAGAACTGAGCAAGTTTTTAGCGCGTCTCAAGCATTTTCCTCAAGCTCTAAGTCCATCATTGTGTGCAAATTATGAAAAGTATTAATTTTCGGTAGTTTTTGGGTGAAAAAGTAAAAAAACATCGACCCATTAATTTTTTTTAAACGTTGCGTTACACTAGGGATTCATACTTCCAGTCGCAGGATTTATCTCATTACCGTGACCCCGGAACGTAACGTAAAGGGCTATTGAAGGACACCTTGAAATTTAGTTATTACGAGTCTAACGTCCCTCCCGCTCTGCCCTGGGTTGGAGGACTCATTTGATAATTTTACCTAGCTAAACAAAAAAGGGATTCCAATCCATGCATCCTAACTGTCGCATATAAATTTTTAACAATTTCTTCAACAGTTTTTCACTCACATATCACTCTCGCGCACATGACAGAAGCACGTGCATGAAATCGGATCACGATGCAGTTGCGCGAATCTTACGTCACTGAGACATTCACCTGCGGTAACGACCGCTGACACGGCGCGTGAGCAGAATTGTAAATGCAGTTCGAATGAGATGAGCACAAACCTATTTGTGAGAGATTTATCAGCAAAAATAGAAATAATTAAGGACTGAGCAATGCTCAACAAGATGTCCGACACTAAAGGACGTAAATCCCTTTTATTGTCAGTAATAAACAAAGACATGAAAGAGTTCATGAAGATAGTGACAGAAGCAGAAATGACGACGGATGAGGGGTTTCGTTTAGAAATTTTTGCTCTATGCTTTAAATTTATGAGTTATTCCACTCTGATCCCCAAAAACTGATCCCCTAGAAAGTAAAAATATATGACAGGGGATCGGTTTGGGGATCAGAGTCGAATAACTCAAATTTATTTGTGACGCCCTAGACCAAAGCCGGGACTAATACTAGAGTTTATGCATGGTAAAATTTATATAATACGAGCTGACCCGGCGAACTTCGTACCGCCCCAGAAACAATTAAAAATAACATTTTAAATCTTCCTTGGATTTCCCAAAAAACTTAAAATTCAAAATCAGCCTAATACCGATTAGGCTGATTTTGAATTTACGATTAACGAGACTAATGAACATCAATTGATTTTTATAATATAGAAGAGCATTTCTCATGCATAAGTTTGCGAGTTGCAACCCCGGCAAGTACCAATGTGTCTTTTTCAGTTCATAAATATGTACTTTCTAAATTTTTCGTGGACATCACTATCATCATTCATGTGACGGAAAACCTCGTGGGGAAACAGAGCCCAGAGCCATGTCAGAGGCGGCTCTATAACGATCCTTTAGGTTTAAAGACGATTCGATTAGACGATGTTACTTATTTCTTTATTCCTCCTATGTTGTTCAAAACGTCCTTGTCCCGATTAAATATTCAATGAGATCATTCACACGGTATCATTATCAATATCAGCAAGCACTGACATCGATATTATGTATCAGTTACCAGAAAAATCGGCTCCACGTATCATTCCGTAATATGCAAACAACATATCTATACTAGATACCAGATAAGCTAGAAAGCTCTAGGCACTATGAGACGATATGGTTGCGGGACAAACGTATACCGCGACTCCGGTACACAAAGGGCTACCGAAGGATACCGTGGATTTTAGTCAGTCAGGTCTGACAGTCCCTTCCGCCCTGCCCGGAGCGGGAGGAATCATTTGATGATTTTGCCACGTAAAAAAAAGGCACTATGATACCTTTATTAGGTCCATTTCCTGGAGTCCACTCTTTTACAAACTACCTACTAAACACTTAGAATAGCACAGCATAGTAGGTACAGAATAAAAACGTGGGATAATGAATGTTTCTGAATTCCTGAATTTTTTGTTAAGTCGAATAGAAACATGCCGTAAGTTTGTGTATGGATGCGTTAATAGATAAGTTGGTCTCAGCATCATCAGCCTAAAATGTTCCCACTGCTGGGACACGGGCTTCGTCGTTGTGAGAAAGAGAAGCAAAAGGTTCGTGCCGATTTCCTCACGATGTTTTCCTTCACCTTTTTGAGAAAATTGTTGTTGTAGTTGTTCTAGAAGTCTTAATTCTATTTTATATGGAACAACCGTCTATTTTTCTTCTCTAAAAACTCCAGTATATCAATTTTCTACAAACCTTCTATCAACAATGAACGAATGACGTAGGTAACAGAGAACGAAATTGACTTTTATCATTCTTTAGTGAAGCTCCATTGCCTTCATTCATCGTAAAAAAGGTGTTGATCCAGGTTTAAAGGAATACAATGCTATTATTACATCGATAGGCGATGATGTTGCGGGACGAGGGGGAATGAGAAGCAGTCAACTCCTTCAGCGAAGCAGTAATGCTAGCGAAGGAGAAGGCGGAATATGTAACAAAAAGAACATGCTCCACCTAACAATTTAGAAGGATCATCGCGGAAGATAGCAACGGCGTTGGTAATCGCGGGACTTTTTCGGCCACCGCAGAAGCGGGCTTGCGGACTGCGAGATAAGGGTAGCTCGCCGCCTGATCAAGGACCGCTTGTCTATGGCCCGTATTCCACAAATGCCCCAAGATATTGCCAGCAAATAGGGTCAAATGCCTGCTGAAGTTGAAGTACTATCTGAATATGGTACAGTGACCCTGGAACGTAAAGGTTGAAGTAACAGGGTGAATTTTTGGTCAGTAAGATTCTGCCAGCCTCCCGCTCCACCCAAGGCAGGAGGACTCGTTTTGTGTTCTGTGACTCATTCATCTTCATGTTGTGTGATAGTTGTGGATTATTATTATTATATTATATTTGATGATTTTAACACCACAAAAAAGGTGATTGTTACAACGCATGAACCATCAGAAAAAAATATCATGTGTTGACGTAATCATTCACTGATAAGGAAATCCATGTAAACGGGGTATTATCCTTTAGTGTACATAATGTGTTATATTAAATTGCGAAGATATTGAATTTGACCTACTACTTGTAAATACAGGCAGCTTGTGTAGTTAGTCAGTTTTAACGTATCAATTTCTAAATCTTGTTAATCGTTGCCCCACTCTAGGTTTTTCTCCTTTATCGTGGGTGCGTTTGCGGGCATGCGGGCGGCGAGTAATGGGCGCCTCGCTGTCCGACCACGAACACAGACCATGCCAGGGTCGACGGAGCGTCGTGTTCCACGTGCGCCTCAAAGAGTGTCAGCATGATGACGGGGCCTCTAGATGGCCAAAGCCTGCCATGGTTGCGGGACTTATCATACTACCGTGACCCTGGAACATAAAGGGCTATTGAAGGACACGATGAATTTTAGTCAGTACGAGTCTGACTGTCCCTCCCCGCACGCTGCCCTGGGTGGGAGGACTCATTTGATAATTTATAGCGTAAAAAAAAAATTACTTGTATTTTTATTATAATACAGGCAGCTTGTTCAATAGGCATTTTGCGAGTTTCATTTTTTTTTTGTTTATTTTAATTGTTGCCCAACTCTAAGTATTTCTCCTTTAGGATAGGCGTATGCTGAGACGCAGGTTACGCAGGTCCACACAGCGCAGAGCAGAGTAGATTTTGTAAAGCATGGAACGTCATTGAACTACGTACACTGTGGCGCAGGCACATGCCACGCAGACATGTGTCTGTCCTGCTCTGCGTCTCGTTGCAGTGCCGGCACAGAATCCTGCGCGACGCGTGTGTTGTTTATACTAGATAAATTCGTTGCTAGGTAACTTTGTTTATAAAACATGTACGTCTATTCCTTGTACTAGCTAGGATGCGAATGTCAGTTACGTCGCAGCATGCGGAGGGGGCACATGTCTGCGGTGTCTGCCTCAACTGCACTGCCCTGCACTGTGCTGTACTGTGCTGTGCTGCATTGCCTGCGTCTCAGCATACGCTTAGCCTTATCGTGGTTTCGTTTACAGACATAGAAACTCACATACAAAAACACCCAGACTCGGAACAACACATCTAGATCATACAAATATTTGTTCTGTGCGCGGATCGAACCTGCGACGTGCCGTCAAATTGCAAATCTTATTAGTCCATCAGATATTATTTTCAAAAATAATGGATACGTGTTTGTTCAATTAATGCATTATTTACAAAGATTGAACGCATCAACATTTAAGAGTGTCTCGTGACGTCATAAGCAAGTGAAAACTGCTCAAGTTGAAATATATTTTTCCTACTCCTCCACTATTCTTTTCTGATTAATTTCGTTGCAGGATTCAAGACAGGTAAATTCATTCTCCGGCACACGTCGAGCTTCATTGTCTCGGCGCTCCTCTGGTGGTTGCCACTGTTGATTCTGGTTTTCAGGAGTTGCAGTGGTTTGGGAATAGCAAAAAATAATGAGACAAACCCACCACGGTTTGTCTCATTATTTTTTGCTTGTGATGTATTACTATATTATTGGTGCTCGTGGCTAAATAATTACAGCCGCACAGACCGATTAAGCCGCGCTTGCCGAGGTTGGTCTGTGGATGGGTGACCATCTGTCACCCATCCACACCACACCACACCCATCCACTCGCTATGACCATCTGTCATAGCGAGTTTCCTCCGTGCCTCGGAAAGCACGTAAATACTTTGGTCCCGGCTGTCTATGTAGATCTTTGACAGTCGTTACTGTTAGTCAGAAGCAGGGACCGAAACCGGTATCATCAATACGGGTATTTTTCGGTAACAACCTTTTTCTCTTTTACAGGTAATTTTAAAGGTTACCTATATTATTAAAGTAAATTCTTAACCGGTATTAATACCGGTAACCGAAATAAAAATTACCCCTATCTTAGACGTGCCGTCGCGTCGGCAATAGTCCAAGGGCGCGCATCGCCTGTGTGTGTGACAAAGAGTCTGGCCAACACGCGAACGCCGACCAATCACGGCCCTGGCTGGCACGGCGCACGCGCAACGCGTCTCGGCGTCTTTCATTCAGTTTGATAGCGAGTGTTAAACTGTTTGGTTGAGTTACTACCTACCATAGATATAATAAAGAAACTATCCTAGCGAGATTCTGTTGCAGAATCGAGCAACACTTATACATACAACAACATTATACAATACAATATACAACATAATAAGAAAATACCCAAGAAACAAAAATGTCATATAAGGCTTGACTTATACGACATAAAGTTGGATAGCATTTTTATAATGATAGTGAGATGACTAGTAGGTCCTTTCATCATCATCATCATCTCAGCCATAGGACGTCCACTGCTGAACATAGGCCTCCCCTTTAGATCTCCACATACACCTGTTGGAAGCGACCTGCATCCAGCGTCTTCCGGCGACCTTTATAAGGTCGTCTGTCCACCTTGTTGGTGGACGTCTTACGCTGCGCTTGCTAGTCCGTGGTCTCCACTCTAGCACTTTTCGACCCCATCGGCCATCTGCTCTGCGAGCAATATGGCCTGCCCATTGCCACTTCAGCTTACTAATCCGGTGGGCTATGTCGGTGGCTTTAGTTCCTCTACTGATCTCCTCATTTCGGATTCGATCAGGCAGAGACACACCGAGCATAGACTTCTCCATAGCTCGCTGAGCGGCTTAATTTAAGCTTTGAGATGAGGCCGATAGTGAAAGACCATGTTTCGGTGCCGTAAGTCATCACTGGTCACACACATTGGTTGAAGACTTTCGTCTTGAGGCACTGAGGTATGTCAAGACGAAAAGATATTGCGTAGTTTCCCGAACGCTGCCCAACCGAGTTGGATTCGGCGGTTGACCTCTTTCTCGAAGTTTGACCTACCTAATTGGACTACTTGTCCTAAGTAGATATATGAGTCAACAACTTCGAGTACCGAGTTTCCAACAGAGATGGGGGTGGGCACAACATTGGCATTTGACATAATTTTCGTCTTGTCCATGTTCATTTTCAAGCCCACCCGTTGTGAAACTCGGTCGAAGCCATCGAGCATCATGCTGAGTTCCTCCATCGACTTTGCCATGACTACGATGTCGTCGGCTAATCGAAGGTGAGTGATGTATTCGCCGTTGATGTTGATGCCAAGTCCTTGCCATTTCAGGAGCTTGAAGGCGTCTTCCATTGTTGCAGTAAACAGCTTCGAGGAGAACAGTTTCAGTTTCGCCTTCGTACTCTGCTCCTGTACTCGGACCGACATGGTGGCGTTATTATACAAGCACTTCAACAACTCGATGTACCGAAGACTTTAAGTACCGGTATTCCACCTGGTCTCAGAAGCTCTGAAGTGATCCCGTCTTTGCCCGGTGCCTTGTTGTTCTTAAGCTGCTTCAGGGCCACCTGAAGCAGCTTAATCCTAATTTCGTACAGACTGATGTCCGGGATATCTTCGGTATAATGTCGGGACAGCTTGGCTCTTGGAACTCCTACCAATCTGTCAACGGGCTTTGCGACCGAAGTGTATAACTGTCCATAGAACCTCTCGATCTCGCCTAAAACCTTTGTTATCTGGCTTTGCCCAATAGACTTGTCCTTTGCGAACATTTTGAGGCCTTGGTTTCGCTGTATGGTCTCTTTAACACGATTAGTATTAAAGAGACGCAGGTCGTGTCGCAAGGACTTAGATATACGTCTATTGACCTGCCTATATGACTTCGCGTCATCGAAAGACTGCAACTGTAGCAAACGTCGTTCAGCCATGAGGTTTAAGGTTTGATCGGTCAATTTCTGAGGTCTATCTTTACGGCAGGGTCTAAAAAACTTAGACCCTAACGTGCGGACAGTTTCCACTAGCCCGTAGTTGATCTCGTCCACTGAAACTAAGTTCTCAAGGCAAGCAAAGCGATTAGAGAGCTCGAGTTGAAAGCTTTCGGGGTTTTGAATATGGGACCGAGTAGGTCGGAGCGTAGACTTCATCAGGCTGGACCTTTCAAGTTTAACACTGATATTCAGCGAGCCTCTTACGATTCGGTAATGGCTACCGGTTTTCACCCTGTTGATCACAGAGACATCACTGAATATTCGTTTCTTGTCGGTCATGAAGAAGTCTATCTCGTTTCTCGTGAAACCATCGGGACTCAGCCAGGTCCATTTCCTGTGAGGCGGCTTCTGGAAGAAAGAGTTCATCATGAAGAGTTCCTCTTTCTTCAGAAAGTCGGCCAGCCTCTGTCCCCTAGGGTACCGTTGCCCATACCCAAATTGCCCCACTCTCAACTCATCACCGCTTTTCTTGCCAAACTTTGCGTTAAAGTCCCCCATAACAACAGTGAAGTGGGTTTTGCAGCTGTAGTCTGAATGACCTTCAGTGAATATCTTTTGGATATTCTGAGTATTAGGTATACCACCCTGCTCGACACACTGTCGATGGTTATTATGTTGTTTACGAGGGACTTGTGAACGAGAAACCCGACACCACCTTGGGACTGTTAGGTAGGTCCTTTAGACGTCTTTAATTTAACTTATTAGTCTTGCGACAAATATGTCATATTAAGCTGGTCTTAGCAACGTTGGTAAGACTAAACGAAACGACGTTATATTACAATCTTAGCAAAAACGTTTGTACGACAACGCAATAGTCATACTAACGTTGTAGTCCATTAAACGTTTTGAACTGACTAAATAGGTATTTGATAAACCTTTATTTGACATCTATGTAATGTGGCAGTTGTATAGACGTTTTCACAGTGACGTTTATATAACGATCACTACCCTGTTTTACAGCGGTCAATTGGAGACTCTAAAATGACTTGGTTGTTTATTTAATACTCAAATAAAACCTATATATTACATTAGTCCATTTAATGTCATGCCCTGGCTTTAATCAAACTTGTGGTCGCATTTAAGTCAGGTTTTGACTTTAAAACGTCTAGGTCGCCATATTTACGGAACGTTTGATTTTTACAAGCTGTCATGGCGTATTTCATGATCTTGAAATAACCGTAATACGACTTTTTGTCTTTACATACTTTACAACATGTCCTACGTTTTATAAACAAACATATTTTTATTAACAAAAATATAATCATTTAAACACAAAATTGCGAAGGGGCATAAAAATTGTAACTAAATACACAAAGGTATTTAACATAAAACTATAATACCCAGTCGTACTAAACTGCATAAGAGACAGATACAGTTATTAGCGAGATACATAAATATAAGTCAAAAACACTCATCTTTTATTTCCTTGTATAAATTATTTATTTTGCACTCAAATCTCGAAACAAAACCACAAACACGTGTCACCAACAAGAAAAGGTCATTTTTAGGTAACCGATATGAAAACGGTAAAGGTTTTTTCTCGTACTTAATCAAGGTCATCTTTAGGTAACCGGTATTAATACGGTAACCTTGGTCTGGTTACCTAGATAGCGGTAACCCAAGTCTGAAAAATAACCGAAATTCTTCAATACCTGTACCGTAATTTATAAAGGTTTTCGGTCCCTGGTCAGAAGCTCTAAAAGTCTGACAACCAGTCTTACCATGGGGTATCGTATTACCCAGTTACTGGGTTGTGGAGTCGCTCCACGTAAAATATTGATATCCAGCTGCATCTGGTTTGACTGGAAGCCGACCCCAGTATAGTTGGGAAAAGGCTAGGCAGATGATGATGCTTGTGATGTATTGGCAGTTTACAATCGTCGTATTTTCGTAAATTTTTACGTAACAAATGATAAAAATACGTGTCAATTTTTTTTATAATCTATCTAATAAGATTTTTTCAGTTATAAATCCTATAGGTACTATCACACACAATTAAAGAAAAATCTCGACTGAAATTTTCAGGCAACCTAACCATATGCAGTGTTAAGTAGGGTAGGTCAGGTATTGTCTATCTCATCGAATCCTCCTCCCGCCCTTGGTGGAGGGAAAGCGACTATCAGACTCGTACTGACTAAAATCCACGGTGACCTTCAATAGCCCTTTACGTTCCAGGGTCACGATTACCTTTTAGGATGACCTTGACATTATCGTTGTGACTATAATTACGTTCACAATTTCACTTTTTTAGTAGGTACCTACTGATAAGATCCACAGCCCTTTACGTTCCAGGGTCACGCTAATTCGATAAATCAAGCGACCAACTTCTGTGGTTTGACCTAAAAGTTGAGCTGTCCAACAATATCTTAAATTATTGTATTTTCAGCAAGATTAACTAATTATTGGAGGTTTCAAGAATCTGCTGGAATTTCAGCAACGAAATCACTGAAAAAATAAGGTTTTGTCACTTTTGAGAGAATTGGCAAGAATGGTGGGAGAACTTTGTCCACGCGTGGGATAGTATGTCTACATAAAAGCATTGTTGCTGTATCAGGAAGTTTAAGTCCAGTTTACAAGCTGATATGGCGATGTTATCAACTGCGCTGGTACCTATACTGTTTAATAATATACTTTAGATAGTGTGTATATAAGGTCGTATATATATTTAAATGTCACTAAATCTGACGATAGCTATAGGAAAACAAATGTTATGACGAGGATAAACTGTATTATATTGCTTGTAGACAAATTTTTAGTAGCAATGCGTAATACTTAACCTATATATTACATAAACAGCCGATAAAATACGTTTTACCTATAAAAAAAACATGATCGAACGCTTTCCAACATTTGACTTACCTGACAAACGTAGATCGATAACACACGAGCCGGCGTAACTCGCCGGTACTCAAGCAAAGAAGACAACAATAACAAAACAAACGAAATTAACAATAATAAACACACGAAAACAACAATATATCCCCTCAGAATCCAACTGTCACTAAAAAACTGAAGTACACGTTAACATATACACAGTAATTCGGACACCGGCGTTTTCCCGGCGAAAACAAAAAACCAGCGAAAAACGTTGAAAAACAATGAAAAAAAACCTCCTGATTTAAATTAAACGTGTTTTTTAAACGTTTTTTTCAAGAATAACGATCGTTTGGAACGTAAAACACAGGTATAATGTTGATATTTTATTATTGCAACGAGTTATTTTTTGGTATGAGCGCGCATACACCACAGCATTCACCGGCGGCGCGGGCTATACTGAAGCGAGTACCGAGTGAGTAGCCAGAGAAAAAACAAACTAGCTAGAACTGCGTCTTTGGGTGTGTTGGGAAAACTATATCTGTCTTTGTCTAACACACTGTGTTTGTGAACCATTTTCCCGCTTAGCAACGTGTCTTTGCGGACTTTAGTGCTAGCCTTAGTCATCAGTGTCTACGGTTAGTGTTGTGTTCCCTATTATACATGTATCCCGATAAGTGCCTGTTTTATAAACACGACACTCCTTTGGACAGCCGGTACGCTGAATGTACTTACAGTCTTAACCGAATGTCCGTATATATACATTCTTAGTAAATACCTACTGATTTCAGGACCATCTGTTATGAAATTTGTGAAAGAAAACATGTTGAGGAATATTATCAGTTTGAAGATAATCGTGTGACAGCCTTCTTGGAAAGAATTTTTTTTTTTGTGTGTAAAAAAATTGTCAAATGATTGCCGCACTGGGTTCTTTTTTGTAGTGAAATCATCAAAATGAGTCCTCCTACCTAGAGCGGGACGGTAAGGACTGTCACACTGTCAGGTGCACAGTGGTTCCTCAAAAGCCCTTTACGTTCCAGGGTCACGGTTACCTTTACCCTTAGCACGAGTTTTCAGTATTTGAGACGTAAAGTAAACTGGAACTTTAGTTCCTTCTTCGCACACCAGAGGCGCTGTTCCATTTTTTCATACAAGAAACGCTGTAAATACTGGAAAGCAAAATAGTGAAAACTCGTACTAGGGGTACTGATGACCCGGCTTGGTTTCGGCCATGCTGCGGAGCGAGACGGAGTGGGAAGCGGTCGCCACCTTCTGCGAGGCAGTAATGCTCGTGAAGGAGGTGGCGGGCCGCGAGAGAGAGAGGAAAGCGTCCTCCCTCCGCCCCAACCGCAGTGGTGTACGCCCACGGCGTCGTACGTCGCAAGACGATCTCCGGCCACCGTAGGCGCGGGCATGCGGACAGCGAGTAAAGGGCAACTCGCTCAGAGGGCCAAAGCCTGCCGGGGTCGCAGGACTTATTTCTATTACCGTGACCCCGGAACATAAAGGGCTACTGAAGGACACCGTGGATTTTAGTCAGTACAAGTCTGACAGTACCTCTCGCCCTGCCCGGGGTACGAGGTCTCATTTGATGATTTAACCACGTAAAAAAAAAGGGGTACTGATGAGACAATCCCACGATCCGGGAGGGAGCGAAAGGGACTGTGACTTAGAACCTCCCCGTCACTTGACATGCCCTTTGCGTTCCACGGCCGCAGTACCTTTTAAGACAGTCCTGCAATGTAACCCAGGTTTAGTGGAGGTGGTATAAGCTGAAGTGTGTACATTAAAAGAGTTTTCAGGATTACAAATGGGGTTCGCGGTAATGTAAAAGGTAAATGATGGAACACGTTGGATTTAAGTCATTACGAGTCTGACAGTCCCTTCCACTCCTCCCAAATTGGTAGGACTCATTTGTAGATTTTGCCGCTTTTTTATCGCTTTAAAATCACAGTACGCTGTTTGGACAATACCGCAAACCAGGCAGGCGTTTGGCCCTCTATGGGTGCCTCATCAGATTGCTGACAGCGCTTTGAGACGCCGTCGACCCAGGCATTGTCCATGATCGGACAGCGAGTCACGCATTACTCGCCGTCCGCCTGCTCGATTGTAGATGACCGATCTCTGTCAACCTTTGTTTGTTGAATTGTAATGAATGATTCAGAGATGACACTTGATCTTATGTTTTCATAATAATCTTCTATTTTCATTCATAAACTGAATTAATACTGAAAATATACGTAACAATGGGAAAAGATTTGTTAACAGAGTAAATGAAATTCTAATTAAATGCTGTTTTTTTAATTACTAGCATAGTTTTTTCTTAATTAATAAATAACTAATATCACCAAAATCGTTCATTAGGGGTAAGCAGAAGTCGCGAAACTCTTAAAAGTGCACCGAGGCCGTGGAACATTTTTTTTACGTGGTAAAATCATCAGATGAGTCCTCCCTCCCGGGCAGGGCGGGAGGGACTTCAGACTTGTACTGACTAAAATCCACGGTGTCCTTCAATAGCCCTTTATGTTCCGAGGTCACAGTAATGGTATAAGTCCCGCGACCCCGGCAGACTTTAGCCCTCTGACCTCTCAGAGGGCTCGTCATTATACTGACGCTCTTCGAGAGGCCGTGGAACATAAAGGGCTACTGAAAAGTACTACCTATTAAGTGTTCTGTGCTGAAAGAACAAAGTCAGTTTTAGTTCGACCAAAAAAGTTGGCGTAGTTTCGGTCTGATTGTTGCGCTGCGTGTCGCAGGTTCGATTCATCGCATGGTATGACTTTCCCGTGATATATTAACAGAACCTTATTTTAAGGTAAATTTCCCGTGGCATAAAAATTATTACAGAATCTTTTTTTTAGGTAAAATCATCATCAAATGAGTCCTCCCGCTAAGGGACTGTCAGTCTGTCACTGACTTAAATTTACGGTGTACCTTCCATAGCCCTTTACGTACCAGGGTCACAGTCAACAGTTTAGAGAGTCCCGCTACATCGGAAGGCAATTACCGAACCATACGCGGGAAGTGCCGCGGGCAAAACCAATTATAAATAAAGCAACATCTGATATAAAATTGTCTAGTACATAATTTAACATTGAATAGGCATTCAGAAAATCGGTTGTTGTACATTTGCCACAAAGTTAATTTGCCAGTTTTTGAAATCTGATGTACATCGAAAAAAAATTCGCCACAGCTAGATTTTGTTACTTTTTTGCCACATATCTTCAATTCACAATTTTTTTTACTAAAGATGGCGGCACCAACATTACACCTCTATGATCCTGTTCTACAAATACTTTTTTTCGAATTAACTTTGTGGCAAATTTACAACAACCCCAGAGAGTGTTAATATTAGCGAATTCCTTTTGACACGTTTCTTGCCTGAGGTTTGGAAATCTTATACCTTCCATTCATTATTATTTTGTTTGTATTCTTAGGTCTTCTTTCATATAACAGGATTACATTTGGTAACGTTGACTTGTTCAAAGAAAATCGTGGAATATTTTTACCTTACATTGAAGTTAAATAAAGGGTAACCTTTAAGGAAATCGTTATTTATTTTTTATTTATTCATAGCCAAATGTTATAGCAACTGCTTTACCACGAGATATTTAAGAATTATTCCCGTTTGAGCACCTATTTTTAGAACACCAAAGACCAATATCGTTTGACATTATTGTGAATTTAATAAATGAATCGGCTCGGCTTTCGGTACGGTCAAACTCCGAGACCAGCGACTTTATGTGCTTTCCGAGGCACGGAGGAAACTCGCTATGACAGATGGTCACCCATCCACAGACCAACCTCGGCAAGCGCGGTTTAATCTGGAAGATAGGCCTGTGCGTCTGTAATTATTTAAAGACTAATTTTTCGGTGTGAATTGACCCTAAATGATATTAAAGATGAATTACCTATTAACTGTGACCAGTACCCCCTTTTTTTTTTTTTTTTTACGTGGTAAAATTATTAAATGAGACCTCCCACCCCGGGCAGGGCGAGAGGTACTGTCAGACTTGTACTGACTAAAATCCACGGTGTCCTTCAATAGCCCTTTATGTTCCGGGGTCACGGTGATGGTATAAGACCCGCGATCCCGGCAGGCTTTAGCCCTCTGAGAGGGGGCCTCGTCATTATGCTGACGCTCTTTGAGGCGCGCGTGGAACACGACGCGCCGTCGACCCGGGCATGGTCCATGGTCGGGCGGCGAGTTGCCCTTTACTCGCCGCCCGCGACCAGTACCCCTAGCACGAGTTTTCACTATTTTACTTTACAGAGCGTTTCTTGTATGAATAAAATAGAACAGCGCTTCTGGTGTGTGAAGAAAGAACTAATTTTTTCCTTGAAAATTGTCAAGTCCCAGTTTACTTTACGTCTCAAATTCTGAAAACTCGTGCTAAGGGTACTGTACCCTTAGTACTTTGACAATTTCAAATTGTCAATTTTCAAGGAAAAAATTAGTTCCTTCACCGCACACCAGAGGCGCTGTTGCATTTTTTCATACAAGAAACGCTGTAAATACTGAAAGACTCTGTAAAGTAAGAGTGAAAACTCGTGCTAGGGGTACAGGTTTTATTTCACAATTCAAAGGTCGGAGTTTATATTAAAAACATCTGCATAATAGAGTTTGTTGACAGTCTAACTAGACACTATGATGTTTGTTGTGGCATATTATTATTAAAACATGTGTTTATGTGACTCATTCGCTGTTGGCATGACCGACATATTAAAGACTTGTTGAAGAAACCTTCTCAACAATGTCATATTACTAGTTGTTGCCAGCAGGTTCACCTGCTCCTCCCTCCTCGGGTCGGTTTCCTCAATGCTCAGGGTCGCGACCACCTCCTTGATGCAGCAGTTTGTTGCGCACCACTTGACGCCATCTGTCCCGATCTGCCGCCGAGTACAGAGCTTCGTGGACCGTTGTGTCGAGAGCGGTGCGGATCTGGTCAGTCCAACGTGTCGGGCTTCTACCGCGTGGCGCGTGGTTCACCTGCTACATGTTGAAAATCAGGATAGAAACTATCCTATGTAATAGTCCAGATTATGAACTATGTGTGTACCAAATTTCATCCTAATCTGTTCAGTAGTTTTTATGTGAAAGAGTTACGACCGGAGACCACGTACCGGCAAGCGTAGCGTAAAAGGTGATCAGACGATCTGATGAAGCGCAGAGAATCGCGCTGGATGCAAACCGCTTCCATCGGGTTTTATTAAAAATCTATGGGAAAATATATGGGAGGCCTATGTTCAGCAGTGGTTGTCCTAAAAATAATGATGATGATCAAACTGTGACTTCTTTGGCACTTGGTACTGTCCGACCCTTATCCATAATTAATAATATTACAAAGCTGAATAGTTTATTTGTTCCGTTGGTTGAATGCACTAATCAAAGGACTATTGGTTCCTAAACTATACGAATAGGTTATATAACATCACGCTAAGACCATTAGAAGCCGGGCAGCGGTAATAAAACCATGGGAAACACCAAAAGAAAAAAATGTTTAATTCGACCCAGTAGTTCCTGAGATTTGCGTGTTCATCCTCACAAACAAATCCTTCATCTTTGTAATGGTTGTATACATTTTGTATTTTATCTACGAAGGTGCAATTTGTTGACGCCATGTGCCGACAGATTGTTCAATACTTATCAATAATATTTGGTACATTAGGTGATTCAACGCAGGCTCCTGCAAGCTAATGCATTAAAATTGCTTTAATTGGCAAATGGCGAATAATAGCTGGTTGCGGTTGAAAAGTCCTTGGGAAACCGCTCACCGGCCTCCCTCGGATCACGAACTATTGTATTTAGGATGGAGCCATGAAATACGCGGATATAATGCAGCAATAAAATTATAAAGGTTAAAAAATAATTTATAACTAGCCGAACGAGCTGTGGGCCCGCAAAGCTCAGTACCCTTAGCACGAGTTTTCAGTATTTGAGAGGTAAGTAAACTGGAATATTAGAATTTCAAATTGTAAATTTTCAAGGAAATTTGTTCCTTCTTCGCACACCAGAGACGCTATTCCATTTTTCATACAAGAAACGCGTAAATACTGGAAAGACTGTAAAGTAAAATAGTGAAAACTACTGCCCTGAAATGGCGAAGCGGGTCGAGGACCGCGGACCACGAAGGAGATGGCGGGACAAACTGAATGCCATTCAGTAGAATTAGAAGGAAATAGCGCCCAATCGAGATCGTTCGTTGGAAGGAATGAAGCTAGGCCTTTGCCCAGCAGTGGGGCAGTAGGTACAGGCCAGTAATAAAAATATAAAACACCGATAAACACTTTTGGACCATCTTTCGGAATTCTGTTGTATGTAATGTAAACGGTACAACTCAGTTGGGCAATTTCGAGCAGTTGAGCAGTTTAGTTAAGCAGTGGGGACAAACCGTAAGTATTAACCAATGTTCTTTTACTTAAATCTTGAATTTTAAATGAAAAATATAAACAGCTGATTTCATAGCTCTGAAGTACGCCTCAAAAATGCGAAGTTTTCAGTTCTCTTTATTGTTAAAACTAATGGGAACACACACCGTTTTCCTGGCCCCAACAACACTGCATAGAGGCGAACCTAGTACAAACTCTAGACCTAGAGAAAAACCTAAGCTATTCAGTTTGCCTAGGAAGTTAAAATTCCTTTGTTTACCGCTTGTACGCTGCTCTAGTGCCTGTTAAACGTTTACCGTGGTAACCACTGGTATTTTGTTTTACACGATAGGTGCAATTTATTTGTAGTCGGCTAAATAATTTGCTTGCACTTTCAATTTTATTTTAATACTCGTTTTTTCCCGCGTCTTGCTTCGCTTCGACTCTGATAACCAATTTGGATCGTACATGTGGCTCCATTATAATTTTTTTGAAACGTTGTTTGTGGCTGGAAATCACCTTACGTCTTCTGTTGCCGTGGTCGTCTCCCGCAGCGGCTGGGTTGTGAGGTGGACGCTGTCCTCTCACTCACGCGTCCCGCCTCCCCCTTCGCTAACATAGAATTGCTTGAGATTCAATTACGTTTTTCTCGTTTGTTTAATTTATCTCCATCGAAGAGATTCATCCAAACCCTTTTTATTTTGACTCCCAAAACATTTGTGCTATTTATTACTAACAAATATATATTCATTGACAGTCGCATCTGTTTCTATTGAAAAAATAATTACTTAGCTTAAAACATTTTTATTGAAGAATAAATGAATTGCTTTTCAACGAAAACTAGTTGATATTTAAAATGAAGCTCGCAATGTTTAATTTAAAGTTCCTGTGAAAAATATCACTGCAACTAGTTTTACCAGGAATTGTTGCCATCGGTATAAACTGATTCCAGGAATCATGAAATTAATTGTATGTTCTATTGCTTTTTTCCTTTTTTACCGTCATATTTCTTGCTAAACTGGTGTTCGCATAGTAATATTCTTGTGTTATTTTCTTTAGTTGTTTTATATGCAATTTTGTGTTATTTTCGTGAGGTATTTTGAGTGTTTCGACTACCCAATAATTATTTATTTTCAACAGGAGAAAGAAAAAAAAAATCTTTACACCTGTTCCTTATACCTCTAAAATTCGGTCAGATTCGTACTGACTTCATCCACGGCGTTTCTTTACGTTCCGGAGCCGCGGTTACATGATAAAACAGTACCGCGACCCCAGAAGGCTTTAGATTTACAAACTGCATGACGTACCTACTCTGAAAAGAGACAGTCTGTTGATAAAGTCCAGGCATAGACTGAGATAGCCTGGCGAAGAAAGAACCACACAGATTTGAGTGGAATTGTCCAGGTGCAAGCATTTGTCAGGTATTGTGTTGCTTGACTAATAACTAAAAGAGCTTGTGGACACGGGGCATAAACAAGCTCACCTTTGTGAACTAAATGTATGAATACTTACATTGTGATTTTTTGTGCACAAAAAAGAAAACAATTATTATCAAAGAATGGACATTTGAAATTTTGCACTGACTAATCGATCAAGACGCCCCGTATCGTGAAAGGTAGAAGGAGTGGAGGGCACACAGGGCAGGTCTTTGCCCAGGAGTGGGACAGAGCAGGGTCCTAAAAAAACGATCAACACACAGCCAAAACCGTTGGATCTAAAAGCGTGAAACTTTTGCGCAAACATTCCTTTTATGACGTATGTGTGAAATAAGAACGGATTTTAGAAAATTTACCCCCTAAGGGGATTAAAAATAGGATGGAAAATACGAAGTACTCGTCAACGAATTCGCAAGCGAAGTGCTATTCATTGAATTCGCTATATTCGCTGTCGAAACTTGACACAATTCAACTTGTTTTGTGGCAAATTCACCCTACTTCGAAGAGCCTGTCCAATTTGTAATAGCAATGATCATTCACTTGTTGACAATCTGCTAGTGTTTGCTATAAAACTTTTATGTTGTAAGGAAAATGTTAAAGATTTTCTTCTATTTATTTTTGATTTGTTTTAGGGACGGATCGTCACGCAATTTTTATGTTATAGAGTGAAAATAAAAACCTAGCATTGCAACTTTCAGAAGTAAATTGTCTCTAATCGTGAATTTGAATGATCGAGTAGAGACGATTAATTTGATGAGTCGAGCGTCATGGGGCTGCCAGATTATTAAAAAAATACACCTTTATCCTTCGGCTGCTCTTTGCGTTCCAGAGCCCCGGTACCCTTTTACTTCCTTTATGGTCCACTCAGAGCGGAAGAATACATTTGATGTCATATATACCAAAAAAAAGTAAGCAATTTATGCGTGTATCAGTCCGTGCACTTGACCATTGGGCCTCTGCCTTTTTTGGGGTGAGTATGGGGTGCGGCGGCGTGGGCAACGAACACCTGTCCCAGACCGTCCCGGTACCGAACGCACCGTTGTTTTTGAAGGTAGATAGATCCAATTGATTTTATACATAGAATCCTATCGTTGTCGCCCAATTGCTGTCACCGCCGTTCACCGCTAAATTCGTGGCGAGAGACCTTACAAATGATAATGTAGTGTAAAACAGTGATTATCCATCATCAACAACACAGAATCAACCTTCAGCCATTACCGCAATAGCTCCCAATACCCATACAACTTGCACCAATTAATTAGCGACACGCACCAAAATCAAAAGCTCTCATACATAATGTATTAGAAATTAAACCATACATACAGGGTAAACAAGGAATAGTTGACGCAGCGGAATAGTTACCTCAAATTACTCTAGTTTCGTGGATGTATAACAATATGTTATTATATTTATCTAACGAGAAGTCTTTAATATTTATTTTTTTTACTTGGTAAACTCATCAAATGAGTCCTCCTACCAATGGCAGAGCGGGAGAGGCTCTCAAACTCGTAGTGACTCAAATACGCGGTCCTTCAATAGATCTTTACTTTCCGGGATTACGGTTATTCGTGAGTCCTGCGACCCCAACAGGCTTTGGCCTTCGAAAGGGGGGGGGGGGGGGCGTCATTATGGATTATTACAGGCTTTGAGGCGCGCGTGGAACACAACGCGCCGTCTACCAGGGTATGGTCCATGGTCGGACAGCAAGTCGCCCATTATTCTCCGCCCAAATGCCCGCGCCTACGACGTCCGGCGCCGTGGGCGTCTACTGCTGCTGAGTGGAGGGCGTACGCTGTTCTCTCCGTCACGCGGCCCGCCTGCTAGAGTCTTTAAAACTAAGACTAATTTAGCCAATTTGCAGATCTCTTGAAGGAGAATAGAAAAAAAAATATTTGGTACTAACTGTTCTCCGCGGTTTCACACGCAACTCGGTTCCTATTGGTCGTAGCGTGATGTTATTTAGGGCTGATTATTCAATAGTCAGATAACTTTTATTCTGAGGAATAAAAATGAAGGTTTGACAGCTTGTCTATAGAAAATATGTCAAAGCGCTATTTTTATTCCTCAGTAATTTAAAAGTGCGTCAATTATCCCGGGTTTACCCTACATGGTATATTAGACTGTAACAACGAGCCAAAAGGCAATAGAAACAGATTCTGTATGTATTACATAGCTTGATAAATATTTAATAGATATGTGCTGAACTGTTATATTGCATACTTTATTGTTTATTTACAGGTATGGATTTGGGATTTCTATTGGGTATTTTTAGTCTTCGCCCCCTCACTAGGAATTTCTCCGTAAATAAAAACTCGTAAAAGAGAACAAATCGAAAGATTTTGCTTTTATAGTTTAACTGGAAAATTATGTATTCTAAAATTTAATTTACCATATCAACTTATACGATCATGCGGTTGGTGAGTAATGGTGAGTCACCGTCCGTCCATGGACCATGCCCGGCATCGCGTTTCACGCGCCTCAAAGAGTCCGCCAGCTGAAAGGACCCCCCTTAGAGGGCCTTTGGCCCTCTAAGGGGGGTCCTTTCCCTGGCAGGTTCTTATCATATAACCGTAATCATGGAACGTAAAGGGCTATTAAAGTATCACCGTGGATTTTAGTCATTACAAGTCTGACAGTAAGGATGAGAGGACTCTTTTGAACTTATTATAGGAGCAGAGGTGGCCCAGTGGTATCGGTCCCGACTTACGAGTTGTAGGTCGTGGGTTCGAACCCCGCCAGGCGTATTACTTTGTGTAATTTATTTCATCACCACTGCTCTCAAAACGGTGAAGGAAAACATCGTGAGGAAACCGGCATCTACCAATCAGCACTGGGATTATGGCCCACTCCCTCTCTCAGAGAGGAGGCCTGTGTCCGAGCAGTGGGAACATTATAGGCTGATGATGATGAATAAACTTATTTATTTTGTAACTAAAATTAAGTCTGCAAAGTCCGTCCCATGCTAAAAGCTAGTAAAATAACGTAGCAACTAACCCAAACACTGCGGCTGGCTGATCGAAAACTGCGGTCCGACGTACACGGCCAGAATTACCCACAAATGAACGCACGCGGCCATATTAGCATGGCCGGCTTTGTGACGTAACCTCTGGTCAACAATGCTTTACCACCTCTGTTAGGGCATGATTTAACTGTGTAAAATTAGATAATTCTGTAGAAGGATTGGGTTGATTTTCTGAACATAATTAAATGATTTATCATAACTGTCGCGCACGACGATAACTTCGTGAAATCTAATGATATGGCTCACAAGGTTGTCGATATGTGGGATGTGCGGATAGTCGTGTCGGCCCATTACTTAATTGCCAAGAGCCTATAATTAGGTATTCGAAATAGCTGACACATTGAACAATAATCAAAAAAATATTTTGATTTTGAAATCGAACACCGGGCAGGTTTTAAACCTGTGATCTTCGGATTCAGTACATCCGACTGTCTTCCCAGCCGAACCAACGAGGTTCCTACCTCAAAATCTTCAATCAATTTCTTACATCTTAAGGAGTGTGACTGTTAAACTGCAAGACAGTTTGTCGCTAAATCAACCTGTGTAAATTCCCCAATTGAGCAGTGATGGCCCAGTAGTATCGGTCCCGACTTACGAGTTGTAGGTCGTGGGTTCGAACCCCGCCCGGCGCATTACTTTGTGTGATTTATTTCATCACCACTGCTCTCTAAACGGTGAAGGAAAACATCGTGAGGAAACCGGCATGTCCTAGAACCCAAAAATTCGAAGATATGTGACATCTACCAATCCACACTGGGCCCGCGTGGTGGATTATGGCCCACTCCCTCTCTCAGAGAGGAGGCCTGTGTCCCAGCAGTGGGAACATTATAGGCTGATGATGATGATGATGATGAAATTCCCCAAAACACAAATATAATTTTGGAACAGAATTCTCTCTCACAGGTGCAATTTTAAATCTCTAGTTAACCCTCCCGGTTTCGCTTGCCGGTCAAAACAAACAAGCAACAAACCAGTTTATCTGCGACGGAATTCATTCTCATTAATTTGCAAAGTTAAGGTGTATCACGGAAGCTACACCGTGTTAGGGTTGTTCACAACTGTTTTTTTTTTATTTTTTGAAAAAGTGCGTCTGTTGCTGTTTTCATTCCTTTTTTGCTTGTGGTAAAATCATGGAACCAGTAGAGCCAAGAGTGTACCAGAAAGGACTGTGAGACAACCCTGTATCTTCCAGTATATACGCCATGTGCGGTGGTGGACTTATTCCATCACCGTGACCCCGGAACATATAGGGGTATTGAAGGACACCGTGGATTTTAGTCAGTACAAGTTTAACAGTCCCTCCCGCCCTGCACGTGGTGGGAGGACTCATTTGATGATTTTGCAACGTAAAAAAATTATGTGCGGTGGTGTGGACTATCAAATCGATTGCAGCGCGCTTTGTGACAGATATGTGAACTAATGGGGGACACCTGCGGAGTATCTACATGTTAAGTTTAATATGCACCAAAACCTTTTCGGCCTTATTACAAAAACTAAATAAACCTTGGTTTAAACCTGTAGGTACTAACAAGTCCAAGCTTATCTTCAGAACCATGGTTTAAATTTCTCCGTATTACAAAACTTAGATAAAACGTAGACTTTAGATAGACTTTAGTACCGTCATTTGAACCATTGTCTTAACATTTAAATACGCCATGTGTACTAACAATTAAATCTAGCACGTTTTAATCCATTTTGGGTGAAAATAACACAAAAACAACAACACAATGAAAAAGTAGCTTTGAGAAACTTTGACACACCTTTGACAGCTACGACTGTTATATAGAGCATGGTTTATCGCAAATCCAATATTTGTAATAACGTTTGTGTAAACCGTAGTTTTTGGTGATATAAACCTTGGTTTTTAGTTAAACCCCATTTTGTAATAAGGCGGATTAAGTTTAATATAATTGTTTCACACGGTTTAAAGCCTGGTGACAAACCGTCGGACGGACAGACAGACAGAGGAACAGCGGAATTCTCAAAATGGACCCAAATATTGCCAACCCTATTACTAAGTATTTTGATGGACACCATTTTGTTAAAATTTACACGCAGGGATGCCCAACGTGTTTACCAGCATCACATTTAATGACATACTCGTATATGTACGTCGTTGCATGATAGTTAAGTTTTGTGTTTAGAAAATCCTGCCAAGCGAAGGTTTTTCATTCTTCTGATTCGCTACTGCTGTGCTTGACTTTCTGGGGTTGATTGCCACAGAGGTTAGATAAATTGTTATTGGATTTTTCAATCGAGAATTTCCTTTTTATCATAATACATTTGTACTTGTCTTTTCTCGACCTTAATCTTGCTCAGAAGCAATAATGAGGTGTATGATAGAACGAACTTTAGAAGGCCAAGACTTGTCGGGTTCGCGACACTCTCGTATCGAAACCTAAAGGGCTATTAAAGGACACCGTGGGCCGTGGGTGTTAGTCAGTACAAGTCTGACAGTCCCTCCCGTCCTGCCCTGGGTGAGAGGACTCATTTGTTGATCTTACCACGCAAAAACAGAAGATGGAACGGACTCACTTTGAAGAAACGGCACCAACGCAACACAATAAAATCTATACGGCGTCGCAGACTCCGACTCGAATTGAATGATGGTCGTGTCCAGCATTGTATTTAAAAAAATAGGTAACACTTGATGTCGCCGGAACACTATTCAGATACAAGATAGTCCCAGATAAACGATTTTTTCGAATTGGGGCAAAACTTGACAGTGGAGTTAAACATCGAGAAAGGGTGATCAATGCCGCTTTTGACACTACAAGTATTTAGGACTAAGAACAATACGACAACGAGCGAAGCGAGCTCGCATTTTTTGCGTCTTTCTCAGACATTTTAGAGTTGTGTATATTAGGCGAGAGCAATCATGTTTATGAGTGTAATGCCGCGCTTGCCCTCCCTTAGATTCGGCACTTGAAGATACCTAAACCTCATCACACCCTCTGGTGATAAGGCCTAAAGGAAATTCATGATAAGGCCTCTGCCTTATCATAAATTTCGAGCTACAAAGCCCTTATCACGAGTTTTCAGTATTTTGCTTTACTGCGTCATACCAGTATTAACAGCGTTTATTGTATGGAACAGCGCCTCTGAAGTACAAAGAAGGAACTAATTTTTTCCTTGAAATGTTAATATCAAAGTTCCAGTTTGTTTTACGTCACAATAACTGAAAATTCAAGATAAGGCCTTGGATAAAACGCCAACACCAGGGTTTATTCTTAGTATAGCTACGGCAATTGCTAATAAACCCACTGCATAGGGGAATTGCTTTACATTCTCAAAGCTGTCATTTGCAAGGTGCAAGCGACGACGTACCGATTTACCTAGAGACACTTCGAAATCGTCACCTGTATTGTTAAAATAGATTGAATTGGAGCTTTGTTTTAGCTGTGAGCTGCGTAGCTGTGGACTCGGAAGTGCTCATTCATGTACTGAACAATCCATCTAAAGCACTGCTTTTATAAAGAAGTGGGTTGTCTTGTACAATACCCCCAGCACGAGTTTTCACTATTTTACTTTCTAGAGTCTTTCCAGTATTTACAGCGTTTCTTGTATGAAAAAATGGAACAGCGCCACTGATGTACGAAGAAGGAACGAATTTTTTCCTTGAAAATTGTCAGTTTGAAATTGTCAAAGTTCCAGTTTACTCTACGTCTCAAATACTGAAAACTCGTGCTAAGGGTACTGGTCGGTATTTATCGGTTCATACCATGTTATCTTATGAGCTCCGTATAATTATAATTTTTCCCAGCTTCTATAAACAGCGGGCATGCGGGCGGCGAGTAATGGGCGACTCGCATGCTCGCAAGCATAGACCATGCCCGGGTCGACGGCGCGTTGTGTTCCACGCGCGCGCGCTTCAAATAGTGTCAGCAAGATGACGGGGTCCCCTTTAGTGGGCCAAACTGTGAACCCGGAACGTAAACGGCTATTGAAGGACATCGTGGATTTTATTCATTACAGGTCTGACAGTAGGGTAGGAGGACATATTTGATGATTTTACCTCGTAAAAAAACACAAGTACCTTCTTTTTACAAGTTTAACCGACACCGATGAGTACAGACAAAGAGCACCCTATGATTTTCGAAAGTGAATTTAAGTGTTTTGTATCTCGCAACGAAATTAAAAGTGAAAAATACGTAATTTTTAGTCACAACAAGCATGATTTTATTAATAAATGAAGGTAGTACCTCCAAAACCACCTTTAATTCAGCCAGTGCATCAGAAGTCCAGGACATTAATTCCGTACGGAACCAACCACGGAACAAGGGTGTTCTGGCAACACTCCAACTTAATATATGCTGTTGTGGTTGGCAACATCGTGTTAGCATTAACCAGCTCGATTAATGATCTTAGACCATTTGCTTTAGAACATTTTGGTTGAAGGTGCGAGCTTGTGTTATAACTTGGTTTAGCTGTACTTCAAACCAAGAAGTCCAGTAACTTAGTCTCCTGGCAGTTTGAGGTAATTTTTGCCAAACCCGATAGCTTAATTGTTGCAACCTCTTTTGTGATTTTGGCGTATGAATAATCCAAGTTTGAGTATTCGAACGCAGAACGCAGCATTGTCAAAAATAACCTCGAAATCTTTTTTTTTTAATTTTGCCGATTATATCCCTAAAGCGCTAGTTATTGATAACAACTTAGTATTATTAACTAGACGTTTAGTCAACTTTGTAAAAAAAACGCTGTTTCAGATTTCATAAAGTAATGTTCGGCGCTCGAGATCTCAAACTTGGATTATTCATTGGACCATCATCATAAACAAGCATGTAAAAAGTCAGATAATTATATCGGATTTGATGCGAGCACTGATGTTCAAAGTTACTAAAATTAGAAATATTGGAAAGACACGGAGTTCAGCAATATATCTTTTTATACAAATACAATGGAGGTGACACGTAAGCATACAGCCCGCTGGAAAGATATTAGTAAACGATGAGTTATAGAGAAGCGAATTTTAAAATCCTTCCAAACTGCAAAAAACGTGAGATTTTCAAACTGCATTGTAATATTTGTATTATGTCATAACTTCCTAAATATAATATAAACTTTCGTTCTATTCTTTTGTTAGCCACATCTCCAAACCGAAACAGGCATGTAAGTATAAAGCAAAACGTCAGTCAAGCCGAGAGGCCGAGAGGCCGAGGACGAATGCGTCACTGCGGTCGGCCGACGTCAACGACAGGGTGAAGAGCTCGGCCTTTATGTGTGTCACAACACTGGCTTTATGCTGTGCGATTGTGGATGTTGTGTTTTGTTAATTTTGAACTAGATGAGGACAAAAAATGTTGTCCAAACCCGTATACTCGTACGAGTATGTGCCTGTACCTGACGTATTAGAAAAAAATCTGGATGATCGGTTCAGTGGTAGGTATTTTTTTTTTAGCGTGGTAAAATCATCAAATGAGACCTCCAACCCCGGGCAGGGCGGGAGGTACTGTCAGACTTGTACTGACTAAAATCCACGGTGTCCTTCAGTAGCCCTTTATGTTCCGGGGTCACGGTAATAGAAATAAGTCCCGCGACCCCGGCAGGCTGGGGGCCGGGACTTATAGGCAGGCAGGGGGCCCCGTCATTTTGCTGACAGCTCTTTGAGGCGCGCGTGGAACACGACGCGCCGTCGACCCGGGCATGGTCCATGGTCGGACAGCGAGTTGCCCTTTACTCGCTGTCCGCATGCCCGCGCCTACGGTGGCTGGAGATCGTCTTGCGACGTACGACGCCGTGGGCGTACACCACTGTGGTTGTGGCGGAGGGAGGACGCTGTCCTCTCTCTCTCGCGGCCCGCCCGATCAGTGGTTTAAGCGCGAGAAGGTTACGAAGTTAGTGTGTAAGTGGTGGTTAGTGCGATTGGGATAACAGTAGATAATTTTATAATCAATTTAATATCTTCTTGTAATAACCATCACATACATACATACCTACATAAACGAACGCCACCTGCTAAGATCCTTACATACTCAAAATTATCACCTGACTAATTGATCCTCTAATCCCACAAATATTTTCACTCTTATTATGATGGTATTTGGTATTATTATCGTCATCCATTTTATTTAGAAAGGCCATACAATGCACCCAAATCATAAAATACCATTACCATATCATACCAGAAAAAATAAAATGCATTTTCACAGAGCCAAAACAACTTAGCATTATTAATACTGTTTTGATACTGCCATAAATATGTTTTACAACCTTTCAGCGATGTAGGGGAAATGGCCATTATTGCCACAATTATGGCGCTGCCAATGTTGCCAGTTTGGGGTACCCTAAAATTGTAATAAAGGCAATTTTTGACCTGTTGATTTTTTTGATGGTCAAGTGTGCGTTTTAGCAGTATTTTAATGTGAATGGAATTACTGCCGCGTTAGTCATGTGATCGTATGTGATATGTTCTGTTGATCATAATTCTTGGAATAAAAAAACGAAGCAGTATAGCGGGACTGTCTAACATCCGGGCTACACTAACGTCATTTATCGTTCATTTGACTGGCCTGTTGGTCTAGTGGTTAGTGACCCTGACTGCTATGCCGGAGGTCGTGGGTTCGATTCCCACCCAGGACAAATGTTTGTGTGATGGGCTCGATCATTTGTTCTGTGTCTGGGTGTAATTTATCTATAATATGTATGTATTCAGAAATATATAAGTATGTTTATCAGTTGTCTAGTACCCATAACACAAGCTCTGCTTAGCTCGGGACTAGATGGCGTTGTGTGATAGTTGTGGAATATTATATTATTATTATTATTTTCGCCATAGAATAGTCTTTAAATGTTCATATGTACAAACATCCATTAATACGATAGTTAACGATATTTCCACGACGACGATGATGCAACAACAAAGGGAGGCACATTAGTTTTTCAGCATTCAATTCTGACGATTAAAACGAACTTTTATTTGCGTCACTTGTTTTTACCTGTCGTGATGATTAGTGATAAAAAATACTTGAAAATTTGAAATATTCAATTCATTTAGAAATTATTTGGACATTTTTTTATGTTCTAAACTTATAAATGGGTTAGATATATTTTCTTTTGTCAAACCCAATTGAACAAGCACAATGTCTTTATTTATAGTTTTAATAAGTAAGTATTTAGTTTATTTTATTTATAGTTTCTTAATAAATGATTTTAAGTATTAAAAAAAAATTGAACATAAACCTTGATCACAAGAAAGATCTGTTGAACTCTTGTCAAAAAAAAACTGTCAACGTCAAAACGACATTTTCTCGTTGATATAAGGGTAATTTTGCAGTAACACTTTTTTTAGACAAACTTTTAACAACTGTTTATCTTTTTGTGGTAAGGCGATAATTGGTTGTGAAAAAGTTGAAAATCTAACATCAAGTCAAAAATATATCTATCAGATTGGGGTAGCTTGATGTATTGGCGTTTATACCAATCATTTCACTGCCTCCAACTCCATATACAAAACTTTTCCAGTCCAGATGTCGGACCTAACTCAATCAGGTCCAACTAATTACCTAATCCTACAGGCTGGCTGGCAGGCGGTCTGCAAACGACTGCGATTAACGCCTGTGACATCACCGGTTCAAATATGGCGGTTAGTGACTGAATTTTAATCAGAATTATACCTGTCCAGTTTATGTTACGTCTGAGGGACGGGTCAACGTGTGGTTATAGTTTTAATTAGCGAATATTTAATTTTCGAAGTTTCAATTTATTTTTAATTGACTTCGGGAAGAAGTTTTCAATTCTTTGGAATTTTTGGTCATCATCATCATCATCAGCCGGAAGACGTCCACTTCTGAACATAGGCCTCTCCTTTAGACCGCCACGCCGAACGATAATTCGCCACTTGCATCCATCGGTTGCCCGCGACTCTCCGGAATTCTCTCCCACTAATTTGTTTTTTTTTTTTTTTTTTGAAAGGGAATACTCCCATGATCATCAGCTCAGGATCTGATGATTGTACTCTTTCAATAAATGATAGCAAATCAACCGTGTTTTACTTGTGGTCGGTGCAACACGTTTTTTTCTTCCATTCTCCCCTATCAGACGTCACTGTATTATTTACTCCTTTTTCATTAATATCATCCCTTACACAATTCATCCATCTTTTCTCTGGCCTTCCCCTTCGTCTCCATTCATCAACATTCTCATCTATCCTCATAAAAAACAAACCCCCTAATATAACACCCTTATTTTCACACATTATCCTAACCCAAACCTCGCGCATACTACCTCCGTAACTCCGTCCTAATGCCACCGGGTTACCTCCCAATGGCATTTGTGGTCCGGTCTGCCGCGCGACCAATTTGTCCGTCGAGCGCCCTGCGTCCGGTACCGTGGTTTTATGCCCGTTTGTGCATATTGAAATCTTAATCATTAACGTACGTTTCAGCCGGATCGGGGAACAATTTGTTAGTTTGATGTTAGGACGCTTTTTGGTGCGATTTGGAAGTTGTTTTAGTTCGAAAATGTTTGGGTATTGAATCCAGTTTTTGGTGCTATTTAATTCTATGAATTTGGGAGGGAAAGGGTATGTGAAGTAACAGTGTGTGTTAAACTGACCCGCAGGCCAGATGTCCCTTTTTTAAAATGTGCATGGGAAGATTCACCCGAACCAATTTAGTAGAACGGGCCAGATATCTTCTTCTAAATAGTCAAGGGATATTTCGGCAAGATCGTATGTTTTTAACATAACCCGTTTTAGTAAGCAACATTATGGTCACACCAACGGGAAATACCGTGAATTATCGCGGTAATTGACGATACGAACAAACCTGCATACAATTTACAAGTTGCAAGAAGGTACAGCTGAATCTGTCTTTTTACCAATCGGAGATTATCCTTCTTCTGTTGTGATTAGGGTGAAAATCTATTAGATTTTGACAGACTGAGGTAGGTTGATGTGATGGCTACTGTACTTAGTTTCAACTTGTCCTTATCTGTGCTTGTGATGCCCAATTCAAAAATTTCTACTTAAATACTACGTCATACTATGTGTATGCAAACCTTGCCTAATAGAGCTGCGTTTTAAGTACTTAAATCTAGTTTTTACTGTGAAAAAAATTAAAGTACAATAAGCAAAGATATATATTACAGTTTCATAGTTTCATACCGATTTCACACATTTTACTACGCGAAAAACTTTCTCTTTCTGCAATACAAAAAATAACTTACATCGGTATCTTTAAGCTCTATAATTATTTAATTAAACATAGTCACATTCATCAAGACAACTTTTCTTGGCAGCTACGTTTTTTTTCCCAGATGACATTGAAAAGCCACCACCCACAAAAGACATCTTTCCACAACGACGTAGTAGATACGTAAAACTTGCGTAGACATCTAGATACCTATTTACGCAACGATGACGCATCAAGTTTATTGCCACCCCCGATCACACGCATGACCCGTGGGATGCCGCGGAAATCATGCTGACTCATCGTTTGTAAGGTGTTGCTATTTTTGGAATTTAAGTACAATTGAGGGGTATTTTGAGAAATGTGTGGTTGGACACGAAAATAGAAAGTACCTATCAATTTATATGACAGGACACAATGTAATGATTAAGAATTTTTGTGTGTAAAAGGTTGGAACTAAGGTTTATTGAATGAGATAGTTATTATTGCTAGAGACCACAGTGATCTTCGATCAACATATTGGTATTGTTGATTTAACCATAACTTTTATTTTTAAAGACAGGCTTTTAAAAAAAGTAACTTTAGTATAACCTTCAGCAGTGCAAAATATTGTAATCCTCTTAAAAGGGGTACAAAGATTCTGTTTCACGTTTTAAATAAACAAAGATAGGCAAAGTTTCTCCTATATCGTATGTGGATCGCAATGCATTTGTAAACCTTAATATTCTTCAATAAAATAGAATAGAAAAGAATAGAACACTCTTTATTATGTACACCATACAAATTACAGGATACATCCAATCAATCTATATATATAAAAATGAAACCCGGTTTTCGTTGTCACGACATAACATGAAAACGGCTTGACCGATTCGGATAATTGTTTTTTTGTTGTGTTTGTAACCATCGGGACCGGGTTTTAGACCGGGTCCTCCACCCGTGCGAAGCCGGGACGGGCCGCTAGTATCCTATAAATAGGGTGACACAATGGGCGGTCTTGTCGCTAAAAGCGATCTTTTCAAGACAACCTTTGGATGGATTTGAAAAGTAAAGGAGGAACAATACTGTAGGTAGTCTACGGTGTACAATTTACCAACAAACAAAAACATACACATACAAACACAAAATATATAAACACATATAATTATATATAAATAAACATTAATTATTATGGAACAACGCTAATAAACGTTCGCGTCACACATTTAAGAGGAAAGGTAGTGGTTTCTGACCAGATTTTTAAAAGTGAACAAGCTTTGAGCGCGCCGTAAAATTACATTATTTATTCCCCATTGGCTAAAAATATAGGGTAATCTTTATTAAAAGCCAACATGGTGGTTAAATAAGTTTTTTTTTTGTTGCTAAGATACTTACACTGTGTCAGTATAATCCAAGTTCTTCAGTACATAGCTTTCATTTATTACATCTCAAGAAAAATATTACAGCAAAAATTACTAATCTACGTTTTTCTTTTTCAAGGTTGGCAACACCACCCCTTTAGCAGATGACTCGAACCCTCGGAAAAAACTATGTGTAAGCTTTGAGTGACGCAAATTGGATGAGCAAATTAGGTGACTAAACGAGTTTTTTTTTCTACTTATTTCGCTATTTTCACGTAAATATTCTCTTTTTGTGATGTTACTTAAACGTTTCTGAATTAGGTTTAAAGGAAAAAAGGGGAAATTAAGGTCAAAAGTGAAAAACTGTTTCACTTTTTTTTGTAACATGAAGAGTGACTGGAACGGCTATTTTTTGCTTTACAGGGCCGCGGTGCCCTTTCAGACAGCTCTACGACCCTAGTATGCGAACTAGTAGTTAAATTATTTGTACTTGTTAAATTATTGTTCCCCCACTCATCCGTACATTAGGCGAAGAAAGTCTCCGATAACTTAACTAAGACTTTTGTATCCAGGCGACAATCGACACAAATCCATAGAGGTTCCTAACAGTTACGCGTCAATGGTTGCCAAAGTCGTAAGGTATCGGAGACTTGCGTCGCCTTGTGTACGAAGGCCCTTATGGTATGGTAGAATGTTATGGTTAAATTTTATGATTAGGTACACTGATTAAGGACATAGGTAAAGCGAACCTAAATAACACGGTGTTTTTTATTTCTTAACTTCAAATGAGGGATTCATTTGAAGAAGAGCCCTGTTAAACTTGTACTGACTAAAATCCGACATGTTTTTTTCAATTGCCTTTTACATCTCAGGGCCACAGTCTCGCGACCCCTATCTGTAATCCTGAAAACTCTTTTGACGTTCGGACTATACGTTCCAGGGTCGTAGGTAGAACCATAAGTTAAACCTCTTCATCATCACCAGCCTATAACGTTCCCACTGCTGGGACACAGGCCTCCTCTCTTGTGAGAGGGAGAGGGCCATGATCCATCACGCGGGCCCAGTGCGTAAGGCAAGGGTTGGCAGATGTCACATGTCTTCGAATTTGATGGTTCTAGTACATGCCGATTTCCTCACGATGTTTTCCTTCACCGTTTTGAGAGCAGTGGTGATGAAATAAATTACACAAAGTTATGCGCCATGCTGAATTCGAACCTACGACCTACAACTCGTAAGTCAGGGTACCTATACCTCTTAGTTATAATTAATCTTCTTATTTAATTCAACACCGAAATAAATACAATTCCGAACGAAATACCACTTCAACCAAAATATCAAGTGCCTCATTTCAAAAGAGAGTCCATTAAAAAGAAACTCTTAAAACCGAAGTCTATTAAAATTCATTCATTTTCAACTAATTAGAATAATATTTCGTTAAAACTGGGAGCTAATTAATTTGACCAGAATCTTTTCAGTGACGAGGTTCTTTGGTACTTTCAGAGGACGCCTGATTTCATGATGAACGGAGATTTTATTTGTTATGAAATATCTACTGCGTGGGTTGTATAAATGAAAGGTGTTTTACTCGGTTTTGAGTCAAGGTTTGATTAAGCCCCTTCGTACACTAGGCGACGCAAGACTCCGATACTGTACGATATTGGTATACATTGACGCGTGCCTGTGTCCGAACCTCTATGGATTTGTATTCCGATAGTCGCTTGGATACCAAAGTCGCAAGGTATCGGATACTGGAGTCGCTTTGTGTACGAAGGGCCTAAGTATAATATCTTCTTCTTCGTCGGTTCACTCTTGACAGAGTCGTCGTGGTCAACATGTTGCAGCGAGACATCGTGCTGCCATAATTCACCTCACAAAGCGACGCCACCCCTCCCTGTCGGCTGTAACTCGTGTGCTCTCATGTAGCGGACCACCAACTGCAGACTTGATCTGGTCAGTCCATCGCATGGGAGACCTTCCGCGTGCTCTCGTGCCTTCCACCTTCCCCTGGACAACAAGTCGCTCAATAGAATCGTTGCCTCAAAGTATAATATACATTTATTAAAATAAAGTAATAAAAAAACATTAGATTTCATGAAAAGTAGTCGAGACTTTTTAGTAAAAATATGATGCATGGTCGTCTAATTTTTAGCTGCAATACTAGTAGATAGGCTATCGTAGCTAATCGTGGGTGCGTATACAAACATTGAAACTCACATATACAAACACCCAGGCCCAGATCTTGCAGATCATACTTAAACATATGTTCCGTGCGGGCATCGAACCCGCGAAACGCTGCACATATCGTGAATAACACAGGATGATTTTTATTTCTGTAATACTATCTGCCTTTTCTGCAGGTCGAAAACGTCTCTAAGCCTCTGCGAGCTCTTTCTATGAGGCCGTATGTACTCGTAATTTTCATTTTGAAAAAAAAAAAAATTGATCACAAAACATATTAATGCTAATCCAAATCCAACTCAGTCTTAACCTAATTTAAAACCCCAAAACTTTACACTTATAAATATTAATAAACACCCATAAATATTTATAACTGCTTATTAATTAAAATTGTATAAATTTTCATTAAGATCCTTGGCCAAGTTTTACCTTGCGTACTAATTTAACATCGTACAAGAAAAGCGTCTCTTGGACAAAACTTTAAGGAATTAAGAACACAATATAAATTAGTGAAAACGAATCATTGTTGGGTAACAAGGAAACAATTTTAGCTTTGAATTAATCAGGGAACGTTTTGTTGGTATTTGTGGATGCCAGTTGTTGGTATTGTTCTGAGATTTTGTGAATAAATTATCGTAGAAGTTTTGATCATCTACTTATACTAATATTAGAAGTAAAAGTGAGTTAATCTCTAGAATCAGTATCACTAGTAGAAAGCGGCGTTATTTTTAAGTGATATATCTCAGTCGGAAAACGTCCATCGTGACGTAAAAAAAAATGTCTGTTACTGTAGCTTGCAGCCTCTTACTGGTGGTACCTGTGGGCTACTTTTCAATTATTATTATTTTATTTTCTTCAATTGTCCCATGCTGGGCATAAACCACCCCAATTCCTTCCAGGAATTCTTTTCCTGGGCTGCTTCGAACCAGCCGCCAGGAATATCGTGATCCGACAGTTCATATTGACGGATCACAATATTTATTGAACGTGTAACTTTCCAATTGAAAGATCCCTAATCACAAGGAAGCGCTATCATCGCATTCTAACCAATCAAAAATAGAGCTTCTACGAAAATGTTAGCCACACTACCGGTGGGTAGTAAAAATAGATACATTTCCTATTTATCCCCTTTCTTCGAAAGAAAGACGTAACCAGGAAACAACTTCTTAGTGAGATAAATAATGGGGAAAATGGTTCGAGGTCATATTCAAGCGGAAATTGAAAAGCTTACAAGCATCATTAAACAGGCTCATTTTGTAAATTGGCTCTTCCAACTTATGCGACTCAATAAGCAACTGATATATAAACCAGTAAGGGTGATAAAGATATGGAAAAGTGGCGGGAAAGGGTTGAAATGGGTGTGATGGAGAAAAAACATTGGAAGTGATAAAGTGTATGACGTCAAAACTCTTTCTTTTTGTCTGCGTTTAGCATTGCAGTTTTTGAAAAGTAGAAGTCCTTATGAATAAGCAAGTTTTTTTTTCTATAACGGCTCTTTGATGTATCGAAGTATCTTTAAGTTAAAAAAAATATCTTGTATTATTTGCAATTCACCATAAATCGCGCTTAAAAGTTTGCTCGTGTCATGGCGTCTTCTCGTGACGTCACTTCTATGAATGTTAATAGTAATTAATAGTATGTACAGTACTCCCAAATTAATAATGCGCATGCAAATCTTCGCCAATTGTCGTATTCCCGGAAACACCCGAATCATTGAATCGGAGAGAGCTCTAAACAATGCATTTGCATTTTGAAACAGGAGTCAATGTCATATGTCGAATCATGTGACTCAATTGAAAACGATTCGGGCGGTCGACGGCTGTCACCGGTCAGTCAAAGGTCCGTCAGTCGTCTTTATATATTGGTGATGACTGCACGTGTTCTCTCTGTGTGGAATTATATAGAGCTGCTATTACAAAACACATAATTCTACTCAATTATGCATGAAGAAAATGCACTTAACCACTCTATATACATATCGCCTTCCGACGCTCGGGGAATACGACCGTTGCCGAGCAGTGACGAAGATTTTTATGCGCATTATTAATTTGGGAATACTGTACCTATGTAGAAGAATTTGATAGAAGTGACATCATTCACTTTTTTATGAGTGTACTTTCCGGAACATGGCTGTGAATAAAGAATTGCACATTTAATATTATAAAGTATTTTTAATCACTTTTTTAAAAGTTATTATAATCGATTTAAACTTGAAATAAAGAAATCTTCACAAAATGTGATCCATTATACATTGTAAACTTAAACCATCGATAAAACCACAATAAGAACTTAGTTGTTGCACATCCCTAGTCAGCGGATTTTGGCGTCAAGCCGGATACACACTCAAACGCAATTATAACACTGTTATATAACCGCTGTATAACACCGTTATAGGTAACTACTAACAACGTCATATCCGGCATTAGGATTTGCATTTTGATGACGAATTTAGCTTTAATGACTGCATTGTTGATGGATTTGATTTAAGAATTAAATACTCATGTTTGTATGTAGTTTTATTAATTGACATTGAGGAAAAAAAGAGAAAAGGTCCTCTCCTAGAGGTCCACTCCGAGGAACTGCACCACAGGCTATCTGTAAAATACAGTGAGGGCTGAGCGATCCCCTTGTTATTTTTTTTCGTGGTAATATTATATGAGTCCTCCCAACCCGGACAGGGCGGGAGGGACTGTCAGACTTGTACTGACTAAAATCCACGGTGTCCTTCGGTAGCCCTTTGAGTACCGGAGTCGCGGTATACGTATGTCCCGCAACCCCAGCAAGGCTATGGCCCTCTATAGGGGGGCCCCGTCAGCGGTCCCCTAGACAATAGACAACATATAGTTAAACATATATGTTAAACACTTGTCTAAAAAAGTGTTACTGAGAAACGACTTAAATCAAAGTCAAATGACGTTTTGACGTTGTCAGTTTTTTTAGACAAGTGTGCAACAATGTTTAATTTTTTTTGTGGTTATGTGTCATTTTTCTTTTATATTTCATGTATAAACTTTGATGCCGTGAAAACACAAAGAACTGACTGCTTTAAGCTTATCTCAAAAACCAGACCAACTTTAATAGAGTTTCATCATTCAATTGCAAACTTGCATTCAAAATGACACCTTAGCCGAGCCGAAATAAAGTACGTTTTTGGTAAACCGCATGAAACCCGCAACATTACTATTCCTTATTCAATATAGTGAATGAAGTTTGTCGTTGAAACTGCAGGAAATAGATCCACGCGGCAATGGCCGCTGTTTCCGGCTGAAAGTGATCCCGCGGCTGGCTGTTTCCGGTAGCTGACCGGTTTGTTATGGACCTCCGGTTTCAGTGAAGCCTCACTTTTGTATTCTCTATTTCATGACTGTTTTCTACGCTACCTGGATTGAGTTTTTATTGTTTTGTTTGAATAAGAACCGGAGGCTTTGTTTGTGGTTATTTTTGGTGGTGCAGTCCGTTTTATTAATGTTGACACTTCGGGTCTTGTATCAATATTATGGCGATTTTTGACACCGCTTATCCGCGCGGTCGAGCGGAATAACGGAACTTACTTCGCATGGGCTTGTTGATGTATCACATTTTCACCGCGCGGACGGGCAAGCGTACCCTTTGTCTCTCCGCGCGGAGCACGGCCACAAAACAAATAAAGAAATGCATCTGCTCCTCTATCCTCGTGCGTCCGCGCGGTCGAACGGAAGAGTGAGAATTGCTTAAATATGGCGAATCACCACCATTATCCATCCTCAGGGCGTTAATCCCGTTTGCCTCCTTGGCTTCCACCTCGGTGCCCGGGGTCCGCCTTCCTACCTAAACGCCTCCACTTCGTACGGTCTTGTGCATCTCCTGCCGTGAGCCCATTAGCATGAATATCGTCCCTTACGACGTCAAGCCACCGTTTCTTAGGCCTTCCTCGTTTTCCTGGCCCCGGCGGGGGCGGCATGGCAAGGCATTTGTTTCCCACGTAATCTGCCGGTTTTCGTAAAACGTGGCCATACCAGCGTAGGGGAATCAATTGTGCATTTCAGCCGATGCAATTTTCTTTCAGAGATTTTCTTCAAAATCAATGTCGTGAGCGTGTGATAGCTTCGAAACATACAATATTTAAATATATAGGACTCTAAAAAGAGTATTGTAATAGAAGAAAGAATATGGGCGAATATAATTATTGTTGATAGAATTCTCGAGCATCCGCAGCTAATGCCTTAATAACAGATGTAAATACACAGATCTGCCTAGTCTTTTTCCAACTATGTTGGGGTCGACTACCAGAAAATACACTAAACCACATAATACTTAGTATTACATCACAAAGTCAGCAAAATTGCTAGGTTAAGATTGTGACTAGAAATATTACTTGGCAGAATCATATGAAAATAGAAATTGTGACAACCGAGAGCATCGCTAGGGACTTCTGCACGTGTGGCCATGAAAATCAGTTAAGATTATTTATTTTTACGTCTATCTAAACAAGACAGAGAAATTCAAAAGACTCATAATATTTTTAAGGACCAGTGTCACAGTCTGTATATAAAAGAAGAAACTGATTAACTGGCTAACAGACCGATCGATCACTGCACGCCCAAAACAGCTGGTTCTAAAAATTTATGTCTGGGCAGTTCAAGTCTGCCGGATGGCGTCACAACTGTGGGCTTGAATATTACAGGAATGGAGCCCTGAGACAGCTAGGAGAGGTCATGATAGGACGAGGAGAAGATTGCGGGACGCTTTGGATGGCTTCCTTGTCAATTGGCTTGAAGAAGCACACCATCGAGAGAAGTGGAAGGAATGGAGGAATCCTTTGTCCAGGAGTGGGAAAATAGGGCAAAATAGGCTAGAAAAAAAAGAAAAAACAACATTAGTTACCTCATTATCTCATTTACGTCATGAAAATTTAGCCAATTGGCTTGCTAACAATTTTCACATCAACCAGGCATTCTCGCTGCTCTCCAGGCCCACACTGAAAGGCATTCCAGCATCGTGCGGCGCTCCATACGAGTTCCATTGTGATATTACACTGGATGATTCCAGGTAAATAGGTTCTCACGAATTTCTGAAGTGTTGCGAATTTGTTAAGTGTGTTTTGTTACTCTATTTTAACCGTATTTTAATAACGAATGAACAAAATCTTTTGTCAAAGATGATGTTGGTAAAATCATCAAATTAGTCCTCCCACCCCGGGCAGGGCGGGAGGGACTGTCAGACTCGTACTGACTAAAATCCACGATGTCTTTCAATAGCACTTCACGTTCCAGGGTCACAGTTTGCTGATGAGACAATCCTGCGACCCCAGCAGGATTTGGCCGTCTACGGTAAACCCGACAGATTACTGACAGCTCATTGAGGTGCACGTGGAATACGAGCCGATGATCTGACGACCTGGACATGGTCCATGATCGGACAGCGAGACACCCATGCTCTTTCACAGATGCTATCATACATTTTATCCCGAACTTCATCATCTGCCTAGCCTTTTCCCGACAATGTTAAGGTCGGATTCCATTGGACCCGGATGCAGCTTGACAGAAAACAGAATATCAGTATTTTACATAGTGCGACGGCTTTAATTCCACAACCAACTAACTGGGTAAAAGATAAGCTGGATACCCCTTAGTAAGGCTGATTGTAGGACTTTTGAACTTGCCACTATCAGTAACGACTGTCAAAGATCCACATTATATCAACCGGGACCCACAGCTTTTTGTGCTTTCCGATTCAAGAAGGAAACTCTAGATTTAAGAAGGAAAGGATAAAAGGGTCACCCATCCTCAAACCAAACTAGGTAAGCGTGGCTTTACCTCGAAGATTTTTTATGTGACAACATTGTGTGCCATGACTATTTCAGATAAACGTATTTTATTTTCCATTTCCTCTAAAGATCGACCCGTGTGGCTGCAATTATTTAACAACGAGCTACAACCACTTAAATAAAAGCTAACATACGTCCTGAAGTTGTTGTAACAACAACAACTTACACTTCACAAGCTGGGACCTGTTGCTGAAACATTTACGTCGAGGTGCCCAGTCTAGAGTACTGGAGAGTAATCCAGGAGTCATGCGCTTGAGGCTCTGAATTATGGACTTGAGTTGTGGATGCCGCGGGCTTTGGATCTTCGCACTGGGAAAAATAAATGTGGTGGGATTTAATGCGCGGTTTTTGTTTTGAAGAATGAATTGAACATTTAAACATAGTGCTGACAGGCGGCAGATTGTCTTTTACGAAAATGTTTTGTTAAACTTTTTGTAGGATATATTTTACCTATCACTTTCCATTACTATATTTTCCTATAATCATATTATCCTCATCCTAACTTAATATTATAAGTGCGAAAGAAAGTTTTTTTCATATCGTTCACGCCACTGAACTGAACGTTCTGAAATTTCATTTCATTTCATTATACTTACGTTGTCCCAGTATACAGAAAATCATCATGCAAAATATCCTACAGTATGTTTTCTCGGGACGAAACTTTTATAAAAATACTGTTTCCGAGAAAAGCAATTAATTTCACAAGCAAATGCACATAGCGCCCGTTAAGAATAAGTTTGAATTATGTAATTATAATCAGAATAAATCCCGAATTAATGCCAAAATAACATGTGCAAAGTTTCCGTCAAAAGTATATGATGTTCAGAAAATAACCGCTGAAGAACCGCAGCGTCTTTCTCACCCAGTGCGTACCCATGTTAATGTTTCACGCTATAGCCTGCCCGATGCGTTTGTAACAAATTCATGGCGTCACCGGACCTTTCATGGTGCCGCTAACTGGCTTGAATTTCATATTATGAAATAGCTTCGTAGCTTATTTTGTTGGGTGTTTACTGGATTAGGTGTTTATTTAATGCATTTTGCTAGGTTTGATTATTATGGATTGCACATAATTTTAGTAACACATAATTAAAAGTAAGTTACGTAAATGGCTATATCATAATAATACAAAGGATTATTGTTGACAAAATTAAATATTAATGCATTGTTTTTTTTTAAATTTAATATGCTCCCACTTATACGCAAGTTGAGATTTAGCAGATTTGAAAGTTTTTCTATTAAAATTTTACCTGCACCGAAAAATATCGATCTGGATTTTCAGATCTCTCTCTAACCTGTACATTGTAGTGTTCAGGAATCATTCCTTGTTTTGGAAAAGCAGAAGACGATTTTAATGGACGTTACCACGTGTATGTTCGCCGAAAAAAACACTGATTGCTTCAATTAGGTCGCAATCTGTAGTCAATTAATCAACTCAGCTTATCGCAGTCCACTGCTGCACATAGGCCTCTCCCAAGCTGCATCACATCACCTTCTGCCTTCCGCATTCAGTCTGTTCCATCCATTTTGTTAAGGTCATCGGTTCATCTAGCTGGGGAGCATCCCAAACTACGCTTGTCGATACGCCGACCCCACTCCATGACTCGTCTGCTCGACTGGAATCTGTAGTGATTAGGTGCGAATATACACAGAGCGAGCAGCCTAGCGAGGAATTTTCCGCGCGAAGCCGCTCGGTTAGTGTGGACGTGTCTCGGCCGAGTCAAGCGCGCGCCTTGCCGCGGACTACCTACTGAGCGCCCGAGCCATCCAGTGTCGGCTTTTTATTTTGTTGGCGTTTATTGTTTCATGCCTCGGTCGAGACACTTCAGGCGCGTCCACACAGAGCGTGCAGCCTCGCGAGGCAGTTTCCTCTCGTAGCAAATACCTCGCGAGGCGGCTTGCTCTGTGTGGACGCACCTATTCACTCATAAAAGGAGCCAATTCTCCTTTGTCATTGTCTCAGCAACTATAGTAAAAGCTTTTAATATAACAAAATCAAAAGAAGATCCAGTCAACAATAAAAATGCAATAAAACGGGTTAAAATTATGACTCCACTGAGAGTACCGATGAAAGTGCTCATTATGTTTGACAATCCAAGTGAAGATAAGGTTTTTCTATAAAAAAATCCACCCATTGACGCCTACGCCTTTAGGTAACCTTCGCACGGCATATTCTTCACGGATTTGATCGCTTCAGCGCACATACATAAAAGTTGTAAAAATGATAACGCGTTCTCGGGACCGTATTTTGGTGTTACGCGACTCTGAAAGTCGTATACGAGTTGTTAGAGAGATTTTGAAATAACGTCGTAAAAATGTGATGAAGAATAAACTAAGAATAAAATGACCTGGGCGCCATATTGTGACAAGACTTGCGTTTAACAAAAAAAATACTACTTTACACAGAGCAGTGGTGGCCCAGTGGTATCGGTCCCGACTTACGAGTTGTAGGTCGTGGGTTCGAACCCCGCCAGGCGCATGACTTTGTGTAATGCTCTCAAAACGGTGAAGGAAAACATCGTGAGGAAACCGGCATGTCCTAGAACCAAAAATTCGAAGATATGTGACATCTACCAATCCGCACTGGGCCCGCGTGGTGGATTATGGCCCACTCCCTCTGTCAGAGAGGTGGCCTGTGTCCCAGAAGTGGGAAAATTATGGGCTGATGATGATGATGAAATTATTTTTCAACAGTCATTTTATTGTTCTAGTTTTCGAGTTTGTAGTTTTCCAGAGGGAATGTTGATGGATGCAGAGGACGAGGAAGCCGAAAGAAGAGATGGATGGACTCTCTAAGGAATGATATGAATGAAAAAGGAGTAAATGATACAGTGACGTCTGATAGGGAAGAATGGTTGAAAAAAAAACGTGTTGCGCCGACCGCAAGTAAATTGGGATAAGGACAGGAAGATGATGATGAGTTTTCGAGTTTGTATAAATATCGAATGAGTTCTCCTGAAGCGGTAAGATTTATAAGGCTCTCTTGTCAGTATCTGACTAAAACTCCACCCTGCTTTGTTCTTTTATTTGCCCTTTACGTTCCAGAGTCACGGTAACCTCGGCAGACGTTAGGGCCTATGGAGGCCGCGGTAGTTTACTAACAGATCTCGTCATCGAACCGACTATCGTTTTTGATAACACGACCTCACGACCTCAGGGATGGTTACTACCCATATGCGTCACAACAAAGGGAATTCCATAATTCCCAACCTTTGAATCATCATAAAATGAGTCACCAAATAAATTTGGGGACTTTATGAGCAATAGAATAGTAAATTGAAATGATTCACTTATTTTTGGAACTTCGAACAACCTTGATACAATCAACTAAATTACTTCGTGAGTCAGTCTGGTTAGTTTTATTTGATAGCTATTTATTTCTATTTATGATAATAATTGAGCCAAAATTACTGCTGAATAACGTAAACTAGCAGTTGGCAACGCCCGGCTCGAGATTGTTTTGTAAACTGAAGATTTTCTTTTACAACGTGTCTTGTTTGTATTATAAAATGTCTAGATTTTGTGTCCAAAACAAAACGTAACGTTTTCGTAAAATCACTTTTTGTGAATGCGCGCCACGCAACAATTTGAATGTTTTCCTTGGACATAAATTTTTTATGACTTTTTTAAGTGAGCATCGAGTGAAGGGTTAATTTTTCTCCTTTTTTAGATTCAATTCTCACTGGCGTTCTAGGCATCTGGACTTTCAATAACCTAAGGTGTCCGGTTTTGGTCTGTATAAACGTAAAGTAATATAGTCAATTCTGTCATTTTTTTTCCAGAAGGCAAGCTACCCAGTATTCGCCGTCCGCGAGCCGCTCAAATCTGTTTCTTTTCTTTTTACGTAGTAAAATCATCAATCTACTTAGTTCGGGACAGGAGGGACTGTCAGACACAGGTATACGTGTTTTCCGCGACCCCGGCAGATGGCTGCCAGCGCCTTCGACCCGGGAAAATGGAATCCTTGATCAGACTGCGAGCTTCCCAGTAGTCATCGTCCGCAAGCCCCACAACCTGTTCTTTAACGACCTACTTTCTTTTAACTAGAATATAGCGCGCCGTAGACCCAGGCGTGGTCCTTGATCGGACGACAAGCTACTAGCCTTCCGCATGCCTGATAAATCTGTTCCTAAACGTTCTACTGTCATCAGACACACTTCATATTATCTTTATATCGAGTAGTATCCACAATACGTCCCCTGAACAGCGGCATGTAGAATATGCAACGTAGTGAGTTTCCGAGTGAACGGGCGCGCTCTAAAGATGGCCGGAGATCACCTCACAGATATTTATGCTCCAGAGATTCGCGACGATGAAACGAACAGATCTCATGTGTGTTAATTTGAAGTTTACACTTTCATGTATGTGGATTTTGATCTATACTAACTTTATAAGAAAGGAAGATTTGTATGTTTGTATATTTGTAATGAGTAAACTCAAAAATACTGGACCGATTTCAAAAATTATTTCGCCAGTAGTAAGCTATAGTCCTCGCCATATAAGTGTGGAATAAAATTCGTTGACCCCCGTGTACCAATGTATTCCAATATTTCAAAACCATTCGAAAAAATCTAAAGAAAGTGTCGTAACACGATCAAAATAAACGAATCGTGGTAAGGGGCGACCGTGACCTTACTTTTTATTTTGAAATTCGAACGATGGTATAATGGAATTCTAACGATGCGTGATTAGGATCAATGACCTTTATTCCACACTTATATGGCGAGCACTATACATTGGTCCTGAGTGACATGGGCTATAATATAGGGAGTGAGCTGAAAAGGTCTATAGCAAAAAAGAAGTTCAGCTGGTAGCTGTAAGGCGCGGGCACATAGAAAAAACGTAAGACGAGGACACGTCGCCCTTCGCTACCGCGCCCCATCTCTTCTGTGTGTTTTACGTCGCGGCGGACGCTTCTATACATTTTGTATGAAAGAGACGCCGAAAAGACATAAATGTGTTCGCCCCGTCTGTGTCTTACGTCTTTCCTATGTGGCCCGCGCCTAACTCTGGAATACGAATGCAACTGTAAGAACAAGATATATTTTTAGACAAGTAAGAGTTCGATAGTCTCCTCATGCTTCACCAATAAAAGAGAAAGATCTCAAAATTTCCCTTTTAAATATTCAAACTGCACTAAAAAACCCGTGTGCATTTTAGAAGTAAAGCTTCCTTTAATCAAATAAAATCAACCTCAAGTCCTCAACATACGCAAAATGAACTGCAGCAAAAGTTACGTTTGTTTTCAAAATCAATTGCTGTGTAAACGAATTACTGAAACAAAGTTAGTATTTTACCGTCATGTTTCCTGGGAACTTGCTTGCTATACCCGGAGTTGGTAACTGTATTGAAACACCCAACTACATACTAACTGATTAATAATAACTATCCTGTTTACTTTATGCTAACGGGAGGAAAATTGAGTCGGAAGTTACTGGGAGTAGAGGGGAAATTCACGTTGATTTCTGTGTGAAAATCTTCTGAGGCCAAATCTTCATCTGTCTAGCCTTTTCCAACTATATTGAGGTCAGCATCCAGTCGAACAAGACGCAGCTGGATATAAGTATTCTACATGGAGCGACTGCCTATCGGACCTTCACAACCTAGTAACTGGGTAACACGAAACCCCATGGTTAACTGGTTGTCAGACTTTAGATATTCTGACTACCAGTAAGGACTGTCAAAGATCTACACGTGCTTTCCGAGCTAAGTTTCCGAGGCACGGAGGAAAGTATCTATGACAGATGGTTCCTTCTGAGGCCAAATGAAGAACAGTTATAAGGCTGCGTTTCCACTGAGGCGGAGCGGAGTAGAGCGAAGGGTGGTCTACCTATCACAAGGCTTGAAATCAATGATTTCAAAAGTAAGGATACGCCCTTCAGAACATTTTGTCCAAACCTTCTTCATACAAGCAAAAAGTAGCGCCATCTATGTTATACCATACGAACTACGTTCAAGTAGCGTTGCATAAATTGACGACGTGATCTTGCCCCTCGTTTACACCAAGGTATAATACATGTATTTGACAAGTTTTGACATGTCTAACCCCTCGTTTACACCAAGCTAAAATACAAGTATTTTACAAATTTGATGCGATGATTCCGTTTCTCATATACATGTATCAAACATGTTGTATATACAAAATTTTTATGAACCTATACACATGTATAAAACTTGTAGAAAGTATACAAAACTTAAATATGAAACACGATAAACTTCTAGTTGCCTACATGTTTATTGTTTTTGTTGTAGTAGAATTCGAGACAAATTATCCAAATTAGACAAATTATTAATTATTATATTATTATGTTATCTTTTTATCAATATCGTTGTCATTAATATTCATTTGCGAAGCAATAGCTGCCAATGCGTCTTTTTTCTTTCGACGATCTTTATAAACTTCATTTTTCACATTCCACAGGCATTCTTTTACATGCAAAAGCTCAATGAGTTCTAAAGTTTGTTTCTTTGACCACTCCATTCTTCTTCTTCTTCTTTCGTTTTCACCAAGGAAAAAAACGCGGTCTGTCCGATATGTTGAAAACTTTATCCAACAAGCATGGATACAATTTAAAACTTGTTTGTGATTAGTATTATACAGAAATTACATAAAAATAAACAATACTTGTCTAAACCACGACTGTATTATAAAGGTGAGAACGCTATCAATGTATCTGACAAGTTTTGACATGTCATGGACTTCAGTGTGAACGCAAATGTGTTTTTTAATTGTATAAATACTTTTTGGCTACACAGTGTGAACGAAAGAATGTTTGAGACACTCTCAATACATGCATTAAACAAATAATTATGTTATGACAAGTATTCTACAAGTTTTCTATGAAACTAGTATTTAACTTGTTTCTTGGTGTAAACGAGGGGGAGCGTACGATTTTTAATCAGAATTAAGAATGTTCTAAATCAAAATAAAATTTTAAATGTAAGAATAATCAAAACATTCACTTACCTAACATTCTTAAAAGAATTATATTCAAAATGACTTGCAGTAAGTCTGTAATACATACTCTTTTTATTACAAACTTAAAACGACGTTCGTGCAAAGTTACGTCGTTACTACAGAGTTGCTTCAGCCTGGAACGACAGCTCCGTGATTGGCGGTGGGCCGAATTACAGTCTGTCTATGAAGTCATGATACGAAAATATTCCGCAGCGCCCTCATCGATTGTCATAATCTCATAGACATACTGTACACGGCGGGCCAAAAACTGGTGCCATTTTCGTTGTATGGTAGGGCCTGTCCTTACTGTTTAAGTCAATGCTTGAAATTCACATCTCTTCTCAAGCTCAAGCCATGTGATTGGTGAATCGGTCTCCGCTGCGCCTTTAGAGTACGTCTTCGGCTATTTGAGAGTGAGGCAAAGGTGCAATACATGCAGGTAAAGAATAACTTCACTTAATATTATTTTAAGCTGTAGACTTTGTTTGGTCTCAGTAACTATTAGTCCAAAAGACAAAATATTTTGTGTTTGATATCCCGTTTATCGAGGAAGGCTATAGCCTAGACATCATGATGATAGCATGCTACGACTAATAGCAGCTAGTTAAACCTCAAGGAACAGCTACTGTATCAATAAATATCTGTCGGCATAACTGATATACTACTCGTTTTCTCGCTAACATCATCAAAACCGCCCCGACATAATAAATAACGCCTTTCCCTTTTATACTGACATCATAAAATATTATGTTCGTTTACATATTCCTAAACAAAAGCCGATCTCCATCATTTTTATATTCATACATTTTTTATTTGATTTTTTTTTCAATATTCAACACGATTGAACGTCAAACTTTTTAACTGACTGACGGCGAGTTTTTATTTTTCATCTTTTATTTTTTATTTTATGCTGCATAGCCGATTTTGCTCATGAATTTAGTATTTGTAAAGCACCGCCTGTTTTTATTTTAATTCGTAAACAGTCACTACAAAGCTTGTCTGGAAGATATCGCTATAAGCGATAAGACCGCCATTGTTACCACAGAATTAGCAAATATTGTGTAACAATTTTTGCATACAGAAAGTACCTTGTCGCCGAGTTGCTAGCCTCTCAGTTTTTTAAAAGGTGGTTTTTTTTTGTATCGTTGTCTCTCACTTGGAATTTCTTCTGTATCGTGGGTGCATTTACGAACATTTAAGCTCACATACTGACCAACTGAGCAGAGGTGGCCCAGTGGTATCGGTCCCGACTTACGAGTTGTAGGTCATGGGTTCGAACCTCGCCAGGCTCATTACTTTCTGTACTTTATTTCATCACCACTGCTCGCAAAACGTTGAAGGAAAACATCGTGAGGAAACCGGCATGTCCTACAACCAAAAATTCGAAGATTTTTGACATCTACTAATCCGCACTGGGCCCGCGTGGTGTATTATGGCCTACTCCCTCTCTCAGAGAGAAGGCCTGTGTCCCAGCAGTGGGATGTTGGGAACATCATAGGCTGATGATGATAATGAAGTTCACATACACAAACAGCTAGTCATTGATCATATAAATATTTGTTCCGTACGGAATAGAACTCACGACACGCACCACAGCATTTTATTGCCTAGCTCCTCTAGCCATACCGACAAAGTTTTCAAAACAGAATTTCTGAAACATGTCAAAAGGTCATTGAAAGTTTCGCACAATCAAAGTCAGGGGGCAACAACTAGCAAGATATATTCATAAATCTTCAAATGCTGAAGTTGAATCGCTTACGACAAGTTGAAAGACATCGCCCCGAGTTTACAAAGTTCGCTCTAAAGCAATTTCCTGAATAAATTATAAGTTTAAAATGGCCGTTACAAACATTTACATAAGAATGAGTGAAACACTATTATACTATGTAAAATTGTTTTAAATTTCAAAGTGGATTTACTAGGGGAAGACAAAGATGAAGTTTCTTTTCGTCTCTAAGTTGAGATAAAGTTAAAATAAATTGTCTATCTTAAAGGTTAATGACCTGCTTTCAGAGGCCTTATCACGAGATTTCAGTATTTTATTTACAGCATACATACTTTAAGAATTTACTGCGTTTATTGTAAGAAAAATTGAAACAGCGCCTCTAGTGTACGAGCGAGGAACTATTTTTTCCCTCGAAGTAACGTCAAAGTTCCAGTTTAATAAACGACACAAATACTGGAAAAGTCATTTTTGCTTCCGGTTTCTTACAGATTCTTCAGACTTGTTATGGCATATACAGAGTGTTTCTTTTAAATGGGCCAAAAGGGAGAAACTTGCATCCATAAGAGATACGAGAAAACTTTCTTAGGAACCTTTAGCTCTTTTTTGATACTGAAAAGTTTGGCGTTTTTATTTTTTTGGTCAAGTGTGAGCTGTCCACAGAAATGAGTGAAATTGACCAAAATTTTTTTTAATGCTGTTCGACTCTGTTTCGTGTAAGGATCATTTCATTGTAACGGAAGAAAAAAATCGGGACGGCAGAAGTTGGTCTTTAGCAAAGTATTTTTTCATACAAATTGTTTGAACGAAAAAAAAATATCTATTTTTTATTATGCTGTTTGACTTAATTTCATCTAAGGATGAGATAATTGTATGGGCAGATCCTTACATGAAACAGAACCGAAAGGCATTAAAAAAATTTTTGGTCAATTTCACGCATTTATGTGGACAGCTCACACTTGACCAAAAAATAAAAACGCCAAACTTTTCAGTATCAAAAAAGAGTTAAAGGTTCCTAAGAAAGTTTTCTCTTATCTCTTATGGATGCAGATTTCTCCCTTTTGGCCCATTTAAAAGAAACACCCTGTATATACCTACAATATTTTTTCGTGTGGATAAAATCCACCTTCAAGCAACCCACCCTGGGCAACACCACCATAGGCTAACTTGAAACTTGCAGTACATTTTTGTAGATTTTTGAACGAAATTCGCTCATAAAACAAATGTCATAAGGCTCCATATCGCAAAATGTTGAAGTACTAATAGTACCACAGAGAAACGCAAGATGGCTCTGTGGACAATTAGTTGCAAAACCAGTTTTATTTTTTCAACTGTTTTTTAATAAAATAATACAACCTTATAGGTAGGTTTCATCTAAATTATTAATGCAGTTATCCTACCTTCCTACCTACCTACCTTTATTAACTAATTTATATACATGAATGGTTCGTTGAAGTAGTAAGGTAAATTACAGTAACTGATTTTATCGCTTATTTGTAGCCTTGAGACACCGAAAGGGAAAGTGGGGATTATTAGTCATATCTTTTACGATTATAATAATTATATTATTTTTAGGAATGTTCGGATAATACTGACGTCAACCACGTAATGCACCTTTGATAACTGATAAGCTATCATAATACCTAGTGATACGATATTCATTGGAGACTACAATAAAATATTTATAGGTACACAAATGAAGCATGTGTTGCCAGTGATTACATATGGCTCTGAAACGTGGTCTTTGACTGCTGGCCTTTTAGAGAAACTAAGAGTCACTCAACGAGCAATGGAAAGAGCTATGCTCGGAGTTTCTTTGCGGGATAAAATCCGACACACGGATATTCGGCGAAGAACCAGAGTCACCGACATAGCTCGTAAAATTTGCAAGTTGAAGTGGCAATGGGCAGGCCACATCGCTCGTAGAACTGACAACCGATGGGGAAGAAAGGTTCTCGAGTGGCGACCACGGACCGGAAAACGCAGCGTAGGTAGGCCTCCCACTAGGTGGACCGACGACATCGTGAGAGTCGCGGGCAACCGATGGATGCATGTGGCGAATTGTCGTTCGGCGTGGCGGTCTAAGGGGGAGGCCTATGTTCAGCAGTGGACGTCTTCCGGCTGATGATGATGATGAAATGAAGCATGAAAGTTACTTACTAAATTTTTTTTTAAATTGTCGTAACATTTTCGAAAAAATAGTGGTACAGCTAAATTAGACCGCTTTTAAACCTACCATAGAAAGACATAACCAATTTTCTTTTTTTTTTTTTTTAAAAGACGTATTATTCTGGAAAATCTCTTATAAATGTAGACTAATGTCTTATAGACTTTCCTGTTGATTGTCTACAAAATTTCATTAAAATAAGTTCAGTTTGCGAATTTATGTAAGAAAGAAAAGCATGCCGCTGAGAGCGGTGACTTATTGCGAGGCGGCGAGCAGGATGATCAAAATGTATTGACGTGTTTGACACACGCCACGACGCACCGCCAATGACGAATTCGCGTGCTTACAAGTAATAAAAATTGCCCTAAGAATGTTTTTTTTTATTATTTATTTATTATTATTTTTCCTGTAAATATTACTAGTAGGTTTTTATTTATAATTTGTAAATTAAATTGTATAGCTTACTTTCAGATAAAATTTGATGATATTACAATAAAATGAATGTCTTTTCGCCGCCCGTTACAACGCTCACCGCGAAGACAAAAGTCTAAACTCCGCTGACGTCAGCGTCACAAGAATTCAAGTCAAAAGGAGCTTTCGCACTTATCAAGTCACTGTCACATCACCGACCCGGTTAAAAAAAAAACAAAATGTTTCCACACTCCCTATTATGAATTCCTTCCCACACTTCAGTCACCGGCCAGTTACGTGGTCTATCAGCCATGTCACCGGTCAGGCACGTCAAATATTTCCATACAACATTCGGTGACGTGGCGTGATTGATGTGTTTGAACCTTTATACTGCGATTATCTTATTATCTTATCGATTATTATTACATATTAGATTATCCCAGCACAAATGGAACAAAATTCCTTTCAAAACTGCGAACAATGGCACAGAACTGCCATTGAACTTGTAACAGAATAGACTTGTACAGCTCATAATGAATTCAGTGGCCCTAAATTTAGGCTGCCATTCAGCGTGGCTGATACTTTCACTTGTCTAGAAATAGATAGCCAAGTTTATTTTGGCTGACCTTCAATAAAGGTTGGTACGAAGTAGTTTATTTTTTCTTTGAAATGGAAATTGTTTTTCTTTTTAGGTGTTCAGTAAATCAGTGTAGCAGTCAGTATAATTGATGTAGTACATTACGAAGTCTTTCTAATTTTTTTTATTAATGTATAGGTATGCTCATCACGGAGGCCTAGAAAACGCTGGCGTGACGATCTAGACGCATTTATGAGCGATTGGCCGGAGAAAGCCGCACAAAGGGAAGAGTGGAAGGTTATGGGGGAGACCTTTGCCCAGCAGTGGGACAATATAGGTTAACAAAAAAAATGTATGCTCACGTATGCTAGCATGTCACACGCGAGCACATGAACGACAACGACTTTGGTATCCATTGACGCGTGCCTGTGTACGAACCTCTATGGATTTGTAGGTATTGTGATAATCTTGGGAGACTTACGTCGCCTAGTATACGCCTGCGCTGCAAACGCCTTCCTAAAGCGCTACAGCATCGCAACTGTAACGATGCAAACTCGCGCATGCGTTGGAGGACATCTGAGGCAGAAAGGAGAGAAAATGGCGCGTGAGTGAAGAACAAATTACTGAATTTCGTTTGCATCGCGATTGAAGCATCATTTAGACGATGCAAGAACTCGCACGCGAGTTGCGTTACATTGCGGACTTTATAGGTACAGTCAGCATCAAAAGTTGCTGACCATATTAAGATTTTCAAAATCACTGTACACCGTATTATCACGATGCACAGCGATTTTCAAAATCTGAATGTGGTCAGCAACTTTTGATGCTGACTGTACAACGAATTCAGTTGATCAAACAAATATAGTGAAAGTCGCACAGCTAGAGAAGCGACCGCATCGCGACGGTATCGTTGCGAAAGCGCGACAGTATCGCTATCGCATCGTTATAAAAAACGCCGCCGTGAGCGAGGGGCCTTAGTGGAAATACCATATTTCAGAATTCCGTTTCTATCGGAAATCCTGTTGATTTTAATTGTAATAAAGAGTATATTATCATGATTGACATACATAGATATGGATAAATAGCAGTTTTTATATCGACCAGAATGTTATCTTTACGAATTATAATTTGAATCATCCCGATAAAAAAAGAATAAGGAAAATGGTTTGTAGTAATTATATTGCTTTCACATAAGGAAAAAAATAATGTTACATTGACTGAAACACGTATTCATAAATTATATGAATATTTTTTTACAGATAAGTAATCCCAACTTATATGTTTAATGGCAAAATAATAGATGAACACGTATTTATTTAATTGTTTTTTTTTGGAATCGTTAAACTTAAACAAAGATAAAACCTATTAAGATTTGGGACTTGGGACTACTGTCAGAACTGTGTAAAATGGTACTGAGAAGGGCTCCCACAGAAAACTACGATGCGTTGCGATGCGAATTCGCAGTTGTGAGAGCCCTAACGTATTTTGAATTTTAAAAGCTTCATAGATTTAGGCTTATGGAACAAAAGAAAAAATACAGTTCTAATTAGTTTTAGACGAAGTAGGTAATACAATCATTAAAAATTCAATCATCTTTCCCATTTTATACAAGTTCGTTCAATCTCAGTAGATCATTGGCCAAATCCATAAAAGGATTTTCATTTCATTTTTTGTCTATTATAATTTATTCAGCCTATACTAAAAAAAACACGTATTCAATACAGGAAAGTGAATTGCAAATGCATTTCTAAAACAACCGGATGTAGGTGCCGCTCTGGAGCGGAACATGTGTGCGGAAGTAATTCTTGACAACTGTCCACTGAACCGGATTTACGGAATTCACGGATTTCAGGCGCAGCATGCACTCAAATAGTGCGGAGATCCGGAAATTGTATTTTCCAGTGAATGTCAGCCTAATAGTTCAGATTCAGTATTTCGGGCATTTTTACTGTAGTAAAATCATCAAATAAGTTCTCCCACCCAGGGCATAACGGGAGGGACTTTCAGACTCGTACTGACTAAAATCCACAGTGTCCTACAAAAGGCCTTTATGTTACGGGGTCACGGCCAACATTACACGTCGTATGCGTCTAATGCAAGCTTTATTTTTTTTGTGAAACATCTTAGAAGCACATAATGAAAACTTTCGTCCAAAAACATGCGAGAAAGAACTATCTTTGACCGAAGTATATCGGGCATGGGTTAGGTGATAAAAAAAATCGGTAGGTAGGTAATAAAAAGCCTTGAATAAGGGTAATAATTTGCGTAAAGTATAATTGGGTGACTGAACGATAGGCTCTGTGTGTAATTCTCGAAATCTCCAAAAATTTTCAACTAAAACAGGGGTATCGTATTGTCCTGTTACTGGATTGTGGAGGTGCGATAGGCAGTCCTTCCATGTAGTATGCACCTGCACCTGGTTCGACTGGAAGCCGACCCCAATATAGTTGGGAAAAAGCTAGGTAGATGATACGGTATTCTGTCTGTATTTGCAACACATCAAAGTAAGTTATTATGAGTATTATCATGACTATAAAAAGGTTATGCGTCGTAAAACTTTTTTTGTCGCCATTTTGGCCCTTATTACTGCACATTAAAGAAGTTCTGTAGAAGTCTTACTTCTTTCTTCTTTCTCAACTAAAATTTTCTATGGAAAGAAAAAATCGAATCGTGAGCAGGATTTGTATCTGTGACCTCCGGATTCAGAACATCCGGCGCACTTTCCAACCGAGACTCCGCAGTTTTTTTTAATCGAGAGCACATCTATCACATGGATACACCCATGACATGACTTTTTAGTCGTCTTACAACGGCAGCTCGGTATACACAATGACTAGGAAACGTTCATCATAAAAAGAAAATTTTAGGTATTTATGAGATTTAAATAATTTAAAAATATAAATATTATTCACTGTTATGACGCAAGGATTTTTTTTTCGTGGTAATATCATCAATGAGTCCTTCCACCCACAGCTCAGAGCGGGAGGGACTGTGAGACTCGTACTGACTAAAATCCACGGTGTCCTTCAATAGCCCTTTAGGATACCCCGCGATATGGTAAGTCAAGTACATAGTCCAGAAGCTTTTATCTTCTTTAGGTTGCGTGGGATTCACCTGCCAGCGGTCCACCCTAGATTTCGGTGCGAAATAGTTTTCACTGTGTTTCAATGTTTTAGTACCCTTAGCACGAGTTTTCTGTAAATGAGACGTAAAGTAAACAGGAACTTTGACACTTTCAAATTGTCAATTTTCTAGGAAAAAATGGAACAGCGCCTCTAGTGTGCGAAGAAGGAACTAATTTTTTCCTTGAAAGTTGTCAATTTGAAATTGTCAAAGTTGCAGTTTACGTCTCAAATACTGAAAACTCGTGCTGACGGTACTGTTCTTAGGTGGTAGGCGATAGGCTTAGGTGGTAAGGTGAGCTCGCATTAGGAAGCATTATGGTAATTTATTTGCTAGGCATCCCTAAGAACTAGTATTCTATTATCACAGTTGGCTATTTGTCAGTATCATTAAATTAGAAATCTAATTAGTCTTTCATTTAATTTTGAAAAATAACGAACAGAAACGGACACGTATTTTTTCGTTTGTTACATCAATAGGAGTCGGCCTTGTGACGCCAGAATTCAATAAAAATGGTAATAATTTATGATTGCATTGCTAATTTTGAAAGCATTGTATCTTATCGTACCAAGCTGACAAACTAATTTATATTTTTTTAGTCAAATAGCCAAACGGCATGGTTGGTGCAGTAGCTGAGCGTTTGGATTGCTACGCTGCGTGTCACGGGTTTGATGCACTAGTAGATTCACTAGTACAAATAGTTGTTTCGAGTCTGGGTGTTCGTATGTGAGTTTCTATTTTTGTGAACGCAGGAAAAATTCCAAGTGTTAAACGTTTTTTTAGAAAAAAAAATTGTCGGGGTCCTAAACAACTTTAAAGGGAATGAACCTTTGTATTTTTTCTTGACGTGACATCACTATGACTTTCTTTCAAATCTGTGAGGAGATTTACACGTTTATTGCAAGAAATAAAAGTAGATACGTTGTACGCGTCCATTTCTTTTGAGTTTATAGCTTAAATACTATTGTTGAGCTCTGAAAGTGTATCTTTTGTTAAGGCTGTAGTCCCGTTGCTGGCGATTAACGAGAAGGGCGTAGTAGAAATCAGAAAAATATAATAAAACTAGCTGACCACTTCGTTGGGCGGTAAACATTGTAACTTGTGATGATTTTGTTTTTATTGCATACTGACAGTAACCGCCCGCCGTTTTTCTGTTGCTAGGCGTTGCTCATGGTCAACGCTAGATTCCCGAGCACGGGCCTGCGATGTTCTCACTGTTTGGTTAGCGAGCCATTACGAGCGCTTAGCGCTAGTCTCCCTATCCCTTGTTGCTGAGACATGCTGCTTTAAATCACTGAGACGCTGCGCACGTTCAGCGCTAGATTCCCGAGCACGGGTCTGCTATGTTCTCACACTTTGGCTAGCGAGCATCTGCGAGCGCTCAGCGCTAGACTCCCTATCCCTTGTTGCAGAGACATGCTGCCTTAAATCACTGAGACGCTGCGCGCGTAATAAAATAAAAGCATTGTATAAAATTAGACTTTTTCTATCGTGTTAAAATCATCAAATGAGTCCTCCCACTTCGGGCAGGTCGGGAGGGACTGATAGACTTGTACTGACTAAATCCACGGTGTCCTTCAATAGCCTTTTATGTTCCGCAGTCACGGTAATGGTATAAAATGACACTAGAGGAATAAACATGCATTTACGTATCAATATTAGAAATGTGCACAAAGTTTCATGCTTTAAACTAGAGTCACAATAACGGGAAAAGCCCGAGAATATCGCGCTACAAGTTCACGTCAAGAATGAATAGGCAAGCGTGTTTCACCGTTGACCACCTCATTGCTTACCATTGGCGGGAAAGTGGTTAAACGCGAGACTTTAGCGATAGGCGATAAGGAAAATAAAAGGCAAAAAAAATCGAGCAATGCCAGCTTAAGACATACACTATAAGTCGCTACTTACACAAAGCGACACAAGTCTCCGATGCGACTTTGGTATCCATTGACGCGTGACCCAGTGTACAAACCTCTATAGTTACCAAAGTCATAAATTGTCGGAGACTTGCGTCGCGTTATGTACGAAGGGGCTAAGGTATTCTGGGTATCCAACACCAAAGAAAAGCAAGACCAATTTAATGAAATATTATTCAGATTCGATTCAAACTTACAGTTAACTACAAAATAACCATTGTACCGTCAGCAGTTAATTTCGCGTTACACCAGTAGGTATATGCTGCCACTACAAGTACAGTCGGAACGTCTGAAAGGCAATTACAACACGTAGTAGATTCACCAGAGAACTTCGATAATAGCACCTACTAATTGGGAATTCTATAGAGTGCGGTAATACCAGTTTTTGAATGAAGAATGCTCTGCCATATAGTGTCACAAATTAGGACCAAAAAAAAAATTACCATGAATTAACTCCATTTTCTCTGTTTCATTAGTCACTTTTTTACCTGCTCTGTGATTTCCACGTACCTATAGTGGTCCTCTTCTTTTCGTTTGAGGATGTGACCTTAGCAGTGGATTAAAAGCAGCTTCTGGAAAAACCACAAACCTCTGACATGGCTTTGGCCTTTTACATATATATAAATATATGTAAAAGGCCAAAGCCATGTCATAATGTAATGTAATGTAGGTAATAATACCTACTAGGTTTTACAAGCGACTCCGCCCGCTCACAAGCCCTTCAAATCCTTATTTCCTATGTCACACAGAGCCAAAGAATTTTTAAATCTGTCCAGTAGTTTTGGAGCCTATTTAAGCCTTCCTCTTTAATATTAGTATAGATTTAAGTCACCGATGTCAGTGATATTGAACATAATCTTGAAAGTACAAATGAACTGAAAAAGGCACATTGGTACTTTGAATTTCTACTCATGCATGAGAACCGAGGTGGTAAAACTCCGGGCCAACACGACATACTAGTTTATTAACAGTATGATATTTATAAAACTTTACTCCAAAGTAAGCATAAACAAAATCTGTAGAATGCTACCTGCACCTTCTATTTTTTTTTAATATTACTAAACTATTGTACTGTACTTGTTATGCCTTAGTCACTGCAAAATTAGTCATCATAATCTTCCTGATCTTATTTAGTGTCTATAATAAGCGCGCGAGTTGAATGCAGGGTTTAGGAATGCGGTAATGCTGTTGACAAGGATGGCAAAGTACTACACTGCAGGCGCGTGAGGTGGGGCGTGCGGGTAGCGGGGGGCTCTTCACCTCAGACCCCGACTGCAATCAACTCGCGCGCTATCTGTACTTGTATTTCTCCCTTGTCAATCATCGTGTTATCATTTGCGTCTTTCTCATTCATACCAATTCTTTCAAAACTGTCAATAAATTTAGTATTTTGACTACACGCTAGTAATAACCTTTTTGAAGGACATCGTCAGATAAAATATGCAAGAGCTGTAGCAACGATAAGCGTTCAGTTTATCAGTAGCTATTAAAAGCAATTACTTTACCACTGATGCATATTTTTCACGATGTTAATTTCGATTTCATTTTGAAACAGATAAAATGACTATGGATATTCGAAAAATTAGGCTACAAAACTGTGGTGCCGAACATATTAGTCGTACAACCGATTACCAGTGGAGTAGACGCTTTGTCCTCGTTCTTAAAAAGAGACCATGAATCGACTGCCTAGAGCACAGGGTGAGAGTTTCCAAGAATCTAGCTGAAAAGTATCTATTTGGAGAGCCCTTTGATCAGCATTGTAATGCTGCAGACTCTGATGATGAAGTAGTTATAACAGGTAGTAAAAATGCTGAAACAGTGTCGAAATATGGGAAACTAAGATAAAATACTTGGTGAATGTCCCGTTGTAATCTCTAATGAGTGTGGTGTCCATGGATAGCACGAATCTGGAACGTAAAGGGCAATTAAAGGATCAGGGTGGGGATGAGTCAGTAAGACTCTTACAAATCCTTTCACCTCACCCAGAGCGGCAGAGATCTTTCGGTGATATTATAACTCGTTCCCACAAAAGGGGTGTTTTATCATCTCTCTACCATCCTGCCAACATGTTCCTCCCTCCATCGGGCTCCTATAGCATCAAGTTGTATATAATTTTTCAACAAGTTCTAACTAATTAGAAGTCTGCAGCCCGTGGCCCGGGCCAATTATTCTTAGTTTAAACCTCTGAAGGCGAGATGCCGATAACTTGGAAGATTTTCCACTATTTTTTATCTCATTCCAGTGAGATACGTTCCGCTTCTTAAATTAGTTTCAGCTCTTCGAGAAATTTTATTTTTATAAATTATTTTTATTTTAACGAAGTGGAATGGAATGGGACTCTTGATTTATTTTGTAAGGTTATGTTTGAGTATATTATGAGTTAGGAAGACGGCTGCATTCACAACTTTCGGCCAAGTGATTTACGACATGACTAAAGGTACCAGTTGGTAGCTGACGACATGAAGCTGAATGAGATGTCGCAGTGACACTACTGGTTTCTACGTATTTCTATGAAATAACCCCCGTAGTTAGCAGTCTGCTGCTGCTGCGCGCAGTCGGCTACCAACTTGTACATTTATGCCCGATTTATGTGAAGGGCAGTGGCGAGCAGTGAGTAGTGACTATAGTGGTGAGTAGACACTGTCTATTAATTCGCTACTGCCTCTTCGGTTTACACTAATGTCCTTGATCAAAAGTGGAAAATACATCAAGAGATAGGACGGCAGAACTAGTGCAAGAAGCGGTTACAGTGATAACATTTCTTTCAAAGCGAATTATGTATGTCGTCTACTTAAAACTTCCCATATTTTTGATTTTGGTAAAATCATGACAGATACGAGTATATCTACGAGTATGTGGAAATAAATATCTCTAGATAAACAAAACAAAATCATATAAATTAAAAACATTTATCCAAAAAACATGTGTCACAAATAATTTAAAAACAATCTCAGAAAAACAAATAAACCACTGAGGTTTTATTAAAGCTAAAAGTTACAAACTACAAACAAATCACAGCAACCCAAAAGCAACACAAGTATCTATCAATCCTGTGAGTCTTTTCTTCATAAGGGCCGTGGTTTCTTCATGCAAGTCTGCCATGGCTTCGACTACATCATTGACAGTTGTTGCGAAAGCTTCTTTCAATTTGCTTGCCTCTTCTGGTTTGAGCGTAAGAACACCAGTAACAATAACGGCAGTTCCAAATGCCAGTTTACCGTATCTCTTCAAGTCAGCGTCTAATTGGTCTTTAGGGTAAACGTAGTTGGCTTTCAGACCATAGTTGGACAAGGCTTTGTCAAGTTCGGAGTGGTAGTAATCGATCCAGTCGTGGAAGTTTTTGAGTCTCGTTTCGTGGTCGGTGCAGTTGAAGAGCAGGTAGAGGATGTCGTTGGCTGGACTGGAGTTCTTGCAGATTTGGTAGTCAATCAGGATTGACTGCTTCAAGCTTTCCTCCTGGAAGATCAAAACGGAAATGTGTTATTGTAAGAGATTTTGTTAAAAGAGCTGGCTACAGTCGGTGCAACCTCTGAGAATCATAATAATATTACCCTACCATGTTACTGCAAGTAATTGGCTGAAGACTACGATTGATTGTAATTTAAAATAAACAAGGTGATTGGTTAAACGTGTATAGTAATTTACCAGTTAGGTAGGTAAGTAATCAACGTAGGTGCTTCCAAGGGGGTGATCCACATCATGAACTGTTTGTATAATATTTTAAGGGAGTGAAGTTCTCATATAAATATTTTAAGCATTTTCTCTTACGAGTTGTGAACCGTTTCCCACATTTTTTCTAGTTGTGAGATTACTTGTAGCAGTTGATTTTATTTTAGCATTTCCGTAGTTAGTCTCAAAGTTAAAGTTGTTAATTTCTATGTACTTACTTTTTAAATCATTTCCTATTAACGTGAATTTGTCCACGTCAATTAGAAATGATTGTAAAAGTATGTTACATAACACAATTTCATTGTTGTTACTATCCTTTTAGGTATCGTAGTATTAATCTATGATAGTGGGATTGTCCATGATTATAGGTGAGTATTATTTAATAACATAACATAAACTTATCTAATCTGGTTACGTGAGCTTGCGGCTGATATAAACTAAGTAACAATTTTAAAAATATTTTCCTGTATTTTATTCATCGCTTACAGTTTATTTGAATTATTCCGATTGTTGTTACTACCGCTGATTATATCTTAATGGTATCTACAAAGGTGTCACCAACATAAACCAAAGAATTTGCAAGATAAAGTATCTCCAAGCAGATCATGTTTATCGCTAAAATGACATCGGGTGGAGTAGATGAGTCAGAAAGTAGGGGAGGTAAGTCTAAGATGGGTAGCCCGCCTAAAATGGATATGCATTTTAAATTACGCGTCGTTGTTGCTAATGAGAATGCGTGCGTGCAGGACGCGGTGCCTCATAGGGAGAGGCGACGCGCATGCATACCCGTTTAGGCGGGGTAGCTGTCTTAGACATACCTCTCCTATAGCGTGAGACGCGTCAGGTTATGATATTAGGGGGCTGTGACGACAACTATGATTCCGTATTCTGATATCAATACAAATATCTAGAGTACCATTACATGCGGTTTTAGGGCAATTCAGAACAAAAATCTAATATACTCGATCAAGATAAGCGAAATCTCTAATCACAGTAGAAGATATAAAGAAGTTACTTACGTCAAACTTGAACATAACATTATTGGTCCAACAATCACCATGTTGAATCACTGAATACCGGCTGCCATTTTCGTACTTCGTCATTTTAGCAGCAGTGATCACTGCGGTACTGATTTTGTTTTTCATTATACTTTTATGCTCAGGATCTTCAAGCATAGTAAGACAAACATTCTCGAGATATTTGAAATAAGCAAGTTCTTCAGGTGTTCCATTAGCAATTGCTCCCCACATATCCTTCAAATTATCCTTGTAATAATCAAATGTATCGGGCTCCTTGCTCTTCAACACATACGAAAGTGAATGGAATATAGCTAGGTTTCTCAAAACACTTTTTATACACTCATCGGTGAGGGGTGTAAATCTGTCTAGCATGGAAAATCCGGATTCTTTTAAGTCTTCTAGTAAGACAACTTCATTAGGGGCTTCAACGTTTGTTCCGAAACATTTGGGGAAATTCAATAGGTCTTCGTCGGCTACCTCCGCTTGCTTCTGTAGCGCCAAAAACTTTGGCAGAATTTCTGTGTAGATCAGATGCTCATTACCGAACATTATAGGAGCATTAAGGTTCTTCCGAACAATTTCCTGAGATGGCGCTAGCTTGGCAATTAGCGACAATTTCCCATTTTCTCCTTCAATGATAACCCTTTTCACGCTGGCTGCATAATTGTCACCATCAGCCCCAACAGCTTCAAAGGTGACCTTGCTGTCTTTAAAATCTTGTTCTATCACATTTTTGATGAATTCTAATTGAGCTGGCGTCACATTTTCAAGGTTTCCTTCAAACTTGTATTGTTCCATGGTGGTTTGTTGAGGTAAACTAGGAGATATTGATATTACTTCGTTATATTATATAGTACGTGTTTATCTGTACGATAAGAGCTGATGTACGATTGTTTAATTTTTATAAATGATACGAGTAATACACATCGATGCCGAAGATATAAGGCGCGTCAATGACTTTGTTTTCGCTGTATATTTTGCCTTCGATAGCAACAACTTTTGCTGATCTGCATTTTTAAATTATACTTACCAAACGTCCTTCTTCGACAGGCGAGTTACAATTTTTTGCACCAAAAAACGTTATTCTAGAATTTTTTATCTTAGAATTAGGTACATCAGTAACTTTATCTCAAATCGGTGTGACATAAAAAGTAAGTTTCTGCTCTTGATCTTAAAATTATTTATCTTACCAGTATAAACAAGATGACTCTGTGCTTAGCTTTGGTTATGTGGGTTCAAAAACAATATGATACATTTTAAATTTATGAATTTTGCAGCAGATTTCAACATCTAGGCAATATAAATATCCGTAAACACAGAAACTTAAGTATTTTTTCATGAGAAAAACTACAGACAACCTGCTATGTCCCTTATTCTTTTGGGCTACATACTGTTTTATCTACTACAAAAATAGCAACACCAGAATGTAGTTTTATCACTATTTCAATTTTCATACATTGCATTTCATTTCTTAACTTTTTATCATGCATTGGAATTTTAAATCCCATTTCAACTTATTTGATGAGAGGTACAGCTTTGTCTCATATCTAAATGTGAGTCTTATTGACTATAAAAGTTGATGCTGATCCTTCAGATACATTTGCGTCAATTATTGTTTATTGTAATCTTCAAAGAAATATAAAAATATCCATTACATTAGATGCCTAAACTAGATACTATGTAACTTTAGTGTAAATAGTAATCATTGCTATAATAATTTGAGAAGGCGTTCAGAGCCTTCGGATGCAGAATGTATAAGCGAGAAGACAATTGAATCGAATTAATAATATAACAATGGTTGGTCATGTAATCTGGTACTAATAACACAATGAATAATTAATTTTAAATAATCACTACATTTACTAATAGGATTCGTAGGTGAAAAAATCAAAGTCCTAATGCAATTTACCGACAGTTTAATATTTTAGTAATTTTAATCCATTTTCACACTTCAGCCTTTTGATGACAGCTGACTCTCATACCATCTCTCTCTCATTCTCTTGCTACCCCTCTTTGCACACATGATACATTCGCCCACCCAGTACCTTCCAAATTAAATACATAGAGTCCGCGCCTCGACTAAAGTACTATTGACGGCCTTTTTGACTGGCCTGTTGGTCTAGTTGTCCCAGGACAAATGTTTGTGTGATGAGTACGATCATTTGTTCTGTGTCTGGGTGTAATTTATCTATAATAATATGTATGTATTTAGAAATATATAAGTATGTTTATCAGTTGTCTAGTACCCATAACACAAGCTCTGCTTAGCTTGGGACTAGATGGCGTTGTGTGATAGTTGTGGAATATTTATTTATTTATTTAGTTTTTGAGTTATTTTTTGTAATGACTTAGACACTAGCCCCGCGTCACAAGACTTCATATAATCAGTCGAGTCATGTCAGTCGTTCAAAAAGATTAGGTACAACAATAAAAAATAAATTAATAATTAAAAATATATTTAAATACTTATTTAATAATCGCTTATTTCATACGTACATACAATACCAGTATAAGTTTGACTCTCATTCTATCAAAAATTAATTCTACGCTAGGCCAGCTTAAAGAGCAGGCGTTACTTTCGAGGTGGGGTCCACTAGGCACTATCAGATGGTCGCCCGTATTCATCATCATCAGGTCGGTTTAAATCGTTTACTGGTGTGATGTCGCCGGATATGTCTGAAACCAGTCTGTAAGTTAATATTGAATTAATGGTTTGTCTTGAAAATTATCACAGAATAAAGAAAACCTTGGGTTCTATAAGTCAAGAGTGAATTAGGTAACTTCTAGGTAAGCGTGCTTCACCGTTATTCCATCATTGCCTATTTATCAGCCGGCGAGTGATCAAACGCGAGCCTATCACTAAATAAAGAAAGAAATAAAATGTCTGTTCATTTTATTTTGGGTGGTAAAATTACCTATCAAATGTTTTTCACACCCTTGGTGGTGACGAAGGGTCTCTCAGACTCCTACTAGCTAAAAATCCTTGTAGTTCCTTCAGTCGTCAGTAGCGTTTCAAGACTGATGGGTATCTTTAAAGGCCGTCCCAAAAAATGTTGTTAGGCCTGAAACGGCATTTAACTCCATCTATGACACAAATGAAGAACTAAAATAAAATTCGATGAATAAGAGGTTTTAGCATGGCAAAAATATTAAGGAATAACGCAAGATTCGTACTGACTAAAATCCATAGTGTTCCTTCAATAGGCATGTACGTTCCAGTCACGGCTGTTAGGATTATTGTAATTTGTAATACTGTATGCATGTTTTGATGTTATCTGTGGTCATGACTTGTTGAATTCGCTCTCGGTGTCTATGCCGCTGTTCGCAACTTGTGTAGCTTGAAGCAAGATGGTGGAGTGCTTAATAAAACTAAAGTAATGGTGTAGCAGAGACTTTTATTTATAAACTCTTAACATCCACGGACCTCTGATCAATAAATCGGGGAATAAGTGAAAAAAAAAAAAAAATGGGTGACAAGAACCAAAACCTATATCCCCAATTGGACGAGTCGACAAATTTTCACAATTGGAAATTTCGTTTGTGTATTCTATTGGAAGAAAAAGGCGTTGAATACACAATTCAAGATAAAATAGATAAAGAAAACAAAAGTGAATATAAAAAAGACGACGCAAAAGCAAAAGGAATAATAGTACAATGTTTACCAGACAAATATTTGGAAATTATAAGAAAATGCGACACAGCCGGCGCCATGTTGAAAAAACTTAAAAATATTTTCGAAAGAAAAAGTGTGTTCAACAAGCTTCATTTAAAGAAACAACTATTGGCATTGAAATGCGGCGAGCAAGATAAATTACAGGACCATTTTCTTAAATTCGATTCTTTGATAGCAAAGTTGGAGACGATGGGGTCCACATTGGATGAAAGTGACAAGGTATGTCATTTGCTGTTAACTATGGGTGAAGATTATGATACAGTGATTACTACTTTGGAAACAATGGATAAAGAGTTGGATATGGAGTTTGTGAAGTCAAAGCTATTGGACGCAGAATTAAAAATTAAAGGAAAAGTCAAAGAAAATACAAGTGAAGCTAATATATATAATATAACATGCTATAAATGTGGAAAAGAAGGACATAAGTACTTTGAATGTAAGACAAATAATAACCAATCATATAGAGGAAATAGAGGAAGAAATAGAAGTTCAAGAGGAAGGAATTATAGATCAAGGGTAGCGTCAAATAGAGCAAGGTCAGTTGCCAACTTCACAGGCGAAACAGGAAATGAACAAAATAATGAGTTGTTCATTGCATGTTCAACAGAAATGACATCCTATAATGAAAATGAGCTGAAATTTATTGTAGACTCAGGTGCGAGTCACCATTTCATTCAAGAGTATCTTGAATCGGTCATGACAGATGTAAAACCGTTACCGGCTCCCATAAAAATAAAAATTGCCAATGGAGAATTTTTGACTGCTTCAAAGCAAGGATTACTAAATATTTATTACAAGAACAAACCAATTACAGTTGAAGGCTTGATAGTCCCCGGATTGAAACACAATTTGTTATCAGTAAATAGACTTATGGAAAGAGGATTTAAAATAATATTTCAAGAAGGACAGTTAAAAATAATAGGTAATAAGGATACATATTATGGAGAAAAATTTGGAAAGTTATTTGTTATAAAAGCTACACTAAAGATTGAAGAGAAATGTTACAATGCATGTGACGATATTTGGCACCAACGGATGGGACATTTGAACCGAAGAGGCCTGATGTTGTTACAATTGCCAGTGAGTAAGAATATGTGTGATATATGTATGAAAAATAAATCTACACGGTTGCCATTCAAACCAATTACATATAGGCAATCAAGGAGTATTGGAGAATTAATACATACGGATATTGCAGGGCCCACACGTACTCCAACCAACGAGGGTTATAGATACATTCAGACAATTATAGATGATTATACTCATTTTACTCAGACATACTTATTAAAACAGAAAGGAGAAGCAAGTGGCAATATAATAAGGTATATAAAAGAAATAAATACAGAAAAATCAGTGAAAGTGAAAAGGATACGGTGTGATAATGGTGGAGAGTTCACATCCACATCTTTCAAAAATTATTGTACAGAAAATGGAATAAAACTGGAATATACCTTACCTTACAGTCCCCAGATGAATGGAAAAGCAGAACGGATGAACCGTACAATTTATGACAAAGCAAGAGCAATGCTAGATGAGTCAAACCTACCTAGATACTTGTGGGGACATGAAATATTGACAGCTACTTACCTAATTAACAGATCACCTACATCAGCTTTGAGATATAAAATACCTGCAATAGAATTTAAAAGGGAATTTGATTTAAATAAATTAAGAGTTTTCGGATGCAAAGGCTGGGCTATAACTTTACCAAGAAGAGACAAATTTGACAACCGATCAATACCAGTAAGAATGGTTGGATATGCAGTAAATGGTTATAAAGTTTGGAATCCAATAACAGATGAAGTATTTGTTACTAGAGATGTGCGATTTGATGAGACTAATGTTAAATACAATGAGAATGAAGTAACTGAGATAAACGGAAACAACACTATGACAAAGAAAGTACTAAAAATACATGATGAAAAAGAAGTTGAAAACAATGAACAGGAAAAGCAAGAAGACATAATAGAAAAAGAAAGTGAAGAAACACAGAGAGAAAATGAAGAGCATACAAATGAAAACCAAATGACAAGTAGAAGTGGAAGAATAATAAATAAACCTGCATACCTGGAACAATATGATACAAATTATGAAGCTTTTTGTCTACTTAATATTACAGAAGATCCAGTCACATATTCAGAAGCAATAAAAAATAAAGATTGGAAGATTGCAATAGAAAAGGAGTTGAATGCATTAGAAAAATCAAACACATGGACTGAAGTTAAATTACCAAACGATAAAAAGGCTATTGATTCAAGATGGATATTTCGTACTAAAGATAATGGGACTAAGAAGGCACGCCTAGTGGCAAGGGGCTTTAAAGTCAAGGATGAAGCATTTACAAACCATTATGCTCCTGTAGCAAGAATTAGTTCGGTGAGAATGTTACTAGCACACTCTGTCCAAAAGGAATATCCAATATATCAAATGGATATGCCATCTGCTTTCTTAAATGGCATATTACGAGATGAGGTATATTTATTACCACCAGAAGGAGTAAAAATAAAGTATGGAAATGTTTTGAAACTAAATAGAGGATTATATGGTTTGAAACAAAGCCCAAAGTGCTGGAATGATAGATTTAATAACTTTATATTGGAAAAAGGATTTACAAGATCGAATAATGATTTCTGTCTGTATATGAAAGAAGATGTGTGGATAATCCTATATGTAGATGACTTATTACTAACAGGAATAGAAGAGAAAGTAAGAAAAATAATGAAAGATTTACAGAAAGAATTTTGTGCAAAAGATCTAGGAGAAGTTGAAAAATTTCTTGGAATGGAAATAATTAAGAAAGGAAATGTACTAAAAATAACACAAACAGGAATGATTGACAAAATATTAGAGAAGTTCAAGATGACAGATGCAAATATAAGTAAAACACCAATACTAAAAGGATTTCAAGTAGAAGATACAGAAATAATAGAAGATGTACCATACAGACAATTAATTGGATGCTTAATGTTTGTGACCACTGTTTCCAGACCAGACATATCTTATGCCACATCTTTTCTGAGCCAATATTTAGACAAACCAACTAAAAGTCTGTGGATACAAGCAAAACGAGTTCTTAGATACTTGAAAGGAACAAGGACATGTGGTTTGATGTATGAGAAGAATGAAGAAAAAGAAGACCTAATTGAGACTTTTTCAGATGCCGACTGGGGAGGTAACCACTCTGACAGAAAGAGCTTGAGTGGATCTGTGACATTCTACAATGGCAACATCATATCCTGGTTTTCGAGGAAGCAAAACTGCGTAGCCCTGTCCACGACTGAGGCAGAGTACATAGCTGCGGCGGTGAGTGCCTGTGACCTAATTTATGTGAAAAGACTATATTTTGATTTGAACCAAAATGTGAATAAAGTGCCATGTATTCTTTATATTGATAATAGAGGTGCCCTACAGCTTATTAAATCATTTGAAAATTCAAAAAGAGCAAAGCACATTGATATTAAAACTCATTTTGTTAAAGACCTTGTAAACAAGGGAGAATTTGATGTTGAATATGTACAATCTGATTTCAATCTTGCAGATATATTTACTAAAAGTTTATGTTATGAAAAGTTTACTAAGCTAAATAATTTGTTAATGAAACTAAACTAATTTAATTGTTAATTATTAATATGGAGTATTAATTTGGTATTATTATTAGAAGTTGAGTTATTTTTAAATCATATGTTTAAGTTCAGATTAAAGAAAAATGTTTTGTTACAATTTACCTACAAAGAATATAAAAAATGTAGAAGTGTCATGTTAAATGATTGTATTGTCAAAGATTATAAAGTAACTAGTTTGTAAAATTCTGAATAATTTGTTAAAAGTAAAGAGTAATTTTGTTATTTTTTTTGAGCGATTTTAAAGTTCTTTTTTATTTGAAAAACCCTTTAAATCGAGGGAGAATGTTAGGATTATTGTAATTTGTAATACTGTATGCATGTTTTGATGTTATCTGTGGTCATGACTTGTTGAATTCGCTCTCGGTGTCTATGCCGCTGTTCGCAACTTGTGTAGCTTGAAGCAAGATGGTGGAGTGCTTAATAAAACTAAAGTAATGGTGTAGCAGAGACTTTTATTTATAAACTCTTAACAACGGCTACCTGTTAAGAAACCCCGCGACCACGGCAGGCTTTGGCCTTCCAAGGGAGGCCCTGTCAGATTTATGACAGGTCTTTGAGGCGCGCGTGAAACACAACGCACCCGCCTTGTCGACCCGCGCGTGATCCTTTTGTCAGATGGCGAGTCACCAATGACTCGCTGTCCGCAATATCCCAAAATCAATTTATATGAAAAATATAAATGGTGAAAATTCGAATACTGTACCAGTTAGGAACTTAGGAGACTTGAAACAGGCCATTCTGGTGCAAAATGATGTTCCATCAGCGCTGCAAACACATTTGTTGCAGCTTATCAAGAACGTCGTGAACGGCTCGCATTTTGAGTCACCACCTGTAAAGAATAAGAAGAAAAAACGTTTATTATACTTATTAATAAACTACCTACATTTTCCCATGTTCATGAAGCACTGAAAACCCCCAGCAATGTCTAGGCAAAGGATTTTCAGTAATTTTAACCACTGTTTTTTTTTTTTTAATTATTGAAATACACAAAGATAAAATGCTTCGAAATTCGAGAGCGTGGCCTTGTGACGTCATAACGCCTTTAAAATTATACCGGTCGAGAAACGTTTTGTGAATTTTAGAAGCATTGTGTTTTCGTCGTTTTTGGTTACACGTTAACGAAAGAAAATATACGGTTATTTTTTTTTATTTTCGCGACTAATATTTTTTTTTAAATAAAATACCTTAATTTCACCTAATGTTAGCGGACGACATCTAATGTTAAAGATATTTTGGTAACCTGAACAAGACAAATAAGTAATTTTTGAAAATGGTTTTTAAATAAAAGAAACACTAACTCTATCTGTAACTAGTTCTTGTAAAGATAACACAGCTTATTCCATTTCAAAGCAAAACAGTAACTATAAAACTGAACTACGATTGTAAACCTTGACTTACATACAAATAAATGCTAAGATAAAACATAAAACTTGTGCTAACTCCGTCTGATCCCTGGATTATGGAAACTGTGGAGATACGGTATTATTATTTGATTGTCTGCAAAGATTGTCAGCAAAATGACGGGATCCTTCTTAAAAGGTCAAAGACTGTCAGGGTCGCGGGACTGTCTCATCAGGTAGCCCTGAAACGTCACCGTAGAAATTGGTCAGTACAAGTCTGACAGTCCCTCCAGCCTTGTCCTGGGTGGGAGGACTCATTTGATGATTTACATTCTAAAATATACCCGGTCTTTGGGATATTCGTCACTTCTCTAGGAGTAGAAAAGAGCCATAACCTTCAATCAGGTCAAAAAAATATTGATAAATCCATATGCTAGGATATTCCGTTTCCTCACAGTCTTTCATTTACCTCTTTTACATTAGTTTAAGGCGCTCCCTCACCGCGAGCATTCACCTGTAATGTAACGTTACATTACGCATTCCATCAGTGAGGGTCGACAATCGAGCATCACAATGCGCACCTTGTACCAAATCTATATTAAATACGCGACTGCTCGTCAGTCAGGGAAGTAGTATTGTAACGTAATGCTCAAATTCGATTCTATAATGTTACATTACACGCGAATTTTCCAGGTGAAGGAGCGACTTAAAGGTACTTAGTGAACAACTTATTTCTATAATTCAAGTGCAGGGTAGTGCACACTGTTACCCTAGTTATCCTTCTCGCTGCACTTATAACGGAGGTCATAGCGCATATCACAGATCCAAGGAAACCACTCTCTGTTATTTTGAACAATTTTATGAAGTAATTTCCTCAAAATGGGTAGCATGCTTCGGTAGTTTGCTGAAAATGGGGTTAACCTCCTAAGACTTCGAGGTAAGAAGATTATGAGCCAAGGCTGAAAATATTCTGTCTAAAGATAAAATGCAAGCAATGTTCTCCGAAGTATAACACACATAAAATTTCATTTCCAAGGCTGCCACAAAGAAATTTTTACCAGAATTTAATGTCGGTATAGATTTTTGGTGCAGTGGCAGAGTAATTGCTTGCAGCAAAAGAAATATTTGTATAGATCGGACGGCGAGCCACACTTACTCGTCGTCTAAGCCCGCGCATGCGGTGGCCGGAAATCGCCACCCTCCACGCGTTGTCTGACACCCTTGGCGTCTCTCGCGGCTGCTGGGTCATGAGGTGGAGAATGGCGAAAAATACACAGATAGATTAACAGACAGGATATCCCAGTATTACGATCCCGTGGGATAGTTTTCGATAATTTTGACTTCGCAGGTGAAGCCGCTAGTTTAAATGCGAGGGTTTAAACGTTTGGATAGATGGATAGATTTTTGTTACTCAGGCCAGAACAACTGAATGAATCTGCTTGAAATCTGTTAATTAACAAACATCACGTCAGAACAACTGAAGTGGAAGGGGAAGGCCAAAGAAAAGATGGATGGATTGTGTAAGGGATAATATGAATGAAAAAGGAGTAAATGATTCGGTGACGTTTGATAGGGGAGAATGGAAGAAAAAAACGTGTTGCGCCGACCCCAACTAAAATGGGACAGGGGCAGGAAGATGATGATGACGTCAGAACAACTGAATGAATCTTCATGTTTGGCTCAAAGGTAGATTATAGACTGTGTAACGTTCCAGTGGTATCATTTTTGAGATACAAGCTAGCAAAGCCGCTAGTAACAGCTATTTTATTTACTTACTTTTTCTCCAATAGAGTAACATGTCATCGTCCGTAACATTTGCGCTTACTACCGTGAATAGCTGGAATAAATGTTATTAAGTTAAATAGAAATCTTTTAAATAGCAACAAGGTAAAACATAGGAGGTTCACATTGTCTTAAACCATGAAATGAATCCTCCCTGGCCCTAGGTGGAGTATGTGTGGGGTCCCTCTACAGAGGGCCAAAGCATGCCGGGGTCGCGGGACACACGTATACCGCGACTCCGGAACTTAAAATTAAGGGCTACTTAAACACTGACACCGTAGATTTTCATCCATACGAGTTTAACAGTCCCTCCCGCTCTGCCCTGGGTTCTGAAGATTCATTTGATGATTTTACCACGAAAAATACAAAAAAAAAGGTGGATTGTAAAAGGCTGCCACACTGACTAAAATCCATCGTCTTCTTTCAGTTGCTGTTCACATTCTTCGCAACGTCTGAGGCCCTGGGCATCACCCGGCGGGGTCATAAATTCCTGCTCTAACTGGAGGCCTCAGCAAAAGACGAGCCTTTAAAAAGAGCGGGCGGTATTCAACTAAGTTCAATTAATAGGTGTTCACCGACGCGATTGAGAAGAAGATGCATCTTTTAGGACTTTATTACCCACTACATAATTCCAAGATGCATCTTTTAGGACAATCCCACCTCACAATTTCCAAACTACTGCAATTCCTGATAGCCAGAATCAACAGTGGCGACCACTAGAAACGTATCGAAACAATAAAGCTCGACGTGGTTCGGACAATGAATTTAACTCTCTTAAGAAGATTAAGGCGACGCGAGGTATAATGGAGGCATACACACTTAAGGCAACCGTAACACAACACAAGACTAACGTAGCGCAAGCACCAACAGAACGACATTTGCAAGCGGCCATTAACAAATGGCGCCCTGTTGGCGCTTGCGCTACGTTAGTGGTTTGCCTTACATAATGATAATAAAAAAGATAATGTGTGTTTTCGAATCATACCCCGCGTCCCTGTCCCAAACACTATTCCGTTACATTACATCCACGATTATCCCAGTATTTGGAGAAAAAATGAAAACTGACTATGCAAAATTTCTTCAAACTAAAAGTACCTAGGTAACTGATAAGACTCCCATTAAAAATTACAAAATTACACTCACTGAAATTGCAAGATACGTTAAACCTGCGTTCATTTCGATTTACGACTACTGAGGAAAAATAATCAAATGAATTGAGTTTTCATTACAGAACCTTGTTGTAACGTTATATAAATCGATTGTACACGGAATTGGTTTCAAATCATTTTTATTATCTTAATATATATGAATCTCGTGTCACAATGTTTGTCCTCAATGGACTCCTAAACCACTTAACCGATTATAATAAAATTCGCACACCATGTGCAGTTCGATCCAACTTGAGAGATAGGATAGTTTAAATCTCAAATTTTAGACCGGGTCCTCCACCCGTGCGAAGCCGGGACGGGCCGCTAGTTTTTTATATATTCTACTAATATTAGTCATGTTTATCAGAGTTATTATTATTATATGACATCATCATAGTATTTTTTTATTTTCTATAAAACGTTGCCTGAAACTGGGAATTTCTCCTGTGTCGTGGTGCGTTTACAAACATAGAAACTCACATACACAAACACCCACACCCGGAACAACTTCAATACTTGCAGGCCGCACAAATGTCCGTGTGTTGATCGAACCCGCGATACGCTGAGCAGCATTCGATCACTTAACCACTGCACTACAGTGCCGTCGTATTGCTGACATTTTTGGCTTTATTTGAGTGTTAAGATCATCAATGAGTCCTCTTGCACTGGGTGACACTGGCACGAAAGGTACTGCAACCATCAGATGTAGAAATCTTGATAATCATAAGCCTACTAATTTTCTAAGTTTTGAAAACGAAGTGAATTAATACAAGGAAATTGTGCATAACTTCCCGCAATTTGTTGAAATTTTATGTTATCGTTTTTTTCAGCGTGGTAAAATCATCTAAGGCCCTTCGTACACAAGGCGACGCAAGTTTCCGATACCTTACGATTTCGGTATCCAGGCCACTATCGCAATACAATCCATAGAGGTTCGTAAACACGCACTCGTCAATGTATGTCAAAGTCGTAAGGTATCGGAGACTTGCGTCGCCTAGTGTACGAAGGGGCTAACGAGTCCCCTACCCAGGGCGGTACGGGAGTCACTGATAGAATTGTACTGACTAAAATCCACGGTGATCCTTCAATAGCCCTTTACGTTCCAGGGTCGCGGTGAGACAGTCTCGCGACCATGATACAGAACCACGACCGATTTTATGTTATAGAGGGATAATTTTGGACCTACACGCAGGCAATGCCAATAATAAAATATACGATTCACAATATTCCCAGTTCAGTTCAGTATTCCTGAAAGAGAACGCCATTTTAAATCACAAGCTTCCCCACTATAAATCTCATTGAAAATCAATAGGTAATCCTGAAGAGTCATCTTGAAACAAATCTGTGGTTTGTTTGCTTCGCTGAAAGGATCTCAAACAGAGAGCTCCATACATGAAACTTTCATGTGTTTCTATTCTGACTTGTGAACTTGCTATTTTGTTGAATGTACGCTTTACGTGTTAATATCATTCGACGGACCTTTTGGTCTAGTGGTCAGTGACTCGGGATTTCGATTCCCACCCAGGACAAATGTTTGTGTGCTGAGCATGATCATTTGTTCAGTGTCTGGGTGTATATTTAGAAATATACAAGTATGTTTATCAGTTGTCTAGAACCCATAACACAAGCTCTGCTTAGCTTGGGACTAGATGGCGTTGTGTGATAGTTGTGGAATATTATTATTATTATTATCCAATGAGTTCTACAACCCTGGGTGGAGTGGAAGAGACTGTCAAACACCGCCTTAGTACTAAAATATATCTAAACATTTGTTAAACGCTTGTCTCAAAAAAGTGTAACTGCAAAACGATCCTTATATGAACGTGAAATGTCGTTTTGACGTTGACAGTTGTTCTAGGCAAGTGTTCATCATCATCATCACCATTAGCCTATAATTGTTCCCACTGCTGGGACAAAGGCCTCATCTCTGAGTGAGGACAAGTGTTCAACAGATGTTTAATCTTTCTAGTCGTAAGACTAAATTCCATCATAAGACAATTTTACCACGATGAAAAAGATTAAATTCCATGATGTTCCTTCAGTAGACCTTTACGTTTCAGGGTCACGGTTACCTGATATTATTGGTTACGGAGTTGAATGTACACTAAAGTGTTCAACAAATGTTTAATCTTTGTTGTGGTAAGACTGAATTCCACTATTAGATGATTTTACCACGATAAAAAAAGACTTAATTCCACGATTTTCCTTCAAAAGCCCTTTACGTTTCAGGGTCACGGTTACCTGTTGGATTGGTTACGGATTGAAAGTACGCTGAAGTGTGTGAAGCGAATAGTAAGTCGCGTAGGCGACTGGTGAGATGGGGTTACGATTCACAGCTCATGCAGTGGTATAAACTTTTCAGTAGTAGCCACGGAATTTAGGAATGTGTCCAGTTGATAGAAATTGTATTTATGATAAGTTAAAAAAAAACGAAACACAGACATGTTTGATCTGTTTTGGATTTGAAGGCCAAAGAAAGGATGGATGGATTGTATAAGTAAGGATATGAAAGAAAAAGGAGTAAATGATACTATGACTTGTGATAGGGGAGAATGGAAGAAAGAAACGTGTTGCGCCGACCCGAAGTAAAATGGGATAAGGGCAAGGAGATGATGATGGATTTCGGACGAGATATTGTATCGTTTTAATAAAGAGTCCCTTTAGAGTGTTTAAGGATTAATGTGCCAAAAACTTTGACCCGAAAGGAATATAATAACAAATTATCATTGTTACAGTCTTTTTTTTTTACGTGGTATATTCAACAAATGAGTCCTCCCACCCCGGGCAGGGCGGGAGGGACTGTCAGACTTGTACTGACTAAAATCCACGGTGTCCTTCAATAGCCCTTTATGTTCCGGATCACGGTAATGAAATAAGTCCCGCGACCCCGGCAGGCATCATTTTTACAGTCTAAGCAGTCTTACCATAGGGTATGGTATTACCCAGTTACTGGGTTGCGGAGGTGCGATAGGCAGTCGCTCCATGTAAAATACTGATATCCAGCTGCATCTGGTTTGACTGGAACCAACCCCAATATAATTGGGAAAAGACTAGGCAGATGATATTGTTACAGCCATTATAAACGCCTACACATATTGTGAACGCAACGCGTAGCTACGCAAGAAACTTTGTAAACTCACTAGGCGTCAAGTGCCAGAAGATTGTTAGCGATATCAAGATAGTCGAATTTAATATAACTATTTCACCTTTAATGGCTTTATAGTATTTTATATGAATAGAATATTTAATTAAATAATGAAATGCTAATCATAAACACTACATGATATTTAAAGCTGGCAACATGATCGACGAACATTGTTGCCAGCTTTAACCGTACCGCCCGCGCCGCTCCGTACTAGTGTGCGTAGATTCGGTTTGTTTTGACGTCATAACCAAAAAAATACACCGATGCCGATGTTTCAAGGTTTAGTCGTATTACTGATAGATTAATTGTAATACAAACAACATTGTCTATGCTTGTACAGTATTTGTGGCCAGTGTTCGTCTTTTGTGTTGCAAAAAGGCTTTAAAAAAAGTTTTGCTACTATTTGCTGGTGATAATCCACGGATTCAGCTATTGTCTTAAATATTACAAGGTAACACCGGTTTTCTATTTGTTTTTTTTTTGTTATTATCCGTTATTAAACCACAGATTAAATAAGTTTTTATATTGCATTGTGTAGTATTCTTCCTTTAAAAACTCTTACGACTTTTGAAATTCGAATCAAATAATCTTTAATATAAGAAAAAGTTGAAAAATACACAGACAAACAGCTGTGTTTATTTACTGTAGATATTAATAGAACCAGGATGTTCCGGTTCATTTCGTCACAATTTCTTAAAATAATTTTATCTTAAGAAGATTTAATAACTCAGATAAAGATAAGTGTTACGTTTCGGTGCAAATATTAAGTATTGTATAATGTTATCATAATATTGACGACCTGCTTAGGGTTCCGTAGCCAAATGGCCGTTTTGAGGATAGTCTTTTGTAAAAAAGAGGCAACTAGTCTGAGAATTTATTTATTTTAGTATTTTTTGCTCATGTATGTTTTTATTTTATTTTATCTCTATGATATTATTACATTTCTAAATTGTGCGTCAAGTTATTTACATTTTTTCTTCCTGTAAATTTTTCATTTTCTCTCAGTAGATTGGTAGAAAAGAACCAAAATATGAGTTCCACCTTTTTTGTACAGTGATTTCCAATGAGCATAATTTTTTATGAATATAATAAACTGCTCTTTATGGGTGCCCAGTAAAAAATCGGCGGATCATTGGTTATTTTATTATACCACAAGCCCGTTCATGTGAGGCTACCTAGATTAAGTATGCGCTATTTTTTATTCCATGGGAGTCCATAAGTCATATTTACGATATAAAATAGTACTTCGTTTTCGTCAATCCGCATGAATTATTACTGAGCATCACGATGTTCCTAGCCCCTAGGCATATGATGGTGTGCCCAATTCAAAGAAGGCCGACGACACAAACATGCTCTATTAATTAATTTCGTACAACTACAGAACCCTTCACTGAGAGTGATGCAACACGCACTTAGCCGGATGTTTTTCGTTCACTGCTATGGAAAACTTCTATACATACAACTCAGTACCGAAAATGTAGGTACTATTAACTCAGTTCTATTTTCGACGACGTTACTGTAAACTGTTATATGAGGCTTACGTATTACAAAATTGTTTAGGAAAACTGAACTTTGTTTACTGTTTTTGTGTTCTCCAAAAAACCTCTTTACTGTCGTTGAGTTAGGGTTTAACTTTGTCATGTACGGATTTTGCAAAGTTCTGATACACGTGTCTCTATTAATAATTGGAAACACGTGTGTCCTGGGATATATACGATCTTAAATTGTATATATCCATGATTAACTTCTTTTCGTCGTCCTTGGTGACAGATAATATAATTATGGTCGTTAAGGAAAAAAAAGTTAACGTATCACAGCTTAATAATCACAGCATAAATCTAAAATTAAAATACGAAATGCTTTCATTTTTGCACGTCTGTTTGTAATGAATAAAATACAGTGCCTATTTTCAAAATAATTTCATATAATAGAAGCATGTAGTTTCTAACAAGTAGATGAAAGAAAAACCGATCGAGAAGAGACTGGGTCCAAATTAACTTTTTTTTAGCATGGTAGAGTCCTTCCACCCAGGGCAGAGTGAGAGGAACTGTCAGACTCGTACTGAATAAAATCCACTATGTTCTCCAATAGCCTTTTACGGTCCGGGTTCACGGTCTAAGGTAACTTAAAAGACAAATCTATACTAATATTATAAAGCTGAAGAGTTTGTTTGTTTGTTTGAACGCGCTAATCTCAGGATCTACTGGTTGGAATTGAAAAAATCTTTTTGTGTTAGATAGTCCATTTATCGAGGAAGGCTATAGGTTATATAACATCACGCTATCACCTATAGGAGCGGAGCAGTAATGAGAAATGTTTCAAAATCGGGAAAATGTATTCCTTTTTTAGAGCTTCCGTTGCGTGCGCTGCGTAAACGGTTAGAGATTCGCAAAAAATATGTACTACGGAATTATTCCTCATAAAATTTTCTAAAATAAAGTCCGCGAGAGCATATATCTATCTTTAAAGGTTAAGTCACTATAACCTTTTTTATGGAAACCAAATTTGTTTTAAAGTAATGCATTATTTGCGAAGGTGTTTTCATTAACATGATATTAATCCTTATCCAAATAAATACGTTAATCATCACAAGCATTTAATTTTGAACGACATTGCCCTTTACACCATTTGATTTCAATGAATATCTTAGGAGATATCACAGTTTCAAAATAATACCGCGACAAAATAATGACGGGCTGGGTAATATTATGTCACAATTGCTTCTATAAAATCCCTCTTTAGGCCGGTCAATATCGACATCAAACATTGCAAACGCGCATGTAACTACCATTTTGTTGGGCATGCGGACAGCGAGTAAAGGGCAACTCGCTGTCCGACCATGGACCATGCCCGGGTCGACGGCGCGTCGTGTTCCACGCGCGCCTCAAAGAGCTCTCAGCAAATGACGGGGCCCCCTGACAGAGGGTCAAAGCCTGCCGGGGTCGCGGGATTTATTTCCTCACCGTGACCCCGGAACATAAAGGGCTAATGAAGAACACCGTGGATTTTAGTCAGTACAAGTCTGACAGTACCTCTCGCCCTGCCCGGGTTGGGAGGTCTCATTTGATGATTTTACCACGTAAAAAAAAAAAAGACTACCATTTTGTTATAATTTGCAACCCTGGAAACCCTGTGCTGTCAATTCAGTAGTTTTTGCGTGTGTATCTCATGAACCGTGATAGCTAGAGATTTGAAATTTTCACAGGTGATGTACATCTATTGCTGCTATAACAAAACATACTAAAAACTACAATACAATAAATATTAAGGGGGGCTCTCATTCAGTGACCCCGGAACATAAAGAGCTATTGAAGGACACCATGGATTTTAGTCAGTACAAGTCTGACAGTCCCTCCCAGCCCAGGGTGGGAGTAGTTACATGCGCGTTTGCAATGTTTGGTTTTTTTATGTCGATATTGACCGGCCTACTTTAAGGATCGTTTGGGAAGGCTACGGGCTGCGTCCTCACCTTCAGTCTGACGCAGTCCTACCGGTTTTCGTTTTTTTCGTTTCGGGAGGTATCTCAAGATTCAGTGGCAATTAAGGGGAATGGTTAGCAGTCGGAATGCGTGAGGGAAAAGACATCCTCTACCTCTCGCCCCAGCCACCACTGAAGATACCCACGACGTCGGAAATAGCGCTCTTCAAGGGAACTGATGGAGACGGGACTATAGGACCAAACTCCTAACATGACGCGGGTGAAACCGCGGGCAGAAGCTAGTAAAAATATACATGCAAAGACTGGCATGACGGCTTTGGACTTTTCTACCAGTCTACCTAAGTCATATAACCGTCAAGTCTTGATAATCTGTGGTCATATAGTATATTTATCATCAACGCAGTATAATTACACAATTGTGCCTATAATTATCCTAATCATTACAAAACATACGATCACACATCCTGGTAATGTGGTGTGATTGTTTATTTTAAGCTTTAGCTTATCTTTCAGATAAATAAAGACATATATAACAACGATAACAAGCAATACAAACACCAGTTCACTGAACACAGTTAACCTCGTCACACAATCATGGCAGAAACGAAGATTGAAGGACAAATCGAAGGCATAACTCAAGGTCAGTTAGAGTTCATAAAGAAAACCGTCGAAGAACAAGGTTTTAAAGACAGCAAAATAACAATTGAGGCTGTAGGGGGAGCAGCAGATAATTATGGAGCAAACGTGAAAAGAATCGTCATTGAAGGAGAACATGATACCTCGACGATGATCGCCAAGATAGCACCATCGATTGACTTCCTGCGTCAGGCTATGGGTGTAGTCCTCATGTTCACAAACGAAAATCTGATTTACACAGAGATCTTACCGAAAATGGTGCAACTACAGAAACAAGCAGATGTACCAGAAGAAGACCAATTGAAATTTCCGAAATGTTACGGAACAAACATGGAAGCACCAAACGAGGTTATCCTGTTAGAAGACCTGAAAGCTTCGGGTTATATTATGGAGGACAGATTCAAGCCTCTTGACGATGAACGCATACACAGTGTTTTGAGGAATCTAGCTATATATCATTCACTTTCATACGTGTTGAAAAACAAGGAGCCTGAAACATATGATTCTTACAAGAACCAGATGGCCGATATGTTGGCAGCCTTGACTCAAGCGGGTCCTGAACAATTGGCTTTCTTCTATCAGATTCAGAGCATGTCTGTCAGTATGCTTGATGATCCAGAGCATCAGAACATTGTGAAAAATAAAGTGACTGATATTATAGATATTGCTGGAAAAATTGCCAAGTTTGAGCATGGCAGCCGATATGCAGTGTTGCAACATGGAGATTGTTGGACAAACAACATTATGTTCAAGTTTGAGGTCAGTATATCGTTTCTTATTGAGTTTAAAATCTTTTTGAGATCTTCTCCGAAAAAAGGAGAAGGTTGTCAATTTCTTTAGATTCTTTTTTTATGTGTACTCCCCAATTTCTTAATGACGCCTGGATCGATTTGGAAATGTTTTTGTTTGACATTTGTCTGATGACGTGTTCTTGGAGAAATCAAGAGAAGTCTTCGATTAATTACAGCATAATCATCTGCGATTGCTGCTGTTGCGTGTCTGACGTGTCTGTGCATGGTTTACGCATTCACAAAACACAGTATACAATAATAATTGCGATGCTGTACGCATAGATCAGCTATTGCTTACTTGGATTTTCAAAGACTGAAGACGAAGTCGGTGACAAAATCCATTGTAATTAAAAACAAAGTAACTGACTTCCGACGCTTTCGAGAGAAATAGTTTCGTTTTAAACATGTTTTTTCTGATTTTTTGTAAACTTTTGACATAAAAACAAGCTGCCTGATACACGATATCCACAACGGCAGCGGTAAATAAGTATCTAGTCGATTAGATTGATAGTAAACGGATAAAACTTTTACTATGGAATGTCTATATTATCTAGATTATCCAGCTCGTTAATGCCAGCTCTTAAAACCTCATCAAAATGCGAGCCGTATCAAAAAGTACTGCCTTCCAAATCAGACCCTTGATCCAAGCCCCAAAGGACAGCCTCGAAAGATGAGCGTCGAGGCTCTAAGCTACCAAGCCATTGACTATAGCCAGTTTCATTAGAGCATAACCACCATAGATATAGCGTACAGATTAATTTAAAATGGCCATGACTAAGTCATAACAATACTATTTATAGAAAAAACAAAACGTAGTATGATATTGCGTTGCTGTCCGTACATTGGCAAGGATGTCACGTATCCCGTTATGGCGTCATGCTCATCCTTAATCATTCAATTGATGGACAATATAGATGCTATTAATAGCATTTTGTTGGGACACAGTAATGTCATACACATCTGTACTAGTTTGGTTGAACGCGCTAGTCTTAGGAACTACAGGTTCAAATTGAAACTAATCTTTTTTTTAGGATAATTCATTTATCAAGGAAGGCTACATGCGATATAACTTCAAACTACAGTCACTAGGAGCATACCAGCGGGAGACACCGCAGGAAACAGCTTGTATTACATAAATTATTGATCCGACGTACGGTCTATTTCATGACCAACCTGGTCTTGAAATAGACCGGCTGTCGGGAAAAGAGATAGTATAACGAGAACAATTCGTTACATTAGTAACTATGTTTGTTACTGTTAGGCACACTTCGACCAGATCTTCGGTCACCCTCAAGCGAGATAGGGGTCAAAGGCGAACCTGTCTTAAAAAAATATCCTAAAACTAACAATTTTCCATTTACTACTTCCAGGGCGAGACTTTAAAGCAATCAATCTTAATCGACTACCAACAAGCAAAGAACTTCAGTCCAGTCTACGACCTCCTCTACCTGATCTTCAACTGCACCGACCACGAAACCAGAGTCAAGAGCTTCTACGACTGGTTGGACTACTACCACTCCGAACTTGAGAAATCCTTGTCCAATTTCGGTCTGAAAGCCAACTACTTATACCCTAGAGACCAATTGGATGCTGACTTGAAAAGATACGGGAAGCTTGGCTTTGGAGCTGCTGTCCTTATGTCTGGTGCAATGACCGTTAATGCGGCAGAGGCTGCTAAAATTAAAGATGCTCTAGGAGCCGGGAATATGGATGATATGGCAGGCGCTATGGGAGGTCTGCATGCTGATACTATGCTTCTTTTTAAGCAGAGACTCATTGGATTGATTGAGAGTGTCAAACTGTTTGGTCTGTTGTGAGCTAGAATTGCTTGTCTATGATATTGAGCATAGATTTATATCATAGGTTCATAATGACACCAAAAATTTATGGTTGGCGAACAGCATTATTGTCACACTCACTCATTAACTCACTTCGAATCTTTCGTTGTATGTGGAATGTGCTAGCTCGTTGAATCTATGATTTAAATCTATAATGCCGAGGCCATTATTAATTTTATTTTATTCAAATAGTTTTCTTCTTTAGTCTTAATTAGAGATTCCAAAATAATGGGTTTTATATTTATTTTAGGGGGGATGCCCCCTAAAATAAATATAAAGCCCATTATTTTCACATCACATCAGTTATTTTTGAATTTGTTGCAAGACTAAAGAAAATATTAGTTTTTTTGCTAATAAATTTTGTAATTCGTTACGTTACAAAGAGTAAATTTAATGTGGATGCCCATTTCGCATTTTTCATTTCGTGAAGGCTTGATAGAGGCCAAATCGGGGTTATAATAATTATTCCCGCGTTACTTCGTTATATTGGTATCGGCAATAAAGAATATACAACAGTACCGTCAGCACGAGTTTTCAGTATTTGAGACGTAAAGTAAACTGGAACTTTGACGACTTCAAATTGACAATTTTCAAGGAAAAAATTGGTTCCTTCTTCGCACACTAGAGGCGCTGTTCCATATTTTGCTTGAAAATTGTCAGTTTGAAAGTGTCAAAGTTTCAGTTAACTTTACGTCTCATTTACAGAAAACTCGTGCTAAGGGTACAGATCACATTGATACTCGCCGAAGATCTCTCTTCAAGCGTCATCATTATCATCCGGCCCTTATTTCAACTTTGGGGTCGGAGCAACGCGTTATTCTTCTTCCTTTAACTTTAAATTATTTTATCGATGTGCATTATTTCTTGCTGGTACCTTGTAAAATATTGTTTGTTTTCGACAAGTCTTGTTCAAGATCAGTCCATAAACATGGCCTATATAAAACATGTATGTCGCAGATTCAATTTAGCATCATGAGATCACGGCAAGGGTGAAAATATCAATGACTTTTGTGTTGAAAACAACGTTTAGAAAAAAAATCTTTGTGCAATGCTAATAATTAACAATGTTTAAATGTACTATCTTCATGATCCTGTTAATATAAATCTTCATAAGCTTATTATTTATTTAAGAGGGTGCAAGAGTAAGAAAAGAAAAACGTGCATGGCGACACAAGATGGCGCCATCACAGCTTCACCCATATCGTGGTTGCATGTAGTTTACTACTTTGTTTACATTTTCAACAAGTATACTACTTGTTTTTGTTGTAAACGAAATTAGTATACCAATTATACATGTTTTTATATTAAGTAAACGCGACCTACAAGACCTTCTTTCTGTGAGAGGGAGTGATCTATAATCCTCCACGCATTTTGTTAAATTTCCCATGTCCTTTATTTTCTATAACGGAGATTCTTATAAGGTTAGCGGCTCACTGGTGACTTTTTGACAGTTAGTATTCGACTGTGGGGAAAAAAGTCAGCGCGCCTTAAATAAAATGAATGTCAATGTTGACGTTCCAGAGTGTATATGTTATTTTCAACATGTTATTTCGTATAAATAATAAGTTACATTTTAATGTTACTGAAAAAGTACAGAATTTTTCATTCTTGTTTTTTTATTAGTTGTAATTGCATAATTGTGTTCTCCTTTTTTAACAACTAAAGGCATCTCAATTGTTTTTGTTATTCTTGTGTATGTCTTTTAAAGGAGCTAAGTAATGCTATCGTAATGCTTTGATTATTTAATATTATTAAAGTGTGTTAAAAATATGTGTATGACAATCTTATTTCTCAAAATCTTATGTGAAGAATTATGAGGCTCGCAAGTAATTCGTGAGAGTACATAAATATTATATTCCCAAATTAATCGGAAAAATGGCAGGAGAGAGTCAATTTATTGATGATTTTAGTTTTATTATTTTATATTAAAAAAAAATGCTTTTGTAAGCTAAAATTAATTTTGCCTCGATTGTACGGTGATAAAAAACGCCTGTTTAAATTGCCACAGCAACAATAGTTGCTAAGGTTAATAAGTATTTTAATGTCATAGGTGTTCAGCAACTACACTGCTTGAAAGCTATAAAAATACCTAGATATTATTTTACAGATATACCTACAGAAATAATATTAATAGGGTTCTGTGATGCTTCTCACAAAGCTTATGGTGCTTGTCTATACCTAAGAGCAACCTACCTTAACATACCTACAAGTTGCACACTAATCACAGCTAAATCTAAGGTTGCACCTATCAAAAAACAACAATCTATACCACGTTTAGAACTGTGTGGATCATTGTTACTAGCCCAATTAGCAAAAAAGTTTAAAAACACTACATATAACAAAATTAAAATTGAGAAAACTTATTTATTCACAGATTCGTCTATTGTACTACACTGGATCAAAGCTCCATACAAGCACAAACACGACACATATGTCACACACCGCCTCATGCAGGTCATTGACACCACCAGCGGTGATGACTGGTACTACATAAATACAAAGCAAAATCCAGCCGATCTGATCACCCGGGGAGTCATGCCTAAAGATCTTCAATCTTGTACACTATGGTGGCAAGGCCCTTCATGGTTGACTCAATATCAATCACAATGGCCATCTTCAATGACACAGATACCTAGTATAGATACAGATACATCACACAATCAAACTCCACAAGTCAAAGTAGTCAACTTCTGCGCAGACTCACTCATCAATCATTCATTCTTCTTTGATAACTTCACAAAACATTCCAGTTGAGTAACAAGTCTGTGGGCAGCAACGTTGACTTCACTTCCTGTGTCCAGAAGTGCTCGGGCAGTGATCCACCGGCCTGAAGCATGTTGAACCCGTACCAGAGCTGTGGAAAGCAACATTTGATATCTGTTAGTGTTTGTTACTAGTACCGTAGAAGGTGTAGTGACTGATGTGTTTGAAGATTGAGTGTTAGTTGGATGTGAAGAACCTTGTTGTACGTGTGCTTGTGTAGAATCTACTGCCTGTTGGCTTTGTAAAGGATTGTTTGACTCTTGACTTTGCGTTGGAATGTTTGCCTGTTGGCTGTGGGTAGTTGTAATGAGATTGACCTGTGGTTGAGGCCTGTCTTCGTGTATGGATGTGTGATGTTTACCTTTGCATTTTAGGCAGTGAACTTTGGAGCACTTATGCCTGAATTTGTAGGGCTGTAAACAGTTGTAACACAATGATTTAGATTTGATCAGTTCAATACGTTTCTGAGTCGTAAGCTCAAGATATGTAGGGCATTTATGCAAAGCATGACCGCCATTGCATAGAATACAAGTTCTAGTTGTTTCAAAACCGGTTGCAGATGCTACATGAGAAACTTTGACATTTGGATTTTTATCATTATTAGATTTAGCATCAGACATTAACTCGAAGGCTGTTCTACGTTGGTTTAGGAAATCGAGCAGTTCACTCAGGGAAGCAATAGAATTTTCTTTGCGGTTGATTTCCCAAGCAGCTCGGAGTGAATTGTCTAATCTTTGTGTTATTAGAAATACTAACAATGCATCCCAGCTCTCCACAGGGAGTTGGATGGCTCTTAGGGAATCTAAACTTTGTTGTAGCAGCACCAAGTACTCTTTGAGGTTATTTCGATTGATAGTAGTAAAGTTAGTGATACTTTTTAAATGGAAATTTACAATTATGGTTTGGTTTTCATACCTCTTTGCTAGAATTTCAAGTGCTCTGGGATAGTTCTCCTCGATGATGAGCAGTGAAGCTATGAGGCCCGCAGCCTCCCCCGTCAGCGCCGTCTTCAGGTACTGCAGCTTGTTCACCACGGGCAGGTCGGTGCTGTCCACGGATGCGAAGAAGATGTTCTTAAAGGCTGGCCATTGGCGGATGTCCCCGTCGAACTTAGGGAGTTCCAGTTGAGGCAACTTGACACGTGGCTTGGCGTGGTCGTAGTGGGTACAGTTCAATTGATCGGTGTGGCGTGAAGGTGATGCCGCCGCCGCCGCTGGTATAGGCGATCTTGCCGTCAAGGCGTCGATCATACATGCCTTCAGTCCGTAGAATCTGTCCTCGAAGGCGACAAGCTGGGATGCATTGTTAGTATTTCTAATAACACAAAGATTAGACAATTCACTCCGAGCTGCTTGGGAAATCAACCGCAAAGAAAATTCTATTGCTTCCCTGAGTGAACTGCTCGATTTCCTAAACCAACGTAGAACAGCCTTCGAGTTAATGTCTGATGCTAAATCTAATAATGATAAAAATCCAAATGTCAAAGTTTCTCATGTAGCATCTGCAACCGGTTTTGAAACAACTAGAACTTGTATTCTATGCAATGGCGGTCATGCTTTGCATAAATGCCCTACATATCTTGAGCTTACGACTCAGAAACGTATTGAACTGATCAAATCTAAATCATTGTGTTACAACTGTTTACAGCCCTACAAATTCAGGCATAAGTGCTCCAAAGTTCACTGCCTAAAATGCAAAGGTAAACATCACACATCCATACACGAAGACAGGCCTCAACCACAGGTCAATCTCATTACAACTACCCACAGCCAACAGGCAAACATTCCAACGCAAAGTCAAGAGTCAAACAATCCTTTACAAAGCCAACAGGCAGTAGATTCTACACAAGCACACGTACAACAAGGTTCTTCACATCCAACTAACACTCAATCTTCAAACACATCAGTCACTACACCTTCTACGGTACTAGTAACAAACACTAACAGATATCAAATGTTGCTTTCCACAGCTCTGGTACGGGTTCAACATGCTTCAGGCCGGTGGATCACTGCCCGAGCACTTCTGGACACAGGAAGTGAAGTCAACGTTGCTGCCCACAGACTTGTTACTCAACTGGAACTACAGGGCAAGCAGCAATCATGCCTCATAATTGGTGTAGGCAATAGCCAAGAGCGTACTCAAGTAAGTGTAAACATGAATATAGCATCTCGCTACAACACCTATCAAAGCAATCAAACTTTCTTGGTCATGGACAGTATTTCAGTGCCGCTACCTCACACACATGTACATACACAAACATGGCATATACCAGAAAAACAAGCTCAATCACTCGCTGACCCCACATTCTTCATGCCGGGTTCCATTGACTTACTGCTTAATGCTGAAGTGTTCTATGCTACACTGCAAACTGGGCGCATGCAGCTTGGTTCGCGTCTACCATTCCTAATTGAAACGCTTTTTGGATGGGTTGTTTCTGGTTCCTACCTACCTGATACTCACCTGAATACACCAAAATGCGCTATGCACGCTAGCATGATTTCTACACTTACATCAACAGATGACTTACTACAATCCTTTTGGGAGCAAGAGGAGCTGCTTCCTAAAAAGCTACTCTCACCTGAGGACAAACACTGTGAAGAGTTATACATGTCTACAACTACACAGGACAGCTCAGGCAGATACATAGTGGATCTACCACTACAGGTTGATAGAATAAAGGATCTAGGGAATTCTTTCAACACAGCTTATAGATGCTTATTAAAACTTGAATCTAAAATGCAAAAAGATACAAGCCTCTACACACAGTATAAAGCGTTCATACATGAGTTCGTACAGTTAGGACATGCTCACTACATTGAGGACTACTCACCCACAGATACACATGCTTACTACATGCCACATTTAGCAGTCATAAAGCCTGACAGTATCACAACAAAATTACGTGCAGTCTTCAATGCTAGTGCCAAGACATCCACAGGTATATCACTCAATGATATAATGTATGAAGGTCCGAATATATACAATGACCTTTTAGAAATTATACTCAGATTTAGACTTTACAAATATGCTTTCTCTTGTGACATAGTCAAAATGTTTAGAGCTATAAAAATAAATTCACAACAGACATCTTTACAAAGAGTACTATGGAGAGACTCCAGTTCTGAACCTCTCAAATGTTTGGAGATCAACAGGGTCTGCTATGGTACAAAGTGTGCACCATACTTAGCTTGTCGCACAATGATACATTTAGCTGACACACACTCAGATACTCACCCACAGGCAGCTGACTGTATTAAAAGTTCTGGGTACATGGATGACTATTTGTATGGCTGTCAAAGTCTAGAACAATGTAAACAAGTATGCTCTGAGCTTATAGATTTATTGAGCAAAGCAGGTTTTCAACTACACAAGTGGTCATCTAACCACACTGACATTTTATCACATGTAGGCACCAGTTCAACAGAAAACACAAAAAATATACAATCCTCACATAATGATGTAGACTCAAATAATACATACAATTTTACATCAACTTCTGTCAAAACACTTGGATTACAATGGCTACCTACACAAGACACAATTCAAGTTAGCATACCGGATTATAGTACCACTCCTTGCACTAAAAGGAACATACTCTCACAAATAGCTCAATTATTTGATCCAATAGGTATCCTAGCACCTACAACTATTCTAGCTAAGATATTAATGCAAGACATATGGAAACAAAATATTGATTGGGATTCTATGATCTCAAAGGACTCTCAAGTCATCTGGCAGAACTATGTTCAGCAACTACACTGCTTGAAACCTATAAAAATACCTAGATATTATTTTACAGATATACCTACAGAAATAATATTAATAGGGTTCTGTGATGCTTCTCACAAAGCTTATGGTGCTTGTCTATACCTAAGAGCAACCTACCTTAACATACCTACAAGTTGCACACTAATCACAGCTAAATCTAAGGTTGCACCTATCAAAAAACAACAATCTATACCACGTTTAGAACTGTGTGGATCATTGTTACTAGCCCAATTAGCAAAAAAGTTTAAAAACACTACATATAACAAAATTAAAATTGAGAAAACTTATTTATTCACAGATTCGTCTATTGTACTACACTGGATCAAAGCTCCATACAAGCACAAACACGACACATATGTCACACACCGCCTCATGCAGGTCATTGACACCACCAGCGGTGATGACTGGTACTACATAAATACAAAGCAAAATCCAGCCGATCTGATCACCCGGGGAGTCATGCCTAAAGATCTTCAATCTTGTACACTATGGTGGCAAGGCCCTTCATGGTTGACTCAATATCAATCACAATGGCCATCTTCAATGACACAGATACCTAGTATAGATACAGATACATCACACAATCAAACTCCACAAGTCAAAGTAGTCAACTTCTGCGCAGACTCACTCATCAATCATTCATTCTTCTTTGATAACTTCACAAAACAATAGGCTTCACTACACAGTATAAAACAATAACAACAGTATATCTATCTCTTATGAATAACACATCACATGGACAACTGTATGTCGCTCTTTCAAGAGTGACCTCCAGAGAAAACATGTTTGTATTGTCTAATGACAAGAAAAAATAAAATAAATAAGTAAAAATGTAGTGTATGAATTAAGATATTCCAAAGGTAACAGGAAATCTTCATGGTGTAGGGAAAGGGGGATTGTTTTACTCTAATTTTAACGCGTGCGGGCCACAGGCAGTAATGAATAAATCAAAACTACTGGATCGATTTTAATCACATAGGCTATATATTTTATACCCGTGCGAAACCGGAGCGGTGTTTTTATTACAACGTTCACAGTTTTTCTGTAGTGTATTTCGTATCAGTATCAGCATTGAACCCGTGCGAAGCCGGGGCGGGTCGCTAGTCTTTAATAAAGAAGCTGTTGTTACCTTAGTTTGTTACGTTTTTTCTTTGAAATTCTATTTTATCTTTTTAAACAATTCATTGTAGGTACTGTGAAGGCTTTGCTTCATAGCGTTGTTTAAAAGATAAAGGCTGGAATAAGTAAACCACTGACTGTATCCACCGCTCGTATGTCACCCAGTCAATTGTACTGGTCACCATAAATTATTTGTCACCATAATCAAATAATAAAATAATTATCTGCCTAGCACACTCAACAGGCAGAAAAAACTCACCGCGACAAAAGTTACCACTCAGCGCCCGGCCACTGAAACGAATTCGTAGAAAAACGTCATGCAACTTTTCAGAAAGACGTCAATAATTGAAAAAGTGAACCAGAGCTAAATTCTTCTAATCATATGTACACACGGCTACACATCAAGCAATACAAAACCAGTTTGTCTTGGTCTCACTTCGTACGATTTTTGCACACAATGAACGGTCAGCTAATACTGGTTAGTATAGCTTGATGTGTAGCCGTGTGTACCACTTTATTTGGGGTCAGCGCAACACATTTTCTTCTTCAATTATCCGCTGTTATCAGTCATAGTATTCAGAAATCCTGTTTCTTTCATATCATTCATCGCATAATCCATCCATCTCTTCTTTGGCCTCTCTTGTATTCCCATAAGTGTGCCTAAGAGAGTAAAATAAACCTATAATCTTAGCCTACAAAACAGTCATATTAAAGATATTCATATCAGCCGTAAGACGTCCACTGCTGAACATAGGCCTCCCCTTAATAATTCAAGATATTACCAGATTTTAATTAGCAAACCCTGCCTAACGCGACCCGAGTCTCCGATTCGATTCTTAACTCCTATGTTGAACTTTCAAATCCTATGAATTTGTTTAGCAATAGTTGCCTGGGTGCCAAAGTTGTGACGTATCGAAGTCTTGCGTCGTATTGTTTAAAAAGCGGCTTCCTCCTTATATCAACAAAACACCAAAGTAAATATTGATTTTAATTTTTTACTAAGCGTTCTTCATGCTATGTTTGAAAACCTTGACCATCGACTAGTGCAGAGTTTATTATTTAAAATTGATGTCCTGGAAATTATAGTGTAATATGTCACCTCAAAACAGCCATTATAAGTTACCATGTTATACAGTCAGCTCCTGACTTAAACTCCGGAAACACATCAATACTCAATACTTTTATTGCACTCCACATGTTTTCTTAGGCGGTAAAACTTATAATAAATATACAGAGTGTTTCTTTTAAATGGGCCAAAAGGGGGAAATCCTTATCCATAAGAGATACGGGAAAACTGTCTTAGGAACCTTTAGCTCTTTTTTGATGTAAAGAATTTTGGCGTGTTTACTTTTTTGGTCAAGCGTGAGTTGTCCACAAAAAGGAGTGAAATAGGCCAATTTTTTTTTTAATGCCTGTCGACTCTGTTTCATGTAAGGATCATTTCATTGTACTGGAAGAAAAAAATCGGGACGGCGGAAGTTGGTCAAATTTAGCAAAATATTTTTTCATACAAATTGTATGAACGAAAAAATTACCAATTTTTTTATGATGTTTTTCGACTTAGTGTCATGTAAGGATCATTACATTGTATGGGAAGGAAAATGTCTGGACAATGGAAGTTGGTCAAAAGTACAGTAATGTTTCTTCTTACAGCATGAAAACGTATTAGTAGTACTCAGTATTTCGTTAGATTTGACCTATTTCTGTTGCCCTGACATTTTCCTTCTCATACAATGAAATGATCCCTACATGAGCCTTAGTCTAAATACATCATAAAAAATATTGGTAATTTTTTCGTTCATACAGTTTGTATGAAAAAATATTTTGCTAAATTTGACCAACTTCCGCCGTCCCGATTTTTTTCTTCCAGTACAATGAAATGATCCTTACATGAAACAGAGTCGATAGGCATTAAAAAAAAATTTGGCCTATTTCACTCATTTTTGTGGACAACTCACACTGGACCAAAAAAGTAAAAACGCCAAATTTGTCAACATCAAAAAAGAGCTAAAGGTCCCTAAAAAAGTTTTCCCGTATCTCTTATGGATCAGGATTTCTCCCTTTTGGCCAATTTAAAAGAAACACCCTGTATATATAATATAATATATAATAAAATTATGTAGAGGAATTAAGGAACGATTACACACGCTACAACGTTTGACTTGGTCATTTACAACGTATAACGTTTATAGCGCAAAACCTCTCGTGGGGTAACTCAGCCCATGTTACTGAACAATGTTTGTTCCAAGAAAGCAAAAAATTTTGTTATTGCATACAAAATGAGAAATTGATCGGGCCCATCAGTATGTATGAAAAATCATTTTTTTCCGTACCAACGATATGAAAGAAATTGACAGTGTTTCTGTTTCGGTCACATTATGTCCAAAACGGATGATGAAACGTCGTCTGGGAATTTCTCTGCCCCCAAGCAGGTATTGATTTTGGTGCAAGTCATAGTGATAACTAAAAACAACATCATTAAAGGATTAAAAGCACTGATATAATACAAGTACAAGCGAAAAAAGCACGTACCAAAGTACTATCTTCATTTATTAATTATACCTAACGTCTAATCATATAAGAAATAAACAATCATTTAACCTCAGGTTGATTGTATATCTTACAGATAAACACGTTTGTATATAATAAAATGAAGTGACAGCAAGTGCTTCTAGTTCACCATATTGCATCAACATGGCACAACTCAATATCGAAGGGGCAGTTGAAAACATAACTGAAAGTCAGTTAGCATTCATCAAAAGTGTAATCGAAAAAGAAGGTTTTAAAGATAGCAAAGTTTCCATTAAAACGGTTGGAGGAGCAGGTGATAATTATGGAGCAAACGTAAAAAGAATCATCATAGAAGGAGAAAATGGGAACCTTTCAATATTTGCCAAAATAGCTCCAACGATTGAATTTATCCGAAGAATGACGAACGTTCCTCTTGCATTCCATAATGAGCATCTGATGTATACAGAAGTCTTGCCAAAGTTGCTGCAGCTGCAGAAGAATGCCGACATACCAGAAGAAGACCAAATAAAATTCCCAAAATGTTACGGAACGTACCTCGAAGCACCTAATGAAGTAATCCTGATAGAAGACCTCAATACCTCGGGTTTTGTTATGAAGGACAGACTTGCATCCCTCTCTGATGAATGTGTGACCAATGTACTGAAGAACATTGCTATAATGCATTCCCTTTCTTATGTGTTGAAGAGCAAAGAACCGGAAACATTTAATTATTTCAGGGATAATTTGTGGGATGTGATGGGAGCAATGAGTGATGGAACTTTTGGAGATATTGATTTTTTTAGTTTTGTTGAGACCCTCTTTCTTAAGTTACTTGATAACCCAGAACACCAGAACATCCTGAGAAACGCAAATGTCACTGAAGGTTTGAAAAGTACCGCTAAAACCACGAAGTTGGAACAGAGCAGTAGATACTCGGTTATTCTTCACGGAGATTGTTGGACAAACAATATTTTGTTTAAGTTTGAGGTCAGTACAATTTTAACCTTGTTATTAAGTGTCATTTGGTGTAACAATATTTTCAGTTTTTTTACTCATACATTTTTTCCGAATTATGGTTGTGAATGCGCCGGAATAACTGCAATAAACTGCATACAGGCGCATCCACGAGTCTTGCAGTTGTTTTATAATTTGTTATTTTAGACATAGTACATCCTTCCTTCTTTTGGTCTCATCATCATCATCAGCCATAACGTTCCCACTGCTGGGACACAGGCCTCCTCTCTTGTGAGAGGGAGTGGGCCATAATCCACCACGCGGGCCCAGTGCGGATTGGCAGATGTCACATGTCTTCGAATTTAATGGTTCTAGGACATGCCGGTTTCCTCACGATGTTTTCCTTCACCGTTTTGAGAGCAGTGGTGATGAAATAAATTACACAAAGTAATGCGCCAAGCTGGGTTCGAACCCACGACCTACAACTCGTAAGTCGGGACCGATACCACTGGGCCACCACTGCTCATTTGGTCTGCCCCGGCTCATAAAGTTATACATTCAAAATCTTACACAACATGATTCTTACTACTACGTATTCACATTAATAATTCATTTTATTCTTCCAGGGTGAGACCTTGAGGCAGTCAATGTTAATCGACTATCAATTATCTAAGAACTTCAGCCCAGTCTACGATCTCTATTACTTGTTCTTCCAATGCACAGACCATGAATTGAGGATAAAAAGATTCTACGACTGGCTAGACTACTACCACTCCGAGCTTGATAAATCTTTGTCAAATTATGGTTTGAAGGCTAGCTATGTTTTTCCTAGAGATCAACTGGATGCTGATATGAGAAGATTCGGCAAGTTTTGTTTTAGTGCCTCTGTCCTCGTCTCTGCTATACTTACAGCAAAACAAGACGACGCTGCTAGAATGAAAGATGTATTGGAAAAGGAGAAAACTGATGAAATATTTGACATGATGGGTGAAATGGACAACGATACTATGATTCTTATAAAGAAAAGACTTACTGGATTAATTGAAAGTTTCACTACATTTGGTCTACTGTAAATTATTATTGGTCAGATACTGAAAATTATACTACCAATGAATTCCTTTTAAAATGTGATATACTATTAGATTTTCGTATACGTTACCTTAGTCTAGGTCGGGAATGACTATGACACGGTAGACGATGAAGCAAGCTTTCCCAGAGGAAGCCTGTTCACAGTGTTCACTCTAACTTTGAAGAGATTAGGATTGTATGCGTCCGGAAACACAGACGAGGGCAGAGAGTTCCACCCATACGCTGTCCGCTTTAGAAAAGAAGTTTGGAAACACTAAGTATTGAAAATGTTCGAATTAACTTCCATTGACGTGATAATTAACGGCATTTTCCGTCAGTGTGGCTCTAGAACATTACAACTGGAACAATAATTAAGAAATTTTATCTTCACCGAATAAATTTTCGTAACATTTGCATTTAGTTTGATGGCTTTGTGTACCTTTAGTAAAACTTATTTATAATTGATATGATGTTAACTTGAAAATCTCCGATTGTAATAAATTAAATACAATTTGCTACTAAATAATTTATGTTATTAATTCACAATTTCCTCAAATTCTTCCAAAATTAATAACAAATCGCTTAAAAACGGCTGGTAAAATGTAGACATTTGAAAATTGCCTAAGCTGTACAAGTAGTACGATTACTTGAATACCTTCAGGTGTTGTTTAAAATCTCTATTTTTTTTAACAAACAAAATAAACTTCGCAAAAAATTGCCCCACCTGAAAAACCTTACTACTCTTTTCCCCTTTTCTTGTTTTTTTTTTCCGTAGTGAAATCATCGAATGTTAGGCCAGAGCACGCGCTCACCCAGGGCAGGACGGGAGGGCCAGACTTGTCCTGAGTAAAATCCACGGTGTCCTTCATAGCCCTTTACGTTCCGGGTTCATGTCACAGTAGCTCGTTACTCCCGCCGTCAGGTTTTGGCCTGTTAAGGGGGGCCTGTCGTTGACCCCTTTTCACATGGAACTTGTTCTCGTAAAACATTTGAGTAGCCGTCAGGTAAAAAGGCAAAGGATAAACACAGTTTCCGGAAGGAAGGTATTTTGGTTGAACCAAATATACGAAGTCATAGAAAACGATGAAAATCTTCAACGGCAAACTGATTCCTTCAGAACAGGATATTCTTAATATTAAGTTTATGAAAGTTTTTTAAGAAATCATAAAAGCCCTAATGACAATGATATCTAAAATATTATGGTCTTAAATACGCTTTCTTCATTCACTTATAATAAGCTATTTTATTGGAATCTTAAAAACTGTTATTGAAGAACAACGAAAAAGATTCCATAAATCTACGAATACAATGATATTCGCCTGCATCCGATTCGAATGGAAGCCGACCCCAACATAAATATAGGAATACAAAATCCTAAAGTTACCAAATACTTAATTTTAAAGGCTTGAAATTGAAATTTGAAAAGAGAATAGGTATGATTCAGGAAAATAACTAATATGAGTCAACCCATACTGGCAACCCATTTGAGATGGCACAACAGTTACCTACGAAAACACAGTCTCGGTGACTTGATATCACGCCTAGGATACTGTTGGAGCTATAGACCCACAAGACACTGTACGGCAGTTGATCGCTCAGACACTGCGCCAACCACATTAAAAATAGGGCTAGAATCATATACAAACTAGAATACAAAAATAGAAAACAAAAATATTTTGTTCATGAACAAAATTTAACTATGCTCTAACTGATTAATTACCTGTACCTGTTATAATCTAATCACATTAGAAATAAACAATCACAAAACCTGGGATTGATTATATGTATCTCAGAGATAAAGACGAACCTATATAAGGAAACGTAGTCATATCAGTAGCTTATAGTTTACCTTATTGCACAATCATGGCACAACACAATATCGAAGGAGCCATTGAAAATATATCTGAAAGCCAGATATCATTCATCAAAAGTGTTATCGAAAAAGAAGGTTATAAAGACAATAAAGTTACTGTTGAAACTGTTGGAGGACCGGCTGACAATTTTGGAGCAAACGTAAAAAGAATCGTTATAGAGAGAGAAAATGGGAACCTTACAATTTTTGCTAAAATAGCACCAACGATTGAATTTGTCCGACAAGTATCGAACGTTGCTCTTGCATTCAGGAATGAGCATCTGATGTATACAGAACTCTTGCCAAAGTTTTTGCAGCTGCAGAAAGAAGCAAATATACCAGAAGAAGACCAAATAAAATTCCCAAAATGTTACGGAACGTATCTCGAAGCCCCGAATGAAGTAATCCTGATAGAAGATCTCAAGACTTCAGGTTTTGTTATGAGGGAAAGATTTACATCCCTCTCTGATGAATGTGTGGCCAGTGTATTAAGAAACATTGCTATATTGCATTCTCTTTCTTACGTGCTGAAGACCAAAGAACCCGAGACATTTAATTATTTCAGGGATAATTTGGGGGATGTGATGGGAGCAATGAATGAAGGAACTTATGGAAAAATTGATTTTTTCAGTCATGTTGAAAATCTTAGTCTTAATGTACTGGAGACTAATCCAATACATCAAGAAGTCGTGAGAAAGGCAAAAGTCAGTGAAGGATTAAAAAGTTGTATCAAAATGACTAAATTTGAACATGGCAGTCGGTATTCAGTAATTCAACATGGGGATTGCTGGACAAACAATTTTATGTTCAAGTTTGAGGTTAGTATAATTTCAACCTTTTATACTTTTCATAGTTTTATGTTGTGCAAATATTTTAATAATTCATTCGTCCATCTATCCTACTCTTAATCTTTGTCCTCAAAATTAAATTGACTACTCCACATGTATCTTTTCACTCAAGACACACGTCTTTACCATTTCAATACATTTCCACCCTACCACCTTGTGCAGAATCGGTGGAAAAGTTATGTGGCCTTTTACTAATGACATTTTGAGTTTCAATTTCTTTAATAATATTAAATTTTATTATTTTTAGGGTGAGACCTTGAGGCAGTCAATGTTAATCGACTATCAATTATCTAAGAACTTCAGCCCAGTCTACGATCTCTATTTCTTGTTCTTTCAATGTACGGACCATGAATTGAGGATAAAAAGATTCTACGACTGGTTAGACTACTACCACTCTGAGATTGACAAATCCTTGTCAAATTTTGGACTGAAAGCAAACGACGTTTACCCAAGAGATCAATTGGATGCTGATTTGAAAAGATATGGCAGGATTGGCTTTAGTTTTGCTATTCTCGTATCTGGTTTACTTGTAATCAAACCAGAAGAGGCTGCTCGAATGAAAGATGCGATGCAAAACGAGAGAGCTGATGAAATGATAAACATGGTGGGTGAAATGCACAACGATAGTATAATTCTTTTGAGGAAGAGGCTTATTGGAATTATTGATAGTTTTACTCAATTTGAATTGCTATAAATTACGAGTATTTTGTTGGTTGTTTTAATGTACTGTAAAGATAATTTCATGGATAATTTCATACTCATAATTTAAGATCCTGAACTTGTTAATACAGTTATAATTTTGAAACGTTTTTTTTTATACTGACTGATTTAGAATTACAACCTGTCACTCAAAAAAGATTTTTCTAAATCGATTGTATTACCATTCTCCTATGAAAAACTTTCAATCTTCGTCACTTTCGACAACAGGCCTTTCTTCAAAATGTTTTACCGACTGGATGATAACTAAGTCTTTTTATTATAGACTTAATGTTTTCGATTATGGTTTGTGAATAATTTTAATTACTTATTTTACTATGCGGCAGCGTCCGCTGCATTTTACTTGTGGTCAGCGCAACACGTTTTTTCTTCCATTCTCCCTTATCAGACGACACCGTATCATTTACTCCTTTCTCATTCATGTCATCCCTTACACAATCCATCCATCTTTTCTTAAGCCTTCCCCTACCTCTCCATTCATCAACATTCATACTCATCCTCTCTTAGTCACATGAGTCTCATCCCTCCTCACCTCATGTCCATACCAAGACAGACGACTTCCTTTCAATCGGTAATAATTAATAATAATGCCAGTCCTTTGGGCACGTTCTCTGATGGCAGCGATGCGGAGGAGTACTTCGACGCTTTTTAAGTTTTTTTTTTTATCTTTTGTAAATATTTAGCTAGTAACACTGGTATATTTCTAGATTTAGTTAGTAAATTCCTTTTTTCTTGAACAAACTAGGTAAATAAAATATACATACTTGTTTAGGTAATAGAGAATTTTCTATTTTTTGCTGATGCGTGACTAATACAAGTTTTTATTGATAAATTGTATCTTTTTTATCTCAGTAACTTAGTCATCATTGATTTGTTATTTACTTCTTTTTTTTATCAAGTCTGACGTATGAATCAGTAGATATTCCAAAATGTTCAGTATCACATTGTTCGCAGTGACAGCATTCTTGCTGGTCCGTTTATTAATTTTGTAGTGATTACTTCAGAGTGGTATCATTTAACTTTAAAAGATCCACCGTACTACCTGGTACAGCCAGTGGTAGGGTGGTAGTGGTAGACCCATGTCTACAGCGATTCTAATATTAGAGAGAGGTAAAGAGCTGCCTTGGCTGACCTGGAAATCTATAAACAGACTCCGTACGCAGGTAGGCCGAAGTAAAGAAAATCAGGTGGAATAACATTGATAACTCTGCTCTGGAATGTAAGTGTGGTGCTGCTACAGAAACTATGAGGCACTTATTATCGTGCCCTGCGTGCCCTGCCGACTTTTCGTTATTCATCACTAATAGGTACGTATGTATGGTCAAATTATAATTATATCGTAAAAACAACACATATTGTAGTAAGGAGGGATGAGACTCATGTGACTAAGAGAGTGATGAGTATGAATGTTGATGGACGGAGAGGAAGGGGAAGGCCAAAGAAATGATGGATGGATTGTGTAAGGGATGATATGAATGAAAAAGGAGTAAATGATACGGTGACGTCTGATAGGGGAGAATGGAAGAAAAAAACGTTTTGCGCCGACCCCAAGTAAAATGGGATAAGGGCAGGAAGATGATGAAGAACAAAACATATTAAAAAATGATTGACACCAAAGATAAATAAATTTTTATTTTAGTACAAAAAACAGGTAAAAAAATAAATAAGTATTCAATCTACGGATAGTTAATAAACAGTGTGGAATCAAAATCGTTACTTTATTTGATTTTTTCCCTTTCACCCAGTTTAGAAAGCTCTTACAGCAAACCGAATTCTGTGAAACTGTCAATTAGTCCAACAATTCTGCTCCTAAGACGGACCAAGGTGTCTCCCTCCAGGCCTTGCATTTTCATTTTTTGCATCGCTTCATCTAAACCTTTATCTTTCAAGTCATCCATAATCTCCCCAGCTTCTTTAGAATCTCTCATCAACATATTTGACAATAACAGACAAAGACCAAACATCAATTTTCCGTATCTTTTCATGTCTGCATCTAACTGGTCTTTAGGGTACACAAAGTTGGCTTTCAGACCAAAGTTGGATAAGGAATTATCAAGTTCAGTGTGATAGTAGTCTAGCCAGTCATAGTAGTTCTTATGTCTGGTCTCAAAATCAGTACAATTGAAAATCATGTATAGGATGTCTAAAGCCGGACTGCTGCTCTTCGATGCTTGGTAGTCAATCATTATTGATTCCACTGTATCGCCCTGGAAACAAAAATAAAATATTCTAAGACAAGTGATATCGTTTTAGCAGGTATTTACCATCTTCTGTAGATGCACAAGCTACTATAATTTTTTGAAATAAGTACCTAAATATTCCATATGACCTTGAGTTAAACATACCATAATTACCAGAAAACGTATCTCTTTATAGAATCTTTGAATTAATCCTTTAATCAAAACTGGTAATGACATTGATAAGTTAATTTCTTATCTTCCATATCAAAAAGCGTCACTTCTTATACCTACAACTATAGTACTAATATAATCTTTGACACAAAATAATTACATAATACTTGCCTCAATTTTGAACATCACGTTGTTCGTCCAAGCATCACCTTGTTGAATAATAGAATATCTATTTTCTTCCCTCGATAACTTCGCTGACAGTCTCATAATGTCTACAGCTTTATTTTTAATTATTTTCTTATGATCCTCATCTTCTAAAATTGACATAATTTCATTTTCGAGATGATCTAAATGTTGTACAAATTGTGGCATCTTAGTCATCAGCGACCATGCATCTATCAATGTAGTTTTGAAAAGCTCATAGGTCTCTGGTTCTTTTTTCTTTAAAGCGTAAGAAAGAGAATGAAGTATGGCAAAGTTTCTCAGGAGGCTTTTGACACATGCGTCTGACAGGGATTCAAACTTGTTCAACATGGAGAAACCTGCTTCAGCCAGATCTTCTAAAATGATGACTTCGTTCGGTTCCTCACTTAGCGATCCGTAACATTTCGCAAATCTTAGTTGTTCCTCTTCTGGGACTCCAGCATCTTTTTGTAGCTGAACGAACTTTGGCAGTACCATTGTGTACATAGTGTGCTCGTTGAAGAACATCGAATTTGTGTTCGTAGTCTGCCGAATGATTTCGACCCCAGATGCAATTTTCACAATCAATTTTAAACTTCCATTGTCACCTTCGACGCTGATTCTCCTGATGTTTGCCACGAAATTATCACCTGGCCGGCCAACTGGACTGAAAATCACTTTAGTTACTTGTAATTCTTGTTCTTGAATGACTTTATTGATAAAAGCCAGTTGGTGGTCGTTTATATTTTCAAAATCTCCCTCAAAGCCGTATTGTGCCATGATTGCTTGTGATACTAAGCGCAAATTACTGTCGTATTAAAATTTATAGACAATATGTTTATCTGTATCAGAGTGACGGTGAACACTGTTGGTCGGATTTATTAAGATTAGATAATTTTTATTTGTTGGGCAAGTAGGTATCGACTGACTTAAATAATCACCATGGTAATCGTGTACGAAATAATCAAGTTATAAAAGTATAATTACGTGACACACTCCGATAATACCAAGAACAGTTTGTCAGCTGTGAGTAGTATTTTCGAGAATTGTCAATCAGGCCATTTTTTTCGTACGATTTCATTGACCGTATTAGTCAGTAACACATTTATCAATTTTTACTTTTCAATTTCATCAGCGTTTGTTTAATCTTGTCTGCATGAAGTCTATTAAAATTCTTTTGCAGTATTTAACCTGTGCCTTACAGAAGGGTTACAAAAAGCTTAATTCGTTTACAATATTTTATTACAATACTTAGATCTTATTTTTACAATAAACCAAATTCAGTAAAACTATCAATAAGTCCAATAACCCTTTTCTTGAGACGAACCATAGCACCATCGGGTACTGCGTCCATTTTCATTGCATCTAGCACGTCGCCGATATCTTCACTCTTCCAAGATTCCTTAAACTTGCCAGCTTCCTCAGAATCCTTTGACCAAACGCTAGCTAACATTATACATTGACCAAAAAGTAATTTGCCATATCTTTTCAAGTCTGCGTCCAACTGATCTCTGGGGTAAACAAAGTTGGCTTTTAGACCGAAGTTCGATAGGGAATTGTCTAATTCAGTGTGATAGTAGTCTAGCCAGTTGTAGTAATTTTTAAACCTGACCTCGTGATCAGTACAGTTAAAGATCATGTAGAGAAGATCGACCACTGGGCTGTTGCTCTTCGATACCTGGTAGTCTATCATGATTGATTCTTTTAACTCGTCTCCCTGGGGGTAAAGAAAAATAAATTAATCCCTTTAATTTATAATAATAAATAATATATTTAGCATAAAACTACTATGAATTAAGTGTAGATTTAATTATGAATAGACGCTCTTCAAGGAACTAAGAAATACTAAGCGTGTGAGGGCAACTAGGTGGCAATTATTTCGGAAAAATTTAAATTGTTTGGCATTACATTATTCATTTAGACACCCAAAACTACATATTATTTATAACTTAAAAATATATACTTACTACAAATTTGAACATAATATTGTTTGTCCAAGCATCACCTTGCTGAATAACTGAGTATCTATTATCACCGGTCTTTGCAAACTTTGCTCCCAGTTGAAAGATAGATGTAATTTTATTTCTAAGTATTGTTTTATATTCCTCGTCAAATACTGATATAATGTCATCTTCAAATTGTTGCATGTGACTTATCATTTGATGATCCTCTGCCATTATTATCCATATATCTGTCAATTTATGTTTGAAGAGATCATATGTTTCTGGTTCTTTCTTCTTCAAAGCGTAAGAAAGAGAATGAAGTATGGCGAAGTTCTTTAAAACACTTTTTACGCACTCATCGGAGAGAGACTCAAACTTGTCCAACATCACAAAATCTGATTCAGTAAGGTCTTCTAAAATAATAACTTCGTTAGGAGCTTCAGTTAGAGATCCGTAGCATTTGGCGAATTTTAGTTGTTCTTCTTCTGATACACCAGCGTCTTTCTGAAGCTGTACTAGCTTAGGTAATACCTCTGTATACATAGTGTGTTCATTGCCAAACATATATTCTGTATTAGTCATCTTACGAACCATTTCGAATCCTGGTGCGATTTTGACAATCATCTTCATGTTACCATTTTCACCCTGTATGTCGATCCTCTTAACATTGGCCACAAAATTGTCACCATCCTTCCCAACTCGACTGAATACCACTTTAGTAACTTTTAAGTCTTGTTCTTGAATCACTTTATTAATGAACTCCAGTTGACGCTCATTAATGTTATCAATATCTCCCTCAAAGTGAAATTGTGCCATGGTTTCACGTATATGCACCTAACTAATGAATTATTATGATTGTTCTTTAATTTATAAATGTATTTTTATCTTTATATAGGTAGCGTTGAGGATTTTTGTTTGAGATTAGATAGTCTAGTAATCTAGTGTTTGTTTTTAATGTGAAGTAAAAATAAATGATCAAGAATTGAAATCGGTTTGTTAAGTTATAAAAAGGAATTGCAAGTACTCGGGCTCTAACGCTTTATGTCCTCGGTCTTCGTAATTGAATCTTATTAAAAATACATGAAGTTCTTTTACAAAATTCTAAGGTAAAACACAAGGTCTCCGGTTTTTTGGTGTATTGTAAATGGGGACTTGAATCTTAACCGCTAAATTACTTCTGGCAACAAGGAGGCTATTGCTAATCATTGCAACCGTTACATTAATATTACGTTAGACTTCATTTGTGATGTGACTAATCGTCAATCGGGTTATCTATGTTTTTTTTTTATGAAATTGATATACATATTTAGGTAATTTACTGATTAGACGTGACTAATAATTTTATGTACAGTCAGCCACAAAGAAATCTTCAGTGACCTCAGTGCCAAAGGGGGTGAGTATTTTCTGAAGCTTACCCAAAATCTCGTAACATAGAGTTTGGGGTTGAAACGGCTCGGTCGATATTGAGCAGGTATTATGCACCATCTTACGCCGCGTAAGATGGTGAAAAATACTTTAAAACCAATCCACTAAATTAAAAAAAAATACCTGCTCAATATCGGTCGAGCCGTTTCAACCACAAACTCCATATCACGGGATTATGCCTTAAGAAAGTGGCTGGGACACACTGGATGCGGAAGGCACAGGACAGAGAGGTGCAACCTGGGCCTATGTCCAGCAGTGGAGCAGTGGATGCTATAGGCTGTGTTGACTTACCGGCTTTGCAGATCAAGCGCGCCGGCACTGATTGCAAACCGTGCGAAGTAAAGTTCAATATTATTAACTTTGAATTGTCATAGAATTATTTGCTACTACACATTTTCTTGTTGCTAGAGTGGAGACCACGGACTAGCAAGCGCAGCGTAGGACGTCCACCAACAAAGTGGACAGCCGACCTTATGAAGGTCGCCGGAAGACGCTGGATGCAGGTCGCTTCCAACCGGTACATGTGGAGATCAAAAGAGGAGGCCTATGTTCAGCAGTGGACATCCTATGGCTGAGATGATAATGATGATGATTTTCTTGTACTATGTATAGTAATATAAATATCGTGGTGGTTTCGCTGAGAAGGATACTCCCTAGCGCAACCACTTTAAATCAAATTTTACGTCTAAACTATAAATAGATAAATATTCCACAACTATCGCACAACGCCATCTAGTCCCAAGCTAAGCAGAGCTTGTGTTATGGGTACTAGACAACTGATAAACATACTTACATAATTCTAAATACATACATATTATAGATAAATTACACCCAGACATAGAACAAATGACCGTGCTCATCACACAAACATTTGTCCTGGGTGGGAATCGAACCCACGACCCCCGGCATAGCAGTCAGGGTCACTAACTACTAGACCAACAGGCCTGTCATATATAGGCTATATAGGTAGACTTTTTTTTTAAAGGACTTTAGGACTAGAATTTTATAGACTTTTATAGAATTATTCATGTATCTTATACTTGTTACGTCTAAGGTGGTTCCGCCTGGAAGCATGACATTCGAATTGACATTGATTCGCAATTTGCATTCCTCTGAGTAATAATTAAGTCATTAATTAATCTATTACATAGTTTTGAAGTATTAATAATAATAATAAACCATTTATTTTCAGGTAACAACAACAGGTTCATATGACTTACTTTATATTTATACTTTTGAAATGTCATGCTGAAAAGCAATCTTACCTGAATCGATTATATTCACGATTAACCTATTTAATCAAAAAAATATTGATAATAAACATCGATAAACTCATTGAGGAACGGCCCACGTGAGAAAAACATGCTAACCTTCACGTAGGTAATTGGAATTTAAACAGATAAAGAATAGAAGTTTAGGTAAACCTTATTTTATTTAAGACTTATGCGATTTTTACACGATTAAGCATATTTACGTGGTGAGAGGAGACGGCGAAATAAATGTTTTGACGGTGCTCCGCGCGGAGAGGTGGCGATGACCGGTCGTCCGCGCTGACGCCCCGAAAGAATGTATTGCCATGCATGGGCAACGGGCAATGACTACCGTACAGGCTAATGCAATGTGAGAAAGCTGGGTTATAAAAAAGTGTAGTTATTAAAACAAAAATTTTATTACATTAACTCACATTAAAGCAAATTCAGTAAAACTATCAATAAGTCCAATAACCCTCTTTTTGAAACGAACCATAGTGTCATCAGGCATGGCATCAATTTTCATTACTTCTAATGCGTCTTTCATTGTCTTCTGCCTAGCTTCCTTAAGCTTACTGGCTTCCTTTGCATCCCTAGTCAAAAGATTTGCCAACATCAAAGAAAAACCAAATAGGAAATCAGCGTATCTTTTTAAGTCTGCGTTTAACTGTTCTCTAGGAAACACGGAGCTTGCTTTCAGGCCAAAGTTTGACAAGGACTTGTCTAATTCCGTGTGATAGTAGTCTAACCAGCTGTAGTAGTTCTTAGACCTGGTCTCATGGTCAGTGCAGTTGAAGATCATGTAGAGGAGGTCCACCACAGGACTGTTGTTCTTCGATGCTTGGTAATCTATCATGATTGATTGTATTAACTCGTCTCCCTGAAAACAAAATTTTTGTTAATAGGTAACCTTATACTTGAAGTTGTAAATAGTGTAGTTCATCTAGTGCAAAAATCTTTCAATTTTTTTAAACAAAGTAAAACTTCTCATAGTATCTATAAAATCATTAATAACTGTGTTTTTATTAATATCCTCGTTGAATGTGTAATAGAGATGTCTAAGACACCTCTTAATTTAATATCGTAAGAACAAAAAAAAAACATGGATCAACTAATAAATTAATATTTATAATAAAATACTTACCTCAAATTTAAACATAATATTATTTGTCCAAGCATCGCCTTGTTGAATAACTGAATATCTGTTATCAACGGTCTTGGAGAAGTGCACTGCCCATTTTGGGATATCCGTAATTTTATCCTTTAGAACTTTTTTATGGGTTTCATCGTCAAACACGGATGCAATTTGTTTTTGTAACATTTGCATAATACCCAACATTTCTTCGTTTTCAGCAATGAGTGCCCATCCATCTGTAAGTTTACTTTTGAAGAGCTCATAAGTCTCCGGTTCTGTATTCTTCAGTACAAAACAAAGAGAATGAAGCAAAGCAAAATTTTTCAAGATGCTTTTAACGCATTCGTTTGACAGAGACTCAAACTTGTTCATCATGACGAAGTCTAGCTCCTTCAGGTCTTCTAAAATGACAAGCTCGTTTGGAATTTCATTCAGGGATCCATAGCATTTCGCGAACTTTAGTTGCTCCTCTTCTGGCACTCCAGCGTCTTTCTGCAGCTGCACTAATTTAGGTAGTACCTCCATATACATGGTCTGTTCGTTTCTGAACATTAATGCAGTGTTCGTCATTTTACGGACCACTTCGACAGGAGATGCGACTTTGACAATCATTTTCATGCTTCCATTTTTACCTTCTATACTGATCCTCTTTACATTTGCCATGAAATTGTCGCCTGCCTCTCCAACTGGATTGAAAATCACTTTTGTTACTTGTAAATCTTGTTCTTGAATCACTTTATTAATGAATTCTAGTTGTCGTGGACTAATATCATCGTAAGCACCTTCAAAATTGTACAGTGCCATGATTGCAGTGTAGTACTAGCTACTGGCGAACGCTTTACTTTTTTATTTATAGAGAGCATTTTATCTGTTTCCTGTTTTCATTGTTTAGAGTTTGTATTTTGAGATTAGATATTGATTCTGTAATCTTAATACTTCCTTCGTCCGGATCTCTAAGCGATCAAAAAGTACGGTAAAAACGATAAGACAGCTTTGTAGTTTGAACTATCATGCTGACAATTGTATTAATATAATTACCTTCCCTTTTCCATTCATACCAATAGAGAAATATTATCTACTCGGTCATTCAACAAAAACAACAAGCAAGGAAGAGATTTCGCATCCTCTTTTCCACCCTTGGGTGCAATCCCGTGATTTATAAATGCTGCCTGCCTTACCTTCATGTTTATTGTTTTATCCCCGACCAGAGTTATTGTCGACTTGGTTATATTATTTTGTACAAAATGCGTGACTGTCTCATTGTCTATGTAGTCGCAATCGCGGTTGCTGATCATGATGTAGGTACCGGTTTCTTTTCGTAGTTCGGGCAAACTTTTAGCGGGGTTTTCACTAGGCATTTAACAGTATAGGCCACTGTTGTTGGCAATAAACTTATTTTCTATAACATGAGACTAAATGTGTAGTTTAAGATAAAGACCTGTGTAACGTTTGAAAATTACAGGCGTGACGTTCCGGTGTCGCAAGACAAAAATGAAGATATAGTTTTCCCCTAACTCTTTATTCTTTTATGCCAATATTGAAACAGTCTCTGAATAAAAATATAGTAAAGTCCCATTGGCCTTTTCCTTGACGATAAATAAAAATATTTTATTTCGTACCTGTGTCGTCAGTAATCCGGACAAAGACCGGGGGCAGTCTCCAGGGTGATGCCCGAATCATATCAGAGGAAACTCTTTAGAGAGTTACTTGCTTACCTTGTTCTTTTTTGTTGAATCCGTTGTTTCTATGACTATTTTGATTTTTATCTTTTATGCTTTGGTAGCTAATTATAATTATTATCGTGGGTCTTTTTTTTGCCCAGTTAACAGCATTTGTGACGAATATAGCTTTAGTGACATACTGCGTCTATGACAACAAGCGTAAGTAACCAATGCATAACATGACGTGATGCGTAAGAATGGCGTTTGTTGAGGTATTCCACTTAGGGCACCTGGCACCTGCGAAAAATTTTGACAAGAGTCTTATGTCGAATAGATAAGGTACCAGTAGCCCAGGTGCCATTGTCAGCAGGAGCCCTAAGTGGAATACCTCCGTTTGTTGAGTAGCAGCGTGTAATCCTTTTTAGTACACGTCTGCATCGTACAAGATTTTTAACCCCCGACGGAAAAAGAGGGACAGACAGACAGACACGTCAAACTTATAAGTTTGACGTGTCTGTCTGTCTGTCGAACGGATGAAGCGATTTCAATTTAGCTTTTTTTTATGAAAGGTGACTTACCTGCGAGTGTTCTTAGACATTTTTGATGAAAATCGGTTGAGCCGTTTAGAAGTTATGGAGGTGAAAGTGGGGAAAGGTAATCGAGGGTCTGCAAATATACACGAGTTGGGTATCAAATGAAAGCGTACTGAAAGGGAATATTGATGACTTAATTGGGAGTACTCTTAACAACATAAAATGATATAAGTGTGTACCTATAAAATATTTAAAAAAAAAAAAACCCCAGACACAAATCCAAGTTCCCTTTAAAAAGTAAAAAATAATAAAATATACGTCGCGTTGGGGGACTGCAAAAAAACAGGAGATGAAAATAAATTTGGAGCAGCCCCCAACGCGACGTATTTTTTATTATTTTTTACTTTTTAAAGGGAACTTGGTTTTAGTGACGCGGGTTTTTTAAATTTTAATTCTTATTTAAATTCTGAAGTACTACTGAAGTATTTGCTACGCTGTTTCCACTCCTGGGATCCAGGCTGTCATTCTTTGATGGTCACGTAAGCCTAGTGCAAAACGGCGGCGATACGCGGAGACCTCTCGCGCCCGGCATTGGTTTCGGCCATGCTGCGGAGCGAGACGGAGTGGGAAGCGGTCGCCACCTTCTGTGAAGCAGTAATGCTCGAGAAGGAGGTGGCGCGCCGCGAGAGAGAGAGGACAGCGTCCTCCCTCCGCCCCAACCGCAGTGGTGTACGCCCACGGCGTCGGACGTCGCAAGATCGAGACGATCTCCGGCCACCGTAGGCGCGAGCATGCGGACAGCGAGTAAAGGGCAACTCGCTGTCGGACGATAGACCATGCCCGAGTCGACGGCGCGTCGTGTTCCACGCGCGCTACAAAACATATTTTTTCAGTAAGTAACAATAATATTTACCAATTTTCTACACAAAATAAAGATTCTAATATAAAACGAAAACTATGAGATGGCTGGACTATAATCAAATACTATACCCTAGAGTCCAATGCGTCGTCCGATCGACAAACTTAACTTTTCCTTCCACAAAGTGATTGCCATGCCAAAAACAACTTTAATGCGGTGTGATAAGGCACACCCTATTTTATCACAGTAGAAAAGGTGTCTTATGTATTGCGTGATGAAGGTGCATCGCACATATAAAAGGTATCGTAAAAGTAGAGTGACCAGGTTTGCGGGTTTGTCCCTGAGGAGTTAGGTTAGTAGTACACCCATATTGCGGCAGTTATTTTTAAGTCCCAAGTACTAGAGGGCGAGACTATCATAAAATGTGTAGCATTAAATGGTGGCAGCTACTGAAAACATCTTTATCGAAACACCCGAGCAGCCTCTCGAGGAAATTATTAATATCGCTACAAGCGTGATGTTTTAAATACACTATTCTTCGTCTTGTTTACAAGTCCTTACTTTTCTTTTTACGTGGTAAAATCATCAAATAAGTCCTCCCACCCCGGGCAGGGCAAGAGGGACTGTCAGACTTGTATTAACTAAAATCCACGGTGTCCTTCAATAGCCCTGTATGTTCCGGGGTCACGGTGATGGTATAAGTCCCGCGACCCCGGCACGAGTCCTTACTTGGGTGAAAAACGAAAAAACATGTCGTAGTGCATTGGCATAACTTTGTTTATTCTCGGTATAATACAGATATAATTGGTCGTGTTCTGAAAGATTATTTCAGGTGAGATAATTGTCATTCAAAAAATAAATAATAAAAGTTCTTTAGTGACTCCACAGATGTCGCTTATATATTTTTTGTTGTCAGCTTAATTATTTCGCGTTATATCTTTACTTATACCACACTACCTTTGATCTCGATGTTTTTTTTTCAAATTGTTAATTCACAACAAAGAATATATTTACAGGAAATCCCACTTTTTCCATAAAAACAATGGTCACCCTACATAAGACTATTTGAGTTACGTCTTTGCAGGCATTATGTTCACATACAGTTGTTTGGGGAACGGTGTTGACCTATAAAATATCCCGGACTTACATCGTTTATGGACACCTTACACACATTACTTTTAGTTTAATGCTTCAGATACACACCTTTGTGGTAACTTCTCATTTCCCAGAATTCCAGCAGTGTTTCTAAGAACGGGGCGAGACGGAATGGGAAGCGGTCGCTTCCTTTTGCGAAGGAGTCATGCTCGCGAAGGAGGAGGCGGGCTCGTGAGGGAGAGCACAGCGTCCTCCCTCCATCCCAGCCGCCAGACGGACGTCGGCAGACGATCTCCGGCCATCGTAGGCGCGGGCATGCGGGCGACGATTAATGGGCGACTCGCCGGCCGACTGTTAGTCAGAAGCTCGAAAGTCTAACAACCAGACATAGCGCGGACTATCGTATTACCCAGCTTCTGGTTTGTGGAGGTCAGACAAGCAGTCGCTCCATGTTAAATACGGATGTTCAACTGCATCTGGTTCGACTGGAAATCAACCCAACATAGTTGGGAATGCCTGGGTAGATAGAATAGAATAGAAGAATAGAATATTCCATAACTATCATACAACGCCATCTAGTCCCAAGCTAAGCAGAGCTTGTTTTATGGGTACTAGACAGCTGATAAACATACTTATATATTTCTAAATACATACATAATACAGATAAATTATACCCAGACAGAACAAATGATCATGCTCATCACACAAACATTTGTCCTGGATGGAAATCGAACCCACGACCCCCGGCATAGCAGTCAGGGTCACTAACCACTAGACCAACAGGCCAGTCAAACCATCATGCCGTAGTACATATTAGAGGGGCGCAAAACATTTTTTTTTTCTCGAAATAAAATGGTGAGAATTCTTTCTGATAAATCAACAGCCAGTTCTGAGGGAAACAAGTGAACGAAATCACAAAATCGTCTCAAATGAAATTTCTTACTTCGAGGCATATAACATACTCGAACATTTTTAAACAACATCAAAATAAATCCAACTTTATTCACCCACAAATAGAGTAGAATTTTCTTTAATGATGGAGCGAGGGATTTTGCCTGAAACTTTCACGCGTAAGATGTATTCGAGAGAGCAAATTGTGGCCCAAATATAGTGTAAAAGAAGTATCTTCGGGTACAAGTGACAAAACTAGGAATAGAATACTGAAAATGTAAAAATATGGCAATAATATTTTAGATATTTAGAACCAATTTTTATTTGAATAGAGTGTTTAGTTTATGGAATAATGGAATGGAATAAAATACATGGAGCAGATTAATCAATAATAACAAAACAATCTCGGCGTGAGCATGCGGACGACGAGCATTGGGGACTCGACGTCTGATAATGGACCATTCCCGAGTCGACTGTGCGTTGTGACCCGCGCGCGCCTCAAAAAGCTAGCACTAATCTTACGGGCCCCCTTTTAGGAGGCCGAAGCCTGCCGGGGTCGCGGAACTGTCTCATCGGGTAACCGTGACACTAGAACGTAAAGAGCTATTGAAGCATCACCACAAGTCTGACAGCCCCTCCCCACCCACCCAAGGAGGACTCATTAAAATTTGATAATTATACCACGATCAAAAAAGTATAGACTAAATGTTTGACAAGCGTGCACTCCAACTATTACCTAACCAGTGGTGACGTAACATGCACTGACCTAGGTTAACAATTATATAGCGAATAGCGAACTCAACCACCCGAAACCCTAATGTTGTATGCGCTTGACTGTCGGGCCACGACATCAGCGGATAGCTGAGTTGACAGCGATTTGATAGGTTTAATGTAACCAGTAAGCAATCAAACGAATGAACGGTGGTGGGCATCTTCGTAGAGTTACCTTCATAAATACAGAGTACGGAATTACAAATATGATATTATTATTCTTTAATAATTATTTAAAACTATAAATACGAAAGTAATTTTGTTTATTAACTGTTCATGACTAAACTTCTGAATATTGTACCGAAAAAAAGTACTCTTAAGCCTCATTTAGACGAAGCAACAACTCGCACGCAACAACAGAATTGATTGTCCCTCAACAGCCCGAAATGTAACGTAAGTCGCATGAAGTTTCTTCCATCGTCTACATGAGGCTTTACGGTCATAATCGCCTCTTGTTCGACCTGAATTGATTGACATTGTATAAATTAATGTGAGTAAAGCCGCGGGCAAAAGCTGGGCAAAGTATTACTATTAAAACAAATAACATTAAGAACCATGAATGGAAACCAGCCAATACTTATGGTTTTCACATGGATTCAGCTTCACAGCGATTAGTGGTCACCGTCAATAAAATCATGGCATATTAGCATATTCGCATCGTATATTATAAGTTTACAATCTCACAGCAAATAGAATCCAAAATAACATTATGTTAACAATATTGACAATTATACTATTTAGTTTCATTCACATCGGTATTTCGTGTCTGTCTGTTATTCCTAGTTGATTTCTTAGAGGTTTGGGAGTAATAGGAACACAGCGGATAGTTCCTCGCTGCCCCGGTCACAAGGAAGGTTAGTTGTGTCTATGTCTTCTAATTTCGCGGATAACTTTGATTGCGCGATGTAGAACTTTTAGATCCTCCGTCGTTGCATAGATGGCGCTAGTGTACTTTTTGCTGAGGCAATTTACGTTACATAGTTATGTCCTGGAAGAACTTAAAATAGGATACTATCATGTTTAAAAACTTATATTTCAAAGTTCGGAAAATGTTGTAAAGCAGATTTTTGTTGGACAACGGATATAAATATTCCTATCGCCAGTTTAGGAGCTCCACACTATCATTTCGGTCTCGCGTCACTTACCGGTCGTGTCTGCGCTAACTCTCACTGGAACATTACAGCTGAAATAGTTAAACACATCAGTTTGATGTTAAAAAGGTCACGAGAAATGGTTCATATCACTTAGCTTAATCAGACATTAATTTTAAAGCAATTATGTTACAAAGTTCGCTCATCATGGTCGCGGGACTTATCCCATCACCGTGACCCCGGAACATAAAGGGGTATTGAAGGACACCGTGGATTTTAGTCAGTACAAGTCTGACAGTCCCTCCCGCCCTGGCCGGGGTGGTAGGACTCAGTTGATGATATGACATGTTACCAAGTAAAAAAAAAATTCACTCATCATCTATTCTGCCTAGCGTTTTCCCAAATATAATGGGGTCGGCCTCCAGTCGAACCAGATGCAGCTGGATATCAGTATTTTACATGGAGCGACTGCCTGTCGGACCTCCACAACCTAGTAACTGGGTTATACGTAACCCCAAGATAAGACTGGTTGTCAAACTTTCGAGTTTCTGACTAACAGTTACGACTGTCAAAGATCTAAAAATAACAGTCGTGACCAATGAATGGCTTTACGTGCTTTCCGAAAGACTTTAAAGTTTCTGACCTAACAGTAACAAAGATCTACAAATGACAGTCGGGACCAACAGCTTTACCTGCTTTCCGAGGCATGGAAGTAACTCGATATGACAGGTGGTCAACCATCCACAGACTAACATCGGCAAGCGCGGTGTAAGCCACACCGAAAGATCGGCCTGTGCGGCTGTAATTATTAAGCCACGAGCTCCTAATGTTGCCAAGTCCACTGACGTTAAAAAAAAAGAGTTTGATAAAAAAAGGATCCGAATCGTCCTGTCGACGAAAAGTCAAAGGTGAAAGAATCTATCGATGAACCGGGCATAAATGAATCGTCGTGTCGGCGAAAAGTCCAAAGGTGAAAAAGTCTCTTATCAGTAAAACGGCCATAAGTGAATCGTCCTGTCGACGAAACGTCCAATGATGAACCGATCGTCGGTGAATCGTTGCAGAATCTAAAAAAAGTCTCGATATGTAAATCTTTTATCTAAAGTTACCAAACTGAATAAAATAATACAAATATTTCAGTCCTCTTCGTTATTCTTTAACAAGAAGATTTCTCTTGAGAACTATTGACTGGCTGGACAATAAACTTGTTTCTTACATTGTTGTTTTTACATTTCTAATTGTACTTCAGTTGTGATCTCTTTGACTTTATTCAGAGATCAACTAGTTTATTATTTGATTTTGTACTTCTTTGTCTTGTCTGGTAAATCTTAATTTTTCTCTTTTATTTGACATGCACGCTTTGATTTGTTGTTTTAATATTATTATTCTTGGTCTCAATCTAGTAAGACAATCAAGTCTATCTCAGGTGTTACTAGACCTCATCTTTCTTACTATAGTTTGAGCCAGTGATAAGTGTGGAATAAAATGCGTTGACCCCCGTGTACCAATGTATTCCAATATTTCAAAACCATTCGAAAAAATGTAAAAAAAGTGTCGTAACCCAATCAAATAAACGAATCGTGGTAAGAGGCGACCGTGACCTTACATTTTATATTTGAAATCCGAACCATGGTTTAATGGAATTCTAACGATGCGTTATTAGGATCAATGACCTTTATTCCAGACTTATCTGGCGGGGACTATAGATCTCACCCAGGAGGAACTTTAACTCCTGCGCATCGACGGAACAAACTAAGGACTGTTCGGCGCCGGACTCCGACATGGTGGTGATCTCGAGCCTCCTCCTCCTCGCTACCTGGCGAGGCCTGCTGTCTATAGCCAGTGTGATGGCTCAGCCGCCTAACAGTCACTATAAATTTCAGGTAGCCTGTGGCATAATTTCAAAAGGTGGACCGCTATATGGTACTGTAGAGATAACTTCAGACAGTGTTAAAAGCAGTGGCTAGATCAAGCCGCTCAAATGATTTTTGAAATATTAAAAAAAAGCGAAGACTAGCATTATCAATTATTTTTATTTAATTGTCTAATACGCTCCAGAAAACAATTGTAAAGTGTGCGTGTCATTGCATTAATTGAATCAATCCTATGTAAAACTAATATTCGTTTTTAATGAACATATATTCTATCGCACGACGTCCATACAGTCCAATGAATTCCTTACCACCTCCTTCATCCATACATCTTTCTTTACTCTTATAACCAAGCAAATTCATATTATAACGCTTCTTCAACATTATTGTCCTTGTTACTCTGAATCACATGTCCATAAATGGCAACCGATTAAAACATTTACAACTGAACTTTTTAGTAAAAAAATTAATTAATTTTTTTTTTGGAAAAAACCTCTAAGCTATATTTGTTTTCGAATTATTAAACTGTAAAGTACAACAAGAAATAAAATGTAAAAATAATCATGTAATGTAAAAACAAAAATGGTTGATTAACCACTTATTACCACATTATTACACGCCTACTTAACCCTGTAAATGCGAGCTGTTGGCACGCGTCACCCCATCACAAATATTACCCCCAATACCCCAAACTAATTGGAATAAAACCAACCCGTGTGAAACGTTCGTTTTAAAATCCATGAAAATTAAAAATAATTATAGATATTATTTGGATCACTAAACAGTTTTATGCAAACGAATATACCTACGTATACACTTAACATAATCAGCCTATGATTCCCACTGCTGGGACACAGATCTCCTATCAATGGTTTTAATCCAGGTATAAGGGATGTGGGCACGCAAAACTCAAGATTGGTGCCCTGAAACAGCGACGCAGGGCCGCGGTCGACCTCGAAGGAGATGGCGGGACGAGCTGGATGTCTTCCTTGAGAATTGGAAAGAGGTGGCGCAAAATCGTGAACATTGGAAGGAATGGAGGGAGGCCTTTGCCCAGCAGTGGGACAGTTCAGGCTAATAATAATAATAAAAAAAGGGCTGTAGTCAACCAGGCAGACCCAGTACGGATTGGTAGATGTAACATGTCTTTTGAATTTTGTCCTTTCCTTAATTTAAACGGAAAAACAACGGTTTCCGATAAAAGTATTTCTATATTTATTATATTATAGTTTTGTAGACAGTCGTTAATCTTTTTTATTTAAGTTATCAAGCCACAGATTACCGTAAATTTTGCACAATAATTATTACGTTGTGTAATACCTCTGAAGATCGACAAATTATAATCTTTATTACTGTGATAAAATTGAAACGGAAATGCCTGTACGGATAATAATTTATTTGTTTGTCTGTTACGTTATCAAATTATCTTTTAACAATCAGGTACTTAAATTAGATTTATAAAGACTAGACTGAGTCGCGAACACAACTAGTACATCCATAATTCCACTTTAATTTCATCGAAACGATTGTTTGTCTGGGCGCCTCAAATTTTGATGACAGTTTGCAATTTATTACTGCGTTACTGCTAAGATAAATACAAAGTGGTTAAGTTTAGTATATTGTGAAAGAAACAACACCCTTCGTCTTATCCCAAGAAGATAAACATCTTTTGAACACTTGTCTAAAAAAGGGTAACTGCAAAACGACCCATAATTCAACGTGAAATGCGGTTTGGACATAGACAGTATTTTTAGATAAGTGTTCAAACAATGTTTGTCTTTCTTGAAGACGGTATGTATTATTTGTTGCACCTGGAATGATTGTTATGACAGTAGACATCGCAAGGATATGCATATAATATATTATCTAGAATTAGGGTAGGATATTTTACATTCCGACAGCACGTTCCTTTGGTACAGTTTCTGACCCACATTCACACTAAGATAGACAAAAGGCAATAGACAAATCTTTATTATGAACTTTACAAGTGCATCTTTCAGGTGACTCTCTGGACTTCAGACTAGTAAGTTACTATATTCTGTACCCTTAGCACGAGTTTTCAGTATTTGAGACGTAAAGTAAACTGGAACTTTGACAATTTCAAATTGACAATTTTCAAGGAAAAAATTAGTTCTTTCTTCGCACACCAGAGACGCCGTTCCATTTTTTCATACAAGAAACGCTGTAAATACTGGAAAGACGCTGTAAAGTAAAAGAGTGAAAAGTCGTGCTAAGGGTACAGAAAGGTCAGTTTACATAAATATATTATTTCATTTTACCGTGTAACTATCATGATCAAAATTCAACAAATTTCCTATTTTAAAATCCAATGGTACCTTATGTACGAGTAAGAATGAAATCAGTATGAACAGTAACTCTTCAAAAATTTCAATAAAACACTTAACCCTCCGAATGGCAACGCAGTGGCAATTGGCACGCGCCACCCCATTCCTCAAGTTCTCACAGGGAATTCTTCGCACCGGAAACGATTCCGTGTGAACCGCAAACGACTTTTATCTTATAAGGATCGTTAGATATTCGTGAGATAGGTACGTGAAATCTGAATTGTATTATATTTATTTTTGTGATCGTATACAAGGATAACTGTTACTATTCTTTGAATACATTTAAATAATGATTGAAAGAATAGTTTTTCTTTGATTTTTTAAATTTTTCTCAAGTATTGAGGCGTGCTATAATTTATAATTATTAGGAACAGATAATTAGGTAAATGTGATAATATCTGTTTTTTTTGTACTAACTTGTTAAGAATAACTGATGAAACCACGAATGAACTTTTTAATATAGTTGAACAATTTTTTAGTCTTAATTATTTATGTAATATAATATGTATTTATTTACATTTTAATTAAAAAAACAGACAAAAATAATATGTCAAAAATTCCCACGCGCCCCCTAAATTCCCATCGAGATTTGTTTCCGATGGGAATTGTAGAGCTATTCTGTAACGTTCACGAGCTCACGTCACCCAACAAACTCATTTGTTTTAAAGTCATCGCAGATACCATCTTCTTACAGACAAGACTAATGTCTCGTTGATAATTCGAGATGAATTTTTATTTCATACCATATTATGTATAACGCATTTGAATCGGAAACCCAATGAAACAAACAAAACAACCGTTAATACATACTTGTACATTAACTACAGAGATCACTTAACCCTGCTAATGCGATCCATTGACACGCATCACCCCTATTTCCTATTGACGTGACAACCAACATCGTTCTTGTCTCGTCATCGTCTCGTGTGAAATCTCAACGTAATTTAACGAACAAGTCCTATTAGAATTGAAAATGAAATACACACATGTGTGCATCTATTTTTTAAGCTTTTTTATGAGCCCATTGAAGTCTTTGTGAAGTAAAATGTTTTAATTATTAAATGTGAGAGATTCATTGGGAAATGCCAAATGATGACTATTAAGGTTATAATTTGACCCCAATTAAACATATTTTTTTTTAAGTCTGTAGTCCACGTAACCCTGCAGCCACGATCTATTGGCACGCGCCACCCCAATTTCCCATTGACGGGGCGAAGGGACCCAATTTGTTCTTGTGTGAAATGTTAACGGAATTTTAACGAGTATTCAGTATATCATTACATCATGTGAACAAATTAAAAAAGGCAATGAAAGCGATATTAGAAGAATAAGGGAGTTGTATATTTTTTCGTTTTCAGTTTAGAAGATCCTGAATGTAACTTTAAAAACTTTAATGTTTGGATGAAATAAAGATATAAGAATTTACATACTTACTAATAGTAACTTAAAAATAGTGTAAAAAAAATCTTGCTGGTTTTAAAAGTTAGTCACATTCATTAACTGTTTTAAAAATACATTTTCACTATGACTTTCGTTTTCAAATTTTATGAATGACGAGATCGTAATCATAGCGTACCTAATTACCTCTGAATGAATAGGTATTATACTTTTTATTCTAACATTCATTATGAGTTGCAGTTTACAAATATTCATGACTGTTGGCACGCGCCACACCAAATTCCCACCAAAGGTGACATAACGTTCATGTGAGAATTAAAATCATGGCGTGTGAATTTTCAACGGATTTTAAAGCATGAGAACCGTGTTGGTTTAGCGGTTCCAAACAAAACTACTGAGTATGAGATCTATCGATTGTCTAGTAAAGTATTTTGATTTTCTTTCTGGTTTTTTTGTAGCTGCCCAAAATATGGATGGTGTGCGGTATACAGGGTGTTTCTTTTAAATTGGTCAAAAGGGAGATATCTGCATCCATAAGAGATACGGGAAAACTTTCTTAGGAACCTTTAGCTCTTTTATGATACTAATAATTTTGGTGTTTATATTTTTTGGTCAAGTGTGAGCTGTCCACAGAAATGAGTGAACATTTTTTTTAATGCCGTTCGACTCTGTTTCATGTAAGGATCATTTCATTATATTGGAAGAAAAAAATCGGGACGGCGGAATTTGGTCAAATTTAGCAAAATATTTTTTCATACAAATTGTATGAACGAAATAAAATACCAATTTTTTTATAATGCAGTTTGACTTATTTTCTTTAAGTAAGGATGAGATAATTGTATGGACAGAAAAATATCTGAAAAGTAGAAGTTGGTCAAAAGTAGAGTAATGTTTCTTCCAACAGCATAAAGTCGTATTAATAGTGTCAGTATTTCATAAGATTTCACTCACTTCTGTTGCCCAGACATTTTCCTTCCCATACAATGAAATGGTATTTACAAGACACTAAATCACATGGCATCATAAAAAAAATTGGGAATTTTGTGGACAGCTCACACTTGACCAAAAAAATAAAAACGCCAAAATTTTCAGTATCAAAAAAGAGCTAAAGGTTCCGAACAAAGTTTTCCCGAATCTCTTATGGATGCAGATTTCCCCCTTTTGGCCAATTTAATAGTAACACTCTGTATAGCTCAGCATATTACTTCAAAAAATTCACACGCTTCCCCCCAGTTCCCATTGTAACCTGTTTCCGATGAGAATAAAAGTGGTATTGTGTGAATTTTTAACGGATTTTACATTTAAGTTCACTTTCATTATTTTCGTAACATTTTTGGATTATTTTGAAATCTTTATAATAATAATATTCCCCAACTATCACACAACGCCATCTAGTCCCAAGCTAAGCAGAGCGTGTTATGGGTATTAGACAACTGATAAATATTTAAATTCTATTCCAAATACATACATGTTATAGATAAATTACACCCAGACACAGAAAATGATCATGGTCATCACACAAACATTTGTCCTGTGTGGTCACTAACCACTAGACCAACAGGCCAGTGAGATTTTTGTTTTTTTTATAAATTCAGGAATACCTTAACTATTAAATCGTATTATATATTTGTAACCTCAATTAACCACACAAAGCAAACATGTACGTTTGTTTACTATAAGAGCCACTTAACCCTGCAAATGCGATCTATTGGCACGCGCCACCCCAATTTCCCATTGACGGGGCGAAGGGGACATATTGTTCCTGTGAGAACGAAATTGAACGTGAATTGTTAACGGAATTTAAACGTCGAATGTTTTATTGAATCGCGTAAAATACTCGTATAATGGTTTTCTCCAGAAAACTTTTTATTTTATATATTTATGTATTTTTAAATAATAAAAATACAGATACATAATATATTTTTTTACGAATAACGTATCCAATTATTTAATACTTAAAATTCAACCATGATATTTATTTTGCAATTAAATGGCGAGCAAGATCGTAACTAATAAGCCATTATCGTCAATTACAAAAATTAGAGTCAATTATTGGAACGCATTTGTAAAGCCACTTGCCCTTTTTATTGCAGTAGGAAACTGCGACCTTTGGTGGTATTGTGTGAAATTCCAACGGACTTCAACGAATGGACCCCTATTGTAATCACCCCGGAGGATTTAAATAGGGTGGGAAAGTAAAAAAATATTAAAAGAATCTTACGCCCTACTATAAATTAATGAATATTAAACCAATATCTCAGCTTAAGTACTTAAAAAAATACGGCTACAAGGATTGTTAATAAAAAACTGCCAGCAAAAACTATTAGTGAAATCAAAATTAGTAATTAAAACAACAAAATTTTGCTATCTCATAATTTAAGTCTCGAAAGGTGCATTCACACACATCAGTCACGTCACGTCACCGACTACGGTTCGGTGACGGTTTGTCTAGTCACCAGTTACCGTCACGTCGTTTGTCAGTCACGTCTCCGATTTGGCTGAATCATTGAACACATACAAAGACTGAACTGAGACGTCACGTTCCCGGGTTTATGGATAAAAGAATGAAACTAGTATGGACATATTAATTGACGTCATGGCTGACCGGTGACGTGACTGATAGATCATCCGGTGATTGACGTGTGGGAACAAAGTCATACTAAGAGTATTAAAACCTTTTTTTTTTAAACCTGCCTGGTGATGTGACGTGACGGTGACTAATGAGTGTGAATGCACCTTTAAGGAGGGCAAAGCCGAGAATTAAAATAATCTACTTATTTCATCATTGCGTCAGTACGCAGTGCAGTAAAATAAATCAATAACAAAATGAGTAAAGCTTGTTTTTGATAATATTTTAAGCACCTGAAATATTCAACTGATTAGATACTAAATATTTAAAAAAATCATAATCAGTTGCAATTTATAATTTTAATGACCGTTGGCACGCGCCACCTCAAATTCCCACCTAATGCGACGGCGATATTGTATCGTTCCTGTGTGAACTTGGATTGTATCGTGTGAATTGTCAACATGGTGACCTGTAGCACAGGTTTTTCAGGCACCAAAGGTAGTTTTTTTATGAACTATGACAAAACTGCCAAGTGTATAAAAAGAGAACCTTTTCTGATGATTTTATTTTTATTAACGAAGTTTATGAAGCGTGTACAGGTATACCGAACAGCATTTTACGCACACTTTCAAGTACTTCATACACAAAAGTAAATGCTTAAAAGTTGAAAAAATTATGAAAAGGTGTTACCTGATTTAAAAGAACAACGCTTATCCCGTCAGATATTGAAATAGGGAGGGAAAGTAAGAAGGTCACAAATCACAATTTGCCCAATAAAAAAAAACTTTCAATACCAATAAAATATTATAATTAATGAATTATAGCAAGCTAGAATGATGTTTGATAAAATAATAACAGGATATTTTATTGATTTAAAAAATCCTAATATTAAAAAATCATAATGATTTGCACTTTTAAGCTTATTATTCATATTTTATGATTTGATTATGATAAACTAGATTAGTATTACAGGATATAACTGCCGAGTTCTAATCTTTGTATTACCTAGTCGTAGGCAGATAATATTATCATCATCAGCCTATAATGTTCCCACTGCTGGGACACAGGCCTCCTCTCTGAGAGAGGGAGTGGGCCATAATCCACCACGCGGGCCCAGTGCGGATTGGTAGATGTCACATACCTTCGAATTTTTGGTTCTAGGACATGCCGGTTTCCTCACGATGTTTTCCTTCACCGTTTTGAGAGCAGCGGTGATGAAATAAATTACACAAAGTAATACGCCTGGCGGGGTTCGAACCTACGACCTACAACTCGTAAGTCGGGACCGATACCACTGGGCCACCACTGCTCAGATAATATTATAATTATGATTAATTATATATCTAGGAATATAGGCTATAAATTATAATAATCTGTTGAATTAATAGCACTTAATGGCTCTACTATTCATTACTATAGTTTATATCAGTTCCACAAATTGTCATAATTTCCAAACAAACATTTAAATTACGATGATAAAGCAAAAAGTCCCCACAGTTACTCAGGCACGAAAGAGGAGGTGGGATGTGTCAGGGAGAGGACGTCCTCCACCTCACACCCCAGCCACCGCGTGAGACACCTAGGGCATCTGAAATCATGACGCGATGAAACGGCGAGTAATACGTAGCTCGCCATCACATCAAGGACCAGATCTCAGTCAACGGAGCTTGTTCCACACGCGCCTCCAAGATCTGTCAGCAAAATGACACGAATTTTCTGAGAAAAACTGTACATATACAAGCTAAATTAATAATCAGATGAATCGAATAGTCAAATTGACACAAAATCCTAAACATCAATTTCCCAAAACCTTTTAACCCTGCGAACGCGACAGGACAATATGGGACACGTGCGGCCCAAATTTCCCAGTGCGCAATGCCTTTCTACTGAGAACTGTCAGATTCACGTGTGAACAATCAACGGACTTTTAGTTCGGTACAATTATCGTGGGACCAGAATAGGGATGATTTAATTAAACACAGGTAAGGTCAGACACTTTTTTCGTAATTTAATAGTATTAGCTTCATCTTTTTTTTGTTATTTTTATAAATATCTGCTATTCGTCTTAGTAGATATTTAAAATAATAAGAAAATAAAGGAAAATATTATAAATATAGTTTCAATTTAATCGATTTATCACATTAATAAAAAAACTGCTTAGAAAGTTACCCTTTTTTTTACGTGGTAAAATCATCAAATGAGTCCTCCCACGCCGGGCAGGGCGGGAGGGACTGTCAGACTTGTACTGACTAAAATCCACGGTGTCCTTCAATAGCCCTTTATGTTCCGGGGTCACAGAAAGTTATCCTTAAAATACTAATCCGCAACAATAATACTGAAACAAATAAACATATTGTTTTTAAAAATTACTGCAGAATAATTTCACAGCTACTTAACCCGTCAACCGCGACCCATTTTGGCACGCACCACATTTTTCCCACCACAGAACTTTCCAGTGGGAACCAGAGTGGACCGTGTGAAACATCAACGAATTTTGTGGGTTAAAAGGTCCGTTGAAATTTGTGTGGGAATTATAACGAAATGTTGGGTATCAATACGCATTAAAGGTTTTCGAGTAATTTATGTACTTTTGTGGTTTTAGCAATGTTTGTACTTACGTGGGAAAATTTATTGGATGGGATTTCAATAAATATTGGAGGAAAGTTACAACAAAGAGTAACATTTTGATGAATTTTATTTAAATGGGAAAATAAATTAATTTTTTTTTTTTTGTCAGATAATTGAAGATGCTGTGACATAGGGCCACCATGTAGTCGGATGCGGGTATCACGCCGTCCATGGAGATGCTGCCAAACGTTATGTCGAGGTTCCTATCGAACTTGGCGGCCAACGTTATTGACCCATACAATTCTTAAATAATAAAATTAAGTAAGAGAAAAAATCATCCCAATATTTTTATCTAATTTTATTGACATAATTATATAAAAAAGTTTAACTAATATTTTTTTATATAATGTAGGTAATATAAAAATCAGAGAATTCACCTGTACTTAAATAATTTCACGGCTTATTAACCCTAAGGATGCGACAGGTACCGCCACGCGTCACGGTGTTACCCCAATTCCCACCCCGATTAATTTCCTGTGAGAACCAAGGGGATCCCGTGTGAAAAATCAACGATTTTAACCGAAAAAACCTTTTGTGTGAGAGAATCAAGATGAATAATTTGACATTTCAGAAAAATACATATAAGTACAGCTAAATAATATTTAAATGCAATCAATCACAAAATAATAACAAAGACATTTGTTTTGTTTTGGATTTAATTCATTTGGATTCAATATTTGTAGATTAAAAAATATATGCAGCAATTATACATTTAATCGAATTCTAGGTACAGTAATTGGTCTGTCGCGGGTCTTATACCATCACCGTGACCCCAGAACATAAAGGGCTATTGAAGGACACCGTGGATTTTAGTCAGTACAAGTCTGACAGTCCCTCCCGCCCTGCCCGGGGTGGGAGGACTCATTTCATGATATTACCACGATAAAAAAAAGGTACAGTAATAAGTGCAAAACTAAATTATTATTAATATTTTTTACAGCAAATTAACGCTACAGACGTGTCAAGTACAGGCACGCGTCACAATGTCACCCCACATCCTCGCCCCAATATTTCCTGTGAGAATCAACGGGGTCTCATGTGAAGATTTAACGAACACTTATTAACATAATTAATTATGTTATGTGAGTGAGGGTTAAAAACCAGAAATTCATTATAAATACGGAATAAATAAAGTTAGATACTAAAAAATATTTTTTTTGTTTTAACTGGAGTTATTTACCATCTGTTTTTTTTTTGAGTATTTGTATTTTTTGTTGATAACTGAAATAAACTAATAACTAAAGATAACTGTTATAAAATATTGGAAATTGAAGCAAAATAGTTATGTTATTGTTATGTGTTTATTTTTTCCCATCAAATTAACCCTACGGATGCGGTCTGTATAGGCACGCGTCGCGGTATCACCCCACATTCCCATTCCCACCCTAATTATTTTCCTATGAGAACCTACGAGTACCCGTGTGAAAGATAAACGTTTTGTAAATTCAGAAGGATTTCTGTGTGTTTATAACTTTATGCGTATTATGTATGTACAGTTGTTTATATAACGGTTGGTTTTTAAAGGACAGTGAAATTTCTGTTTTTAGCGTGTTAAAATCATTAATGAGTCCTCCCACCCTGGGCAGGGCAGGAGGGATTGTCTTGTAATGACTAAAATAAATAAAAAAATTCGGAAATCCGCAAAAAAAAAATTTGGTTTTTCATACTATATATATACTATATAAATGAAAAATTGATCGAGCCCATCAGTATAAAAAATCTTTTTATTTTTTTGCGAATTTCCAAAAGTCTTAGAACAAACATTGGTCAGTAACATGGGCTGAGTTACCCCACGAGAGGTTTTGCGCTTTTAACGTTACACGTTGTATATGTTACGGTAAATGTGATTAATTGAAAATTATTAATAATTATCTATTATTATTAATAATTACCGAAATCGAGGTTAAAGGGATTAATTAATCACATTTGTCGGTTATTATTAATAATTTGACCCTAGTAGTGATAAATGTAATAAGTAAACTTCCTTCACAGGAGCAAGTCGACGGAGCCCCGCTCCGCGGGGCTCCTACTTCTGCGTGGTTAAAAAAAAAATAACCACGAAGAGGATGGCGGGGTCTTTCAGACCCCGCCATCCTCTTCTAACCTAAATTGTCCGAGTCGGGGTGCCAGCAAGTCCCGAGGTTAGGCCTAGTTCTAACCGGCTAAACCTAGGTGTAACCGACCACAATCGGTTAAACCTACGTGTATCATACTTATCTTCAGTTAGCACTAGGTTTAGCCGTTTAGTTTATTAATTTTATCACTTTTACCAATATGTGTCGTGAATTATTAATAATTACTACTAAAAGTAATAAATTTCGATCGTTTATTCACATTTACCAAAACATGTGATTATTATTAATAATTTTGTAAAATTATTAATAATTTTCAATTAATCACATTTACCGTAACATATACATATTATTACAAAGATAATAATTTACAAGGTATGATTAATTTAAAGCTTATCATACGAGTCGTGTGCCATTAATAAAACAATCATGTTGACTAAGGTTTTTTATGTATTAAAAATTGATATGTTTAATATCTAATTCTCGTGCAATAATTGGCTGAGTAATGCAATAATTATTTTTAGACTATGAATTAACTGGTTTGTTACTAGTTATATACTTATCGCTTATCTTCCTTTCTACTTGCTTTGCCAATAAGATAATTATTAGATAATGATAAGAGTTGCCCAAAATTTTATGGATATTTCATCATCTATTATGCAATTCTTAAATAATAAAATTATCGCTTTTGTGTTTAGTTAATAAAGTAGGACAGATTAACGTATAAAATGCGTTAAAGTTCTACATGTTACCAATACCTACTATAAATACGAAGGTTTCTATGGATGGGTGTATGGATTTTTGTAACTAAACCACGTCAGAATAACCATAATGGGCTCATAGATACATTATAATCTGGAATGTTACATAGAATACCCTTTCTCCTTATATTAAGTTCCGAGTAATAATTGCAAGCTAAACTTATATTCAGGATTTCAGGCACGTACTATACTTCACAAAGTATTGCTGAACCAGTAAGTCATCTATTCAATCAAGCCAGAAGCAGACAGCCATTGCATTTATGATATAAAATATCGGTAAAAAATTTGGTAATTAGCAATTGTCCACAAACATAAAAAAATAGTCAACTTTGTTATTATTGTGTACCTAAGCTTTTTGTAAAATAAAGTAAATAAATAAAATGAGAAGTATTTGAGCAAACAAAAGATAAGTATATAAAAGCACTGAGATCACTATAAACCCCATACTTATAGTACTCAATTATACCGGAATTAACACTTTAATACTGTATTTATCCCAATAAAGCCACAAATATGGTAAAGTCACGTGCCAGTCTACCCCAAGTTCCCACCCCAAGATATTCCCATTGAGAACCGACTCAGTTCCATGTGAACTAACAACGGACATTATGGGAAAAAAATCTTCGTGAGAATATGACAAATAGAAGCTTAAGTGCATATTATTGTAGTGATTTTTTGGCAATACAAAAATGTTTGAGAAGACTATATGGGAAAGAAAACACCAGACATACATAGATGAAAGAAGGATGGTGTGAATAGCTAAGTAATTATTTTATTAATTTGCAAGATTCAGGTTTTCATTTTTAGTTGGTTGAAAAAAGCTGCCATTACAATTATAAAAGTCGGTACAAAAGAATTCAAAGACTTCCTTTACTGTATAAATAATCTACAATATCCAATGCCTACGTCTATTTTATTTTTATTTATATACTGGTCTCATTACAATTATCTATCTGAATGTGAACTCTTTGCCTAATCCATCAAACTGGTCGTTAAATAAATAAACGCCCACTTAACCCCATGACCGCCACGTGCCAATGATAGTCGACGGCCGAAGTTCTCTCAGTTCCCATTCCCACCAAAAATATTTCCTATGGGAACCAACAAAATGTCATGTGAACTAAAACAGATTATATTACAATGTCAATAAAAAAAAATACCGTGAGAATAACGAAGGGATGAAGAAACAGAATTAATACCTGTTTTCATGACTTATTTGACAAGTTATATTAGGTACTAGCTTCTGCCCGCGACTTCGTACGCGGATCTTGTTGCTTATGTCAGCGACCACGGGGTCGTCAAAATCGAAGTTCTGCAAAGTCTGATACCCAACTCCAAGAGCCCGGGTAAATAATTAATGTGTGTTTGGCCAGTAGAATATTTTTTTTATTTCAAAAAAGAGCTAAAGGTTCCTAAGAAAGTTTTCCCGTATCTCTTATAGATGCGGATTTCTCCCTTTTGGCCAATTTAAAAGAAACACTCTGTATATTATGTTAAAGTTTAGTTGGGCTTTTGTTGCTCAACATTGCGTTCCAGATCTCCAATTTTTACACGTCAACAGAGAATGCTCATCAGGCTGAACAACTCTTTCTAAGACGTCGATTCTATATATGTTATAGGTTAGCTGGGCTTTTGGTGTTCCACATCAGGTGTTCCAGATCTTCAATTTTTATATGTCAACAGAGAGTGCTCATCAGGCCGAACAACATGGCTAAGACGTCATTCCTGTATTTGTTATAGTGTAGCTGGGCTCTTGGAGTTCCACATCAGGTGTTCCAGACCTTCAAATTTATTCTCTCAGCAGAAAATGCTCATCACGTGGAACAATTTTTGCTATGGCACCATTTTTGTATCTCTTATAGTTTAGCTAGTCTGTTGCGGTTCTGCGCCAGGTGTTCAAGTTTCCAAAATAAATTATAGCCTATGTTTTGACTAGACTTAATACCTATAAAATAAAAAAAGAATCATTCAAATCCGTCCAGTACTTTTTGAGTTTATCCCGGACATACATACAGACAAACAGACAAACAGATAAACAGACAAACAGACAAAAATTCTAAAAACTATATTTTTGGCTTCGGTATCGATTGTAGATCACACCCCAAGTATTCTTTTAAAAAAACATTCAATGTACAGTTTTGACTTTCCTACTATTTTATTATATGTATAGATATAGATAAGGTAAGAAAAGAAAAAATGTTAATTCGTGAAATCTCGTCCAAAATGGTAATACGAGCAATTTATTTGGAAGATTAATTGTACTTTAACCACTAATCTCTCGATAAGTACTATTAAATAAATTCACGCCCACTTAACCCTATGACCGCCACGTGCCGACCAATTACTGAAGTTATTAGTACCCATTCCCACCAAAATATTTCCTATGGGAACCGACAAAATCTCACGTGAACTAAAACTGTTTTAATATTAAAAGTCAGTAGAAAAAAAACGTGAGAATAAGGAAAGGGCGAAGGGATATAATTGCTACCTGGTTTTATCGCTAACACGCTTAATTAACTTCCAGTTCATTAACAAACTATTTGACGCTTTTTATGACTGCGTCGCCCAATGAACAAGGTAACAAATAAAAATGTTTTGTTTTGAAAACAAAAGGAATAAACACATCAACAACTTCCTTGATATACGACTTCATAAACCTTTACAGAAATAATTAGGTACGACAGTGGCACTAGTACCGTAAAAACGAATAGTAAGTGCTGTGTAAACCATTAAAACAAATATTTGTGAAGGTATTCTGGTGGTAACGGTTGGAACCCCATGGTTTCCCGCAGCCCTCAACCCATTGTGATAATTGTCACGAAAGCTTTGGCACACGACATTGTTGTCCTTGTAATGAGGGGCAATAAAATGAGCGGAAATGGTAAAGTACAGGTAGCGGGAGGTTAGATTAGTCATTTTGTTCAAATGATAAAAATAAAGAAAAAGAATTTGCTACATTCTTATGAAAAAAAAAAGTTTCACGGGATAACCTTCATGAAAATAGTATAGGTACCTAGGTAGGTACCTAGGTACCTTTTTATTTTACCTTATTTTTGTTGGAAATGAATCATGCAAAAACTCAAATTTACGTGTGTAGTAGATTTATCTCAATAAAATAATACAAAACAGTAAACAACCGAAATTATTACCCATATTATAGGTAAGTAAATAAAAACTAAAAAATAAAAAGCAAAGTAAAAAAGAGCTCATAACGTATTATCGCAAAAAATACGGCTTCCGCTTTTATCAGTAAACCGCTCACCGCTATGTTAGTGGCCTGAACAACGATCCCTTGAAAGTGTCCCACGCTATCCTTCGTAAAGTGTAGTTCGCAAGAGAACCACAAACCATGGGAACTAAACTTTATGGTGTTTTGACAAAAAAAAACTTAATAGGGTCCTGGGAAAATATTTTTAGTACGCAGCAGAAACAGGTTAAGTTCTAGGAAAATTGTTTGACAGTTGTGTGGTTATTATTTTAATAAGCCATAATTTGCTGGATAAAATTAGGGCACTTTTTTTACTAAAAAGCCTTTAAATTTATAGTTATAAGGCAAATTAGTGATGTTGGTCAACTGGTCCATGGTCGGAACTGTTATTACTTCTTTATCTTTTTCTTATTTTTAACACCTAACCTGTCCGTGTCGGGGTGTCCTACTCATCATGAGCATTAAGGGTACCTTTGAGTCACATGAAAGTGTAGTACATCACTCGTATAACTCGATGAAAGTGGATTATGACCTACTCTTCACAGAGAGGAGGCCTGTGTCACAACTGTGGGAACATTATAGGCTTATGATGATTACGAATGTCGCGGGCTTACAATAGTCCTTAAATAAATAGGTAAGTCAATCAAAAGCATTTTCTCCTAGTTCAACAACCTTTCATCAACCAACGAATCTTAGCAGGTAGCTTATATTATAATATCAAGATAAATATCCCTTCAGACCCCAAATTACAATGATTATGACCCCTTGACGTGAGTATTTACATACCAAAGTAACAACTTTGTTAGAACTAGCCACGCGACGTTTATAATGCACCCTACTTTTGTAACCCATGAAATTAATTTACAAATAGAGTGACTCTGAAAATGGTTTTTTTTAAGTCTGTTTTTTATTGTAGGTAAGGAACGAGAGAAGTGTTGCTCACTTAAGTTACGAAAATCGTCTCACAGAAACGTCGTTCCTAGGTAAAAACTGTCCTATGGGTTAATTCAGGTTGTAAACTGTAGGCAAGTAATTAATGGGACTCGCCGTCCGATCATGCAACATGCCCAGTCCGACGACGCGTCGTGATTTCTACGCGCCTCAAAGGGCTGTCATCTATCTGACGGGGCTTAGAGGGACAAAAACTGCCGGAGTCACGGGACTGTCTCACGAGGTAACGGTGACCCTGGGACGTTAACGGCTATTGGAGAAACTGTCCGTGTGCCAAAATTTTTTCCAAATCCTTTGCATAGTTTTTGTGTGAAAGAGTTTTTTTCATGTATGTATAATACATACATGAAAAAGCTACTATTATCTACTTCATTGCTTGAGCAACAGAACAGAGTATTCCATTTTGCGAATTATAAGTATGTTTCTTTAAAACCCCTGGTACCTATATTGTTAATGCCTTATAATGCCTATTGTGTATCAAGTTTACAAAAAAAAAATTCTAAATACATACTCGATACAAGATTTTCTTTTAAATTTTAACTTTCTACAAAAGTTTTTTCTAAAACTTCGATTACAAAAAGTATAAGTCGCCAGCACTGTCCTAAAACTTTTTATCGTTGGACACCATACCCTCCTTTTGAGTAGGCAAGTCAAAAATCCCATGTAAAAATAAGGTTATATTTTTTGTTATGTTTCACACGGGAAGTGAACTGAGACCCTTGCGTTTGGAATAAGCTTATAGTTTAATAAGATAAGTATAACATTAGAATTAATTGTCATAAAAATCTGAATAGATGAATAATTTAGATAATAAATGATGTATGTATTTGTATAATAAGGTTTCGGTAGCCCATTTTAAAACCAAGTTGTAAGGTAGATTCATAACAAATGCTGCGTATCGTATGAAAACTTAAATGCACCAACGACACAAAATAAATTCCTAGTACCTATGGGACAACGTTAACTAAAAAAAGCGTGTTCATTCATTTTCGTTAAACGTATTGAAAAATCTGTGTTATTTTATTTGGAGTATTTTTTTATGATACCGTGACGTCTGACAAGGGAGAATACCTTTCGCCCTTACAAAATAATGTACTCGTATATATTCTACCACAAAAAAAGCAAAATATTATAAATTCCGCACACACAAAAAAGTTTCTATTTATTTACTTTTACATCGAAATCGAATATTCGTGCGTGTTTTTGCGTGTGAACCGCGTCTGGCGCGCGGGAATTTTTATTAACAGACCGACATTGCGGCGGCGAGAGGAGGGTTAACATGTCTATTACCTACGAGTCTGTTACGTTTGACCAACATTCGTTTGGTCCATGAACTGTTGGTCAACAATTTTTTTGACCCATGAACTTTTCATCCAAAGAACTTTTGACCCACGAACGTTTCGCCCACAGAACTTTACGCCAGTGAATGTTTAACCAACAGAATGTTTTGTCCAATAACTTTTCACCCAAAGAACGAATGGCCAACATACACCGGGATCGCTGAAATCGCATTTATAATATTAATGTATAGTATGGATTTGTTAACTTTGTCGGTAATATTATTGAAAATCACCATATTAGTTGGTTTTCATACGGGTTTTATTTACTTTCAGCAGTCCCGGTGTCTGTGGGCCAATCGTTCTTTGGATGAAAAGTTATTGGTCAAAACATTCTGTTGGTTAAACATTCACTGGCGTAAAGTTCTGTGGGCGAAACGTTCGTGGGTCAAAAGTTCTTTGGATGAAAAGTTCATGGGTCAAAAAAATTGTTGACCAACAGTTCATGGACCAAACGAATGTTGGTCAAACGTAACAGACTCATTACCTACAAGGGCAAAGGTTACAAATCTGTCTAGAGCAGCCATTCTCAAAGTGTGCTCGGCGGAGCCCCGAGGCTCCGCAAAGCTATTGTGGGACCGCGAGAGCATTAGTAGACTGTAACTGTCTTCGATCAGACATCGATCACACATTGATCGGCCCTATAGACAAACAGCAGACGTCAACAGACGACCATCGTTATCGCTCAATAGTCACTATTACATTTTAAACTTTATACCCTAGCGCACAAAGTTGAAAATCTCGTTCTCAACCCAATCTCTCGGAGGAGCTCGTGGCTAAATATTTACAGCCGCACAGGTCGATCTTCCGGGTTAAGCCGCGCTTGCCGAGGTTGGTCTGTGGATGGGTGACCATCTATTTTAGCGAGTTTCCTCCGTACCTCGGAAAGCACGTAAAGCCGTTGGTCCCGGCTGTCATTTCTAGATCTTTGACAGTCGTTACTGTTAGTCAGAAGCTCTAAAGTCTGACAACCAGTCTTACCATGGAGTATGATTGCCCAGTTACTGGGTTGTTGAGATCCGACAGGCAGTCGCTCCATGTAAAATACTGATATCCAGCTGAATCTGGTTTGACTGGAAGCCGACCCCAATATAGTTGGGAAAAGGCTAGGCAGATGATGCGCAAAGTTGAAAATATAATAAAGACTGCTGAGCGATAACGAACGAAACAAACGAAAACGATCAGGAAACTTGAAGAGATTTTTGACTTTACGCGATGGGGTATAAAGTTGAAAATGTATTGGTGATTGCTGAACGATAACGATTGTCGTCTGCTGTTTGGCTAAGGCTCCAGATCAAGATCAAGATCAAAAGTTGGTTAAAATTAAGAAACAGTTTTATACGTCCCATTACATTTTTTCTTTTTATGTTATAGTATAAACTAACTTTGTAATAATTATGTCCGTTATAATTGCATGTAAAAGTTTCTTTTAATGCATTCTCAAAAATTTCGCTTTTCAAAGGGGTTCCGATACCAAAAAAGTTTGAGAACGCTGGTTACAGATACCTTTGATATTGTGCTTTACGTTACTATTTTATTATTTTTTGGTAAAACGAGATGGTAACTTAGCAGTAATTAAAAGTAGCCATACTTCGCGAGACTGTTGTAACTTATAGGATACTGTAGCCCTTGCTTGAAGAAATATCCTACTATATTCGAACTAGGTATAAATACATAACGTATGGTAAGGGTCAATTTACAACCAGACGTAACGCTGCTAGCTTAATTTACTACAGGATAAAATACACACTTGCAATAGTCGCGTCGAATCGGGCCTCGGTGTAAAATTACCCTGATGTATTATTGTCCTCTATCTGAATCAAATACAATGCAACCTCTCGTGGGCTAACTCAGCCCATGTTACTGAACAATGTTTGTTATAAGACATTTGGAAATTCGCTGATAGGCCCGATCAATTCCTCATTTTGTATGAATATAAAAGTCTTAGAACAAACATTGTTCTACATGGGCTGAGTTACCCCACGAGAGGTTGTGCGCTATTAATGTTACACATTGTATAGGTATTAAAAAAAAATGGCGGATGGCTGTTAGAGCCAAAAACTTTAAAATCTTCAAACTCCTAAACAAAATCAAAATATATCAACTCTGCTTGTTCCGGTCAAATAAGGTCATAACAAATAATTTCCCATGACGACACAGTTCACATAGGAAACAGTGGTCTCCCATGGGAATCCCATGACCTTGTCTGTTAACCCGACAATGACAATATGATAACACCATCGTTTAGGGCAAAAAAATAATAATGGGGCCTTTTGAGTTTACATTTTAAATGGAAAGGAATTTTTCGTGTGAATATTTTAGGTGTTTGGCGTTGATGGGAAAGTCAAAAATAATAAAGAATTTGGTGTTTTAGAAAATTTATTTAAATTCGAAATATTAAGTTCGTTATAATTTTTCTTAAAAAATAACGTAATGAAGACTTGAAAACTTCAAATCCGTTTAGGTGTCTACCGAGATCGCGGGACCGTCGTAAAAGGTTACCGCGGCCCTAGAACGCAAAGAGCAATTGAAGGAACAAGTTTCAACAGTAGACGGTTTGTTTTTTTTAAAGGAATCTGGAGGATTCTCCTAATTCGTATTCAAAATAAGAATTGATCCAACAGGTCCTGAGTTTTGCGCATAGCAACGTATTTTTCCATTATTTTTTGAAAAAAATAATGGACTATTTGTTTTAGTGATTACAATCACGGCATGTCACCCCTTAAATTACAAAAATATAATGCCTAATTGATGAATATTAAAGACATAACCCTCTAATGCGCTCCAATAACCCCTCGGCACGTGTCGGGCTTCAAATACCACAAATGTTCCCACAAAATTTACATTCTCATGTGAAAAATTCTCTGTGGGAATCCTCATAACCACAGTATCTGTCTTCGAGTTGAAGGAAAATAGACCTTAAAGTTTAACATTTAAGGTAGGGCACTATTTCTATATTTTTTGCATACTACAAGGTATTTACAATTGTTTGACAGTATGTCATACGAATGTCATATGTTATCATATTTTTTCTTGTGGTAAAAATAAACTGTAACTGTTTAGTATGGTATATTTGCTTGAACAGAAAGAAAAAAACTACACAAGAACAAACAAATAACAAAAAAAAATCGATCACTTGCGATGCGATGGATAGTCGATTTTTTTTTCTTTTTTATATACTTTATTTTAAATATAGTTATTATAGATTAAGAATATAAAACAATTAAACAGGTCAATGATTTTCCTAATATACAAAAAAAGCTTTTTTACATTTTTTTATCAATAAAGGTAACTAAAGTTGGTAGCCGACTGCACGCAGCGGCAGTAGACGACATGTCGCTAACTACCAACGACGATTACTAGACTCCTAATAACAGGCGACCGATGTCTGTCAACACATTAGGCAAAAGAGTCTTATATGCGTCTTATTTCGACCACTCCTGTGAGCCGTAAACATACCTTGAGACAGAACAGACCTTGAGTTAGCCAATCACAACGCAGTACCCCGTCCGCCTCGCTTACGTAGTACCTCAGCGAGTTGACAGTATAGTTTTTGTTCCTTAGATCGTGAATGCGGAGTCTAGTAATATACCGTCGTTACTAACTACGGAGGGAATTTTATAGAAATTATGTAGAAACCAGGGCCCCAAGTCTGCTAAATTACAAATGGCTCAATTGAATATCAATTGGATCTCAGTAGCAGTTTTAACTACTTTTGGTATTCTGCTACTAATTTAAGACCGATGGTTTTCCAGTGACATTCCATTGAACTGCTATCAGAATATTTGCTAGTCTGCTCTTCTATCGTGTTCCAATCGTAAATCGATTGTGGACATTTGTTTGGCAACACTTACTGTTCAACTGAGAGTCAATTACACTTACACTACGATTCCATTACGACTCTATTGAGCTTACATAGAAGTTTTTGCAGAATACCAAATTTGTTCTAATCGTAATGGAATCGTGATTGAGTCTCAATTGAATATCAATAGCATGTGAGTTAAATAAAATTAGCAGAATTGACGCCCAGTAGTGTCACTGCGACACGTCATTTGCTGCAGCTTTATGTCGTCAGCTACCAAGTTGTATCTTAACAAATAGGTACTTAGCGAAACTTTTTTTCGCACATCAATGTATGTTCGTTTGGTTCTCACGCTCGCCTGGTTAGTTCACACGCGCCAGTAACTTGCCCCTCACGACCTTGACGCTCACACTGGAATAACAGATAGGAAAGCAGATTCGATATATTTTCTTTCTTCGTTTTTCGAATTAATTTAATAAGCATTTTGTGATTCAAGTTTATGGTAATTAATTAAGTCGAATTTCATTTTATATTTTGACGCAAACTGATTGGACTAGAATTTTAAATCAGAAAAATTAAATTAGAACGTCCATCTTTTTGTACTTACTTTGAGTTGACTTTGAAAAAGCAAAGCATTCGAAAAATTCAATTTTCAATTTAAAAAATCACTAACAGGATATATTCTGTCATTATATTTAAGTTTATTTCTTTGTGTTCCTGATATTTCGAAATATAATATAATCACCGAAGATATCCCATAAAAGTAGCATATAACTGTCATAGCTTAAAAAAGTCTTCGAAAAATGTGTTACATTAACATCATATTAGTTAAATATCTTGCCATATTTTTCATTTACTTTCTCTCTATAGTAATAACGTATGATTCGTTTAGTTCCCACGCTCGCCTGGCAAGTTCACACGCCCCAGTAACTCGCACATCACGACCTTGAACTTACTGGCTCTCACACTAGCATGACAGATGGGAACTTTGGGAAAGCAGGTACTTCGCTTTTTTTGTTCCTTTTTTAAATATGGCGTGAATCCTGGGATTATTTTTCTTGATTTATTGCATTTCTCCTTCAACGACCTTTGAATGTTTATTTCTTTTTATTCTGTTGTACATTGTTATACATTATTACAAGTAACTTTGTTGTATATTGTTGTACATTATTACAAGTAACTTTCTATTTATAATTTTTATTTAATTTTAATATTGTTGCTAATTGTAAATAAATATTTATTGTAGTGTAAATATTATTTTGTTAAAAACTGAAGTAGGTAGTCATTTGTTTATTTTTTATCTATGATTTATAAAAATGAAAGATGAATAGGAACTCCTCTTAGAAATCAGTTTACTTACTTTCAACTAAAAATATGCTAAGAAACTATACTAAAGATCAACTACAAAAGTAAAAACTATAATAATAATTTATCGTGTTCATAAATTCATTCTTAAACTTATCTGTAACTAATAGCCGCACATTAAACTGTCTGAATTCTGAGCAAGCAATTAAAAAGGGAGCTTCCTATCTTAATCACCCCACTGTCCTCTATAGTTAATTGTGTTGAATGATCGGTTCTCAAGAGCGAGCGAGTTCACTCGCGCCAGTAGCTCGCCCTTCGCGGCCTTGACTTAAATGAACTGTGCCAGTACAATGACCTGCTTTTTTTTAGCGTGGTAAAATCATCAAATGATTCCCCCCACCCCGGGCAGGGCGGGAGGGACTGTCAGACTTGTACTGACTAAAATCTACGGTGTCCTTCAATAGCCCTTTATGTTCCGGGTGATGGAAATAAGTCCCGCGACCCCGACAGGCTTTGGCCCTCTGCGAGCGGGCCCCATCATGAGACAGTGACCTGTAACGGTTTTTTTTATACTTACAGGTAATTTTTGCACCATCACGTTTTGTTTATTTTTATTTTAAGAGCAACAGATTAAAATATTTTTTGTGGAGATAAAAATATCATCAATCAGTCCTGGAAGCCTTGAGTTAACCGGACTATCAGATTTAGGTACTGACCAAAATTCACCCATGTCCATGTTAAGTAAGATGAAACCTTTTGAAATTGTTGTGGAATAATGGAAAAAAAAATATCTAATTTTTAAACATTGAGCTATTATTACTACGTAGAGAGACGACACCACGTATCACAATCACAACTATGTACTTACCATCCACGCTGAGTTAGTGCGCCTATGTTCATTCATTTGTTTGACAGCTCTGTGGCGTGCTCTAGGCGCCCGCACTCATCCTGCATGGGACACAGTGGTTATGTGTGGTGTCGTCTCTATACGTAGTATAATAGCTCAATGTTCTTAAATAGAAATTATATTTGTAAAATATTACGTTACCTTGGAATAATTTTCGAGTTAGATACGGACGAAGCTATTGGCAACAGCTAGTAGATCAAAATGCTACGAAATCTTTAAAAAAGTCTCATAAAATTATTACTTTTATAACTCCCCTTCTCTACATTAATGTCTTGTGAATCGGTTCTCATGGGTATAAGGGCAAGTTCACACGGTCCCATGCCCGAGGTGGGTTATCGTGACCTTCACCTTGAACGCAATAGCACGATGAATCGAGTAGTCTTCACTTTTTGACTTGATAGCTAGCTTTCGCTATCGACTTTGCTCACACCAATAGCCTGTACCTTTTAATATGATCTTCTCTGGAGTAGGTACCTACTTTGTTCCAAAAAAGGTTTAGTCGTGAAATCGTAATACGAATACACAAACAAACTTAATATTGTTTTATTAATAATATAAAATACTACTAATAAACCTCGAAATAAAAGGAATTTTCGTTTAAAATACCAACTCGAGATTGACATAAATGTACTGAAAAAAGTTTTGTCTACACAAAAGGTGACACCTTTCATTCGGCTGTAACACAAACGCGGATTAATCTGGATGTCACGACCTCTGACCTTCATTGACTCATCCAGACGGTGACCTTAGGGCGAACATACACGGCGACTTTTAGCAGAGATGTAGACGCTTTAAAAGGTGTACAGAATATTCTGGAGGTGGTGCACCCTGTACCACGATGGACCGTCAAATTGAAGAAGGTAGGTGGCAGCAGATGGATTCACCCTGACCAAAACTGGGATGATGACGCTAAGGTCGGGGTAGAGGTCGCAGTGGTAGAAGCCCACGGCGACTGACGACGGCAGACGATCTCCGGCCACCGTAGGCGCGGGCTTGCGAAATGCCTCAGAGCCTCAGCATAATGACGGGGGGCCAAAGCTTGCCGGGTTTGCGGAACTTATCGAATTACCGTGGCCCTGGAACGAAAAGGGCTACTGAAGGACACCGTGGATTTTATTCAGTACAAGTCTTATAGTACCTTTGGGATTTATTTGATGTTTTTTTCACGATAAAAAAGGCGGTGTAGGGGCTGAGAAAGTTGCCATGAGCGTCCACCCTAACAACTGTTAGAATAGATCCTTTCGGCGTCAGGAGGTTGAATATTTAAATCAAACAAAAGTATATAATTATTATTGAAAGAATTGAGGTACAATAACGATTACATAATTAATATCTGTAACAATGAAAATGTGGTTATAATTTCGTTCTTAGTTTTGCGGGGGATGAGGTGAAGTTGTACAGTACAGTGTGTAGATATCTACACCCTGCACTGTATTACTACAACCTCGTCTTAAGGGTTAGTGCACACCGAGACGCGACGCGACGCGACTATAGTGAAATTTTTATTTTGGAGTCAATAAAGTTAGGTTTTGAGTAGTTCTATTGAAACGTGCGCTTAGTGTCGGGACTCTCATGCGGACAGCGAGTAAAGGGCAACTCGCTGTCCGACCATGGACCATGTCCGGGTCGACGGCGCGTCGTGTTCCACGCGCGCCTCAAAGAGCTGTCAGCAAATGACGGGGCCCCCCTCACAGAGGGCCAAAGCCTGCCGGGGTCGCGGGATTTATTTCCTCACCGTGACCCCGGAACATAAAGGGCTAATGAAGAACACCTTGGATTTTAGTCAGTACAAGTCTGACAGTACCTCTCGCCCTGCCCGGGGTGGGAGGTCTCATTTGATGATTTTACCACGTAAAAAAAAAAAAAGTGTCGGAACTCTATGTCAATTGACCCTAACACACTACATCTCACTTTCTCACGCACAACCCAACTTTGTTTTCGTTACGTCTACCTTTTCCACTAGATAACTTATAACATCTAAATTCACACACCGCAAAAAAACACGCCCCGTATAGTAATTTCCCACGCACTCAAATTCCCACGGTCACCTCTGAACACTGCGAAAAAAACGATGCCAAAGCCGTTTATCACGGCAAATTCAACCTTACCCCGATTTGATAGAGGTTAAAAAATTATCGGTTAGTAGCAAAATGATACTTGTAAAGTTTTAACAGAAATTCTCACGGTATTTTTAGTGGAAGCAGAAAGGGGGTTTAGTCGGTATATAAATAGTACCTGGGTACATTTTGTACGCATTTGATCGTAGTGCGTTGCACTAGCAGGTATAAGTTAAGACTTTTTTCGATTTTTGCTTAGAAGTCGCGTTAAAGGGTAGATTGTTTCGACGTAAAAATAGGTCTGTTTCTATACTTACAGATTATTTAGATTAGATTATTCAGTATTTCTGGAGTCCAATAAAATTATTTTTCGCGAAACTACAACGATACGGTATCTTTGTTGTACGTTTTGTTTCTGAAAACCTGTGTGTGTTTGTGAATTGATTGGATTGATAAAAAGAGCCGTTTACTGACCTTCTTGAGGCATTTGTGGAACGTCGTATTCCACCCATAGGGGCCGTCCATTAATCACGTGATGTTTTTTTTTTGGGTGATACATGGTGAGGTTTAAGACTAACCCCTACCCCCTTTCCTATATCACGTGTTTTTGTGATTTCCTAAAAAAATTGTGACTATTTTTAAATATTCATAAAATACAGGTTTGGGTTTATTCTAATTTTATTAAAGGAAACCCAGTGACTTAAATTGTGAACAAGAAAAGTTTATTGTACGCGTAACGCCGCTTTTCGGTTAATTATCCCGAAAAAATAAATACACGTGATATATTATTACAACCCCCCCCCCCCCTGTTATATTTCGTGATTTTATAACGACCCCCTCCCCCCCATTCTGAACCTCACGTGATTAATGGACGGTCCCATACCTCAACACCGTCGCGAACTCTTGGCCCTGGTCCTTGATTGGATGGCGAGCTACCCATAACGTAACAACCCTCCAGGATTTTTAACCCTCACGGATTCCGCCACTTCCTTTGCTTGCATTACTGCTAAGCTGGAGATGACTGCCTTACGTTCCCTCTCCCTCAGTAACGTAGGCGTACTTACCTCGCATGAGAGGTCGGAGCACTGCTTTTGAAAATCTACTTTCTGTCAGATTATTGAAAAATAGTGAACAGGTGTTTTGTTTTTTAATCAATGAATATTGATACAAAGATAAACGTTATATTTTTAACAATATATCTTTCGGGCTATTTTTTTTTAGTTAAATATCACAAATTATAAAAAATTAAAAAAAAAGTTGCTAATTTCGATAGATATACCACCCAAAAATAGGTTCATAAGATTACGGTTAATTCATTTAACACGATTTTTTTTTTGTTTTAGCGTCCGTGATTTATATGAAATCGCTTTGAAATGAACCTTATTTCGTCCAGTTGAGTTTAAAAAAAAAGAATTATCAAAAATAATTTGGCGCAACATAATAAGGGTTTTAATGATTCATAGTATTTTTAGATAGGTGACGTTCGGTATACTGTAAAACAAAATAATTGATGATAGATGCTCACATCCGGAATGATTTTGTTTCTTTCCAACCCGCGTTCCACAGGTTGTGTGTATCTTATTGTGGTGATGCGCAACATGTGCTCGTTACAGTCGAAACAACTAAAGTAATATAAACCTTAGAAGCTTAACCAAAAATATAATAGAGAGAATGCACTTTGAAACAACACAAAGGATCATAATTCCATGCGATGAACAAGGAATCTAAAAAGGCCACGTTGCTAAAAGAATTGCCAGATCATTGTTCTCTATTACCTAAGTCATAGAATAGAATATTCCATTTTACAAATCTTATCGCAATGCGTATTGCGATGTAACTAAAGAGGCCTTTATGACCGACAGCAGGTACCCAAACTGCAACAATTGACCACTGTCCAATCTGCGAAAAAAAAACTGTCCTTTTGGAACAAAAGAGTCCTACATCGCGCTATTAAAGTTTTCTTCACTTGTAACACTAGTACGAAATTTGGAGGCTTTTTTACGGGAGTCCGTGTCTACTCAGTGAGCTAGAGATGATGGCGAAATTCGACCACCTCTAGTAACAATGTACTGTTAAAGTAATTGTAAAACACGTGCAGCTGAGTGAACTCGACACAAATGCCCCTGGAGGGTTTTCAGCCTACCCGGCCAAAGTGATGACTGCATCGTGAACAGTCAAAATGTACGGCTTACCAGGCCACTTTACAATGACTGCGTTGTAACCAGTCAACATTGTGATAGTTCTCAGCATATTGTTAAGCACGTAAAGGAGGAGTTCCTCCATACCACTGTAGTAGACGATTTGACTTCCTTTTTTGCGATTTTCTTTAGCTTCTATATCTACTAATATTATATTTATTTTGATAATCCGAGCGTATTATATTTAAATAGCGACTCAAAATCTTACTTTTACTACACAGAAAGATACACAATTCCAGTATCGTCGTGTCACGGCGCGTCGCGTCTCTGTGTGAACTGACCCTAAGTTTGAAAGAAAGAAAGAAGATTATGTTTATTGGCATTAAAACTTACATCTAAGTTAAAATCAAAGTTTGCTGTAGGTATAGCTTTTTTTTTATTGTGCAACGCTGCCGCCGCGTTGAAACTACAGTTTGCTAAAGACGTTCTCGTCGACGAAATCGTCGTAGCGTAAGCCTATAAAATGTCTCTAATTCTGACTTAATAGATTGTTACAATCATCACCATCATCATCATCATCATATCAGCCGTAGGACGTCCACTGCTGAACATAGGCCTCCCACAAAGATCTGCAATAGGCCCGGTTGGAAGCGGCCTGCACCCATCGCAATTCTGACAATGAAAAAAAAACTCCGAAGTAACAACATTATTTTTTTATTAATTAAATTTTACACTTCATTTTCCTGTCCAATGTTCATGAACACGATCTGGGTAGTGCCAATAACGGTAAAAATACCGGTAAAAAATACCGGTAAAATATAAAAATAAGCACACTGTCGCGACGAGGTTGTTTGCTGTGTACTTTACTCCGCTTGCTGTATGATTGCTGGGAAAATATTTCCGTAGCGTAATGAAAAATTGAAAACCTGTAATGGATTTTTTATTTTAAAAAGTTCGTGGAGCCTGTTTGTTGGTGTTCTAAATTGAATACGAGATGTTTGGGTGTGTTGGGATCTCTATTTATTGATTAGACACTTATCAGTTATATTTTTCAGCCAATTATAGTCCACTATCGGGTAAGCTAGGCTCCGGAAAGTAAGAACTATTGAAGGACACCGTGGATTTTAGTCAGTACAAGTCTGACAGTCCCTCCCGTCCTGCCCTGTGTGGGAGGACTCATTTGATGATTTTACCACGTAAAAAAAAGTCACTAATAATACCTCCATTTATTACAATTACCTCAATTTCTTCATTTACTGTGTTGCAATTAATTTAAGAAGTGTAGTAATTAAAGAAAGAAATCTTACAGTGTTTTTTTTTATTTTCTATAAATGAAACAGTTTTAAACCGTCACCGTCGTACGATCCAGGTGGAACTGAAACATAACCCACACTTTTTAGTATAAGTATATAGGTCCCATAAGTCCCGCGATTATTAGTGACTTACTATAAAAAAAAACATAGAAACAAGCTATCTAAAAAATAAAGCAATTTATAATAAAGCAGTCAAGTACTCCTACTTTACTCCAAGCATATTTAATGAAAGTTCCAAATTGCTCTCGAAACAATACAAAAATGACAAAGTTGAAAAGTGTTGTATTATATTCATTATCTAGATAATATCACTCCGAAATTCCAATCAGTTGAGATTGCTGTGTTCATTTAAAATCAGTTTCACCTTACTATAGGGTGACAATGAGGTATTGTTTATTCAGGATTTATGCTGAACACGCGCCATGATTAAATACACACGAGTAAGAGCTCTTACACATGAGCGGCATGTTCCCAACGGCATCAGAGGTAACTGCAGCCGACGCCCGTCGACGGCTGCAGTTACCTCTGCCGTTGGGAACATGCCGCTCGTGTGTAAGAGCTCTAAGAAATAGTTGAAAACGCAAAACATGCAGTGCCTTTGGTATTTTGGGTAATTTTATCCTACTTCCTACTAAAAACAACTACCTGAACGGATTTGGATTTAGCAAGTGGGTAGGTGTAAAAGAAAGTCGGACTAAAAGTTTCTCCTGTTTAGATTTTAATTTAAAATTAGAAATCATAAGTTTACTCACATTTTTTTATTAAATTAGCAGTGTATAACCTCTGCACAACCGGTATTAGCGTTTGCAGCACTTATATGTGGCTCAAACCATAATTTTACACCACCTGCCAGCTCATCATAGACATCACTTTTATCACTGTCACTGACTGTCACGGAACGCAAGCGCATCACTATGTCTCAACTTGATGACATCATATCTGCACAGAAGAGCCTGGAGGATAGCTTCGTACGGAAGATGGGTGAACTGGAAGCGCAGATTCAGTGTGCCGGACCAGGCAAGGACACTGTTGCGAGGGTGGCCGAGGAGTTCCGTAGCTTCAGGGAGCTGATCTTCAGTATGCTGAGCCTGCTCAGGAAACAGATCAGCGAATGTGCCCGGCAGGTCGACGGGATGGAGACTAGGCATCGGCGGAAGGCACTGATTGTTCAGGGCTTAGCAGAGGCAGAGGGGGAGGACAGCAGCGCACTTGTCTTGGAGGTGATACACAAGAAGTTGGACCTAAGAACCATCACTGCTTCTTCGATTAAGGTTTGCCATAGACTGGGGGTCGCTAACAAAGAACATCACAGGCCCTTATTGGTAAAGTTCTCCAGCTTTGAAGACAGGTCTGCCGTCTGGAGAGCAAAGACAAGGCTGAAAGGAACATCCATCTCTCTGAAAGAGTTTCTGACGAAGACCCGGCAATCCGTCTTCAGTAAGGCGAGGCTTCACTTCAGCATGCGGTCGTGTTGGACCCAGGACGGCGTTATTGTTATAAAAGCCCCAGACGGTAGCAAACATAAGCTGACTTCGCTCGAAGAACTGAGTCCACTGCTGGTGAAGTACCCCAAAGATCCCATGTCCGGTGATAATCTGAAAAGTAAGGTGCGCTAGTGAAGGTATCTGTAGAATTTTTTCTGCTTATTTATATTGTTAACATTAGGGTTACCCTGTTCTCTTACCTTAGATGTCGTTATCCTTCATTGTATGCTAATTATAATTGTGTAGGTACTTCACTACTTCTAACTTAATAATATTTTTCTCTGAGCGAATGTAAAATTATTGTCGTTGAGATCAAGATCAAGTTCGTCATACAGGTAAGACGTCACTAATGTCTAGTCTTGTCAAACGTCAATCTCATTTAACTTAGGTTTTTATTGGTATGGCATCTAGGCTTTTGTGCTATAGACATTTTGATTGTTATTTGCTCAGATACTTTATCTAAAACTTATTCTTCAGTTGGAAGTGCGTTTCAAATGTCATAAAATCACTTAATTATTTTCTTTTTTTCGTATTTCTGTATACAAGCTGTTTTTAAATGATGTGAGCTGGCGGGTGGTGCAGAGTTGTAGACGTTGTTTTACTGTTAGTTGTGTAGTTGTCTTCTAATTTTATTTATATTTGTAAGGTCGTATTATAATTATTGTAGGTAGTAGTAAAAACATATTAGTCAGTAAAAGATGCTGTGGTAAAAATATCAAGAATCGTTTATTAAGTTTAAATGTTTTAATGATGTATTAAAATGTATTATTAAATTTAATTTATTATCTATGCGAATAATCGTGTAATATTAAATTATTAGTTATTTAAAATTGATAATGTAGTTAAACTGATTTATTAATTATTTGTTGGTCGCTTTTTGACTAACCCTTCTACACTGTGAGTGGTGGGGCGAAAGTTATAAGAAAACGTTTCGCCGCCATGACGGGCAGTTGCAATAGAACATCGAGTGAAGTAACAACTGTGAATTTATATTGTGTTTAAATTATTTATCGTGATTCTGTGAATTTGTGTTGTGAGTGGAATAATAAACGTGCTATTTTGTGATTACTTCAAGTGTTTTATTCTGACCAAAAGGTCAGAAGTGGGATATCCAAGAAAATTCTACATTTTCTTGTCACGCTCACGGCTCGGAATAAAGAACGTTACGTAAGTAATCGCATTTATGATTATTTTTTACTTTGTGTGCATAATCGTGTGGTTTTATATACATATTTTTTGTTTCGTTCATGGCGGTGATGTGTTATTTTATATAGTCCTGATGTGTATTAATTATTTTTTCCAATGGAATTATTGGTTTAAAACAAAATACAGAGTAAACGATTGTTTTCTTTTTTTTTTTAACTTCAAGGTGGAATAAGAAGTTAGTAAACAACTAAGTACGTACTGATTAATAAGTAGAAAAAAATTGTTTAAAGGATAAAATTTACACAGCCTTTCCTACTTGTATTTTTCAATTTTGTTTACACCACCTACGTCAAAAGCTATTGAAACGGGTACTAAGGGGCAATATTAGATCCGATCTGAGATCATTTATGTTTTGAATATTGAAGAGTGTACTTTCAACTTTTCCACTTTTATTTATTGCCACTGTCATGTTATTAGAAAATACCTGCCATGACCCCTGTGGTTTACCACGGCGTTTTGTTTTTGAATTTCACAACGAAATTAATTAATTACGAATAATAATATGTACTTGTTAACGGCTGTATATGATGGCTACTCATACACCCTGTAATACTGAAATGAAGAGAAGGTAAATGGAATTTATTCAAATAAAATAGTTTTATTTTTTTTACTGACTTGAAATAATTTAAAATTAGATTCAATTAATTTTGAATGGATCAAATTGAAATGGGCCTACTTAATGGCTTTTTACTTAGGTACTCTAAAAGTCAAGCGTAACCAACGTAGTCTTATGATAGAAATGCAAGGTTACCTCTAAATTAATAATTGAGTTTAGGTCATTTGTTTTTAATTAATGCTCACGCTATGATACTTACTTTTATAAATAGCGTATGAGTGGCTTAAAGGGGTCTCCTGAGTGATTTGAGGGGGCCGTATGTGGAACGGGTCTAGTATAAGTGGTGTTAGGTGCAAATACTGAGTGTGGCGACTTGGATGTAGTGGACCTACATGGAGTCTGGCCATGGCTGGTGACAATTTACAACATACGTGCCATGCTACATTATGGTATGTGTATATGTAACACATGACACGTGACTAAGCTTATTGTAAAAGTTTCAGACTTTGCTGTGATGGATGAATATGAAGGAAATGCCCGAGGCAATGGGCCTTATGAAAAGGTAACCCTAGGAAAAGGGCCTTATAAGGAAGGTACCCGAGGTAACGGGCCTTATAAGGAAGGTACCCGAGGTAAAGGGCCTTATGGAGAGGGAACCCGAGGTAAGGGCCCTGTTGGAAACCAAACCCGAGGTGAAGGGTTAGGGAATACTTGTGATGTGACCAGTCCAAGGGAAGGACTGGCACATGCACATGTTGGAACACCCCAGGTTAGGGGTCAACATCAGATCACGGACGATTTGAGTGTGGAAAGGAGTGCACTACGCTCGAGGCAAGAGCATGGGCACATCAGTTCTGATGAGAACCAAAGTATTGTGCTAGGGACTCTGAATCAGACGGAGAATGAGGAATGGAACAAAAGAAGGGAAGGTCGTGGAAGACAGTATTCAAAACGAACATTACGGCGAAAGAGGAAGCGCTATTACTCCTCGACGTCTTCGGAATCGGGGGGTGAGTCACCATCACCAAAAAGGAGGAGATCAAATGGAAGAAGAGCAGATAGTATGTTAATGGATAAATTTTTAGCTATTTTAAATAAATGTAAGGGTTCAGATAAACCAAAAATGTCTTTTAACGCGAATGTGATACCGGAGTTCGACCCTTTATCTAAAGAACAAACCATATTGACATGGTTGACCAAAATCGAAGAATGTGCAGAAATTTATGGTTGGGAAGAAAAAGAAATCATTCATTACTCTCTGCCTAAATTAACCGGTGTAGCAAAAACGTGGTATCAGGGTCTAACTTCGATATTACATACGTGGCCAGAATGGAAAAAGAAATTGGTTGAATCTTTCCCGTGTAGAGAAGACTATGCGGAACTGTTAACGGAAATGTTATCCAAAAAAGCAAAATATGGTGAATCTCTGGAGAATTATTACTATGCGAAGGTAAACCTTTTAAATAGATGTAAAATATATGGCAGGCAAGCAGTAGATTGCCTGTTGTATGGGATAGATGACCGTGCTGTGAAGGTAGGCGCTCAGGCAGCTCAGTTCAAAGAACCAGAACAGGTACTCCAATATTTGAGGACTGTTAAAAGTGGTCCCAGCAGAGAGAAACACAAGATTCTACGCGGAGACCAAATGATCGACGATTTGGAAACAATTCAAATCGACCGGGCCCATCTAAACCAGGTATGAATATTAATACTAATATAAAATGTTTCAACTGCAACGAGGTTGGTCACCCAAGTTTTAAATGTGAAAAACCTCCTGCGAAGTGCACAAATTGCGACCGGTCTGGCCATCAGACTGCTAACTGTCTGAGGAATAAGAGGACAACAAACCAACCGGATAACCAGAAACCAGTACCAGGTAATGACCAAACACAAAAGCAGGTTTCAGAAGTTACAGCAGAGGATACCGGTTTAAACAAGTACGTGTTTGAAATCAAAGTGAACGAAATAACAACCTTGTGTCACATTGATCTAGGTAGTCAATGTTCTCTTGTTAAGGTAAGTGTTGCTAATTCTTTAAATCTTCAGATTTTAAAACGCCCGAATTTGCCAGTACTTAGAGGAATAGGTGGTAACCTAATAAATCCGTTAGGAGTCGTTGTGACTTCAGTCGAAGTTCAGGGACTGAAAGAAATAATAGATTTATACGTTGTAGAGGATTATGTGCTGGTAAATCCAGTTTTGTTAGGTCATTCCTTTACAGAGAGGCCTGACATTTTGATTATTAAAACTCCAGATGACATCAAATTCCAAAGATTACCACCAAAAAAATTAGATATTGTAGTGTTTACCGACACCGAAATCCCTGGTAATACGTTAAAGGCAATAAAAATCTGTACGCATGCCCAGTTGGATTGTGATATTTATATAAATGGTACTTTGCGAGGTGCAGAAGGTCAGGAGCATTATTTACTTCCTGGGCAGTACGAAATCAAGAAGGGAAGTGGAGCAGTCCTGATCTATAATATGTCAGCGACTCCCATGCACATCACTAAAGGTACTCTTTTAACTCGTTCTCTACAGAGAAACTCTGTTTCATCGAGTAATATTCTAAACACGTTCAATGTAACGTTTGATGATGCTGAAATGAGGACCTCTGTCAACTGTAATCCTCGTTTAAATGAAGATCAGTCCCAGGAATTTCAAGGTTTGCTTGCAAAGTACAGTAGTTGTTTTTCTAGTGGACTACATGACTTGGGCTACACGTCAGTTACCGAGATGACCATCGAACTCAACGATGCTGATCCAGTAGTATACCGCCCGTATCGCATGTCATACACTGAAAGGTCGTTGGTGAGAAACATGATACAGGACATGTTGGATAGTGATATCATTAGAGAATCATCATCGCCTTACGCAAGCCCGATCGTCATGGTCCAGAAGAAAACAGGTGACAAAAGGTTGTGCGTCGATTACAGGGCGCTCAATAGGAAAACCAAGAAGGATCACTACCCACTACCCAGAGTAGAAGACCAACTGGATCTTCTTGCAGGTAATACCTTGTTTACATCCTTAGACCTAGCTTCTGGATATTACCAGATCCCAGTTTCTGAAGAATCTCGTCCTAAAACTGCCTTTGTGACCCCTGACGGGCAATATGAATATAACCGCATGCCATTTGGCCTAGTCAACGCACCATCGGTTTTTCAACGCACCATCAACAAAATTTTAATGGAAGCCAAAATAAAATATGCGATTATTTATATGGATGACATCCTCATTCCATCCAAGGATTTCAGAGAAGGTCTTCAGCGGCTGGAAGAGGTACTACAATTATTAAAAAAAGGTGGGTTAACTTTGAAACTTAGTAAATGCCACTTCTTCCTAGACTCCATAGATTTCCTAGGATTCGATGTAAGCGCCAGTGGTATCAGGCCGGGTAGCAGAAAGACGGATGCAGTCTCCAATTTCCCAACACCTAAAAATCAACACGATGTGCGACAGTTCCTTGGACTGTCTGGGTTTTTCAGACGATTTATCAAAGGATATGCTGTGATTACTGCACCCTTGACGGATCTTCTTAAAAAGAATACTACGTGGACTTGGGGTGACAACCAGGAGGAAGCATTTACTAAGGTAAAAGAATTACTTGTAAGTCGCCCACTACTAGCTTTATATGACCCGAAAGCCGAAACAGAGTTACATACTGACGCCTGTAAGGAAGGATTGGCTGGAATATTACTTCAAAGAAACTCGAACGGCGTTCTGCAACCGGTATCGTATTTCAGTCGTAAAACGAATGTTGACGAACGTAAGATGCATTCTTATGAGCTTGAAACATTGGCCGTGGTGTCTTCTCTAAATCGTTTCAGAGTTTACTTGGTAGGTATACCGTTCAAAATCTTGACTGATTGCAATGCACTCAGGTCAACATTAGTAAAGCGGGACCTCATTCCTCGAATCGCACGTTGGTGGGTTGTGCTTCAAGAGTATGATTGCACTATAGAATACCGTCCCGGGACAAGAATGGCGCACGCAGATGCCCTCAGCAGGAATGCAGTGGAGAACCCGGTAAGTGATTCACATATTTTGGACGTCTTACCAATTCAGCAATCTGACCAAAACTGGATCTCAACTGTGCAATCCGCTGATAATGAAGTTAAGAGGATCAGAGAAATTCTTTTGGATCCGTCCGCTGAGGAGGCTATAGACGTGCATAAAAATTATAAATTAAAAAACGATAGGGTTTTTCGCATTGTTGGGGAGGACTTAAAATGGTTTGTACCTAGAGGCGTGCGCTGGCAGATACTCAAGATGAATCATGATGATGTTGGTCATTGTGGGTTTGAGAAAACGTTACATAGGATAAGAGAACATTACTGGTTCAGGAAAATGCGTCGGTTTGTAAAAAAATATGTCTCTTCTTGTCTGGAGTGCGCTCATCACAAGGCCCCTGGTGGTAAACGGGAAGGCGAATTGCACCCTATAGAGAAGGTCAGTACACCTTTTCATACTATCCACGCAGATCATCTAGGACCATTCATAAAGAGCAAGGTAGGAAATTGTTATCTACTGGTAATTGTTGACGGGTTCACAAAATACGTTAGTATAAATCCAGTTAGAAATACTAAAGCCTTAACTACAGTAAAAATACTGAAGCAGTTTGTTAGTTATTTTGGAGTGCCAACACGTGTAATTACTGACAAAGGCTCGAGTTTTACCAGTAAACATTTTAAGGATTTTGTTACGTCTTATGGCATAAAGCACGTCCAAAATGCCGTTGCTACACCTAGGGCAAATGGACAAGTGGAGAGGTTCAACAGAACCATATTGGATGCTTTATCAACTTCTAGTCACGGTGAAGATGATAAATCATGGGATGATCACATTTCCGACATACAGGTAGGTATTAATACGACAAAACATAAAACAACTCGGAAGAGCCCATCGGAACTGTTATTCGGATTTAATGTGACCAGCAGGACAGAAGGTAAGTTAAACGATATCATCAAAGAAACTCTCAACAGAACTCCCACGGAAGACTTAGATGCGCTAAGACAAAACGCAGGCGAAAAGATAAGAGAACAACAGGTAAGAGACACTACTAATTATAATAAACACAGGAAACCTCCAACTCGGTATAAAGAGGGCGACTTAGTGAGAGTGGAAAGACAGGTACCGCATGATGGTAAGTCACAGAAACTTACTGTTAAGTATCAGGGTCCCTACCGCATAATAAGAATACTCCCTAATGATAGATTTGTTGTTGAGGATACACCTCTGACACGTAAACATGGCAGAAAATACGAAAATATCGTAGCAATCGATAAAATCCAACCCTGGATGAATTTCACTAGAGACTTAGAATCTGATTCATCAGGGAATGATTACACTAGTGATGACGAGCAGATGTGTGTGCAAAGCAAGGAATAAATAACTAAATAATGGTTCCGTTAATTTATATTTATAATGCTACATTTATAAGCTATTAGCACTATTAATTTTATGTGATTGTTAATAATAAATAAATAAATAAAATAAAAAAAGCGATGGGACTCGCTTGAAACAGGATGGCCGAGCTGTAAGGTCGTATTATAATTATTGTAGGTAGTAGTAAAAACATATTAGTCAGTAAAAGATGCTGTGGTAAAAATATCAAGAATCGTTTATTAAGTTTAAATGTTTTAATGATGTATTAAAATGTATTATTAAATTTAATTTATTATCTATGCGAATAATCGTGTAATATTAAATTATTAGTTATTTAAAATTGATAATGTAGTTAAACTGATTTATTAATTATTTGTTGGTCGCTTTTTGACTAACCCTTCTACACTGTGAGTGGTGGGGCGAAAGTTATAAGAAAACGTTTCGCCGCCATGACGGGCAGTTGCAATAGAACATCGAGTGAAGTAACAACTGTGAATTTATATTGTGTTTAAATTATTTATCGTGATTCTGTGAATTTGTGTTGTGAGTGGAATAATAAACGTGCTATTTTGTGATTACTTCAAGTGTTTTATTCTGACCAAAATATTATAGTGTTTATTTATTTTTATTTATTTTTTTCCGTTGCTCTTGTATTTATTTTACCTATTCTTATTTATTTATATTTTTATTATGACCACACTTTCAGATACTGAATCTTTTTTCTCTGCCAACGAATCCGCTGCCTCTTCTGGGGAAGATAGTTTCCACTCTGTTACAGATGCTCTTGGTGACCTTGTACGTAAAAAATTTTCTGGGACTAACCGGCTCTTCAACGCTTGTCATATAAATGCTCAAAGTATCCCGAGTCATTACAATGAGCTGTATGATACATTTTTGAATGTCAACGTTCATGCCGTCCTGGTTTCAGAGACTTGGCTCAAACCTAATTTGCTATCCACTGCCTACTCTCTCCCGGGATTTATTCTTTTGCGGAATGATCGAATCGGGAGGAGAGGCGGTGGTGTTGCAATTTACCTCCGTGCTGATTTTCCTTTTAAAATTCTCTCTACTTCTTCTTCTATCAATTCGGCTGAGTTTCTTTTCCTCGAGGTTTGTGTCAGTGGAGCTAAGACCATTCTTGGTGTCGTGTACTGTCCCCCTTCCCTTGATTACTTCACTGAATTCGAATCGGTCCTTGAATCTTTAGGTTCTGAGTATGCACATCACATCGTCATGGGAGATTTTAACACTAACCTTCTTGCTCACAGCTCCCCTCGTTCCCGCAAATTCCTACATCTGGTTGAGTCAGCCAGTCTACACGTGTTGCCTCTTCAACCAACTCATCATAACACCTTTGATGATGATACTTGGCTCGACTTGATCCTCACCTCAAATCCTTCCCTAGTATCCTCTCATGGTCAATTCTTAGCTCCTGGTTTTTCCCATCATGACCTTATTTTCCTGTCCTACATCATTAAACCTCCTAAACCCAAACCTTTATTCCAGAACAGGCGTGCCTTTGCGCGAATGGATGTTGCGAAGCTTATATTAGACGCGGCTTGTGTTGACTGGGCTCCTCTGGAGGAAGCAACTACAGTTGACGGCAAATTAACTTATTTTAATGATGTTGTAGTTAAGCTATACGACGCCCATGCACCTGTCAGGAGAGTCAAACTAAAGCGTTCACCCGCGCCTTGGATGAATGATGAAGTTCGGATGGCGATGCGGCGAAGGGACCGTGCGTTTCGTAAGTTCAAAAGGGATCGGTCGGCCGATCATTGGACCCTTTTCAAGACAGCTCGAAATCGGTGTAATCAGATGATACGCAATGCTAAACGCCGACACATTCTTGATAATATAATTTCTTCCTCTCCTGCCGATATCTGGAAATTCCTTGGAACTCTAGGTATCGGCAGATCGCGGCATTCAGATCTTCCCAACACATTTGGTCTAGATGATCTAAATCGTCATTTCTCCACCGTTCCAAACCTTGATAGTCTAACCAAATGTGAAACCCTTAGTTACCTTGCTGATCTGACGCGACCCAATATTACTCCCTTTGTCTTCTCCCCAGTTGACCCGGGAGAGATCAAGAAGATAATCCTTTCCATTAAATCCAAAGCTGTCGGTTGTGATACCATTAGTCGTCACATGATTGTGACGGCTCTTGATCAGCTCCTTCCTGCAATTTCCCACATCATTAACTTCTCCCTTTTCTCTGGTGTTTTTCCTTCCATTTGGAAGAAAGCCCATGTCCGACCATTGCCTAAGATTCCTAATCCCACTCTTCCTAATCATTTTCGTCCTATCTCCATCCTCCCTTTTCTATCCAAGGTACTTGAAGCCTGTGTACATAAACAATTCTCGCACTTTATCCATCAAAACTCCCTTATTAGTCCTTTCCAATCTGGGTTCAGGCCTGGACATAGTACCGTTTCGGCTCTCCTTAAAGTGACTGACGATATTAGAAGGGGAATGGAAGACACTAAAGTCACAGTCTTAGTGTTGATTGATTTCAGTAACGCTTTTAATACCGTCAGTCACGAAGTCCTTTTATCCATCCTCTCCTATCGTATGGTCTCTCGCGAGGTTCTGGAATGGTTCTCATCATATCTTCGAGGGCGTCAGCAATTAGTTATTGCTGGTGATTCTACTTCTAGCTGGCGTGATCTTGAAACTGGCGTCCCTCAAGGCGGTATTTTATCTCCACTTCTGTTCTCTATTTTTATAGATCTCATAACTACTGAGCTTCAGTGTGCGTATCATCTGTACGCTGACGACTTACAGCTTTACTGTCAGGCGGGTGTTGACAGCATAACTGATGCCATTGAGGATCTGAACCGGGATCTTGGAATTATTAAAAACTGGTCGGATCGTTTTGGGTTGGCGGTTAACCCAAGTAAATGCCAGGCTATTGTTATAGGGAGTCCCCACAGTCTACGAAGGCTAAATAGTATTGTGGTGCCACCCATTATCTTTGATGGGACAGTCATACCATTTGGTTCCGACGTCAAGGATCTAGGGTTGCATGTCGACACCTGCCTTGACTGGCGTAAGCAGGTTGCGGTTGTGAGTCAAAGGGTAACCGGAACGTTGCGGTCGCTTTACCGTATGAAAAATCTTCTCCCATCTCGTATAAAGGCAATGCTCGTTCAATCCCTAATCTTTCCCATAATTGACTATTGTGATGTGTGTTACTATGACCTGAATGCAGATCTCCTCAATAAACTTGACCGACTTCTTAATAACTGCATTCGATTCGTTTTCAATCTCCGTAAGTATGATCATGTATCTGCATATCGATCTCTGTTAAAATGGCTACCCATCCGGCAGCGCAGAGCATTGAGGGCTTTGATGACTTTGTTTTCTCTCCTGGAGAAACCTACCTCTCCTAATTACTTGACATGTCATTTTCAGTATTTATGCTCTGCGCACACCAAAAATCTCCGATCCTCCCATAATCGTCTTCTACGCTGTCCCTCTCACCGCTCTGGATTCCTAAAATCCTCATTTTTGGTACAGTCAGTCTTTCTCTGGAATGCGCTCCCTCTGAACATCAGGACGGTAACAAATCGGTTCACTTTTAAGGGCAAGGTTCGTGAACATTTACTCAGGGAGTTAGTGGATTCGGCTTAGAATTACTTTGTAATGAGAGTTTCCCCATCTATGTTTTTATTTCTCTTCACTTCTTTATATATATATATATAATATATAAATATATATGGTCTGTATGTATGTATTTAAGTATATATTTTATTTTATTTCATAATATCAAATCAGTTTTTTATGCTACACCTACTTTTTCTTTTCTCTGCATCACCCTAAGGTAGACTGTCAGAGAATGCCTATGGCATTAAGTCCGCCTTTGTACGAGTATGTGCATAAAGTTTAAATAAATAAATAAATAAATAAATAAATTTGGCTGAAATTTTGGTACACAGATAGTTAATAACCTGGATTAAGACATTAGGATTTTTATCCCGATTTTATGATTCCGTGGGATAATTTTGGAGTTGTAGCGGGTGAAGCCGCTGGCAACAGCTAGTTTAAAATATTAGCAATCAGTCAGTAAAAAAGTCTTGAGTCTATGCGCTTGTATAGAAAGCTATGTGTTAAATTATTTTGCAGTTTCTAAGACGCGAATTTTGAAGAAGTATTGGACAGTATTTCGTACTACGAATTTCGTAAGCATTAAAAAAAAAGCTCACGGTTTACGTCACAGAGAAGTAAATAGGTGAATTTTGATCCTTCTTCTTTCGTATTCTTCAAATTATGGACACCCTACTTTCAGAAGGACTTCCAAAAGACAGAGAGCTTTTTCAATAACGCACAGAGGGTCCATAAATTAGGGTAGGTTTCCAAGGAAATCCACTCAAAAAGAAAAGTGAATTCCATCACTCTTTGCAATGATTAAATCCGTGAAGGGGCAGCCAAGATATTTATTTTAATGACAATCCAAATAATAGGTCATTTTTGTAATAAAATTTATAATAATTTTGAGGTAGAAAAGGTTTCTTCCGATGGAGCGACAAAGCCGATGACTATTAAAGCTTGGATATTCATTTAATTAAGACTTTTCATCAGTTTTACCTCAGGCGATAATAATTTATTTGTCTATTGTCCAATCTATTCCTTGAGAAATAGAATAGAATACTTATTCAAATTCTTTAGTGTCGAGTAAGTATATGTTTGTTTGCAGGGCATAATAAAATCAACCAATGAGTCCTCCCACGTAGGGCAGGACGGGAGAGACTTGTACTGACTAAAATCCATTTACGTTCCGGGGCCACAGTTACTAGATAAGACGGTCCCGCGACCCCGGCAAACTCATAAGCTTAAAGGTAAAGGCAGTGTTTGACTTAAAAGCAAAACTCTACGCAAATATAAACAGTAAGCAAAACGAAAATACCCTGAAAATATATTTTTATTTATTCCATAAATATTACAAGAAAGAAGCGCGAATTGTGTTCCTGTCTCTGTTAAAGAGTATTATTCAAATCCGACGTTGGAACGAAAGAAAATGTCCAATAAAAATGCAAAGGGAACGGCACCTATTCTTTCTTCTTTACTAACTAAATAGCTGTGGTAGGGACATGGTCATACAGTTAGCGATTTAAAGTAGCAAAAACTCGTTAATTTCATAATCAGCCTCTGACTCTGAACTCATTTTGTTCGTCAAGCGTCTATTCCTTGTACTAGCTAGGATGCGAGTGTCAAATGCGTCGCAGCATGCGCAGGGGGCACATGTCTGCCTCAACTGCCCTGCCTGCTCTGTGCTGTACTGTGCTGTGCTGCATTGCCTGCGTCTCAGCATACACCTAGCCTTACTGCCACGTGCGTTTGATCATTAATTAAATTAACTATATAAATGTTAAATCCTAATCAACATTTTTAACCATTTATTAAATCAAATGGCATTTAAAAAAAGGGCCAATTTTGCGAGGTTACCACTTTTCCTAGTAACTTACTTAACATTCACACATTTTTTTAAATCGCTTCATGTATGACCGCATCCCATCCGCATCAGTTCTTCGAGCCATTTCTATCGGCGATCCGAGTGCGAGGTAATTACCCTGCGACAGTACTTACAGCACTTCGTTATACTAAATATCTTTCTCACCTACTAACAATAGTAGTTTCTACTTTTTTTTTGTTATTTTAGTCGATTGTAATAAAGCCTTTTTCTTGCTTTACTGGTGATTCAAATAATAATAATATGCCATCAGAACTTCCCGGATAGCCGGAGAAACAGAAATGTTAAAAACAAATAATAATAATAATATTCCACAACTATCACACAACGCCATCTAGTCCCAAGCTAAGCAGAACTTGTGTTATGGGTACTAGACAACTGATAAACATATGTACTTATATATTTCTAAATACATACATATTATAGATAAATTACACCCAGACACAGAACAAATGATCATGCTCATCACACAAACATTTGTCCTGGGTGGGAATCGAACCCACGACCCTCGGTATAGCAGTCATGGTCACTAACCACTAGACCAACAGGCCAGTCTAATGCATAATGTTGGTATCTCTGGTTTTTTAGTATGTTGTTTGACCTGGGCTATGTTTACCCAAGTTTGCAATTCTCAAAATACTGTGGAAACATTTTTATACCCAAAAAACCACTAACTTTTTGAGATTCTACTCTAATACATACTACTATACTCTCCTAATTCGTGCATTATCCGTCGAAAGCTTAAGAGTATTCAATTTGTGACAAATTAAGCTCAATCGGAAAGTGCCTTAAATCGGTATTCAGTTGACCTACAGACCGACTTGCAGTTACCCTATTATTTTTATCCTTTCAAGGTATTTAAACTACGATAATCCTCAGTAAAGATTGCCTGTCAGAATTTCAGGCCTCTTACACGTAAACATTAATAAAAATGAAAGCCAAAGCACAGAGGAAAATCGGTCATGTACTCTATGGTCAACCATCTACGGACCGACCCAGATAGGGACGGCTTAACCTCGAAGATCGATTGTGGTTGTTACTGTTTACCTGTTAATAGCAAAACCAGCAAAATCACACCTTGTATAAAGTTGTTTTTTCAACAAAAATATGATAAGTTTCTAAGAGATATTTGATATAAAGTCTTGCTGAAACATACGTAAAAATAATAAGAAACCTCAGAAAAACTGAAAGGTCCCACCGAGATTTGAACTCGGATCGTTGGATTCAGAGTCCAAAGTGCTAACCATTACACCATGGGACCGCTGAAGAAATTCTCGAAATAAGCCGTCACTACGTAAAAGGAACGTAGTACGCATGACACCGCCACTTTCTCTTTTTTGCACGTACGCCTATCCCTTTCTAACCACGTACTTTCACAGTGCCAAGTTGAATGAATCTATGAATAGAATGGATGTTCTAGATAATTATATGTACTGAATTAGTACTTATAACTATGTACCAATAAGACTTATGTATTGATTAGTACACAAATAGAAGCGCCACTTTTGATTTTGTTGTGGCTAAATTGAATGTATTTATGAGGTAAAGTGATGTAGTATATTATAAAGCATGATGACAATATTCCGTAGTACTAAGCAGCACCCTAGTAGATCAATATTTCTGCACTTACTTTTCAAATATTATGACTAGGAAAAAAAATCCATGATCGGAGCGATGCAATACTAATTTAGGTGTTTTTTTTTCGTATGAATAAAATTGTTTTAGTTATTAATTAATATTCGTAACGTTTTAATAACCATGATACTGAGAAATACATAATTATAATGTGACCAGAAGTTATTATGCATTATTACCTCCAAGAATCTATGATGATGCTAAAACAAAATGAACCAGCCAGTCTTCATACATTTTTGATTGGCTTTTCACTTTTCATGAAGATCAGTCAGCTGTTCTGACATTATAATCTGGGGGCACGGCAGTGACCCCCGCCAAGACGAGCCAAGCGAAGTGCAAGGGCACTACCTACCTTTTCTCGAAGTGTTTCGTCGTTTTTTTGAACCCTCATAGAGTTGGTTTCCGATCTACCAGATAGTTCATATTCACAGGAAATTATGCCAATAATAGACTTATTAAGCATACAAAGTCTCAATGGAATACCTCTAATAGTTTAGATTTTATTGACATCTTAAATACACGGATTTCGTCACTGATTCACTGATATATTGACACACTGACACACTGATGATCATCAAAATGTTTGGCTACTTCCAGCAGTGCTAGAGACCTGAAATTCGGTATTTAGTCTAAGTTTAGTATGCAATCAACAAAAAAATTCATTAACCTATAATTTTCACCCCCCATCCCCTAAAGTTGGGGGTGGAAGTTTGTATGAGACCTTAAACCTTATTTGGGTGGAATCTTTGAACTCAAAAATCAAAAACTAAACTAACAGCTTGCAACTTACAAAAAAAAACTGAAATCCCACCAAAAACATTTCATGTAAACTGTTGCCAAAACTAGCACATAAGGTTTGTCCTACGAAAAACATATCAGATCTCATGTAGAACCAAGCTTCTGAATCTACACGGCCCAACTCTAGCAACCCTAACTTCACAAATTCTACAAATCAGTAAAATGTATGGCTTGGCTGTTTCGTTACTTAAGTACTTCAGAAATTAAATATTAGCATCACCTCCACAACGGTAGCGAAACGGTGACGCCCTACATTTAGGAACATTTAGGAACGCGAAGGACTGTTGAAGCACACCGTGGATTTCAATCAGTATAAGTCTTGACAATCCCTTCCGTCCAGCCCTACGTGGGAGGACTAATTTAAATATATTTTTGCGGAGAAGTCAACAAAAAAAAAACTTCAACGAGCTTTCCATCTATTTTCTAGACTGAACCAACTAAAATCACTTACTACCTGTATTCCAGTCTAGATTGGTCATTACCCAGACCATCAGCACGTTCTAGAAAAATTTATAGTCTACATTCTGGCTTGAAAATGCAACTACCTACCCTCTTAATGTTAGCCAATTAACAGGATTCCGTAGAACGTTGGCTGAAATTTAATTCCATTACAGGTTTTTATTTTAACTTTTCAGTGCTTTTAAGGAGTAATGAAGCTGAAGTATTCCTTTTAGAAGCGAAGTTTTGTTTAAAGAAAGTGTTTTTTTTTTGCTAGTTTTTTGGGGTTCCGTAATCAAAGAGTAAAAGGACTCTATTATTAATAGACATAGAGCCCTATTAGTAATTAGATTTAACATATCTAGACTGGACTAGAGTGAGTTCAGTCTATATATTATGGGTGAAAGATGTAATCTAGCTTTTTTTGTTGAATTCTCAAATACTCATAATTATTGTTATTAATCATTAACCTTAAAAACACCAGTGAAAAAAACTGAAATGACTAAAATTCACAAAAACATTAAAAACTTAAAAAAAAAACACGGAACATACATCGGGTTATCCGGATAACCTACGGCATGAAGTTCCGCAAATTTTCTTTTATACGTCAATTAATTGGTCACCTTGTATCATCACTTTAAAAATAAATAAAACAATTGTTAGGACCCTCCTCCCTCCTCCTTTCTTTGAAGCTCTGACCCTCTGTCCCATATTACCTCTGTTCCCGATACCAGCGGGCTAATCATGTTTCTTTTTTTGTAATAATATTTTAAAATGTAATTAATAAGTGGAAAAAATAATAGGTATAGAAATAAAACAGTATTTAAGGATGGAATATCCATACCAATTCCAAATAATCCAAATTGTTGGAAGCTTGAAGAGGCACTTATCACGCAGTCCATGGTCCGAGCATGGTCCACGGACGACGAGTCACCAATTACTCGCCGGCCGCATGCTCGACCTACTCTACGTATCTAAATGCTCTTTTGGAACTCAAATCAAAATCAAATCAAACTTTATTTGTGAACAAAAGTATTTTAAATTGTAGGTCTTATTGATACATTTTAGTCGAGCTCTATGACCTACCAATGAAATTGGTGTACAAAAACAGAAATATTAAAAACAGGTGTACAAATCTATTCATTTATTAGTAACTCCAATACAATTTGTTTACACAGTATACGACTTGTTCTGCAACACCAACCAAAATTACAAATTCCCAATACAATTTCCAGTGCAAGCAACAAACGATGAGGAATTTATCACGACACGACTGCTACCCGCTTTGTCGTACGACTTAACCGCAAATTGATTGCAACCGATTGTCATTAATTCGAACAATTACCGTTAAGTTTGTCACACCGACGCGTAATAACCGTTTCTCCTTAATTCTCTGGGGTGGGTTTAAGCGTGTATCTGTTACATCTTTCGGTGTAAATTATGGTTGGAACTGCGTGTTGAGGTGGTCCAGAATACTGCATTGGTAGCTGGTAGGTATGGGTATAGCCGTATAGTGTTCCGATAGTCTCTCCCTGTCTTTGTGTACCTTTAGCCACCCTATGCTGAGTGTAGGTCTCTTCCAAATCATTCCACTTTTTTATCGTAGTAAAATAATCAAGTGAGTCCACCCAGGGCAGAGCGGAAAAGACTGTCAAACTTGTACTGACTAAAATCCACGGTATTCTTCAATGGCCCTTTGCGTGCCAGGGTCAGGGTAGTTCTATAAGTCCCACGACCCTGGCAGGCTTTGACATGCTTTGGCCCTCGAAAGGGGGGCCGTCATCATGCTAACACTCCCCCGACCCGGGAAATCTTTTCAATTCTGGCGGTTTTGTATTACGGCTATCTAGTTTCTTCTGGCCACTATTACAAGATCGTCTGTCCATCTAGTCGGTTATTCCAATACTATCACTTAAATATTATGATGATGTATCCTGTTGTCCCGAGCGGAAAAGGGCTATGTGTTTGCAAGCTCTTGGTGAAGTGTGAGTCACCTCTTACTGTAGAGCAGTAATGATAGGGAAGGAAGAGGCAAACTACGTGAGGGAGAGGACATCTTCCACCTTACAACCCAAACGCAGCGTGAGGCGTTTAGGGTGTCGAACATCGCACGGCGATTTGCGGTCAGCGTTGATACGGGCTTGCGGGCAGCGAGTAAGGGGTAGCGCTAGCTCGCCGTCCGACCAAGTACCAACCTCAGCGGTGCCTGGAAACTAAAAAGTATTTCAGTGAACACGGTAGATTTTAGTCAGAATGAGTCTGACAGTCCCTTCTGCTTCACCAGGGGCGGGTGGGAGGACTCATTTATATTTAATACTCATTAACGCCTGCATTGCGAAACCTAAAGGTTTTTTTGTGGTAAAAAGAATTTGAACTTGCATCCGTCTGAGGACCTAATAACGTAACCTTAGCGCTTATAACTGGAAATGCGCGCGGCGGCGGCGGCGCGGCGGCGGTCTTCGCGCGACTCGTATGTACAGTATAGTTGTGCGGCGTCGGCGCGGCGACGGCGCGGTGGCGGCATCATGTGAGGGGCGCTTATGACGTGACTTTCACTTTTTTGTCACGTTAAGAAAACAAAAAATACGGAAAAACAATAGTTACACCACACGCACACTAGAGGCACTTTTACCATACAATAAGGTCTTAAAATACCACACTAATTAATTCCACTACCACAACGTTACAGTACGGTGACACAGCTGCCCAACTAGTTGGAACTGTCCGCTTTTAGAGTGGATTTCTATTCTATTCCAGTTTAAGGACTTGTCCAATTTAGGTGCTTCACAAAAGACATCTATTGGACTTTGAGCTTCGTTTTGACTTTGTCATTTGATTGGAATTATAACTTTTCTTTTGAAATAATGTGTGTCTAAGGATAGTCTGTCAAAATATTATTCAACACTAGCTTTGCCTGCGGTTTCGCTTGCTAACCTTCCCAAGTCATGTTTCTTCTCACGTTTTATGCAAATGCATGCTTCTTTACATACGTTTTGTTTTGCCGTTTATGTCCCACTGCTGGACAAAGGCCTCCATATCCTTCCAAGTGCTCTTTTCCAGTGCCACTTCGGACCAGCCATCAAGGTACCCATCCAGATCGTCTTGCCACCTCTTTTTGGGCCGGCCTCGGCGACGTCGTCTATTCTCAGGCACCCATTGCGTGCTTATTTTTCTCTACAGCGACTGTTTTGCATGCGGATGACATGAGCCGCCCAATTCCATTTGAGCCTGGCAGTCTTCTTACCTACGTCAATTATTCCAGTTTTAGAGCGCATTTCTTATATGCGCATTTCTTAGTAACATACAATTCTGGCAGTCACGGTCGTTTTATAGGTATTTAATATGAACATCAAGCATAGTTTACACAGGTACAGTCACGAGCAAAGACATAGATACAACCTTAAAATTTAAATTAATGTAACAATATTAAATTGCAAAAATAAGTTCTGCCAACTGTGTCCAATAATTATGTAAACGTTAAACTAAGTCAAAATTAACTACACATTTTTATCAAAATTTCGTTAACGATAGTTTGCCAAAAAATAATATCAACTTTAAGTTACATTATTATGTACCAAGTCAATTTCAAAAACATGTAAACAATACAGTTTCGAAATTATGTAAACAATTACAAAGCAGCAGTTTCAATCTGCTTGAGACCGGTTTTAATTCACAATTTTCAAAAACATGTAAACAATACAGTTTCGAAATTATGTAAACAATTACAAAGATCAGTTTCAAGGAGCTTGAGATCGGTTTTAATTCACAATTTTCAAAAACATGTAAACAATACAGTTTCGAAATTATGTAAACAATTACAAAGCAGCAGTTTCAAGGAGCTTGAGGTCGGAAATAAGTCCTAATTTAACAAATTGCAATTTAACCTCATTGAAAAAATAAGTGTATATAATACAAATACATAGCTATAAGATCTTATTGTATTATTTATTTATAACTTCTTTTCGTTAATTTGCGTTATACCTACATATTTTGTCATAGTTAGGTGAAAGTAGCCATCATCGAGTGTATTGACTCACCCGTCGACTGTTTTTATTTCCGTGTACCGTCCTAAATCTATTGTGCTATTTTTTTTTATCTTGGTATAATCATCAAATGAGTCCTCCCGGCCCGGGCAGGGCGGGAGGGACTGTCAGACTTGAACTGACTAAAATCCACGGTGTCCTTCAATAGCCCTTTATGTTCCGGGGTCATGGTGATGGTATAAGTCCCGCGACCCCGGCAGGCTTTGGCCCTCTGAGAGGGGGCCCCGTCATTTTGCTGACGCTCTTAGAGGCGCGCGTGAAACACGACGCGCCGTCGACCCGTGCATGTCCATGGTCGGACAGCGAGTTGCTCCCCTTTACTCACTGTCCGCATGCCCGTGCCTACGGTGGCCGGAGATCGTCTGCCGACGCCCGACGCCGTGTACCACTGCGGTTGGGGCGGAAGGAGGACGCTGTCCTCTCTCTCTCGCGGATCTATTGTGCTATTGGGTGATTCTACGAAAAGTGGATAAAATTATCGCACACCCTCTTAAGAGGTTATTGTACTCATAAATAAGTATGATTAATTTTTCTTTTACTATTTTATTTTATTTATTGAGGGATAATAATAAACAACTACAACATATATAGCTTAATATTAACGTAATTTACATGGTAATGTTGTAGTCAACTGCATTATCCACAAATAAGACATACTTAATATATAAAATTACATTACATACTATGGGACCTGAAATCGCGAAAATTATACTTAATAAAAATTTATGAAATAGTTGAGAGCCCAAAATTGTTCATAATGATGAATACAATAAACCCTTAAGCCTTAAGCGGGTGTCCGTTAATCACGATATATATGAATAATGCGTCGACACGTTTGGTGCAGTGGCTGAGCAATTGGACTGCTGCGCCGAGTGTCGCGGGTTCGATTCCCGCACGGAACAGATATTTGTATGATCTGCAATTAGTTGTTACGGGTCTGGGTGTTCGTGTCATGTGAGTTTCTATGTTTGTAAACGCACTCACCATACACGACTAATTGCGGGGTAAAGTAAAAAAAAAACTATGCATAACTATTAAGTATATTTAATAGGCTTTATTAATAATAATAATCATTACTTTTGGTAATGAATTTCAACTCTGATTTCGTAAGTCCTTGATTTATTGCAGTAATAACCAGCCCCTACCTACTTATTTATAAAACTCTAATCATTGCTGTTATAAACTTATTTACAAAAACAGGAAAAAATAGGTATACACTTCCATTATCATTATAATGTATCCATGACAATTTCTATAACACGTATACAATTTGTTTTACTTGTATATATGTTATAGAAATTGTCATGGATAGTTAATAATAACATTAGAAATGTATACTTTTTTCTGATTTTGCTTCGTTTATATTACTGTGAAACCAATGTATACCCAGTTTTGCCACAGTTTGATGGTTAGGTTATTTAGAAAACCATGTTGTACACATATTTTTTGAAAAGTATAAGTTAAGATATTTTAGAAAACGTGACCAATGTATATATATTAGTGCTCGTGACTGTACACTGATTGTCTTGTGCGTGTATCCAAACATCGATGCAATTTTCTCTTTCTAGCAATTAATCAAATGGGAAATCATACAAAAAACACTTATTTTCCTCGCCAGTTTTAGAGAAACGTAATTGTTGCGACTATTTTTTATTTATTTTAGAAGTTTTTTTCGTAAAATAGTTATTGATGTACAGTATGAAATTACGAATGAGTTTTGAGGGCAGAATCCGGCCATGTCTTTTTTTACTGTCCAGTTCGTACCGCGTGGCCTGCGACGACCTCGTCTCACTGTTTCAGGGCACTACTAACCTTACGATGAAATACGTAATATATTACACATACACAACAGTCTCCGATCCAATATCTTAAACCTCGGCTAAAGGTAATGACTGTACTAACAAACAAAGCTGAAAACCTCCCTGAAAACAATTTCAGAAAATGTTTGTGGACTCCGATTCTCAATTTCTGATTACAACTTCTTTTTATAGTTTGTCCGCGATTATCTCGCGTTTGGCTGGACGGATTTAGATGCGGTTTTCAGGAAAGTGTTTATTATATTCCGCAGAAGGACTTTTCTTTCGGAAGTCGGTGGCTATAGTCAATGAAATAAAAAGCAAAGCCACCGAATTCCGTAAAAAAAGTTATTTTACAGTTTTTTTGTATTTGGTTTTGAAGTCGGTTCCCTTTTTTAAAAAAGTTTTTATTACCAAAAAGTTTCAATGTTTTTCGTCCGAAACCATAAGTTGCATATTATGGGGACGAACCTTCAACTTACTTCAGGAACAAACAAGATATCTTGATAGTAATGCCCTCGCGACAAGGATAAGAATGAACCTGGAATGACGCCAATTTTTTTTAAACCCGCTCATCTCACTCAAATACTCAAGTCCGGAGCAACTACATGCAGGCCCCTACAAATATTTGTTCCAACCAGGGATCGAACCCGCGACACGTTGCGCGGTAGCTTGGGTAGGTGTGTTCAACAGATGTTTAACTTATTTCTGGTAAAACGGTAGGTGTTATCATTTTCCACACATACGGCCAAATACGTAGAATTTGTGCTACCGTCTCGGTTCACTTATACTAGCATTAAGGCGCTCCAACACGGGGAGCATTCGCGTGTAATGTAACATTATACATTCGACTTTGAGTGTTACATTACAGTATAGATTGAATACAAGGTGTGATGTGATGCTCGATTGTTCTCCCTCACCGATGAAAAGCTCGAATCTGTAACGTTAGTGAATGCTCGCGGTGATAGCGCCTTTAAACCAAGGTTTCACTAGCGTTATTTTTTACATTAATACTTTTAGCAACTTTTTATCTCCGGATAATAACAGCCTCTTTCATAATTTTATCCCCGTCTTGCTCAAAACTATTGTTAATTTAAAACTACAAGATTTATATAACTGAAGAACAAAAGTTTATTACCCCACCAACTAAGCAGCTTAGATAAAACAAAAGACGAAACCCCAAACTAGAATGGGAGCTTTCACAATAACGATAACGACACGACATCGGTAGTTTCATACATTTTTAGGGAAATAGAGCGAGAGAGGACGATATGTCAGTGTCGTGTCGTTATCGTATCATCAAATAATATAATAATAATAATATTCCACAACTATCACACAACGCTATCTAGTCCCAAGCTAAGCAGAGCTTGTGTTATGGGTACTAGACAGCTGATAAACATACTTATATATTTCTAAATACATATATATTATAGATAAATTACACCCAGACACAGAACAAATGATTGTGCTCATCACATAAACATTTGTCCTGGGTGGGAATCGAACCCACGACCCCTGGCATAGCAGTCAGGGTCACTAACCACTAGACCAACAGGCCAGTCAAATGTAAAAACGCCCTGAAATGCAAGGCCACTAACATTGCAAATGGCAATAAAGCAAGGCTCAAATGTTGGACACTTTTGTGTCTTGTGTCAGGTACAAGCTGCTAGATGAATATTTTGTTTCTATAAAACCAATAAGATATCATCCACTCCCTGCACAAAATAAAAATTTTGTGTCCAGTTGCTTCCTCTAAAGCCCCTTCGTACACAAGGCGACGTAAGTCTCCGATACCCAACGACGATATATTACTAGACTCCGCATGCACGATCTAAGGAACAAAAACTATTCTGTCAACTTGCTGAGGTACTACGTAAGCGAGGGGGACGGGGTACTGCGTTGTGATTGGCTAACTCAAGGTCTGTTCTGTCTCAAAGTATGTTTACGGCTCACAGGAGTGTTCGAAATAAGACTTTTTTGCCTAATGTGTTGACAGACATCGGTCGCCTGTTATTAGGAGTCTAGTAATATATCGTCGTTGCCGATACCTCACGACTTTGGTATCCATTGACTCGTGCCTGTATATAACGAACCTCTATGGATTTGCATTGCGGTAGTCACCTGGATACCAAAGTCGTAAGGTATCGGAGACTTGCGTAGCCATGTGTACGATGGGGCTAAGACGTTCCCATGAACTACGGTTGCCTGTGTGTGCCGTGGCGGCAACAAAGTGTCTATGTCTATATTTGCGCAGCGCCTAAAAAACACTTCTTTCCGAAGGTTTCTTATTTAAATAAAGGAAAATTTACACTCCTAAATTTATCTGTATTTGCGTTTAAGACGGCCGATCAGTCTTTTCTCCACACAATTTGAAAAAAGTTTGGTCTGAAGTGCTTAAAGTTTTACAGAAGGATTACTTATCTTTCGTCATAGACTTGATTGGATGGACAAAATTATACCTATCTGTAATCTTTAGTTATACCTAGAAGTCTAGATCTAAAGTTTATCTGTGAGTTAAAATGTTTTCCAGATTAAAAATTGTACGTTGTGATCTCGATTTATAAGAAAAAAAAAAATATATTGTTGATCAACAGTGGGAAATCCGAATCTATAATTCCCTTTAGAAGTTAAAATCAGAACATACGAATACTGGGATACGATTCCGACAGACCTATTTGCTCTCTCCAGAGCGCGAGCGGAGCATATTCATGGAAGAGAATGAAACAATGGTTAAAATAATCAAAATATCAAAGATCAAAAGGATCAAAATTTGCGAAATAATCCTTAAATGGCCTAAATACAGCCATCAGACAATATCAGAACTAAACCCAGACAATAACTCTTTTCTCTTCACAGTAGAAAAAGTCCCAACTAACTAAGTGCTTTCACTAAGTAGATTTGGCAGTAGCCGAGACTATCCGTACTGAATGATTTCATACTGGAACGAAGCGGTTGAAACTGGTTATATCCAGTTATTAAGCACTTGAATTACAGCGCTCAAACAGCTGGGAGATTTTCGTTGATTTATTGAAATTTCTTGATTTATAGAGCTATCGATGTATGTTTTAGTTGAATTTTGAGATAGTTCTTCCAGAAGGAGATGGAAGGTTTTTAGGTTATGTTGGTTATTTGTCTATTCAGTGTCGATGGCGTTGGTTGCCCCTAAATGGTTCTACAGTAGGAATAATGGGATTTTTACTCAATAGCCCCACAATTTTAGGTGTTACAAAAAGTGGAACTAATGGTGGCTTTAGTCCTTTTTATACCGTTGTAAAATAATTAAAGGAGTCATCCCACCCAGGGAGGAGCGGAATGGACTGTCAGACTCATACTGACTAAAATTCACGGTGTCCTTTACGTTCCTAGGTCGTATGCTCCACTGAGTCATGTGGGCGATTCTCGCAGACCTCCCACCAGGCTCAAGTAAACTTTGATGGCATCGCACTGTCGCAGGGCACTACTTTTGAGATATTCAATTGAAAACAAAAAGAACTGGAACCCTTTATTAATATTAGAGTGCAAAATAATAAATTCAAACACCGTGGTACAAGGCTTGCAAGCGGATGATTTGCGTAATACCCAGCGATTATGCACAATCGTCTTTGCGCTTTGACACACCTCCGTTATGGCGCAGTCTCTGACCGCGGGATCTAGAAATGTACAGCTTAAACCTAAGGGTTTGGACAGACAGTCATATTTCAACTGATTTTGAAGAGCTCAGTCCTCTTTCTATCCTCGACAGTGCATCAACCGCCCCGTCGTCGCGTCTCTTGGGTTCGATTCTAGAATGGAACAAATATTTGCATGACTTACAAGTAGTGTATTAATGGATTTTTGAAAAGTTAATATTCCTGGCCAGGAATCAAAAGCGATGATTTTGAAAGAAAGAAATCACACTGCATCATTACACCATTCGCTTCGCAATGCACAGCTGTGCTGATCTTGCAACTACGAGTATGTAACTATCTACTATATAACTATCTTTTCACCTATGGTTAGACGCCTGTAACAAGAGAGGTACCTCTGGAATTGCAATTATCCATAGAGTACATCAGTAGCAGCACACCATGAAAGACACTTGTCCAGAACCTATAAATCTATCTAGACAGGTCAACTAAAATCTGTTGTGTTTTTTCTTCAAAAGACCATCTCAGACATTAACCTACATGGCCCTCGTGTGAATTTGACCAATAAAATGTCTGGACTTTAAAAGAGAAAGTGAGTTTGTTTCGGTATTTTCTTCTCAGAGTAGTTAGGTACGAAAAACTATCATCTAGTTTGTAAAGAGACAACGTGTAAAGTTCATAATCAACCTACTTGCGAAAGTAAATATCATTTTACAGTTTTTTTTTATCGTGGTAAAATCATCAAATCAGTCCTCCCACTCGGGCTGGGCGGGAGGGACTGTCAGACTTGTACTGACTAAAATCCACGGTGTCCTTCAATAGCCCTTTATGTTCCGGGGTCACGGTGATGGAAATAAGTCCCGCGACCCCGCCAGGCTTTGACCCTCTGTGAGGGGGGCCCCGTCATTTTACTGACGCTGGAATGCTGAAATTTTGCTGCGGGCATGGTCGGCGTTCTTTGTTTACATCAAATATCAAAGATTTTAAAACGTTGTCAGCAAACAAAAGGATTAGTTCCGTTTCAAAACGTTCTTGCCAAGCTGTGTTTCATAGACTATTAAAAAGAAATGATAAAGATAGTCACAAACCAGATAAACAATCTCTAATCCAATATTGAATTTCGAAACTAGCCCCATGTATCAACGGCCTTAATTGCAAATGCTTCATCGTACTAGCTTAGACCTTAGTGCCTCGCTTGCAAGGCATTAATAAAGCCTGGATTAATATTCCATTCTGAACCATCTTAGGGGATTATGTTGCAATCTTCTTACGGAATAAAGATTGGTCAAGTATTACGCTTAGTTCTTTAGATCCGGGGAATAAAATGGAGGGGTTTTATAGGAAAATCTCTTTGAGGGAGAATATTGTAATTAGTGGTTGGATTGGGGATTTATTTTGCTTACTAGCTTTTACTCGTGGCGTTGCTCGAAGTTCGATAACTATACCATGTGATCGTCATAATATATCATAAAAATTATGCATGTCATACGAGTAAATCCGTAATGAAGTCTTTATATAAATGGAATCTTTCGCATTTATAAAAGTATGGTTAAGTTAGTTGAAGTCGTAGGGGGCATTTAAGTTACATATGCAAGGTTGGTTACGTCCGGGCCCGGTGGCCCTGCCCCGTCAATGGGCTAATTGGGAAAAAATATGTTTATCATAAAGCTCGCAAGTATTGGTATTGTCATACAACGGAGTGGATGACCCAGGATTATAACTTGGTCGTATCGATTTTGTGGTCCCGTAATCTTCCACTAACAAAAAAGCAGTGCTTGCTGAGGCCTTTTCAACGACAAGCGGGGCGGGCAACGGAAAACAAACTTAGCTATTGACGAATAATTGCACTCACCTCTCGAATACGTTTCCCATCTTATAGAAAAAACATGTAAATCTCCTAAAATTCGCAAAAAATTTAATCTCAAAAGCAACAACTATAAAAACAAACACTATATTATTTTCTTAGCATGACACGAAATAACTTGAACCAATTTATACACCAGCACTTTACAACGCCCAAAATTATTCTAAAGCATACAATGTTAGTACGAGGTGGAAGGCAACATGCCCAAATTCCCCTCATACATTTTATGGAGCAGTTCATAATTTTCAATGAGGAGAAAATACAACATATTTAAGCAAGTTCTTCATAAATTAATGGCCTTATAAATTGTGTGGCCTGGCGAGGGCCTGGGCATGTCTATGGTGAGGCCAAATATTCAGTAAATTGCCGAGATAACACCTTAGCTTTAGTAGCTTTTTGATCCATGGGGTTAAATGTACTTTTTCAATGTTTACAGTGTCATGGGGTCATGTCAAAGTGATTTCAAATATTCTAAAGTGTTTGACATTGTCGTAAATGACATAGCTTGCGCTTGTATTTTGGGTCATTTGACAGAAGGACGATGCTCAAATGACTTCTATCACAATGCTAATATATGTATGACTGTATGTATAATACAATAGCTTTTCAACAGTACATTTAAAGTACCTAGATTGTATGTCTTATATAGTACCGGTCTAATTGTCATTTAAAATAGTATGTAGGTAATCTAATTCTCCCAAAAGTACTGCATGACATACAAACATACAATTTAACACAATACAGCATTCTGTGCGTTCCTGAGGCAGACCTCCACAGTATGGGCAATAAATTATATGGCAATGTTTGTGTTTTCAAAAATAACCAACCAAGCGCCTAGTGAATATCCAATAGCAATGTTAAGTAGAAAAGCAATGTTAAGTAGATACCGAAAATAAGATAAAATGTTAAGATAACTTTAAACCGGTGTTTAAAACATTTTTTTTTTTAAACGTTGCGCCACACTAGGACTTTCTCCTGTATCGTGGGTACTAACATAGAAACTCACATACACAAACTTCCAGACCCAGAAAAACTACTAGCAGATCATAATATTTTATCATTTGTCCCGTGTGGGGATCGAATTTCGATCGGTATGATAAAACTACTGGATAATTCTTTTTTTCGTGAAGCAGGTTCGATTCCCGGTTAAACCATGTAACTATTTAAAAATCTATGAATGCAGTTTAAATCAATTTAAATTGTTTTTAAAATAATGTCTTCTTTCAGTCAAATGTTCTATATACAATATTTAAGGTATTTTCCCTCCATGTGGCATGGTATTTCTCAGAGGGCTAAAGCCTGCCGGGGTCACGGGACTTATACCATCACCGTGACCCCGAAACATAAAGGGTTATTGAAGGACACCGTGGATTTTAGTCAGTACAAGTCTGACAGTCCCTCCCGCCCTGCCCTTACCTGGAGGACTCATCTGATGATTTTACCACCTAAAAAAAAAAAGAAAATGTGGCATGGCATTGCCGTGGGACGCTGCCATGAGGTTATACTCCTATACTCCTCAAAAAAGACAGTTATTATAAAAATACTTTTTAATTCCTTTTATCTTGTTATACTCGTATCAACAGAACGAGAATATTCGGTTAAACTCCACAAATATTTCGTATGCAAACGAAAAATATTGTTTCCACAAAGAACTGCAGCCAATTCTTTTAAATTTAAACAAAGAGAAATAAACACAATTTAGCAGAAAATAAATGGATACAAAGTGCTCGCACGTTGCATAAGCCACAATAACTAGAGTATACGGAATAAGAAGTGTAGCGGATGCTGGGCTGTCGAGCTGTGGCCGATATCAAATATTTGTTGGACATCCAGCCGCGCAACGTGATGTTGATGCGATAGGCATAGTGTGGATCAGGCTTGCGAGAGGCGAGTAATCGGTACTTATATTATAAATTCGTCATCGAATTATAGCCAGAACAGTTATATTGTACGTGCAACCAAAAATTTTAATGAGATATGCAAGCGACATGATCTGGATCCCTTTATAACTAGTGTGAACTCAGCCAGAAGGTGCTGAGCCTGGATTTTTTTAAATGTGAGTTAAAAACAGACAAAAGTAAAAAGAAAACCGCTTAACGGTTTTCTTTTTACTTTTGTCTGTTTTTTTTCTGAGCATTCGCGTGTTATGTAACATTATAGATTCGACTTTGAGCATTACATTACATAATTATACAATACTACCTCCCTGTTTGACGAGCATTGGCGTTCATTTAGTATAGATTAGAAACAAGGTGCGCATTGTGATGCTCGATTGTTTTCCCTGAGTTTCCGTGAGGGAGAGAGCTTTAACGTTTTTCATAAGCGACACGTCCACATGTAAAGGTTTTCCTTGGACATGTTCAGTTGTTAGTTGTTTTACGTAAGAATCTAACGAAAGGGATAATTTTTTGTTTTGTTTTTTTTTGGTTTCAATTCTCATTGTCTTACTAGGCTTCTGGCCATTTTATAATCCAAGAAGAAGATCGGCAATTCGCGACTCGATCAAGGACTGGTCCATAGGGCTTAATGACTAAGCACAAAACCCCGTGTGGTGTGGTGGCCTTAGTGAAACACGTTTTAACAAGTAGCCCAAACTGAGAATTAATTTTAGATTTTGACAGATAGCTCCTTAGAGTCCACGCCAGCACTCATGTCAAGACCTACATGAAATACTACATTTTTTTAATGCAATTTGATGATGATGATAATGATGTAATGGTATAGAGTCAAGGAACTATTAGAACTGACGCGGCCAAACGTTTGCCGTGGTCGCGGGACCGTCGACAAAACATGTCTACCGCCTGCCGTCACAATTACGCTGCCTTCACATTTGGGCGATAGTCGCACGACAGACGCTGCTTATGCGCGGTTATTCATATAAAATGTGAAGAAATGTGCTTCTGCCGCGCTGCTAACTCCCTAATGCGTAAGCGGCCTTAGGGCTGGAATATAACAAAAATTAACCCTGAGACAGCTAGGCGTTGCCGCGGCAGGCTGAGAAGAAGATGGCGGGATGTTTTAGATGGCTTTTTGTGAATTAGCGTGAAGAGGCACACCATCAAGAGAAGTGGAAGGAATGGGTGGGAGGCCTTTTCTTAGGAGTGGGATAGACACAAAGAGATTTAAAAGAACCTATAGAGCGGCCATTGGGATAATTGTCATACAAAATTGTTGATGCCGTGCGTCAGTAGCGCTATCTAAGCTTTGCTTAGCGACGCGACTACTAGACTGAGGGACTTTTTACCTAGTGGTAAAAAGTTTTGGATCATTTTTTCGTGATGTCCCGTCTATTGCTCGTGTATAGTTTAATGTCTTTGGACAGACACAACGCAGGCTAGCAGAAAAAACGAATAACAAGAAAGGCCGAATATCCACACAAATCGAACATCGACGGCGTTTCAGTATTCCGAAAATGTAAAACAAGCTGTTTGGTGTAAATGTTTCAGCACAGAGCGAGGTGCGCCGCTGAATTTCACTTATTCACTCTTTTCATAAAGGCCTGTGCATTTTGTGCTGAAAACTTTGTACGAGGGCAACGCTGTACTGGAAGGCAATTAAAAAATGCTGCAGTTATTTCGGACAGCCATAACGCTTGAGTACAGTTTTCTGGTTACCAACGAGGCTTTTGTCCGATTGGATTCGAATCGTTAAGTGAATTTATAGAATAGGTATGTTTTTTTCGGTTCCTGTATGTTACGAAGCGATTGCACTTCGTACATCGTCGAACCTATACTAGGGACTAGACTTTGGCTGTGGCTTCACCTGGGTTAAGAATTTGACTGCCAGTAAAATTTGGATTGTACATGTGATGTTATCTATACGTATATTATCATTATAAATGTTATTGATTGATTTTCCGGGATCGGGAACAGCACTTTTTTTCGGATTGCAAGGTACCCTCTATCCGTTCCTGTACAACTTACAACATGCAAGCTTTAGGATGATCTGTTGAGTGATTTGGACGTGAAAAGGTAGCAAAAATACTTACGTTTGCATTAGTATTAGTTAGGATTACGATAACGTTTTATGACAGTTCTTAAATCTCACGAGATATTTTATAAACAAGAGTTCACGCTACGACTCGAAGTCCTTTTGACGCGGCGTCTTAAATCATTACATCAAAATACATACATCTCCTTTCTATAAAAATATTAATTGCTGTTCGTTAGTCTCGCTAAAACTCGAGAACGGCTGGACGGAATTGGCTAACTTTGGTTTTGAATTAATCGGTTTTGGAAGTACAAGGAAGGTATAAAAGCTAAGTTAAAATGATAAAAAATGACTTAGAAGCGGTACGAAGTTTGCCGGTTTAGCTATCTATAAATGTAGTACCTCAAATTTTCCGCAGATCATAAAGTGGTGAAGTGGACTCTAAAAGTGTCCATGATTATACGTTGGCGTATATTTTTCTAGCCAAAACATTGTGCAAACAACTTTACAATAACGTGAGTCAAGCGAGCAGTCTCCTCCACAAAGATGAATGCGCCACAGTTATGAAATAATAATCCCACTGCCTCCACTTTTATTTGTTTCACGTTTTAGACATTTTTGCTCAGAAAACGAGAAAGGTATCCTAGCCAAGTGGATATTGCAAACGGTAAACATTAAATAATAGGATATCTTTTATACAAGCTGTTTCAAGTGAATTCACCCGAGTTGCCTTGTGTATGTCGAAAATTATGCCACAATATCGTATGCAAGGTTGTATAGGTTATAGCACAGGAGTCACCGGGGTCGCGGGACTTACCGTGACCCTAGAACGTAAAGGGTTATTGAAGGGCCCCGTGGATTTCAGTCAGTACGAGTCTGACAGTCCCTCCCGCTTTGCCTTTGTAGTACTCATTGATGTGAGTGGCAGTACTCATTTGATGATTCTACCACGATATGAGAAAAAAAAAACGGGTTTTCAAATAATTATGTTGTACTTACTTACTTCAATTATGTCAATAAAGATTTTTATTATTTATTTATTCCGGTCGAATGTCGCGCGGACACATTTTGATGGCAACGTTTTTAGCGCTTAGTGTCGGGACCTCAAAATGTGTCCGCGCTCGCTCCTCATACATTTTCGCGGTATTTTTACGAGACGCGGTTGCCTATCTTGCTCGTACTTGCGCAATACGTTGGGGGATAGAAAAGGATGGCTAATAAACATTCAGAATGTCCTTGAGTCGGTAAACGAGACAATAAAACAGAGTGAAATAAGTAGTCAGTGCGCGGCGCGCGACGCGACGGCACGAGTATTTTGTCGTTCGTTTTGTGTGGCTAAATCGTGAAGTAATGTGTGTTAAAGTGAATTATTAACATAGACCGATAAGTAAATAGCTTTTTATAATAAGTTAATTGGGTAATCAGCATAAATTTCGGCAGAAATACCATATTTCATCGAACATTATTATCCTTTGTGCACGCTGTACCGACTTCATGACCGTTTTTTTTTCACGTGATGATGCCTAATGTGAGTAAACTATTGTTAATATCAATGCTATGTTAATTAAGTATATCTATGTTGCATTTAATTTAGGTAATAACGTCAGAAATTTAAATTTCACTAAAAACAAAAACGCCCGGCGCGACAGGTCAAATTTTGACCTCTCGACATGCAGGGATTTGACGTTTGTGGTGACGTCATAACGGCAATTTGTCGGATGTCCAGCACGACTAGATGTGGCTTTTGTGTATTTGTTTTGATCTTTGTTTTCTATACATCTAAAAATACTTTTTTTTTTACAATTTCAAAGCAAATAGTGACACTACAATGGTATCTAGTAATTCTTCTTTTCACAACTTTTTTCTTATTTAATAAAAATCTCGTCTATTGCAATGTTTCATTTTGTCAGTTTTTATTTAGAGTCACTTAATAATAATTAAGTGTATATAATCGTAATTTTTTTTTGTTAACTTTATAATTTAAGTTCAGATGTGACAACATGCCGCATCTAGAAATTAGCACATCTATGTTCCTAATTTGCGTGTTTTTGCCGTAAAATTGTGCATTTTGCTGCTTGATTTCGGAAATGTTTTTGTTAAATAACATACCCTTGTGTTATGTTTTTCTATTAGTAAATATTACCATCTTCTGAATTGTGAAAAAATATTTCAATGAAGTACAATAGTACTAGCTCTGTGACCCAAACAATGAACGGGTCCATTTTATGGCTTTGTTCTAAGAGTTTACAATCCGAGTCATTGTTTATTATCCAAGCAACTCTAAACGGTACCACGCAGTCAGCGATAAGATTATGAACGAGTCTTTGTAATAAAAAATGAACGTGAGCGCCCGGACGTTCTCAAGTGTCGAAGCCGAAATGTAAACACACCCGTTTTTTTTGCCACCGTAAGCGGTCCTTGAATTTAGCCATATGTTTGAAATGCTTGTAGAGTGAAAAAAATGTATGGGGCAGTGTGATCTTTCAACGGATTTTTGTAAATTAAGGTTTATTTATCAAAATACAATAAATACTTTGTGTAATAATGTTCATTTTTTTTTATTTCTATGTACTTTTGTACAAAAAACTGGGAAAATTTTGCTTACACTGATTTCAACCTTGAATTAACAATATATTACAATGCAATATTCAACTAAAACATTTTAAATGTGATAGCTTATTTCATAACAATTCCAGCAACATAAATTGCTTACGGCTCCGATACGAAACAAAGGAGTTACAGATGTTTTATAAACAAAGGCGATAAGCGCATGACGTCACCCGAAAGGCACGCGACACCGGCACTTGAGCGCCATTAATAGTGTTGACAGTCGACCGGTCTGTCATTTCAGACTATAAAATATCTCTAAGCCTTACCTCAAGATCCTTCTGCTATTCTGACGCGAGAGAGTAATAATCATCCATACATCGAAACTTTGACCTTTAGGAATATAAATAAAAAAGTAAGAATTGGATAAACGTGAGATTTGTGGGAAGAACTGTACATTGCGCCTTATATTTTAGACTTTGATACACGATCTTACTACAAAAACATTAATCTCTTGTCTAAAAAAACTGACAACGTCAAAACGATATCGTCCCCGTAGTTGGAAAATTAAATAACTCTGTTTTTCTAGTTCTGAGATAAACGCGATTTTGTGTTTTTTTTTCAGTTAATGTACATTTGTTAAAAAATGTGAGACAATTTTACTGTCGGTAATTTGATATTTTGTGGACCTGATTACCTTTTACATTATGCTTTAACAAACTGAACTCAATCTTTAACGATAACTAAATAACACATAAAAAATCAAGTTGTTTAATTTTGCCACAACTGTTATATATAACGTACTATAATTATCTACTTATTTCGGCTATTTATTTAGTTTTCCTACGAACTAAATACATTTGGTAGAGTAAAATTTGGTGAAATAAATGCAGTTATTGAATTTATCAAACTCGAAATATTTTGAAATGTAAAATTTTGTGGCTTTGTACTAACTATTACTTCGATATTTTTTTACCTATTGGTATCATATAAAATAAAAGTTGTTTTATGATTCGCACCCTTCCTGTAAAAAAGCGGTAAGTAAACATCAGACAGGTTTCAAGTCATGAGAGGTCTACACACCCTTGTAAAGCGTCTTGGAGAGTTTCCATACGATCAACTGACAGGCATACATCATCAGCTGATCAGCATAGATAGATAGATATATTCTACTTTATTGTACACCAAAATTGTTACACAACTATTATAAACTTTACTAATGCTATGATTATAATGGTGGTCTTATCGCTAATAGCGATATCTTCCAAAAAACCAGAGTGTGTCAAGCACGGGAACCCTAGACGTCTTACTCTTCGCCAGTTCGCCCTGAAGCGTGCGATGTCGAAGACACTTTTATCAGTGCGAAAATTGAGCATCATTTAGCGCAGAGCCGAGAAATAGAGTGAAAATAACGTGGGAGCCACGACACAACCTTGCTGGTTATATTAATTAGGTCTAAGAAATCGTTTCCATCCAGCCTTTTTCAACACTACCCAAAGTGGAGCGCGCGCGATCGAAGGCCTTTTCTAAGTTAACGAAACACATGTACAGAGGACGGTTTTGTTCAAGGCTTTTCTCTTGAATTTGTTTCATTATGAAAATGCCGTCAACAGTTCCTCTGCTGGGTGTAAACCTGCACTGGGTCTCTGGAAGTATCTGTTCTACAAGGTTTGATAAACGGCTATCTATGATATGAGCCAGTACCTTCCCAGTGGAAGACAGGAGATAGATGCCTCTGTAAGAACCACGGTCCAATAATTCACCTTTACCCTTATAAAATTTGCAAATGGAGGCATTCTTCCAATCTTGGGATACAATTTCGGCTTCCCATACTTTGAGCAATAAGTTGAAGAGCCTACTTTGTATTTGTGGACCAGCATATTCGCAAACCTCTGATGGTACAGTCGGCTTCTGGTGTTTTACCGTTCTTCAATCTTTTGACGGCTGACATGAATTTACCAAAGGTCTGCTAAGTTCTCCTTGATGGGACGGCATTCAAGATTTCCAATGTATGGTAAATCAGTTATCTGAGAGCAGAGATTCAGAGCGTTATTGAAATGTTCAGTCCACCTATTTAAGATTTGCTTATGATCTGTCAGTTTACAGTCCCTGTCACGAGTATATTATATTATATTGGTGCCTATTTCTCAATTTGGGTCCGAAAATTGTTTTCAAGCCTTCGATAAATCTGCTCGTTTGGTTTGTGTCAGCACAGAGTTGCATGTCTATTGCTCTATCCAGCCTGCACTATTGATTTTTAAGTCACGGATCTTAATTATAAGTTCGCATTGAATGGATTTTCGTCTAACGGTGTTTGATAGAGATTTCAGTTCTAGTCTGTAGCTTCCAAGAAATGCTCTGATTTCCTTGACTATGTTTTTCTTGAGTGGTTATGGTATAGTACATGACACGCTAACATGAATATTTTTGGCATATAAACGCCTTGGCGCCGAAACAACACAAACATTCACTGGTTTCTTATGCGCTGCGCGTCGAGGAGCTTTTATTTACAAACGCATCTTCGATCGAATAAGTCGATGGTCTGACCAGCACTCCACACCCCACAATACTTCTTGTTACCAAGATGTGATTCAGATCTTTTTTTACATACAATAATGTAATCAATAAATTGCCATTGCTTGGATCTAGGGTGCATCCACGAGGTATTATATTTTTCTGCTAGGTGAAAGAAGTTATTAGTCAAGCACAGGTCAAACTCTGAGCACAGAGTGAGAAGCTCCAAGCTGGGCAGACCGTCACCGTATGCTCCACCGTGTTCTCCGGGCGGTCCACACAGTGGTGACACCCGGGTGTATCCTCCCGCTGAATCCGTAACAGGAACCTCCCGAAACAATCGTGTCCGGTGAGGACCTGCGCCAGACGGAAGATGCGGATGCCGTAGCGCCTATCCAGTCACTCCTCAAAGAGGGGTCTTACCGCCGCGATTGCGGCGTGCCCGTGCTATAGGTACCTACTAATGTTTTTCTGCTGCAAATTATTCGATAATTGATTTAAACGTAGGTACCCTACGTAGTTTCACTCTTAAAAGAATGTTTAACGAAAATACCCAACAAAAACAATTTGTGTGACAAGCTAAAAGTAACCTTAATTCTTCTACTTAAGAGTCAAAATTCCAATGAAAGCAGAAGAGTTATCAACTTCTCCCACAACTCAAAATGATTGATATTCAAACAGATAACATCAAGTATTTATAAATTAAGTACGTTATTTCAGAATTGTGCATAGCAGAATTAAATAAATAGAGTTATTTAGTTTTCCTAGAACTTAGTTAGTTTTGTGAAAGAATTTTGAAGTTGAGGAAAAATTCAACAACTCATGTTATTTAATTTATTTGACATTCAACTTATCATTGACCACAGTTATTGATTTATTTACTGAGTTATTTATTTTTCCTTTAAAAAAATATTGTTTGTCTGAAGATATTTATTATTCCATCCATCCGACAAAAATAGCTATATTTTTGGAACGGAATAAGATACGAAAACGCCTGTAAGGCTCAAATATGCGGCATGTTTTAGGTGTTTTGAAAATAGGGAAAAGTCAATATCGCCAAAATCGGACTTATTTAATTTTCCAACTACGGGGACGATATTTGGCGTTGTTATAGACGTCGTTTTGCAGTTAATTTTTTTTTTTTTGACAAATGTTCAACAGATGTTTACCTACTTAATTTTTTGTGGTACGACTGTCGATTTCCATTCAGCTACCCATTTGCCTTTTTCCAACTATTTTGGGATTGAATTCCAGTGAAACCAGATGCCTCAAGAACAATTTCCAGGCTTTTAACTAAATCCGTAGGTATACAAAATGAAAGTAGTTCTTACACAAGTGTCCAATGAATTGTCATACTCCTGACAATTTATTATAAGATTTATTACAAGTTTTCACGAAGTTTAATTATGCTTGATGATATCTTCGAAACTATGCATTTTTATCCACTTATACGTATTCACTATTCAATAGTGAATATATGTCCTATAGAACCAACGGCGATATATTACTAGACTCCTAATAATAGGCGACCGATGTCTGTCAACATATTAGGCAAAAAAATTTTATATCCGTCTTATTTCGACCACTCCTGTGAGCCGTAAACATACCTTGAGTTAGCCAATCACAACGTAGTACCCCGTCCCCCTCGCTTACGTAGTAACTCAGCGAGTTGACAGAATAGTTTTTGTTCCTTAGATCGTGCACGCGGAGTCTAGTAATATAACCCTAGATTAATGGAATAGGTACCTAAAAAACACTTTGTAGATAAGTAGCGATGTATTTTAAGGTTAGAATTTTTCCTTATTTTATAAATTTTAAAGGAAAATTTGTTTTCGTTCACAGCAGTGATTTTATACATAAGATGTATAGTGTTTACTGAAGGAATCTTCGTTATACTTCAAAGAGAGCAACAGCAAACATATTTAAACTTGCTCGTCATTGATGAACAAATTAAATTGACCTTTTCTAAAGGAGGAGAAAATATCCTTTCAGTTTTTAGGGTTCCGTAGTGTCCGTCCGACTGTCTGCCCATCCGCAGCTTAGCTCAGAAACATTTGGACCCATCATCGTCACCAGCCTATAAATGTTCCCACTGCTGGGACACAAGCCTCCTCTCTATGAGTGAGAGTGCGCCATAATCTACCATGCGGGCCCAGTGCGGATTAGTAGATGTCACATGTCTTCGAATTTTTGATTTTAAGATATGCCGGTTTCCTTACAATATTTTATACCATGTGCATCTGTCATGTGATTGGTGAAGCGCGGCACAGCTCATCTCCACTCTGCTCCGCTCCGCCACAGTCCAACCTTATTACTTGTCTCCTCTTTGATCGTATTCTTGGAAAACCTTTCTAACGCTTAATTCACAACAACAAAAAAAGAAAGTACTACGAAAAATGCACTCCAGACTTTTCATAATGCAAGTCCATCAGTTGCACTTCTGCGTAGCAGTCTAAAAGCAAGCGAAGGAATTATATTTTATTTAAAACCTCTCGACGTCTAAAACTAGCTTTCATTTGACAATTTCGCGAATCATACCTGCCTTTAGCAAGAGAGAATTCACAATAACAGCACATTTCTGCTCCAGATTTTTTTTGTACGTAGCTTTAAAAATTCTCTCTACGTTACGTTACGGCTTGCATTTTTACAAGTTTCTCAAACAGGTAGAAGTGCAGCGAGTAAGTTTGTAATTTTTTTATTGAAAGAGTAAACAAAGTGTGTAAATGTTTTCATAAGGGCGCTCGCTCAGCGCGAGCTTTCACCTGTAATGTAACGTTACAGATTCGAACATTCGAAGACAATAGAGCATCAAATTGCGCACTTTTATGTTACATTACAGGTGAATGCTCGCGGTGAAGGTCTTTAAACGTAAATCGAGGAGACGGGAGCTGTGATGGCCCAGTGGTATCGGTCCCGACTTACGAGTTGTAGGTCGTTGGTTCGAAGATTAAACCTCGCCAGGCGCATGATTTTGTGTAATTTATTTCATCATCACTGCTCTGAAAACGGTGAAGGAAAATATCGTGAGGAAACCGACATGTCCTTGAACCAAAAACATCGAAGATATTTGTGACATCTACCAACCCGCACTGGGCCCGCGTTGTGGATAATGGCCCACTCCCTCTCACAGAGAGGAGGCCTGGGCTGTGTCCCAGCTGTGGGAACATTATAGGCTGATGATGATGATAAAACGTAAATCACTACCTATTTCGAACATTCTCAACGACTTCGACGTCTGCGTATTCGGGAAATAAGAATTTTGACAGCAATAAATCAATTAAATCTTTTATTTTATTAGTCCATCTTACTGTGTAATTATACAGGGTGTCCCGTATATAATGAATAACCTTGGAATAGATCATGGTAGAACTAAAGGCCATTCAGAAAAAAATACAAAAAAAATCTATACCAAGTAGTGCCCGAGATATGTCACTGTTAAGAATATTGATAATTTTTGATACCTTATTTTACATTCATGCAAACTACGGCCATAAATTGATGAATTCCAACAATTTTTTAATGGTAAAATAATTTACATTAACTGAGCTAATAGATGAGCAATAAATTGTATCACTGGTATTAAACAGCTTTTAAAAAAATGAACTTGAATTAGAACTTTATTGAAAAAATTGAGAAAAATTTTCATTGTGACAAAGTTTAAGCAGCATGAAAAAAACGTATGGCAACATAACAAGTGTTCAAACTCTCTACACCATCAGAGTTGGTGGTAAACAGTTTGAACACTTGTTATAATGAATACTGAAAGCAGTATTATTAATGTCAAATGTTGTTTTTCATTTAATCCTTATGATCAGGTACATTCAATGTAAATTATTTCCATAATTACAAACTTCCTTGTTTTACCAAATTTTCCTCCTGTTGAACTCCAATAGCAATAACTCACTATTTTCATTAGGTATAATGGATTAGTAATACCATTTCGAAATCTGCATTAAATGCACATAATTTTAAAATGATTGGTCACCTATGTTGCTATACGTTTTTTTCATGCTATGATTGCTTAAACTTTGTCACAATGAAAATTTTTCTCAATTTTTTCAATAAAGTGCTAATTCAAGTTCATTTTTTTAAAAGCTGTTTAATACCAGTGATACAATTTATTGCTCATCTATTAGCTCAGTTAATGATGATTATTTTACCATTAAAAAATCGATGGAATTCATCAATTTATGGCCGTAGTGTGCATGAATGTAAAATAAGGTATCAAAAATTATCAATATTCTTAAAAGTGACATATCTCGGGCACTACTTGGTATATATTTTTTTTTGCATTTTTTTCTGAATGGCCTTTAGTTCTATTATGACCTATTTCAAGGTTATCCATTATATCCTGGACACCCTGTATATTTAGAGTTCTGTACCCAAAGGGGGTAAAACGGGACTTAAAAGACTTCGCTGTCCAACTTGACACGTAGGTACGTCACTCGCGGAGTGATATACGTGTCAAAGGACCACGGGCAGAAATATATGGAGACTGGCCCATCGCTCAACAGCGATCGAACCTATGTCAAATGAAAGCTTTGAGTATGTTATGCATTTCTTATTATGACAGCTAAGTCGAATTCGAGCGCCAATAAGGTGATTTCGAGCATTGAAAACATATGCACTTACCTAACCTAACCTGTAGCAACATTATCCTACTGATTTGAAACAGGTGTCATTTGAAGCGTGTGATAGATACGATATACATTTACTATGGCGACATTCTTCAAATGTGTAAGGTTCATCTGGAATATCTGAAAATGTCAACCTAATCTAACCTGTGGCAACATTCTCCTACTGATTTGTATCAGGTGTCATTCGAAGCGCGTGGTAGATACGATATACTTTTACTATGGCGACATTCTTCAAATGTGTAAGGTTCACCCGGAATATCTGAAAATGTCAACCTAACCTAACTGTAGCAACATTCTCCTACTGATTTGAAACAGGTGTCATTCGAAGCTGTGGTAGATACGATATACTTTTACTATGGCGACATTCTTCAAATGTGTAAGGTTCACCTGGAATATCTGAAAATGTCAACCTAACTTAACTGTGGCAACATTCTCCTACTGATTTGAAACAGGTGTCATTCGAAGCGCGTGATCGATACGATATACTTTTACTATGGCGACATTCTTCAAATGTGTAAGGTTCACCTGGAATACCTGAAAATGTCAACCTAACCTAACCTGTGGCAACATTCTCCTACTGATTTGCAGTATGGGACACCGAGTGGTTTCAGTCTCTTTCAGTTGAGTCTGACATGCCCCTTCCGTGTTCTCTAGGCTGACAACACAACGAGTCCGTGAAGGTTTCCACACTTAAAAATAGGTGGGTTAGTTAGGTTCGTTTAAGAAAAGCCTAGGAATCCCAGGTAAACCCCACAGGTCTGAAGATGTAGCGATAGTAAAACTGTCTTATCCACTACACGCTTCGAATAACACCTGTTTCAAATCAGTTTTTTTTATCGTGGTAAAATCATCAAATAAAAACCTCCCATCCCGGGCAGGGCAGAAGGGACTGTCAGATTTGTAAATCCACGGAGTCCTTCAATAGTCCTTTATGTTCCGGGGTCACGGTGATGGGAATAAGTCCCCGGCAGACTTCAGCCCTCTATGAGGGGGCCTCGTCATTTTGCTGACGCTCTTTGAGGCGCGCGTGGAACACGACGCGCCGTCGACCCGGACATGGTCCATGATCGGACAGCGAGTTGCCCTTTACTCGCTGTCCGCATGCCCGCGCCTACAGTGGCCGAAGGACGTCTGCCGACGTCCGACGCCTTGGGTATGTACCACTGCGGTTGGGGCGGAAGGAGGACGCTGTCCTCTCCCTCTCACGGCCCGCCTCCTCCTTCACGAACATTACTGCTTCGCAGAAGGAGGCGACCGCTTCCCACTCCGTCTCGCCCCGCATCATGGCCTCGACCAATGCCGGGTCCGAGAGGTCTCCGTCTATCACCTCCGTGAGGACATGTCGGTGCTCTGCCCAAGCTTGGCAGTCTTGCACCGTATGCTCTACTGTGTCCTCCGGGCGATCTTCACAGTGGTGACACCCAGGCGTATCTTCCCTCCCTATCCGATACAGGTACCTCCCGAAACTTCCGTGTCCGGTCAGGACCTGCGTCATCCGATAGGTCAGGACGCTGTGACGTCTTTCCAGCCACTCCTCAAAGATGGGTCTTACCACCGCGATTGCGTCGTGTCCGAACCTCGGTTGTTTCAAATCAGTTGGAAAATATTGCTACAGCCCGCTTAGGTTACGTTGACATTTTCAGAGATTCCAGGTAAACCTCACATATTTGAAGAATGTCGCCATAGTAAAAGTATATCGTATCTACCACACGCTTCAAATGACACCTGTTTCAAATCAGTACGAGAATGTTGCCACAGTTAGGTTAGGTTGACATTTTCAGAAATTCCAGGTGAACCTTACACACTTTAAGAATGTCGCCATAGTAAAAGTATATCGTATCTACTAATCGTATCATATCTATCGTAATGTTGCCACAGTTAGGTTAGGTTGACATTTTCAGATATTCCAGGTGAACCTTTCACATTTGAAGAATGTCGCCATAGTAAAAGTATATCGTATTTACTACACGCTTCGAATGACACCTGTTTCAAATCAGTAGGAGAATGTTGCCCCAGTTAGGTTAGGTTGACATTTTCAGAAATTCCAGGTGAATCTTACACACTTGAAGAATGTCGCCATAGTAAAAGTATATCGTATTTACTACACGATTCGAAGGACACCTGTTTCAAATCAGTACGAGAATGTTGCCACAGTTAGGTTAGGTTGACATTTTCAGATATTCCAGGTGAACCTGACACTTTTGAAGAATGTCGCCATAGTAAAAGTATATCGTATCTATCACACGCTTCAAATGACACCTGTTTCAAATCAGTAGGATAATGTTGCTACAGGTTAGGTTAGGTAAGTGCATATGTTTTCAATGCTCGAAATCACCTTGTTGGCGCTCGAATTCGACTTAGCTGCCATAATAAGAAATGCGTAACATCCTCAAAGCTTTCATTTGGCATAGGTTCGATCGCTGTTGAGCGATGGGCCAAAATGACGCATGGTCCTTTAATACACACCAGAAGTACCTTCTTGTTTAGGTTTCATTTGAAGCAAAATATTATTTATGTTTATCAAAATATCTAGTTGGCAAGAATTAGCAGATTTTATAACCATAAATCATGTGGTAATTAGGAGGCGCTGTCATCGCATAGGTAAAATATAACTTATACTTATAACTTTAGGTACTAGCGGTTTTGCATGGTCTCATCCCTGCTGCTCGGCTGCTGTTGGTCGTAGCGTGATGATTTATAACCTATAGCCTTTCTCGATAAATGGACTACCCAACACAATTGGTTTTTTTTTTCAATTCGAACCAGTAGTTCCTGAGAGAAGCGCGTTCAACAAAACAAATTTTTTCAGGTACAGATTTATTCCTGCCTGAAGTTTCCATCTAGAAAAACTACTCATACAAACTATAGCTAATTGTGATCACTCACGGAAATAACTGAGCTAGAAACTAAGACATTTCCTTATCACCTCAGTAACTATGACGTCATAAAGATGTGTTTTAATTATTTTTCAATTTTTTGTAATTAGTTCCAATTATGATTTTCACGGTACATAATCAGAACCGTTCATTTGTTGTTGATCATGTTGGCAATACTGTGGCTGGTAACTTGGGTAAGAGAATTAATTTTATAAGTACTAATGGGTATGATTACCTGATGATAAGATCCGACCGATTTGCAGCAAAAATCTTTGGATGGATAGGCTAGCAAGCGCAGCGTAGGACGTCCACCAACAAGGCGGACAGACGACCTTATGAAGGTCGCCGGAAGACACTGGATACAGGTCGCTTCCAACCGGTATATGTGGAGATCAAAAGGGGAAGCCTATGTTCAGCAGTGGACGTCCTATGGCTGAGATGATGATGATAGGCTATAGAGGAATCAGGGTAAATATCACTTCATAAAAGTAACTCTTTTCTTTATTTCAGGCCACAGTTGGGGAAGCGTTTTACGATGACTATAGCTGGTACTCGTCAGACGATGGTAATTCTTTATCTAAACTAATAATATAAATCGGTAGTGTTTTGTTTGAACGCGCTAATCTCAAGAACGACTGCTTAAAAACTTAAATAGTAGGTACATTACTGCCTAACAACGACGATATATTACTAAACTCCTAATAACAGGCGACCGATGTCTGTCAACACATTAGGCAAAAAAGTCTTATAGCCGTCTTATTTCGACCACTCCTGTGAGCCGTAAACATACCTTGAGACAGAACAGACCTTGAGTTAGCCAATCATAACGCAGTACCTCGTCCCCTCGCTTACGTAGTACCTCAGCGAGTTGACAGAACAGTTTTTGTTCCTTAGATCGTGCATGCGGAATCTAGTAATATATCGTCGTTGCTGCCTAATAATGACTACTTTGCGGTCGCGCCGATGATGGCCGACAGCGCAGCGTATTAGCGCAGCTCCAGACCGACACAGCGCGGTCAGCATGCAGCTTGATGGACGAGCTGATATAAAGGCCGAGGCCGTAGGTCGAGGCCTCTGCAGCGAGGACAGCAAGGGCTGCGATGATGGCCAAGCTGGAAGGTCTAGACTAGAGCGTAGGTAGGCTAGCTCGAGGCAAAAAAGAAATTACTAATTTGTGACACTTTTTCTTCTAATCCTATAATTACAGAAAGCTCCAATTCATTTGAAACTCAGAGATTGATCCGGGATGATTTCACACGTTCATTGAGAAGTTTCGCACGAGCATACTGTCCTATAGCACGAGGTATAAGTACCTATAATATTATAAATTTAAAAAAAGGTTTTACTTGCGACTTATGAGCACATGATATTTGGTAATAAATAATTTCTCATTAGTGAAACAATTTTTCTAAGTAATAAATAATCTATACATATAATAAAATAGTAGGAAAGTCAAAACTGTACATTGAATATTTTTTAAAAAGAATACTTGGGGTGTGATCTACAATCGATACCGAAGCCAAAAATATAGTTTTTAGAATTTTTGTCTGTTTGTCTGTTTGTCTGTTTATCTGTTTGTCTGTTTGTCTGTATGTATGTCCGGGATAAACTCAAAAAGTACTGGACGGATTTGAATGATTCTTTTTTTGTTGTATAGGTATTAAGTCTGGTCAAAACATAGGATATAATTTATTTTGAAAACTTGAACAACTGGCGCAGAACCGCAACAGACCAGCTAAACTATAAGAGATACAAAAATGGTGCCATAGCAAAAATTGTTTCACGTGATGAGCATTTTCTGCTGAGAGAATTAGTTTGAAGATCTGGGACACCTGATGTGGAACTCCAAGAGCCCAGCTACACTATAACATATACAGGAATAACGTCTCAGCAAAGTTGTTCGGCCTGATGAGCACTCTCTGTGGACATATAAAAATTGAAGATCTGGAACACCTGATGTGGAACTCCAAGAGCCCAGCTACACTATAACATATACAGGAATGACGTCTTAGCAAGATTTGTTCAGCGTGATGAGCACTCTCTGTTGACGTATAAAAAATGAAGATCTAGAACACCTAATGTGGAACTCCAAGAGACCAGCTACCCCGCGGTGGTGGACGCCCACGGCGTCGGACGTCACAAGACGATCTCCGCCCACCGACCATGGACGGCGCGTCGTGTTCCACGCGGTTTCTTAAAGAGCGTCAGCATAATGACGGGGCCCCCTCTCAAAGGGCTAAAGCCTGCCGGGGTCGCGGGACTTGTACCATCACCGTTACCCCGGAACATAAAGGGCTATTGAAGGACACCGTAGATTTTAGTCAGTACAAGTCTGAGAGTCCCTCCCGCCCTGCCCGGGGTGGGTGGACTCATTTCATGATATACCACGACAAAAAAAAGAGCCCAGCTACACTATAACATGATTTTTTTCAACTGGGCGTGGATGGCTATCTTCGAAACTATGAGGAATATCGAAAAATGTTGAAGACTCTGACCTTTTCTTCTTTGAAATCATGCTTATTTTTGTTCAACTCAACGCCCAGTTGAAAAATTCAACCTGTATAGGAATGACGTCTTAGAAAGAGCTGTTCAGCCTAATGAGCATTATATATTGATGTATTAAAATATAAAATTTGGAACACCTGATGTGGAAATCAAAGCTATCACTAATTTCACGGACTGATTTTCGATGACGATTAATATATTAATACAATTTTTATTCTACTGGCCAAACTCCCATGAATTTTTTACCCGGGCTCTTGGAGTTGGGTATCAGACTTTTCAGATCTTCGATTTTGCCGACCCCATTGTCGCTGGCATCAGCAACAAGATCCGCGTACGAAGTCGCGGGCAGAAGCTAGTTCTAAATATAACGCGATCCAAACTTAAAAAATATCTTTCTCTTCTGAAAACTTCTTTTATAGTGTCCATGATCATGTGAATTATAAGTATATATTTAAGTTGTTTCTGGAACGTAAATGAAAACCTATAAATGAATTACATCTTGCTGGCCTAGAATCACAGCTGAAGTAAAGGAAAATGTCCGAAAAATGTAAAAGTTGTATTTTTATCGCAAAAAGTTTTTTGTTTTTCTCGTGTTAACTAATTTCAACTATGGAACCCTTCATTAATGCGTAGTCCGAGAAGCACTGACCAGTTTTTTTTAAATCTTACTTAAACAACGAAAAAGATTTTAACCTCAAAACTGTCAATGTGATTATAAAAATGAATATTCCTGGCAGTTAGTTATTTACATAAGTATTTATTTAATAGAAATTAAATAAATGACGGGGTCACGGGACTTATACCATCACCGTAACCCCGGAACATAAAGGGCTATTGAACGACACCGCGATTTTTGGATAGTTCAAGTCTTAGAGTCCCTCTCGCCCTGCCCGGGGTGGGAGGACTCCTGTGATGATTACACCACGATAAAAAAAAAAATTCTTCGTAATGTCGTCCGTATGCCCTTTATATATAAATCTTTACTTCACTGGCTATTTTTCATTGAAAAGAATGACAGCCTATACAAACGTGTTGAAAGAGGAAAAAATACAACACTATGTTCAATTTATTATCTGCATGAACAATACCGTAGTGCAGATGTATTTTTTTTTAGTTGGCAACACACACGCAATGTTTTATAGCATGAATAAAACAAGAATACGCCCATTTACACGTCTCCAGCAAAGCAACGGTTTTTATTATATTTGCGTTTTCACTATGTTTAATCTAAATATCACTTGCCAAGTTAAAATATTGTCTTGTGATGGTATCTTAAGGTGTTGTCTTATTATAATGGGTGATTTGTAATTCGACGCATTCCTTGAAATTGCTATTGTCATAATGGACTTGAAATCAGTTCAAGTAAAGTTTGTTCCAATGTCCATCATGGTAAGTTAATATACCTTTCATACTATTATTTAAAAGGGGAGGAGCTCGTGGCTAAATAATTACAGTTGCACAAGCTGATCTTCTGGGTTAAGGCCACTTACCGAGGTTGGTCTGTGGATGAGTGACCATCTGTCATAATGGGCGTTTAAAAAGCGCTGCTATAGAAGAAATCCATTTGAATTTAGGCACTGCGCGGTGATTTAAGTTTTATTAGGGTTGCCATCCGTCCAGTTTTCCCCAGATTTGTTCTAGTTTAGAGGCGAGAGCGTCCGGCGAACGTCCGGAGGGGTTTTCATTTATAGTCCGGGTTTTTTATTAATTTATAGTTGGACCGCCCGGTCACTATAAATACCCGCACACTTCACCGTTCTCCTACCCCCCTGCGCAATTTGACTAGCGTCCTGGTTCTGGACTCAAAAATCCGGTGTTTTCAAATTTTAGAAATGGGAACCCTAAGTTTAATTCACCTTTTTGTTCAACTTCAGCGCTTTTTATGATGATAGCAAACACCTGTCACGATAGTAAAGTGATTCTTACTAATTAACTAATATTTCCATTTTTTAAAGAAAGTCTATTACGAAGAAGATGCCGCGAAGGCCACGTTCGAGAGGTGGAATGCAATAAATGTTTCTGCCGCAAAGGAGTAGAATATTGTACCCTTAAGCATTGTATAAAGGTGAAGCCTCCTCAAAATAACTTGAAACACGGTAATAAACGCCCTATTAAAATTCTCGACAAATGTAGGTATTTAAACGTTACAAGAATATGTATAATTTCTATGTAAAGTTAAGTAGCCTTAGCCGCCATTCACACGAGTGCTTTTTTTTCGGGCGTTTAAAAAGCGCTGCTAAAGTTCGGCGCTTTTCTTCGAACTGCATCTGAATTTAGGCACTGCGCGGTGATTTAAGTTTAATGCAACTTTTTGTTCGACTTCAGCGCTTTTTATGATGACAGCAAACACCGGTCACGATACCTAGTAGAGTGAATCTTACTAATTAACTAAAGTACGATTTTTAATTCCAGTCAGTAAAATGACAAGTGCAACTGTCACTGTTACAATGAAATTTAGTACATTGCTTTAATTAACAAATGTCATTTTACTGACTCGAATTAATAATCGTACTGTAATATTTACATTTTTTTAAGAAAATCTATTAAGAAGAAGATGCCGCGAAGGCCACGTTCGAGAGGTGGAATGCAATAAGTGTTTCTGCCGTAAAGGAATGGAATATTGTACCCTTAAGCTTTGTATAAAGGTGAAGCGTCCTCAAAATAACTTGAAACACGGTAATAAACATTCTATTAAAATTCTCGACAAACGTAGGTATTTAAAAGTTTTGACGGCAAAGGCTCACAGTTGCATAGCTTGTCACGAGTTCGAATCTCGCACGGAACAATATGTCGGTAATGAATGACCCATATGTAGTGGTTCCGGGTTTGGCTATTTTCTAGTGGTAGCGGGCTGTCTTTAGAAGTAACAGTGACCCTGGAATATAAAGGGCTATTGAAGGAACATCGTGGTTTTTAGTCAGTACGTTTCTGACAGTACCGTCCACTCCACATAGCTGGAGGATTCATTATTTTGATGTAGTCGCACGTAAAAAAAGTGTTACCTATACGAAGAGATCTCGGAGGCATATTAATTCTGAGCTGACCTTATTAGAGCAAAAAAGCACTCTTTCGAGCAACAAAGAGCGGTTATAACGAAAAATATTTCATACAAAAATGAGGTTCATGAAACAAATGCTCCTAATTTTTTGTGTTACCTATAGCCTATAAATATACTTTGGATTTACTCCCTGCTACGTATAGGAGAGCAGTGGTGGTCCCGCCAGGTGCATTACTTTGTGTAATTTATTTCATCACCACTGCTATCAAAACGGTGAAGGAAAACATCGTGAGGAAACCGGCATGTCCTAGAACCAAAAATTCGAAGACATGTGACATCTACCAAGCCGCACTGGGCCCGCGTGGTGGATTATAGCCCACTCCCTCCCTCTCACAGAGAGGAGGCCTGTGTCCCAGCAGTGGAAACATTATAGGCTGATGATGATGATGATGATGATGTATAGGCTAAGTGCTCAGCAGATTTTTAATATTTTGAGGCACGACAGTTAGTATCCATGTTAATTATTTACCTATTTATTTGACGCGGCTGCTCTGAAAAAAAAAATGTGCGCATTTACGAGTTCTACCGAAACGTGAATCTTCTACAACGTGGAACAAATACTTGTATGGTCTACAAGTAGTTGTTCTGGGTCAGGCTGTCTGTGTATGTAAATTTTAGTTTTTGTAAGTGCACCCACGACACAGAAGATTTTCCTGGTGCGGAAAGTTTCAAATTAAAAAAAAAAGTAGTTGTATCTATAATATGTATACATGTATTTAGAAATATACGTATAAGTATGTTTTCACACTATTTGCTCGTAAATGTCATATTATACGTCAGGCAAAGCTACTGTAAAGCATGACATTATTCCCCCTCGCTCGAGCCGGGAATAAATGTATTGAATTTCATTATTCCCGTGGGAATAATGTGATTTGAATTTGGAAACTCAAAGAAAACCGTATGAAAACTTTCACCAAGGAGTCGTATCAGTAATGGCGGCCGCTGGCAGCAACAGCTGATCGCTTACAGTGGTGCCAACTTCACGTTCGAAGGTTGTCGTACCACATCAAATTTCAAAATTCGAATTTATTTCCTCGCAGTAGGTGTGAAAAGCAGAGTACGCTCCTCGGGAGTAAAGCTGCCTTGTCTTGGGCTGACTTGAATCCCTCGCTACACTAAGGATTCTTAACTTAATTCCCTCGTTTCACTCGGGAATTAACACTTGAACCACCTCGCTGCGCTACGGAGGTTCACCCCAGAATCCTTAGTGTAGTTTCGGGATTCAATACGCCCGTGACGTAAGGCAATGCTTTACTCCCTTGGTGCGTAATCTACTATTATCAGTTGTCTAGTACCCATAACACAAGCTCTGCTTAGCTTGGGACTAGATGGCGTTGTGTCATAGTTGTGGAATATTAAAATTAATTAATATTATTATATTATAATATTATCTGTTTTTCTTTCAGGTCGAACAATTTTGCGGACATCTCATTCGAACGATAATTTTATAAAGCCTAAATTGTGCACTATTGGTAAACGATACAGAGTGGATGCCTGTAACTACTGCTACTGTAATGAATACCGTGAAAGAGTCTGTTCCCATAACAAATGTCATCTGCAACGTAAGTGTGTACATGTCTTTTTTTTTTAAGGATGTTGCCAGGGCCGTACTTAGGGGGGACATCGTGGGTAATGCCCAACTTTAAAATATTATGCCAAATAAAGGATTTCGTATATAATATCGTAATGGTGACATCTGGTGACATCTAAACTATGACTAACTAACTAGCTGTTACTTGGAATACCTATCGATAGACAGAATTGTCACTTTTTTTTTGTTGTTTTCAATTTTTGGTAAAAATATTCTACGAAATTGACCTTACTTCGTACTTTTAGTAAGTGCAACGTAAATCGCACGGCAAATGTAATAACGACTCTGTATTCACGAACGATGAACGGATTTAACGTCTAAGTTCTCGTTTACGTTACATGTCACGTTCATGTACACCTTTGTACCGAAATATCAGACGTAAAATAACGAAAAATAACTTGGCTCTGTAGTGGTGATAGTTTAAAAGGGTCGGTTTTCCCTTCCGATACTTTGTAAAAAAAAACTCAAAAATTAAAAAGCACGCCTGCTTTTGTCCGAAGGAAAAAAACCTTGAAAACAAATACATTTTCATCCCCCCATCTCGGAAAGGGTACTTTTGCTCTTCGATATCTGACCGTAAAAGCCGTTTTTATCCTCAAGTGAGTAAAAGCCGTTTTTATCCTCTAGTGAATAAAGTAAATTTGAATTTAGAACATCGTATGAACAAAAGAGTAGCAGCAGTAATGGCGGCCGGTGACCACAACAGCTGATCGCTTGCTGTGGTGCCCATTTGACGATCGAAGGTTGTCGAGGAAACAAATTCTATTTTTAAAATTTGATGTCGCCTTAGTTGTGCCTAAGTTGGTAAAGCAGAGTACGCTCCTCGGGTGTAAGGCTGCGTTGCCTTGGGCTAACTTGCATCCCTCGCTTCACTAAGGATTTTTAACTTTATTCCCTCGTTTCTTTCGGGTATTAACACTTGAACCTCCTCGCTGCGCTACCAACGGAGGTTCACCCCCAGAATCCTTAGTATCGCTTCGGAATTCAATACGCCTCCCTTGGAGCGTAATCTACAATTATTTTGTTAAAATCTCAGACCCGGAACATTCTTGGCTCAGTACTTTGTTTTACCTTTTTTTATTTGCTTTGTGCGGTTTTCCTTTCACGTCTTATTGTTATGTTATGACAAACCAAGATAAAAATAAGTATTATTTGTTTTAATTTAAAAATTATTTTGTTCTATAATAATATCTTAGTTAATATCTAAACTGAAATAAAAGCCTATCTTGTGTTTGTACAATGTACATCTGTTTTTATTTGTTTTTGCATTTAGTCATTTCCTCGCTGAGGTGGGATGAAAAGTTACGTGTTGCACTCGAGTGCAAAGATTTTTCACCTTGTGCTCTTTTGATTCCCTCGCTATATTTTGAATCACTCGTTGCACTCGTGATTCAATTTTAGAATCATGAGCGATAGCGAGGGAATCAAAAGAGCACAAGGTGAAAAATCAACTTTGCACTCTTGTATAACAAATAACTATTTTTTTATCATGACATCAAAAAAGGCAAAATATTTAAAGAAAGTTTTTCCGTTTCTCTTAGGTATTTGGGTTCTCCTTGTTAACGAAATAATGGCCCTGATGAAACATATATTTTATGTTTCTTTCCAAAAATAGAGATTTCCGCAGCTATGCTCACTCTGCTGTTTTTCGTTAGTCATAAACATAATTACAAACTTTGACATTTATAATATTTTGCTGCCGGTTGGCCCCCGCCTGTTAAATAGTCCAGTCCCTGTATATTTTTAGTGCAAACTAAGTGTCTAAAAATACCAATTTATAATACTAATTATGCGTTCTTTTTTACAGATAAAGTGGACCCGACATATGAATGTATGTTAATTTTTATTTCTTCTTTTTGCCTTTTTCTTGTGGTAAGACGGTCTGTTCTTTTATTTGAAATATCGTTTCCAGTAAATACAACCAATAGCAGATGCGTTATAGGAACGCGATTTCGAAAAGGTGTTTGCAATTATTGCTATTGTAACTACGATCGCAAACTTATTTGTTCAAATAACAAATGCAGAAGATCTTTACGTAAGTTTGTTTTTCATTTTTCATGATTTTCTCTTTAAATTTTATGCAAATGGTTGAAGTTAATTTTTTTTATTTATACAATGAATGTGTTTATCCAAGAGTATGATATCCAGAGCTATTTAAAAGCTATGATTCTACTTACAATCTTTAGTAGGACTGCGTGTTCTACGGATATTGTCGTTGAAGTGAAGAAAAAAAGTTCTTCACGGACTCATTTGCCTTTTCACGCATTTTCTTAACCCTTGTAACAAATGTATTGTTCGGAAAAATCAACCATTCCATTCCACACTGAATCCAGTCCAAATTCATGAAAATACGAGTGTAGTCTAGAAAAATTGGCCCAAACATAGATTATTCTAACGAGTTGCGGTTCGATTGCCACACGGAACAAATATATTTGTTTGATGTGAATAATTGTTCCGCGTCTGGGTCTTTAAAGCATATAATTATTTTTTCACACTACTTGCTCGTAAATGTCATATTATATGTCAGGCAAACCTACTGTAAAGCATGACATTATTCCCCCTCGCTCGAGCCGGGAATAATATATGTACTAAATTTCATTATTCCCGTGGGAATAATGTGATTTGAATTTGGAACCTCAAAGAAAACCGTATGAAAACTTTCACCAAGGAGTAGTTTCCGTAATGGCGGCCGCTGGCCGCAACAGCTGATCGCTTACAGTGGTGCCAACTTCACGACTCACGTTTAAAGGTTGTCGTACCACATCAAATTTCAAAAATCGAATATATTTCCTCGCAGTAGGTGTGAAAAGCAGAGTACGCTCCTCGGGAGTAAAGCTGCCTTGTCTTGGGCTGACTTGAATCCCTCGCTACACTAAGGATTCTTAACTTAATTCCCTCGTTTCACTCGGGAATTAACACTTGAACCTCCTCGCTGCGCTACGGAGGTTCACACCAGAATCCTTAGTGTCGCTTCGGGATTCAATACGCCCGTGACGTAAGGCAATGCTTTACTCCCTTGGTGCGTAATCTACTATTTTTAAAAAACAGAAAAATATTTGGAGTTTATTTCGTTATATAGTCAATTTTGTTCATCATCAACGGATTTGGATGAAATCTGACTCACAGATAGTTCGTGACCGGATTTAACTAATTGTATCCCGATTTTGGAAACCACGGACTAGCAAGCGCAGCGTAGAACGACCACAAATAAGGTGGACAGACGACCTTTTAAAGTTCGCCGGAAGATGCTGGATGCAGGTCGCTTCCAACCGGTATATGTGGAGATCTAAAGAGGAGGCCTATGTTCAGCAGTGGACGTCCTATGGCTGAGATGATGATGATCCCGATTTTATGTTAATAAATCCTACTAATATTATAAACGTGAAAGTTTGTATGTTGATGTTTGTTACTCTTTCACGCAAAAACTACTGAACGGATTTGGCTGAAATTTGGTACACAGATAGTTTATAACCTGGATTAACACATAGGGTAGTTTTTACCCCGATTTTATGTTCCCGTTGGATAATTTTCGAGTTGTAGCGGGTGAAACCGCTGGCAGCAGCTAGTATCCAGATAATTCATTGTTTTTTTTAGTTCCAAATTACTTACTAAATGAAAAAAATCGTCGAATGTTTTTACGGTACACTTGGACTCCAGCCCCCAAGTTCTGCAGTCCTGGTGAAAGATATAGAATAGATAATTGTAACTACTGCTACTGTAATGAGAAACTCGAACGAGTTTGCGATGACAAGAAATGCGATCCGAAGAGTAAGTGTTGTAAAATACATATTTCATGTCTAAAAAAACCAACCACATGCGAGACATACTTTACCTATCATATTATTTGTAGATCTTTAACAGTGGCACTGCAGCTCGTGGCTAAATAAATACAGCCGCACAGGCTGATCTCACGGGTAGAGCCGCGCTTGCCGAGGTTGCTCTGTGGATGAATGACCATCTATCATAGCGAGTTACCTGTGTGCCTCTGAAATCACATAAAGACTTTTGGTGATTTGTAGATCTTTGACAGTCGTTACTGTTAGTCAAAAGCTCATAAGTCTGACAACCAGTCTTACCATGGGGTATTGTATTGCCCAGTTACAGGGTTATGGAGGTTGGATAGGCAGTCACTCCATATAAAATACTGATATTCAGCTGCACCTGGTTCGACTGGAAACTGACCCCAATATAGTTGGGAAAAGGCTAGGCAGATGATGTCAGTCGATGAGCAGTCGTACTGTCGTACACTAAGGGATACCGTATTACCCAGATACTGAGTTGAGAAGGTCTGATATCTCTTTTCATAAACCGAGTATCCTCCGTACCTCAAAAGGCAATGGCACAAGCTGTGTGTACCCATAACACAAGCTCTGCTTAGCTTGGGACTAGATGGCGTTGTGTGATAGTTGTGGAATATTATTATTTGTAGGTCTTTGACAATCGTTATACTGACCCAAAACTGTGACCACCAGTCTAACCAAAGATACCAAAGGTACTAATTATGTAATAGTGCTGACCACAACATTGTTGTCACTGTCAATTTAATCTATTTTAATGAACATAGTATTATTTTTAAAACTAATTGATTGTTTTATCTTCAGTAATTGATACAAGATTTCCAAGTAAGTAATTTTTTATTTTATTTTAACTATATTTTACTCTTACTCAATATCTTCAAAAGTCTTTTTTTTTTTATACGCAATAACGCATGCGATGCGCATCGTAAAGATGATTTTTGAGGAAAGAAATTATTTTTTATAATAATTAATTATAATTAATTAGTTTGGTAGACGCTATCTCATTATACAACATTGATTTGGCTGTAATGTCAACGTGTTATGGTGGAAGTTAGTTAAACACTAATCTAAGAGATGGCGCCATGCTACCATGAAGCGTTAACAAGGAATAGAGAATTTCGGCTTGCAAGTGTGGATTGCAATGGCCTAGTTGGTTAAGCCGTCTGGAGTACCTATCCAGAAGACGCGGGTTCGAATCCCACTTGCAATCTAAAAATTTTCTTTCCTCAAAAATCATCTTTATCTTCAAAAGTCGTCGGCAAACATCATTAAGATTTTCTCAATTCACTGCTGTTGAGACTTTTTTTTATTTTCTAGCCGACGGACTAATTAATTGATTGATGCAATCCAATTTATTGATACTGTCTTAATACCATTCACACTGCTTTCTTGCTGTTTTGTACTTCGATTTCAAGGTTTTGTTTTTAAGTAATTATCCTCCTATCTTGAGGTAATTTATTCAAACGTTTTCCAGAGAACAGACCCAGAAGAGGGTGTCATATAGGAGCCAGATTTAAAAAAGGCAAATGCCAAATTTGCTATTGTCACATAGATCGGAGCATCAGATGTTTTGTCAAGAAGTCCTTATGTCCAGACTTACTTAGTAAGTTTGTTTGTAGTAACTGTCAATACCTATAAACTCTCAGTATTCTTCAAACGCTACAGAGATGTGCGTTTCTCCATAATCTTCTCCTATTCTTCATTTTGATCAGAAATTAGAATCCATCAGAGATGCAGAGGTACTGTTGTTGCAAACTTTACTTCTTTCAAGGGTTCCGTACTTGAAAAGTAAAAAGGGAACTCTTTTAGGATCACTTTTTGTTCGTCAAACCATTTGTCACCACTAACATCAGTGACGGAAAAACATCACGAGGAAACCTGGCTTCATAAAATTCATTAACGTCCAAAGCCATGTCAGAGGCCTGGGGTGGACATCAGAGGGTGGACACATCCTCACACCAAAAAAAAGAGGGCCTGTTCTCTCGCTCATACACACTTGCACAGTCTTTGTTGACTAATTTGACACAGGACTAGGTACCTGTAAGTACCGCCTGTTACTTGGTTTTACTACTCATTTAGCACTTACCAGGGAGCATCTTTAGAGTGGGTTTTTAAAAGCAGTTCTCTAGTACGATAAGACAAGTTTAGGACTATACGATAAGCAGCTGGATTCGGCTAATTGAAAACGCACTGAATCGCAATGCCAGCCATTTTTATAATACCTAAGCGTAACACTTAGAAACTGGACCGAGATACGCTTCCTTGCCAGTTCTCCTGTATCATGAGTGCGTGCATAAACATTTAAACTCGAATGCTCAGTCACATCCGGATCAACTCTCCTAGGCCATACAAAACTTAGAACATCTACCGTTGGAAGAAGTGTTTCAATTTTTTATTTTTTGTAGTGGGCTCTAACACGACCACTTTACCGACGACAAAGACGACGACGACAACCACGACTACGTCGACGAAGAGGCCGATAACGCCGATACCGACGCAGGCGCCGAAAAATGCCTCATATTATTATTATCGCAGAAACAAAAAAATATGCACCGAAGGTATCCGTCGGCAAGTCGACGAATGTAATTATTGCGTTTGTATTATCGGAGCTGAGTTCTGCACACGAAGACTTTGTTCCAGTGATACAATAAGTATGTATTCATCATATTTTTAATTTACTTACTTGTCCCAGAAGGGACTAATTGGGTTTTGGAGGTTGGAAGTCAGTCTGTCAAATGAAGTATTTTATATGACACGTATGCTGCAAAACTTAGCCGCTTCAACAATTTGGTCATAAATGTGGAACCCATTGTTACTTCGGATCCAGATTCATACCCAAGAACAAAGTGAAAAATTTTAAATTTTAAATCTTAAATCCAAAGTGATGTATCATCTTCAAATAGCACTATAAGTCTTTATAAGGCAAATAAGAACATTAATACATACAAGAAATAAAACAGGACCGAGAATTACGCCCTGCGGAACTCCCATAGTGACTTTGAAACCCGGAGATCGTTTGCTATTGACGTCCACTGTTTGGATTCTATTATCCAAAAGAGAAATAAGAAGATCCAAAAAAGTGTTTCTCATACCATAGTGAGGTCATTTCCAGACCAATGTATCATTAGATATGCAATCAAATGCCAAACACAAGACACAAAATAATTTGCGAATTTTTAATAAAAAGACTGTAAATAGCTCAACGCGTCAGTTGTCGAGCGACCTGTTACGGAGTGGGTCGGGAAACGGTTTTTTTTAAAAAAAACTATTTAATATGCTAAAAGAAAGATATAATTGAAATTAATACACGTATTAGAAATTGATATGTCCGACGGAAGTCCAATCCAAAACTGACTAAAGATAATTAGAATCGCTTATGAAAATAACTACGGTTTCCTATTGCATTGACGTCAATGCAATGGGAAACTCAGCATTTTTAATTTATATTTTAAGCAATGGTTATTTCGACATAACAACCCCCCCGTTAAGATCGATCATCACATCTCAAAGTGATGAGAGATGTCAGGATTGATGTATGCTAAATCTTGTATGCAAAATTGGATTTTCATCGAACATTACAACGAACAAAAGAAACATGTTTATAGTAAAACTAGACACCAAAATAACGACTACTTTTAACAGACAAGAATATTACTACTAAGGATAGAAAAGTTACTCTAAAATTATAATTATTAGCTACATTTTATCATTATTCAAGATACAAGGAAGTTGAGATTAGAGTTAACAATAAAAGTAGTAAGAGCAATTATTAAAATCTAGACAAGGATAACAATAACAGGGAAAGGAAGAAAAACTATAACTTAAATAACCAACCATGTGCATTCATTACAAATTAGTTATCATGAGTCTTGCCAAACAGAATATTCCTTTTAATAGGACTTGGCGTTACCCGTAAGTCTTCTACAGACTCTGACTCGTCCTTATTGATGGATGCTGCCGTATCACCATGAAATACGGTTTGAGAGGTGGGAACCGATTTATTTTTTGTATTATGGCATTGGTTAAATATTTGAATGCAGCATGGGGTGTTAGTTGAACAAAGGAGCTTACGGCTCTTATAAACAATATATAACATAGTTAACATGGAGATGCACAGACTTAAAGACAAATAGTGAGTGCTATAAGTTTGAAAATGAGATGGGTCTTGACGACAATAATGACTTTATTTAAATGGAAAAAGCACGCAAGTTGTGAAATGTCAATTAGGTTATGTATATTTTGTAGTGTTAAAGGAACGGGAAGTTCATAGTGGCTAGGAAGGTTATTCCTATGCTTATCTAACTCACTATACAGTTGGTGCGGACTGAGTACAGTAGGATGCAAAACGTTGAGTTTCGCGAAAAGAATTGCATTGTTAATATCTTCTATATCAAAAGACAAGGTCATTATAATGGCCTCTAACGAATTTAATAAGGAACTTAATTCGGATTTAATTTCTAGTTTATTGCTACTATTCATAACCGTTTCCAATATTTTATGTATTGATTCAATGTTCTTCAATATGTGGTTTTCGTTTTCGTTGACCTTAGACATCGTGTTGTTGAAATATGATATGGTCGATTTAATTACATGGATGTTATCTTTCATGAGATGAGCAAGACGTTTTTCATCCGTCTGTACTTCTTCTATGGCTTTCGAAAATCTCACCGCATCCTCAGAATCTAAAGTGCCAAAAATAGTTTTCAGCAGAGAGCCACCGAGGTCCATGAGACCTCTTTTAAAACGCATATGGGGTTTTTCGTCAACCAATAAGTAGGATATGGAAGAGAATTTACTAACGTTAAGAATATGGCGATTTTTTAAAGCGGATAACGAATTAATACAGTCGGACTGTATTTTAGAAGAAGTTAACGAGTTGCAGAATACATTGAGCTTTTCGAATAAAAATTCGACCTTATCTAAATTAGGTTGTACATGACTTATATCTACGTATGCTATAACATTCCAATCACTATTAGTAAACTTAATATCTAAGAGCTTATCAAAGTGGAGCCCAGGACTGCTGACGATAGAGGAAACATATTCGCATATGATCGGCGATGGCAGCGTCGATCTGAAATAACAATAAAGCGCTTATGTACTATTCATTACGACACTAATGTTATACTGTTACGTCACCGGCCGGTTTGATTTCGTCGTAGTGGTGACGTACGTGTTTACGATTAATGAGCAGTGTAACAGAGTGGTTGCCATTCAGTTTTATTATTTTGTAAGGGCCTTTCCATACTGGAGATAATGCCTTATTTTGCTTATGATGACAACGGACATATACCATATCTCCTGTTTTATAGGATAATGGCTTCGCGCGAGAATCATAATAAGTTTTTGATTTCTCTTTTGACGATTGAATATTTTGGAGAGCCTTCTGACGACTGTAGTATAGTCGGTGATTAAGGGCTCGGATGTAGTCCGTATAGGTGTTTGTATCGAGAGTATCGATACTTGAAGGTAAGTAGGGTTTGAACCCGAAAAGCAATTCCAGGGGTGAGTAACCTGTAGTGCTATGTATATTTGAATTATATGCTATCATAGCGCTAGGAACATAGAGGTCCCAAGTATGTTGGTTTTCACCTATATATGATCTAAGGTATTCTTTTAGAGTGGAATGACTGCGTTCAAGGCCACCACATGTCTGAGGGTGGTAAGGAGATGCGAACACATGTTTAATGCTAAACAACTTCTCAAGTTGTTTGAAGACATCTGAGCAGAAGTTAGTGCCTTGATCAGATATTATAAGTTTAGGAATTCCCATATGGGATATGAATAGGACTAAAGATTTCGCTGTTTCTTCAGCGGAACAGGATTGCATAGGATAGGCCTGAGAAAATTTAGTTAAGTCATCCTGTAGAGTAAGCAAGAACTTATATTTGTGTTCGTGTGTTTCAGGAAGTGGACCGACTAAATCGAGATAAAGTTTTTCGTTAGGCCGAGATGCCGTAGACGTGATAATCATAGGGGCCTTATTCGTTTGTCTTAGAGGTTTATTTATTTGGCATGAGCGGCAATTTTTCACATAATCCTCGATGTCTTGCCGCATGTTTTTCCACCAGAATTGGGTTTTGATTCTATCAAACATGCGCGATATACCTGGGTGGCCAGCCAGAGGAGAATCGTGATTTTCTCTGAGAATACGTTTGACCTCGTCAGGGGTCGGGTATCGTATAGAATTACGGTAGATGTTGACTTTAATGTTAGTGTTGTGAAATAGAAATGATAAAATATTATAAAGTTTTGTGTAAGATAATTTCGTATAAGGGTCTGCAAAGTCTGATATCGCGAATTCTTTTTCTTCATTATACCAATACTTAATCATTTCTCTATAATCGCGAAGAAGGTTGAATATGTCCTTGTAACTCATTTCGTCATAGTAGTTTATTTTTAGAAATAAATGAGTAAATAAATGATTATCGTTAGATGTGGAGTAGTAGGTGTTTAATTCGCGTTCTATGTCGCAAATATTAGGTTCACTAGTGGAGGCGTCCATATAACCTTGCAATATGGCACAGATTCGTCTAAGTCAATGGATGTTGGATAAGCAATAAGTTTACACTTTGCTTTCATTAATGGCTCGTTGTGTTCTTGGATGACTGTATCGAATGACAAATCAGGTTGTTTTATAATTTTAAGAAACTGCTCGTAAGTTTCTGATATGGATGGTGAGTTACGTGCGTCTTCTTCGTTGTTAGATGTCGGTGCCGGATTGCAGATAATTGAATCGGAGCCTTCGTCATCTTGTAATACATTTACAGGGAACCGAGATAAAGCGTCGGCGTTTGCGTTTAATTTACCCTTCTTGTAAACGATTTCATAATCATACTCTTCGAGTTTCAAACGCCATCTAACGAGTCTAGATTCTGGATCTTTGACGTTAAAAAGCCACACTAGAGGTTTGTGGTCTGTGATTATTTTGAATTTACGTCCATACAAATAAGGGCGGAATGTTTTCACGCCGAATAAGATTGCTAGGAGCTCCTTTTCGATAGTCGAATAGTTGCCCTCGGCCTTATTGAGGGTGCGCGAGGCAAACGAGACGGGTTTGTCAGAACCGATTGCGCCCTGAGAGAGTACAGCACCTACCGCGTAATTAGAGGCATCAGTTGTTAAAAGAAAGGGCTGTGTAAAATCAGGATATTGAAGCAGAGGCGCTGAAGTTAATTTATCTTTGAGAGTGGTGAACGCTTGTTCTTGACTATGCGACCATTGAAATATAGCATCCTTTTTCAGAAGGGCAGTCAGTGGTTTAGTGATTTTGGAGAAGTTATTAATAAAACGACGATAGTAGCCGACTAGCCCTAGAAATGATTTTATATCCTTTGGGTTCTTGGGAGTAGGGAATTGAGAGACGGCCTTGACCTTCTCGGGATTTGGACAAACTCCTTTATCTGTGATTATATGACCAAGATAAGCGACTTCGCGTCGCAAGAACTCGCACTTGTCGGGTTGAAGTTTTAAATTAAATTTTCGGATGCGATCGAAGACTGACCTGATTTTGTCCATATGAGATAGTAAGTTACTACTATAAATGATAACGTCATCAAGATATACATATGCGTGGAGGCCTTGGAGACCAGAAAGGACAGTGTTCATTAATTTCTGGAAGGTCGAAGGGGCGTTTTTAAGCCCAAAAGGCATCCGCAAGAATTCGTAGTGCCCTGTACTGTTAGAATTTGTGTTTATCGAGAATCCCGTTTTCTGTGCGTCTTGGGAGTTCATTCTGATCTGGTGAAAGCCACTTGAAAGATCTAAGGTGCTGAAATATTTTGAGTGGCCTAACTGATCTAAGATGTCAGTGATAAGCGGCAAAGGGTAACTCTCAGAGACAGTGACGTCATTCAGACGGCGATAATCTATTACTATACGCCATTTCTTTTTCCCTGAAGCGTCCATCTTCTTAGGGACTACCCAAACAGGGGCGCTCCAAGGTGACGTTGACGGACGTATAATATTTTGATCGAGCATCTTGCGGATTTGTGAGTCCACTTCTTCCTTGTGGCACTCAGGAAAACGGTAAGACTTTACGTGAATAGGGGCTGAATCACCCGAATCTATAGTGTGCTCGATCGCATTTGTGAACGATAGAGGTTCACCCTCTAAATGGAAAATATCTGTGTACTCAGAACAACATTCTAGCAATGCCTCCTTTTCTTCGGAGTTTAGATGAGAACAGCGTATTAGATTTAATACCTTTTGCGGTCTGTCAGATTCAGAATAGGATAAAGCGTTGACGGATTCGTTTGAATCTATGGCGGTGTCACATTCAAGAGGTGTTAACTGGACTTTAAAGTCTCGGACTTGGGTATCAATGTTAGTAGTATTTAAAACGGTCACGTTAATTCTTTTATTAGGTTTTATAGTGACAAGACAATTTGCGATATAAATACCCTCGTTTATAGAGTGATCTAATAATAGGCCCTCATTATTTTTATAATGTTCACGCGAGTAATTAGATACTGCGCATTCGATGACCGCTTCGGAACGAGCGGGAATGACATAAGTCGGTTGAATATAGTTTATGTCCAGACTCTGTCCGCATATATGAACTAATTGTGAGGTATAGTCTATATTGGCTTTGAAGTGATTTAAAAAGTCGCTACCAATGATACCGTCATACTCTAAGTTGATGTTATCGTCAACTACATGAAACTTAAACTCGTGGCAATTATTATTCCAAGTGAAGTTTATCTGACACGTGCCTAAAGTTGTTGAGTAGGTGCCAACGTTATTAAAACCTTTTATTTTAGCTATTTCACGAGATAGTTCAGGCACTTTGGTTAAACTTGACAGTTTGACCAAACTAATACTCGCTCCCGTGTCGATAAGAAGGCACAACGGATGAATGGAAAGAGAGGTAGCTATATACACGTGTGGCAATGACACTTTCTTCGAGTATGAAGATATTTCATAGACAGGTATTTCAGGATTTATTTTAATTTCCTCTTTATGGTAATGCGGCTCAGTGGACTCGTTGTGAGAGGGAAGTTTTGGACTCAACGATACAGGGGCTCTAATAGAAGCTTGTTGAGTTGAAATTGTATTATGACTCGACGAAACAGCGGTTCTCTGTGGAATGTGTCGAGATGAGACAGAATTTTGACTCAGCGAAACAGGGGCTCCTTTTGGAGTATGCTGAGATGAAATTGATTTTGGACTCAACGATTCAGAGGCTCTTGAAAGAGTGTGTTGAGATGCAATAGGATTTGGACTCAACGATTCAGAGGCTCTTGGAAGAGTGTGTTGAGATGCAATAGGATTTGGACTCGACGAAACAGAGACTCTCGGAGGAGTGTGTCGAGATGAAATAGGATTTGGACTCGACGGAACAGAGACTCTCGGAGGAGTGTGTCGAGATGAAACAGTGGAACGACTCAGCGAAGCAGGGACTCTCTTCGGAGCATGCTGAGATGAAATACGTTTTTGACTCAACGATTCAGGGACTCTCGAGAGAGCGTGTTGAGATGAGATATCGTTTTTAAGCGAATTTTGTGTAAAGGTATGAGTGCCTAAATTATCCGGATGACGTCGGCACGTTTTCGTAATCCGTGGAATTAGTTTAAAGAGTTATTAGGATCGTCATCGTTTTCACAAGGAACATAATAAGGTGTCGGTGAGGAGTCCGATGACATCGGCGGCTCGAATGTAACATGATGCATCGCAGCCGGTCTGTCGCGATTGTCAGAATTAGATTTATTACGCCGTTCATTATTATATTTTCTTTTGCGACATTGAGTAATATCGTGACCCTTATTTTTACAGTATTTACAGAAAAGTTGGGACCCCGGGTTATTGAGTGATGTTGATGGTTGAGGGTCCGATGGAGTATGTGGTGGACCCGTGCGTTTTTGTTTCTCCCGGCATTCAGCGTCCGAGTGCCCGGGTTTACCACAGATCCTACATTTAGGTTTAATAGAAGTTTTATATAGGAGGTTTTGTATCTTTTCCTCTTCGAGAGCCACGTTTATCGCATCATTAAGTGATTTTGGGTTTCTGCATCTGACATTATTACTCAGTCGTGGATGTAATCCCAAACTAAAAGTAAATAATGCTAAATCTTCGGTCATAGCGATACGACCGGATATATCCTTCTTTAGAGATTCAGAATTATAAAGAAGAATGGGCAGAAATGTATGGACCCCGTCCCTTTCCTTGTAACACTCCCATCCATATATCAAATGAAAGTACGTGAAAAGTGTACCATTTCATTGTATGACAGCGAACCTGTAAACTATTGGAGAAAAAAGTTATAAAGATTTATATGTCAAAAGATGAATTTCGATTTTCAGAAGAAAACATTGCTCTTAGCTTTTTCTCATAATAATATTTGTACAGATCATAAGAAAGAGTAACATCGTTGACATAACCGGACCTCGACATAAGCGGCCGGACATAAGTCGCACCCACTTTTGACTCTTTGAAAGAAAATCATAGTACTTAGTAGTGATAATTGTATGAAAATAATGATGAGTAGCGCCAACGCTTGTACCCATCATTACCATGTGAAAATCTATGAACATCGCCGTGTGGAGACACGTTCATATAGAGTATATGGAAATATGTGGCATGACGATAATATCGCCGCGATTCTCTCGCTCGTGGAGATAGCGCCTTATTCTTTTTCAAAAACGCTAAGTATAATAAAATATCACAACTGACATGTTCGAAATCAATGTGTTCCATTATAAACTCTGTGAATTCCGGCCGATCTTCCATAAAAATATTTTCGTAATAACACACTATGACGAATTCTGACTCGAAGTAAAGATCGCGAACACGTAACACAATAGTTGACACCTTTCTCCTACTTCCATAGTCTACCCCATCGTTAAGGTATAGAACCGTGGACGAGCTGAAGGTAGTCCGAGAATCGGTTAAAGAAACTAGCAAGTTTTATTATTTTTGCTTATTATGTGACATATCTCATACTGACATCACCATGATTTGTTATCATATTATTTTTTATTATTTTTTTGTGGTGTGTACCGGCTCTCAACCAAACGTTTTTCTTTCTGTTCTTCTTTATTTGACGGCAAACTCTACCACTGCGCTCATTGGTTAAATCAAGAAGTCCCCCCCCCCCCCCTCTTGGCATGTTTTAAATACAGAAACATCAACGATGCATTACTGCATTACTTAAGACATACACGACTTCTGCCTAACATTATGTTTCGTTGGTATTTTGACTTTCAAGTATCAATAACTTTTTTCTCCCATGGTTTACAGGTTTGCTGTCATACAATGAAATGATACACTTTTCAAGTGCTTTCATTTGATATATAGATGGAAGTGTTACAAGGGATGGGACGTTTTGCCCATTTTTCTTTCTGATTGAAGATCGGTAAGGTAAGTTCTACACGAAGAGCGAATTGCGCAACAGTTTCGTTTGCCGTTTGCCTGCACGATTGTAAATCTAGCAACAAATGATTGTAATGTTTTCTCTCGCCGAAATTTTGTTTAAGGAAACATTTCAATTGGTTGAAATCTTCAAAGATTTTATTAGAGCACGCGATCTGAGCTTTACCTTCTAGGCGCGATAGAATATATTTATTTAATAGAACTATTTGACTTGGTGATGCTAGATCTAATGCGTTTTGGCAGTTGGTGAGAAAAGCGATAAGAGTTTCGCGCTCTCCCTTATAAGGGCTAATAAAATCACAGAGCACCTTGATAGGAAACTGTTCACTCAACGCAATTTTTGCGGTTTTCTTGGAAGAAGTTTCATTTGCTTCCGTAGACATTATGAACTTGAATGAATTATAAAGGAATAAGAATAGGATTTACGATATGCGATACCCTAGGTAATAGGAATATCTACTCGAAATTAAGGATGTTGTAGCGATAGCAGCAAAATAGTATGTTTTACTCACAGACACAGGAACACCAAGTAGTCGATACGCATCTTCTGCACTGGATTAGCACGATTACTGAAGCAGGAGTACAGCGGCGCGATAAGTCGCAGCCAGCAGCAACAGGAACGTCAGGAACAGCGGGGTGGCGGCGCACGACACCTGAGCGTGATCAACGCTTACACGTGGCAGCACCACGCGGCAGTACCGCGTGTCAGGGCAGCAAAGGCAATCACCAGCTCCTTGCGGCGATATCAAGATGACAGAGCTCGTGTATGTCGAGCTCCTGGAGGTGGAAGCTTCGAGAATTCTGGACGACCGGCAGGCTTACGCAAGATACTCGTAAGGCTTACTGTCGCGACTCGTCTTAGAAAATGGCACTGAGTTTGTCGAGGTGTGGTTTCGGAAATAAGGACATCCCGGAGATGGATTACTTCGTCGGCACGTGAAGTTCGCACACGATCAGTTTTCAGTTTTCAGAATAGCCACGACCCGTTATGGAATACCAGCGGAACGGTTACGACGATATCAACACTGGTATCCCACTTCTGACACCACTGTTACGGAGTGGGTCGGGAAACGTTTTTTAAAAAAAAACTATTTAATATGCTAAAAGAAAGATATAATTGAAATTAATACACGTATTAGAAATTGATATGTCCGACGGAAGTCCAATCCAAAACTGACTAAAGATAATTAGAATCGCTTATGAAAATAACTACGGTTTCCTATTGCATTGACGTCAATGCAATGGGAAACTCAGCATTTTTAATTTATATTTTAAGCAATGGTTATTTCGACATAACAGACCCCTTGTGAAACCGAATTGTTTACTGGTTAATAATATTGGTGTTTATTAAAACGTCTTTGCAGTCGACAGCCTAGTGCGCCACCTTATTTAAACAATGATTTTATTTTGGAAACACCCAAAAACTCCGAAATATTTTATTCCGATTTTCGATATTCCGATTTTCAAAACTCCGAATTCAAATTCAAAATACCTAAAAAATACAATATAGATATTGTAATTTTTAGGTATTTTTCGTTTTTTTTTATATTCAGAGTCTTCACGAAAGTTATTTAACCGAAAGTCGTATATCCGATTTCTTCGTTTTCCGATTATCATATATTCGAAAAATGTAATGCTCGATGAGTTCCCATTCCGAAAAACGGTAACGGGCGCAATACCTTTGGTTGTGCAGGTCTCTTCAGGCGGCGGTAGCCACTTAACATGAGATTCTTTACCAGCTGAAATTACACGTTTCAAGTGAGCAAAGGAATTAAAAGTGCGAGAAATGCGATTTTTAATTAAATGACGACTGCTGCGCAGCATGTCGCGAGTTCGATTCCTGCACAGAACAAATATTTGGATGACTTACGATCACTCAGTGCCTGACTCCAACTCAGATTACTTTTTTAATTTCTTTTAATAAACTGTCAATTTCGTTTAAAACAGAGACCATAGACTTTTCTGAGCCTGAATGTGTAGCGGGGGAACCTGTAACAGCCCTAAATCCATGTAATTTATGCATCTGCCTCAATTCGGACATATTATGCACGAACAACCCGTGCTCAGCAAGACGTTTCTCGTTTTTATCAGGTACTTATTTGACCGTTAAACAACCGTATTCTTATTTGTGAGTTTTTGCTCTTTAATATTTGAGCGGAAATCCAAAATTTGGGATTTGTGTAAAGATATAGGTATAGATTTTTTTCACATTTTTGTTTAGTAAACCAACCGATTCTATATGCCAATCGATGTACCTTGACAATGACACTCTCAGATATCGCCAGTATTTCGAACACAGAGTCGTGTGCATTGTCATTACCACGTACAAGCAATTCCATATCGAGCAAACCTGTGAGCGATATCGTGAACCCGTGCGACTCTATTAGCAAACACTAGCGATTGTCCAACATATTAGCGATATCCGACCGCTATCGTCAATCGCTGCAATTCTATATCGCGTCGCGTCATGAGCAAGTTCGACAACCCGGCCATGGGCAGTGCGCATACTACCGCTGCCAGCTAATTCATCGCCTATCCTTCTACAAACATGGCCAGCCCATATTCATGACGAAAAATTGAACGATTTTTGTTTTTCGACTAATACAAAATATAATTCAATGTTTTTCTAGTTGTAAAATACATACTCAATATCAAAGATAAAAAGATAGCACCAGCTTGGGTACCTCCACCCGAATTGTGCAATCCTAAAGAAAGATTTAGAATAGATAATTGTAATTACTGCTACTGTAATGAAAAACGCGAAAGAGTTTGCGATGACAACAAATGTGATCCGAATAGTAAGTATCCACTGTAAATTGTACTTTTCTTTTATCAGAAATCCATTGATTTTTCAAAATCTATGAATTTTTCAGTGAAAACTTTGTAGATTGAAAACTGAATGAGATGGTTTTGGCTTTCCATCAAATCAGTTCTTAATTTTTAAACAAAGTACAGACAAGTAAACAATGCGAACAGCTAACTACTGACTAGTTGGCAACACGAATTGTGTAAACCAGACTTAATACGGGGATTATTAGTCAGATGGACTTATATGCACTTATGCACAGTTCCTTGCCAGCATCGCATCTAAGGGCCTTAAGAAAGTGCTAACTTTTTTCATCACTCTCTAATACATTTTCAACTTTAGGTATACCCTTGTTTATCCAGGTAAAATCATCATCCTGTGTTTCCATACTCACGAGTGTAGTTAAACATGAACATCATTGTTGTCAAACGTCAAACTAGCACAAAAGCTACATGTTCATCTATTAACCTTATTGTTTCTGGATAATCTTTTTATATTTGAAACTTACTTGTGTGTTATTTCTTTCAGAAACTGACACAAGATACCCAAGTAATTTGTTTTTTTTTTTAATATAATTTTTTAGAATTTATTCTAAGAACAGTTTTAACTCATTTTGTTGAAGTATTAAAGTAAAGATTTTCTGAAGTTTTCCGTATTATGGCCAAGTGATTCACGATGTATTCCAAAATTACTCTGTTATAATGTTTCATCATCTAATTTATTACATTTTAATTATATTACAATAATATTTTATAGCTTTACATTCACTGCTAATGCTCATTACTATACATTAGTTCTCTGCAGTTGCAAAGATGGTTTTTGAGGAGTTGGAAGTGGGATTCGAACCTGCGTCTTCTGAACAAGTACTCCAGACGCCTTAATCAACTAGGCCATTGCAACCCACACTTGCAAGCTGAAATTCTCAATTCCTCGTTTGAATTTTTCCAGTAATCCCACTTGCACCTGAATTTTTCTTTCCTCAAAAATCATCTTTACGATGTGTGTCGCATACGTTATTACGTTTAAAATAATTAATCTCTGCAGTTATACGGCATTTAAGAACCCCCCTTTAATATCTATCACTTATTTTATAATTTTTAATTTGGAATAATTAATTATTCGTACAAATTCTAGAGAACACACCTAAAAAAGGTTGCTATGTAGGAAGCCGATTTACAAAGGGTAAATGTGAAATTTGTCGTTGTCATATCGGTCACGTTATGAGATGTTTTTTCAAGTGGTCTTTATGTCCTAGTAATGAAACTAGTAAGTATTTTTATTATTTATTTAGCCTCACCTCTCTTAATGTGATTTTTTCTATCGCCATTATCTCTTTTTGTCCGACTTCGAAGAAAGGAGGTTCTGAATTCAGAAAGTTTTTTTTATGTCATGTTCCCTGATTTCTCCATAACGCCTGGGCCGGATAATTCTTGTTTTATTTGAAAAGAAAATAAAATTGGTAGGTACTTTATTAATGGTAATCAGGGTGTGATGACAGGACAGGATGTTGGAGAATCGTGGACTTTTCAATAAATGAAACTGACTTCTAAAAAAAAAAAGAAAAAACTTTTCTTTTGGAAGTCGGTGACTTTGTTTCCTATTTCCTTGCCTGTTATTGCCATTTTTTTAAGTTTTTCTATTGATCGTGTTTGGTCAGATCAGATCTTTACCTGCTTCTTCTTCCTTCTTACATACCGATGTCCCAAATGCTGTCCGTAGCCACAGTAAGCAGTCTAAAGGACCTGGGCAGCTCTGTTATTTGCGTTAGTGAAGTCCTCGATTGCACCAATAGTGGAGCAACTCTGTCCACTCGTCTTTGGGACGAGGTCCAGAGGTTTAGCGAACCGGCACTAGTCAGAGGCAGAAGGAGTCGCTTTAGGTTTCACTGCTTTCCGTTACAAAGCATAGATGCAATGGAATGCCAGGTGATATAAGTCAGTGTGAGTCGGACAGATCCCTCTTCTGTCCTGTGATCGGAGAATGTCCATTAAGGGTGTTCATCTAAAGTTGGTTGTGCATAATTGACATTTTACATTCATCGTCTTTTAGACATTTCACATTCCTCGTGTTTTTAGCGCTCGCCCCAAGAATAATTATTCCACGTACAACCACGGAAGCTTCCACTAAAGGAAGCCGTCGAAAAATCGATATATGTAAGTATTGCGTTTGTCTTAGCAGAGCTGAGTACTGCACACAAATTCATCGTCATCATCAGCCTATAATGTTCCAACTGCTGGGATACAGGCCTCCTCTCTGAGAGAGGGAGTGGGCCATAATCCACGACGGGGGCCCAGTGCGGGTTGGTAGATGTCACATATCTTCCAATTTGTGGTACTAAGATATGCCGGTTTCCTCACGATGTTTTCCTTCACCGTTTTGAGAGCAGTGGTGATGAAATAAATTACACAAAGTAATGAGCCTGGCGGGTTTCGAACCCTAGACGTACAACTTGTAAGTCGGGACCAATACCACTGGGCCACCACTGCTCGCACACAAATTCCTTTTTCTTATTTATTACACATTACTCTTTAAACGTGTCAACAATTTCAAAAATAGACTGGTGATAGGATATGCCGACCGACGACCGATTTGCTGAACGTGTTTGACCTAAAACAACCATTTTTATTTATATGGAAAGGTGCTCGAGATAGGGATCTGTGATCTCTTAAAGGCATTTGCTTGCGTAAATCATGAATCTTGCTCTTGAAACTTGAGCATTATGGCCTAAGTAAACCTGCGCTTACTTTAGCAAGATCTTGTTTTAATGATATACTGCTGCAAGTACAGATAAATGTTGTCGAATTTTCATTTCAATGGATATGTACGATTATACAAGGTGCAATGCTGGGTCCATTAGTTTATTTTAGTTTATAATAACGATCTACACCATTTATTCAAAAATCTGAAAAGGTATTTTTTGCAGACAATACTTCTTTGATATTAAGGATAAATAAACGTGGCACACACCTTGAGTTGATAAGTTCTCATTCCACTTAACACAGATCCTTCTGATGATCTGGAATGTGTCATGGGAGAACCTGTGCCAGCCCCGGATCCATGCAATGTATGCATCTGTCTCAATTCACAAAAAATATGCACGAACAATCCCTGCGTTGAAAGACAATCAGGTATTTGTAAATATAATCTTGTCAACTGTAGTAATAAGTTAGCAATTACTGCAAGATTGAAATTTCTTGCTAAATCAAAAAAACATTGTTCTAGAAGCAATATCCATGCAGAAAACAAAATCTCTCACCTCGATTGCGATCAACGTTTAATGTTTTTTTTAACTGGGTCTATATCTAGCTACCTTGAATGTAGCATCCATGTAGAAGAAGAAGTTAATATAATGATTTACGGAGAATTTATTTCTAAATTAACGGCAAACTATCATCTATTATTGCTATACCACCAATTCGCACTAAGCGTTTCCAAACGTCCTTTATAATGAGGACAGCGAAGGAATGGAACTCTCTGCCTGCGTCTGTGTTTCCGAACGCATACAACCCTAATTTCTTCTAAGTTAGAGTGAACAGGCTTCTTCTGGGTAAGCTCGCTCCATCGTCGACCTTTTGTTAGTCATTCCTGACCTAGACTAAGGTCAAGAGCAAACCCATCTAACATAAAAAAAATAAAAAAATTAGAACAACTTAAAAAAAATGCCAGTGCCAGTTTTTCTTAACATTTTCTATGATATAAACGGATGATTTCTGTGCAAGATGATATGACTTAAAAGGAGCAGGCTGCAATAAGAAAATAAGAAAAAAATAGTGCTAATAAGAATAAAGAGAGGAATGGATGTTACTTATGGACAAAACAAAGATCACTCTTAAATCAACCTACGTTTCTTTGTATAGGTACTATATTATTATACACAAATTGGAATCTTTACTTACAGAACTTAGAAAGAGAATTTATAAAAACGTGGGAAAAATAAAATGCGTAGACGGTAAAAAGACTAAGATGTCTGATGGCTGTAACTACTGTCTGTGTGATGGTGGTGTAATGTTCTGTACCAGCCGGGCCTGCTTGATGAATGGTATGTTCCTCCTCCTCCTATCACGACCTCCTTAACCCTGGTGCCACAGTGCAGGATCGGATCGTTTCTTGTATGAAAAAAATGGAACAGCGCTTCTGGTGTGCGAAGAAGGAACAAACTTTTTCCTTGAAAATTGTCAATTTTAAATTGTCACAGTTCCAGTTTACTTTACGTCTCAAATACTGAAAACTCGTGCTAAAGGTACTGTACGCGTACCCCAATCTTTCCCAATCGAACACGAACTTTCTTCTTTTGTGTTAAAGTTAAAAATCAATTTAAGAAAGACGTTTAGAGGTAGGTTTCATAAGCTATCATCTGTAAAATGTTATGTTAATCCACAGAAATTACCGTCAAAGAAGTAAGTTGCGTCAAAGGAGAAGTGATACCGTCAAAAGATGGTTGTAATATGTGTGTCTGTATGGAGAACGACAGGAAACTTTGCACCCAAAAACGTTGTTTGAGAAACAAAGTATTGACAGGTTAGTTTAAAAAGGTGCGAGCAGCTTCGCGAGGCATTTGCCGCTCGAAGAGGCTGTTAATTTTATTTTAATTTTTATTATTATCTACCTCTTAAGAACTATGCTCGGAGTTTCTTTGCGGGATAAAATCCGGAACACGAATATTCGGTGAAGAACCAGAGTCACCGACATAGCTCTTAAAATTTGCAAGTTGAAGTGGCAATGGGCAGGCCACGTCGCTCGTAGAACTGACAACCGATGGGGAAGAAAGGTTCTCGACTGGCAACCATGAACCGGAAGGCGCAACGTAGGTAGGCCTCCCACTAAGTGGACCGACGACATCGTGAGAGTCGCGGCAACCGTTGGATGCAAGTGGCGATTTGTCGTTCGGCGTGGCGGTCTAAGGGGGGGCCTATTTTCAGCAGTGGAGGTCTTCCGGCTGATGATGATGACCACTGGACCACTAGTGCCCTTAAAAAGTGTAAAAAATAAAATAAAAATAAAATCCTAAAATGTATCACTAGTTCTTTCAGATGAAAATGAAGAAGTGGAATCTTACATTCGAATGCACCAACTTAGAAAGCCCAAAATGATTCAACATGAGCAGCAGATTTGCATCCAAGGGAAGAAGTATTTGCCGGACGATTTTGACCCTAACTGTCCAAACGAATGTATTTGTGATAAACATGAATTACTTTGCACTAAAAGAAAATGTTCGGTGGGTCAGAAGACTTTAGAGACCGGACTTTAGAAAAAGCAGTTCCACAATATCACAATTATTTATGAATTTTACAATGTAATTAATTTATTGTTTATTATTAAAATTATTGAGGTAATTTGTCTGGTTGTTTTTATCGTACTTATTCATATATAATTAACTTATACTAGCAATCCGCCCCTGCCTTCATTTTTCTACTCCCGGCTACAATCTTTAAGGGATACAAAAAATAAATAATATCCAACAAGAGACTTCCAACACGTGTAGTATAAACCCCAAAAACAATCCCGTAGGGGTTGAATTTCGCAAAATCCCATCTTAGTCCTAACACCTACGTCCTAAAAAGTGATCCGGCAAACTTCGTACCGCCACAAAATAACCTTTTAAACCTTCCCTGGGTTCCAGCAATAATTCAAAACTAAAATTAGAGAAATCGGTCCAGTCGTTCTCGAGTTTTAGCGAGACTAACGAACAGCAATTGATTTTTATATTAAGAAGAAGATAGATTTGGATCATAAATGCGACTTTAATAATAATATTCCACAAATATCACACAACGCCATCTAGTCCCAAGCTAATCAGAGCTTGTGTTATGGGTAATAGACAAATGATAAACATACTTTTATATTTCTAAATACATACATATTTTAGATAAATTACACCCAGACACCGAACAAATGATCGTGCTCATCACACAAACATTTGTCCTGGGTGGGAATCGAACCCACGACCTCCGGCATAGCAATCAGGGTCACTAACCACTAGACCAACAGGCCAGAAAAAAAAACTTTACCACCATCATAATTAGGTCGAACTAAGTCTTTGATACAAAAATACATTCGTAATAAAGTCCATTAGTACCTGCCAGCAGTTACCACTAATCATCACTCACGCCACCTGCCGCCATTTTATTAAACTGTTGAAATTGCTCCACCTCATGGCAGTAACACCTGGTCGAATCATTCCTTGCTAATTTGGGTCGTTAATGTTTACTTTTAGTGCTTAAATTAGCATAGCGGCATTTATATCGTAGCACTTTTTCCTTTCGCGTTGGCGCTATGGCTGAACGATCAACTGCAGCGCAGCGAGTTACGAGTTCGAACCCTGCCCGGAACAAGTATTTGTATGATCTAAAAGTTGATCTAGGTGTGGGTGTTTGCGTATTTAGAGTTTATAGTATGTAAACGCACCCACGACCAATGAGAAATTCCTAGTGTGGGGCAAAGATAAAATAATCCTACTAATATTATAAACGTGAAAGTTTGTATGTATGGATATATGGATGTTTGTTAGTCTTTCACGCAAAAACTACTGAACGGATTTGGCTGAAATTTGGTTCACAGATAGCTTATAACCTGGATTAACACATAGGATAGTTTTTATCCCGATTTTATGTTCCCGTGGGATAATTTTGGAGTTGTAGCGGGTGAAGCCGCTGGCAACAGCTAGTATTTATATATAGATTTAATACTTCAAAGCATCCTTTCCCGTTTCACCCCTTTTGATGTTTTATGCACAAATTGTTAACCTATAATCAGCTCAAAGGTCTCATCCTACTAATATTAATACCAAAACGTTTGACAAGCTGTTGGATCAATAATTAAGCTTTTATTAGAAATGCTATAATTTTTTAACGAAGGGTTAAAAAATGTATTGCTTTTTAACTAATAGTTTACCAGATTCACCTTCTATCTTCAGCAGAAGACGCGGGTTCTACCTCGCAGTGGAATGTTTTTTTTCCCCAAAAATCTTTAATAGTTTACAGTTTATCTAACAAGACGTAAAAATGTAATAAATAAGCATCTATTTTCTACTAAGTAACTTATAAACCAATCAAAAAATCATTTGTTCTGAAATATGTATTCTACACTCAATTAGGGGCCAACTTGATCTACTGATCAAGTCGGTTTCAGCTAACTGTTAGTTAACATTTAACAAAGAGTTACTTGAAAAAGCAAAGTAATATTTTTTCAAAACGAAGCACTGCCCAATTTTTCTGAGTTTTACGATTATATTTATCACTGTGCACCAAAAATATATTTGTTTGTGAACGCCGCAATGCGTTGCCCACTGCTGCTGTCGCGTCGTCGAGTGGACAAAAATGTATATTTATTTGTTACATCTGCTACCGTTTGCCAAGCTAGCTAGTATCACGTGGTTACACTTGGCATTTATTTTACAGTTTCGTGGCAAAGCTGGAAATAGGTATCTGAAAATTATAAACATTTTGTTTATAATTTTGAATTGAAAATTGTTTGTCCGAAAACTAGATTATCAAAAAATATATGACTTGTTTTTTTTTAATTATTTATTTAAGGTCACTTTTAACATTTTTGTTTTTTGTTATGTACAACAAAATTGACGTAGATACGGTCCTTCTAAAAATCACAAAACGTCAACCGGTCGGTATTATTTAGAGGCACCTTGATCGTGCGTCCTTATGCCTTGCGTCTGTTACCACGTTCTAAATTGAAGTAATTATCAAAGATATATTTGCGGAACAAAAAATTCAGCTGCGAGCAGGGTTCGAACCTGCGTCTTCTGGATAGATACTCCAGACGCCTTACCAATAAGGCCATCGAACGATGCTCGCAGCGTTGAGCCTTGTTTCACGTTCCTCAAAAATTCAGAAGGACAGACATTATGGCATATAAAAATTATAAAATTTAAGTAATTACTCCATACAATGTTACTTAATTAAATGTATGTATCATGACCAGAGGGCTGGCCTATTCCTTGGCCAACGAATTAGCATTGCCATACAACGTGGCAATGCTGCCAGCGTTCTGGGCACTGTTCCCGTTGACAGCGATGTGGACGTATTCTTTGACGCCCTGTGAATGTTTTCTCTTTTTTTTTTTAAATTTTTATTTTTCCTGTACATATTACTAGTAGGTTTTTATTTATAGTTTGTAAATTAAAGTGTAAATAATAAAAAAAAAAAAAAATATTAAATGTTTTTCCACTATATTGTTGACTCACTAACAAATTGTATTTTTGAAAGCTCTCATGAACAAAATTACACACGTAATTAACATTTTCTGAACAGCCGGACAAAAGGACTTTGTGTGATGTTTATGAGTATTTTTGCACTGCATTCGAGCAAGAATTAAACATTCATTTTTATTACGTTTCAAGGGAACACGGCCAAAGCAACGGCTTCTATTTTACACAGGCTTGGGATATTTTATTTATAAAAGTTGGTTCCCACTGCCCATTGGCTACTTTTGCCTCGTTAGTAAATTAAAGTTGATTTTTTGAAATGGTTTTGCGTGAATTTTCTTTGTGGAAAGGTATTTAATGTTGGCGTATTTTTTACGCTTGGTTTGAAAAAATAATGTGATTCGTTTACTTGGAGTTCATTGTGAACACAGAATTAAAAAATCCACTTTTGTAAAATCATAGTTTGATTGCTGTAAATTTTGTAAAATCATTGCGGACACTCGCCCCATTTGCTTTAACTCATGGATTGGCTTATTAAAAAGAATTTTCTTTTTTTATATCGGATGGAAAATCATCAAGTGAGTCCTCTGGCCCTGTGTGGAGCGAGAGGGACTGTCAGACTCTCAGCCCCTTCGAACACAACGCGACGCAAGTCTCCGACACCTTACGACTTTGGTATCCAGGCGACTATCGCAATACAAATCCTTAGAGGTTTGTATCGTCAATGGATATCAAAGTCGTAAGGTATCGGAGACTTGCGTCGCGTTGTGTACGAAGGGGCCAAAAGCAACTTATTCACTCTTGACTTAAAAACCCCAAGGTTTTAGCTCATCAGGAACTTAGACACCAGTAGGGAATAGTTTGTTGCATTACTTGTTAAATTATTCACTAAATCTTCAAAAGTTAGCTACTAAAATCGATGAACAGTCCCTGAAATATAGATAAGTCTTCGAATCCATAATGCCAAATTGGTCTGCAGCTAAAACTTCGTCAAATAGTTTCAACTGGCATAATCCAGGCTTCAGAGATGTCTCGTTAGGCGCACTGTCAACTAAGTTAGCTCCCAAAGGAGTCGCCACTTGGCCAACTCTCGAAAACATCTAATTGCTACTAACTTAGAAGTCCCGTAAGTTGAGACATTAGTACCGAAAACTCTGTCATTGGAATTGGCAACTTATTTTGTGATGAATTGAGTTTGTTTTGGATTAATAGGACTGTATTTTGTGTTTTGGTTAAGTGGATGACATGATTGTTACAAGATTATGGTCTTTTTTATTACGCTAGATGGGACTTAAAGTCGCGGGACTTATCAAATACTGTGGCCCTGGAACGTAAAAGCTATTGAAGGATGCTGTGGATTTTAATCAGTACAAGTCTGACAGTCCCTCCCGCCCAGCCCTGGGTTTTGGACTCATTTGATGATTTTACCAAGAGCGATACTAATTATAGTTGCAGATAGCTTAAAGTAAGTTTATATTTTGATAATTCCAACATTTAAGCTTATAAAAAAATAGATTTTTGAGTTTTAAGGCTCTTGAGAGAATAGAATTTCTGTTAGAATTAAACTCATTTTCGTTCCAATGAGAAACATATTTTATTTTAAATTATTAAAATGAATCCGTCCGTAGTTTACTGAAATATAAAATTCTTGAACAAAGAGGCGCAGTAACAACTGTTTCAGTGGGGCCATAAGAATGGCGTTGGCGGGAGAAAATGTACGCCCTTACTTGGGCGATGATTGCTGTCATCAAGTAACAACACCAATAACTGACGAATAATTCGAAAATCATTTACAGAGACAAAGTTAGGCTAATGAGCCTACCACACACAAGCTTCGCCACAGTTTTGCCTGCGCAAGCCCGACGCGCACTTGCAGCTTTGTGAGGTTAGGCTTTCATTGTTGCCGACCATGTATTGTTGTTTCATGCAAGAAGCTTGCGCAAGCAGAACTGTGATGAAGCTTTTGCATGTAGTAGGCTCTTAAGAAACAATAAAATAATTAAATAAAGAAAGATTAAAGCTAACAATGAAATGCAACATCTATGTATGACGGTAAAACCATTCAGGCCACTCTTGCTACGGCTGAAACAAAGCGCTGGGCCGCGGTACAGTCTAACGGATACCTTGGCCCTGGAACGTAAAGGATAACCGAAAAGTGCAGGTATAAAGAACCATCTTAATTTTGCTTCTATACGCTTTTATGTTTGAACTGCGACCACTGTATACATCATTATATGGGATTACAGCAACCGGACAGTCAGTTATCCCACTGTTGCAACACAGACCTCATTTCAACTTTTTTTTTCAGTGTTTGCCAAATAAATACTTGTTTACTACTTGTAACATCGCGGTTTTCATGGCCCCATCTCCAAAGCAGTAGTTAATAAATTATTTATAGACGGTGTCGTGGGCTTATCTTTCTTCTCTGATTTCTCACTGTTCACTCCAAATTATTATTTTTTCAGCCATTACTAATCCTTTTTCATAAAGTGTTATTTTGCTGTAATTTATTTACCGACTGATTCTAGTAGGGTAGCAACTTGAGCCTTAACTAGCGTGATAATAAAAGCTTATTTACCATGTATATGTACCGTCCAAAGTCAAATGACAAATCGTCAATTTCATGTAGAAGTTTTACGAGTAGTTCTGAAAAACCAATATTCCTTTTTAGTTGTTCTGGGTCCGTTTGTTTGTTTACATGAGTTAAAAAGTATTTTCTTTTCAAAGGTTTTTATTTTACCCTTTTTACTGAGTACAGGACTACAGGTGTAACATTATTAAGTTGTTGTATGATTTACGTAAACAATGCATAGATCCTCTTTCAAACAAAACAAAAAAGAACACACACAAGTAAAGTTTCCGACGAATTGACAATTTCTAAGTTGTTAAAAATATAAAATTGTCGTCTGAAGTTTGTCTTTCAAAATCTCATCACAGTCTACCTACAGATAGCGCGCGAGTTGAATGCAGTCGGGGTCTGAGGTGAAGAGCCCCCCGCTACCCGCACGCCCCACCTCACGCGCCTGCAGTGTAGTACTGTGCCATCCTTGTCAACAGCACTACCGCTTTCCTAAGCTCTGCATTCAACTCGCGCGCTATCTGTACCTAGTGCAGGATCTTTTTTTAAAGCTTTTCTTTTTACGTTGACTTTTCATTAGGAGTTTCTCCTATATCGTGTGTGCGTTTACAAACATAGCAACATCCAGACCTGAAACAAATACTTTATTTTTCGTGGTAAAATCTTGAAATGAGCCCTCCCACCCCGGGCAGGGCGGGAGGGACTGTCAAACCAGTACTGACTAAAATCCACGGTGTCCTTCAATAGCCCTTTATGTTCCGGTGTCACGGTGATGGAATAAGTCCCGCGACCCCGGCAGGCTTTAGCCCTCTGACTGGCCCCGTTATTCTGCTGACGCTCTTTGAGGCGCGCGTGGAACACAACGCGCCGACGACCCGGGCATGGTCCATGGTCGGACAGCGAATTGCCCTTTACTCGCCGCCCGCATGCGCGCCTACGGTGGCCGGAGATCTTCTTGCGACGACCGTCGCCGTGGGCGTTCACCGCTGCGGGTGGATCGGAGGGATGACATAGTCTCTCTGTCATACGGCCCTGAAACAACTACTTGAAGATCATACAAATATTTGTTCCGTGCGGGAATCGAACCAGCGACAAGCAGCGCAGCAGTCCAACCGCTCAGCCACTACGCCAACCGTCTCCTCAAACTTATCCAATCACAATATGATGAAAGCAGCATCTCCTTAGCCATCAGAAGCACCAATTTCAGTGCTGGCTCCAGTTTCTTTGTTTGTCGAATCTCCGTTTGCAATCACAAAGTAGATCCCGCGCGAAGACAGGATTATCTTCAGCTTAAGGTACGACTGGAACCGGGTAAAGTCGGGGTCTTATTGCGGGGTCTACCTTTTTATTTTTTATTTATTTAGCATGGCCAAAGAAAAGATAAAAGAGAAATTGAAAAAGGAGTCAATATTCTTTACCCCTTGATTTTCGCGATAGTGGTCTTTCAATCCATAGCAATATTATAAATCTGTACCCCTAGTACGAGGTTTCACTATTTTACTTTACAGAGTCTTTCCAGTATTTACAGCGTTTCTTGTATAAAAAAATGGAACAGCGCCTCTGGTGTGCGAAGAAAGAACTCATTTTTTCCTTGAAAATTATCAATTTGGTATTGTCAAACTTCCAGTTTACTTTACGTCTCAAATACTGAAAAATCGTGATGAGGGTACAGAAAAGTTTGGTTGAAAGCGCTAATCTCAAGAAACTACTTATCTCATTGAAAAAATATTTTAGTATTAGATAGTCCATTTATCGAGGAAGGCAATAGGCTATATAACATCAAGCTACGACCAGTAGTAACCCAGCAGCGAGTGAAACCGTGGGTAACAATTACTGCTCGTATAAACGTTCATGTATGCGATAAATAACGGCATTTCCCGTTAAGGCGAGGCGTATGCTGAGACGCAGGTTACGCAGGTCCACACAGCGCAGAGCAGAGTAGATTTTGTAAAGCATGGAACGTCATTGAACTACGTACGCTGCGGCGTAGGCACATGCCACGCCGACATGTGTCTATCCTGCTCTGCATCTCGTTGCAGTGCCGGCACAGAATCCTGCGCGACGCGTGTATTGTGTATGCTGGATACATTCGTTGCTAGGTAACTTTGTTTATGATGTGAATGTCAGTTGCGTCGCAGCATGCGGAGGGGGCTTATGTCTGCCTCAACTGCCCTGCCCTGCACTGTGCTGTACTGTGCTGTGCTGAATTGCCTGCGTCTCAGCATACGCTTAGCCTAATGTGGCCCCAATGTTAAGAGTAGATTTAGCCGCGGGACTTACGAGCTGCCGAGACCCCGGAACGTAAAGGGCTATTGAAGGATACCGTGTATTTTAGTCAGTACAAGTCTCACGGCGTCGGACGTCGGCAGACGACCTCCGGCCACCGAAGACACGGGCATGTGGACCGCGAGTATGGGGCAACTCTTTGTCCAACCATGGACCATGCCCGGGTCGGCGGCGCGTCGTGTTCCACGCGCGCCTCAAAGAGCGTCAGCACAATGTTGGGGCCGCCTCTCAGAGGGCCAAACCCTGCCGGGGTCACGGGACTTATTTCCATCACCGTGACCCCGGAACATAAAGGGCTATTGAAGGACATCGTGTATTTTAGTCAGTACAAGTCTGACGGTCCCTCCCGCCCTGCCCTTGGAAGGACTCATTTGATGACATTACCACGGTAAAAAAAAGTTAATCTCGCCATCACTGTGACCCCACATTTACCTACAGAATTTGACTTTGTAAGACTTCAATAATACTTTACCGAGTGTACTGTTGTTTCATAAATCTCTGACGGATCCGAATCTTATGTAAAATTGTTTTGTAGCGGCTCTGTGTGTACCTGCTTTATCTCGTATTATTGTACAATATGTATGTTATTTGTTATTTTAGAAACACTTGATTTGTTCAGCGTTTAAAATATAGAAAAAAAAAGTAACAAATTATAAACTAAATAAGTACCGACATCGACCGTCTCCGGTGTCGCGGGACTGTTAGACTGTTAATATCCCAGTTAGGCAGATTTGCCCGTATAGACTCATTTAACTAAATAAGTACTTACACCAAATGAGTCCTCCAACCCTTACTGTCAGTACTGACTAAAATCCACGGTGATTCTTGAATAGCCTTTTACGTTCAAGGGTCACGGCTACCTCATGAGTCCCGCGACCCCGGACCCCGGACTTTGAGACGAGCCTATTGCCATCAATCGAGGACGTCGAAGTCGAACAAAGTCTCCGTGGCTGGTACTGAGAAAATAATGTCTCATGGAAAATCCGAATATTCCTACCAAACCTAAGAATTGAACCCGGGACCGACGTTTAAATAAAGATATCCCCTGATCTTGAAGTACATGATTTATTAAACTGGGCATGGATGGCCAAATCCATACTATGAGTAATACTAAAACGAGGATGAAACCTAAAGTTGCATCGTAGATGCTTCGAAAAGATACTTGAACCAACAATTTCAAGAAAAGGAGATGCCGCAATGCCGGTTGTTCCACAATATTTTCATTCACCGTTTTGAGAGATGATAAAAACTAATGCGCCTGGCTTCTTGGTTTGACTGGCCTGTTGGTCTAGTGGTTAGTGACTCTGACTGCTATGCCGGGGGTCGTGGGTTCGATTCCCAACCAGGACAAATGTTTGTGTGATGAGCATGATCATTTGTTCTGTGTCTGGGTGTAATATATCTATAATATGTATGTATTTAGAAATATATAAGTATGTTTATCAGTGGTCTGGTACCCATAACACAAGCTCTGCTTAGCTTGGGACTAGATGACGTTGTGTGATAGTTGTGGAATATTTATTTATTCTACCTACCTACTCGTAAGTCGGAGGCGATACCATTGAACCACTTCTTCCATTTTGTGAAAAAAATATCAGCTTTGTAAGAACACGTCACAAAGAAATCAAACCCTAAGCTTTCAGTTCAAAAGTCCATTTTTACAATGTACGGAAGATAACTCCATTTTGTTGACACATTCCATACTCGTAAAGATAATGGTCACGTGTTTAAAGTGAACGTAAAACGGTACATAGTATTTTAGTGTCCATCGCTGGCTTCATTGCTGTTTGTTACTTTACTGCAAATGATGAGTCGCCAGTGAACGATGCGGGATGCGTTGTGGTTGCTAAAACAGCGGTGAAAACTTCGCAAGCATTATTTTATAATCGCGAATTTCAAAGATTTTCTAAAGAAAAGTTCCCAGCCGCAGTTGTAGACGCCCACGCGACGATCTCCGGGCACCGTAGGCGCGGGCATGCGGACGGGGAGTAATTGGCGACTCGCTGCCCATGGACCATGCACGGGTGGACGGCGCGTTGTGTTTTACGCGTGCCTCAAAGAGTGTCAAGATGACGGGGTCTCCCTTTAGAGTACTAAAGCCTGCTGGGGTCGCGGGACTTATTCATACCGTGACCCTGGAACGTAAAGGGCTAATTGAAGGACACCGTGGATTTTAGTCAGTACAAGGACAGTCCCTCCCGCCCTACCTTGGGTTCCAGGACTCATTTGACGATTTTACCACGATAATAAAAAATGCAAAGAAGAGTTCGAATTGCAAGCAGGAATTCGACGCTCTAAACATCCGAGTCAGCGAGGACCCACTTAAAGCGTCGAATGATTCAATCCATTTCTAACTTTTTCTGTTGACATTTTTCTAGTTTTTGTAGTTGGGACCTTAGTAGCTCGGCTTGTAAGAGTGTGGGATCTATTGAATCCGGAAGACCCAATATCAAATCTTGCTCGCGGTTCGAATTTCGGGACGTATTAGAAAAAATCTAAAATCTTGTGATAAGGCCTCTGATCCTTTAGTTATCTTTTGCATTGTAGGACCTCAAAAAGTGGCAAACTTAAGTCGCCCACACACTATTAAAACGCAACACCACCCGATGAAACGCGATGCGTGTTGAGTCGAATCAAATGTATTGTTTTCCATAGAGTACACTATGAACATCCGGTTTATTCCGCGTTCAACCCCCAAGATATTCTACCCTCTTCCGCGTTCGACCCCTAAACGTTTCCACATTCAACCCCTGAGGGTTGAACGTGGAACTCAGTACATTGGTAATCTTTTCTTTGTCCAGATTCAACCCCTAGTTTTTATGTCACTTAAAATGTTCATACAACATTCAAGTAATATTGAAATCAAAAGTTTTTAGTCATTTATTTTCTTTATTATTAATATTTTATTTACACGACGCGACGCCATGCCTGCACATTTGTTTCGAGTCAACACGCATCACGTTTCATCGGGTCGCGTCGCGTTTTAATAATATGTTTCCGCCATTAAGCGGCTTTCTACAAGCCCGCTGCGTTAGGAACCCTTGACATCATCTCATAATGCTTTCTAGTCACTCGGATCCGCTTCCTGATGTAACTTAGTTGCGTTTGTACGTTCTATCCTCTTAAGCATGAACCGTTGCGGTCAGTCTCGTCCTGCATGAGAATCAGAACATGATTTTGGACTACTTTGTTGTAAACAGTCCAGATAAATTTTATCTGAGGAATAAAAATAGCGGATTGACACATTTTCTATAGATAAGCTGTCAAACCCTCATTTTTATTCGTCAGATAAAAGTTATCTGACTATTGGAAAATCAGCCCTTAGTGTTGTATTTTTTTTTTATATATGTATGTATATTTTTAGTTTACCTACTTAGACTTTGTTAAAATTTGTGTAGTACCTAGGTACATATTTTAAGTGCACCACTGACTAGGTATACCCCCATATTTCTATTTAAGATTCACACAGATCATGTAAAGGTTGTCTGGACGATATCGCTGTTAGCAATAAGACCGCCTTTGTAAGCATAGCATAAGAATTATTGTAAAAAAGTTTTTTTTTTAACAATTTTGGTGTACAATAAAATGTATTCTATCTATCTTCAGTAAACTTCAGAGAAAAGTATCCAAAGGTTTAATTTTTCTCCAAAGCTATAAAAGTATAATAGGTAACAGTGACCCTGGAACGTCAATGGCTATTTTTTTTTTAACGTGGTAAAATCATCAAATGAGACCTCCAACCCCGGGCAGGGCGGGAGGTACTGTCAGACTTGTACTGACTAAAATCCACGGTGTCCTTCAGTAGCCCTTTATGTTCCGGGGTCACGGTAATAGAAATAAGTCCCGCGACCCCGGCAGGCTTTGGCCCTCTGAGAGGGGGCCCCGTCATTTTGCTGACAGCTCAATGTCTATTTAGGGTTCTTTCTTCAAAAGACCATCTCAGACGTTAACCTACATGGCCCTCGTATGACTACCAATAAATGTCTGGACTTTAAAAAAGACAATGACCTCTGAGTTGGTTTCGGCTGTTTCTTCTCAGAGTAGTCAGGTACGAAACACCGGCTTCATCTAGTTTGTAAAAAGACGACGTGTAAAAGTGTTGATATTAACCTATTTGCAAAAATAAATATCATTTCATTTCACCGTGGATTTATATTATAGTTAGTACGAGTCTGACAGTGTAAGTGGGATGATTTTACCAAGTAAATAAAGTAGTAATATACAACGTGGAACGTTAATAGCGCACAACCTCTCATGGGTGACCCTAGCCTCAGCCCATGTTACTGAACAATGTTTGTTCTAAGAACTTCGGAAAAATGAAATGATTTTTCATACTGATGAGCCCGATCAATTTCTCATGTTGTATGAAAAAGCAAATTTTTTTTTGCGAATTTTCAAGTCTTAGAACAAACATTGTTCAGTAACATGGGCTGAGTCGAGAGGTTGTACGCTATTAACGTTACATGATGTATAATATTGTATGATTGTGTGATGTGATTTAAATAAAGTAATTTTTAAATGATACACCAGCCAAGAATCGAATCCGCTTGCTAACACAACAACTCAACACTCTGTGCAGAACTGCGCTCTAAAATGCCTTTAGTCAAATTTTCAATACACCTGAGAATAGACGGATTTAAAAAGAGACACCATGATTTATGTTATTCTGAGGATAAGTCTCAAAACTACTGATTTAATTTCTTGAGTAATAAATAACTAAAGAACAGTTACTTCGGTATTCAAAAATTACGGTATTATAAAATATTAAAATAAAACATAGTTTTGTTCAAGCATCGTAAAAGTCATCCTCAACGCTGGTAAGGTACCCAAGAAACATGGCGTCGTTGCTTCTTGTATGACTTCGTCTAATCATAACCTACCTATGCTTGTGAAGGAGGAGGCGGTCCGTGAAAGGGAGAGGACAGCGTCCTCCCTCCGCCCCAACCGCAGTGGTGAAAAGCAACTCGCTGTCCGACCATAGACCATGCCCGGGTCGACGGCGCGTCGTGTTCCACGTGTGCCTCGAAGAGCTTCAGCAAAATGACGGAACATAAAGGGCTATTGAAGGACACCGTGGATTTTAGCCAGTACAAGTCTTACAGTCCCTTCTGCCCTGCCCGGGATGGGAGGACTCATTTCATCAGGGCGGGAGCGACTGTCAGACTCGTACTGACTAAAATCCACGATGTCCTTCAATAGCCCTTTATGTTCCGGGATCACGGTAATTCGATAAGTCCCGCGACCAGTTCCATGGAACGAAAATACTTTGCCACAAGGGAACTACTGGGATACCGTCGAATATTTGGTCACCCTAGCCTCCCATGAATAAATGTATAAACGTGTGACTCTGACAGGGTTCCATCCGAGGCAGTTCCACAGAGCATAATATATTGAAATCGAGTATTGTACATTATGCATCACTCTAGATAATAGTGTACCAGGAACTCGAGATACGACAACTACTTAGCTATAATATACTCGTGAAAACAAAGTAAGGGCCACTTAGGGAACCTGTTGTACCTTGGCACTATGTGTACCTAGCCATTAGGCTCGTTTTAAATGTTGCCGCAATGCTAAATTGTTATACTTTTGGTATTCGGTACATCACTACCAACTATTCAATGTGCAGTGTGGGCAGTGGCCAAGGTACAACTGATATTTCAGAATCATGCCTAGAAGCAAAGAGAAGAAGAAAAGAACCCCAGTTGAACTATTTAAATAATTTTAAATGACTTCAAAACAAAAAGTAGGTTCTCAGTTCGACCTGTATGTTTGTTTGTGTATATGTCCGCGATTATTTCGCGCGTACTAATATAGTCAGCATAAAAACTTGCTGACCATATTCAGATTTTCAAAATAGCTGTACACCGTAATAGATTTTGAAAAACCGAATGTGGTCAGAAACTTTTGATGCTCGCATGCCCGCTACAAAAAGTCTCCAATGAGTGGCAGCTCAACTATAACCTAAAATTATTTCATGCAAACAACCAACCGTTTGATGACTAGCAAACGCAGTGTGGCAATGCATACATAATCAAATGCCTTCCATTAATCATACGTGGGCCATCCATCACCATACCGTTTCCACTATTGTCCATCGTCTAAACAATTTCGACTACTTTCACATTGTTATTGATGATTTTTCTCTCACGTTCCGTTATTTGATAAATTGATGTAGACATAATACTTTTGATCTGAAATATTGGTTGTCTTGAACAGTTTTGGTGGAAATGAGATTCATGACGCACGACCGACGCCATCTTGTTTCAATTGGGACTTTGTTTTTTTTATTGAAAGAACATAAAATATACCTATTTATTTCTGGAACCGATCAGCTTTACGTTTTTTTTGTTTGAATTTAATTATACCGAAGACTAACAGACCAACGTCTTTTTTGCTTTTATGCATTATTTGACGTATTTTTACATGATCGAATACATATCTTTGGTCAAAGGTATTATAAATCTATTTTTTATTTATTATTTATAAGGTTGACTGGCCTGTTGGTCTAGTGGTTAGTGACCCTGACTGCTATGCCGGGGGTCGTGGGTTCGATTCCCACCCAGGACAAATGTTTGTGTGATGAGCATGATCATTTGTTCTGTGTCTGGGTGTAATTTATCTATAATATGTATATATTTAGAAATATATAAGTATGTTTATCAGTTGTCTAGTACCCATAACACAAGCTCTGCTTAGCTTGGGACTAGATGGCGTTGTGTGATAGTTGTGGAATATTTATATTATTATTAAATCCCTTCAAAAACAATACTTGTCAAAAAAACCAAGTCTCGCAACTCAGTTGTTCTACGGTAAAAAGTTGTGAGATCCATGTAATACCAAGTCTTATCCATGTAATACTTAAGCGACTTCCCGTCTTAATACGTCCACTCCCTAAGAAATCTTTAATGTTTTATATAAATATATTGACTCGGCCATCGCATGAAAACACGTGTTAATTAAATTATTTAGTACGATGACCAAGTCAATATATTTATATAAAACATTAAAGATTTCTTAGGGAGTGGACGTATTAAGACAGGAAGTCGCTTAAGTATTACATGGATAAGACTTGGTATTACATGGATCTCACAACTTTTTACCGTAGAACAACTGAGTTGCGAGACTTGGTTTTTTTGACAAGTATTGTTTTTGATGGGATCTCATTTCTTTTTGTATTTTGTAGACAGTTCTACTTTTTTTCTTTTCGGTACCTTCTACTTATATCTACCAGCAACGAATTTTCTATAAAACTGGACCAAAATTGAAAAAATTTACTCGACTTGGCGGGGGCACTACCGTGCCCCCAAATATTTTAGTTTTTCCTTGATTCATACACCAAACACTACTTATTAATATATTCCAAATTTGAAGCTTCTAGGTCTGCTAGAAGTGCCTTAGAATTTTGATGATCGGTGAGTCAGTCAGTGAGTGAGTGACAAAATTAAGAAACTTTGACCCGTTATAATTCTTAAACTACTGGTTCAAATTGGATGAAATTTGAAATATACCGTGTCTTTACAATGCCTGCATGGTTACTGAAAATTCAGTCTTCTAATTTTATCCACAACGCGCTTCGAGAAAAGGATGGTACGGCCGTGCCGCTTTTTTGCTCGACTTGGTGGGGGCACTGCCGTGCCCCCAGATTTGACCCAAGTATGTTTCGCCGATTAAAGGAAATAAATATAACATTTTTTCAATTGCCTAATTATTTTTTTTCCATATCATCACTACACTGAAACAAAATTTAAGTGATTTTATCCAGTTAAATTAAGGAAAATCATTAAAAATAATCATAAAATGAATTACTTTCGTGTTTATAATAATATTGTTTTCCAATGCGTTAAGGAAAAACATCAAAACTGACCAATAACCTATTTTTGTATCACATTATAACAGTATATTGTCCTTATGCGTTACCAGACAGTTGTTAATATTATAATGTGCATTCAGTGATACAAAATGATTTTACTATTCGTGTTGTGTATAAAACTGTCTATTCTACATTTGTGTGTGTCAGATCTTGGATATCAATGTAGTTATGACGATAGAGGTAATATTTCACAGTACTATAATCTTTTGCTACTTATTTGCCTAGCTGATTCATATTCGTAAACAGGCGCTGTTAGTTACAAGGCCTCAAAGTCTGATATTACACTCAAGTTGAAGATCTGTTCTTTGCCGGATTACTGCCCTGGGATCTGGAGGCGACTGCCCTCCAGCGCATGTCTATGCATGGCGCATGGAGACGCAGCGCCTTTGCGTAACCGTACCGTAACCCCGCTGCCACGAGAAGTCGAGGCGCGGCGAAAAAAAAAAGGCAGATCGCGATACACTTCCATATATATGTCGTCGAAAAGTCAGAAAGATCGACGAAGTTTTCGAGGTATCCTACGAAGGGCGCGAGAGGTCTATATCGCCTGCGTGATGACACGGCGGTGCTCCGCCCAAGCAGGGCAGTCCTGCACCGTATGCTCCACCGTGTCCTCCGGGCGGTCCTCGCAGAGGTGACACCCGGGCTTTTCCTCCTTCTTTATCAGATACAGGTACCTCCCGAAACTTTCGAGCCCGGTGAGGACCTGCTTCATGCGGTAGGTCAGGACGCCCTGACGCCTATCCAGCCACTCCTCAAAGAGGGGTCTTACAGCCGCGATTGCGTCGTGCCCGATCGCGATCTGCCTAGGGATATAACGATGTGGCTATCAATGATCTGACGACACACAGATGTGACGATTCAAAAGTGCAGTTTGGTTTCAGGCCTGTACCGTCAGCACGAGTTTTCAGTATTTGAGACGTAAAGTAAACTGGAACTTTGACGACTTCAAATTGACAATTTTCAAGGGAAAAATTGGTTCCTTCTTCGCACACCAGAGGCGCTGTTCCATATTTTCATACAAGAAACGCTGTAAATACTGGAAAAACTCTGTAAAGTAAAATAGTGAAAACTCGTGCTAGGGGTACTGATGTTACTTACTGCTACTCAATAAAAACTTTTTTTTCATAAATTTCAGATACTTCAATGAACCCCAAGGTGTTCTTGATCGATGAAAAAGGCGCCTCTGTTTATCAAAAAAATTTAAACGATCTATTTAAGACGTCTTGTGAAAACCATTATGAGATTAGTGTCGTCACTTTAGAAAATGCTAATCTAAATGAGTAAGTTAAATGTTTACTAAATCTAAATATTTCTATAAGTTTTAGTCCCAAGAATCACTTTTTTTGTATGCTATTGGATGTTGTACACTACAGGCGAAAGCTTACTAACCGCGAGCATAACATACATCTACTCTGTTATCTGTAGTATAACAATATCTATACTAATATTATAAAGCTGAAGAGTTTGTTTGTTTGTTTGTTTGTTTGAACGCGCTAATCTCAGGATCTAGGTACTGGTTGGAATTGAAAAATTCTTTTTGTGTTAGATAGTCCTTTTATCGAGGAAGGTTATCTATACTAATATTATAAAGCTGAAGAGTTTGTTTGTTTGTTTGTTTGTTTGTTTGAACGCGCTAATCTCAGGATCTACTGGTTGGAATTGAAAAATTCTTTTTGTGTTAGATAGTCCTTTTATCGAGGAAGGTTATAGGCTATATAACATCACGCTATCACATATAGGAGCGGAGCAGTAATGAGAAATGTTTCGAAATCGGGAAAATGTATTCCTTTTTTAGAGCTTCCGTTGCGTGCGCTGCGTAAACGGTTAGAGTTTCGCAACAAATATGTACTACGGAATTATTCCTCATAAAATTTTCTAAAATAAAGTCCGCGAGAGCATATACCTATCTTTAAAGGTTAAGTCACTATAACCTTTTTTATGGGAACCAAATTTGTTTTAGAGTAATGCGTTATTTGCGAAGGTGTTCATTAACATTATATTAATCCTTATCCAAATAAATACGTTAATCATCACAAGCATTTAATTTTGAACGAAATTGCCCTTTACATCATTTGATTTCAATGAATATCTTAGGAGATATCACAGTTTCAAAATAATACCGCGACAAAATAATGACGGGCTGGCACAGTTGCGTCGATAAAATCCCTCTTTAGGCCGGTCAATATCAACATCAAACATTGCAAACGCGCATGTAACTACCATTTTGTTATAATTTGCAACCTTGAATACCCTGTGCTGTCAATTCAGTAGTTTTTGCGTGTGTATCTCATGAACCGTGATAGCTAGAGATTTGAAATTTTCACAGGTGATGTACATGTGTAGCTGCTATAACAAAACATACAAAAAACCAGAATACAATAAATATTAAGGGGGGCTCTCATTGGTCGTGGGACTTATTTCATTACCGTGACCCCGGAACATAAAGAGCTATTGAAGGACACCATGGATTTTAGTCAGTACAAGTCTGACAGTCCCTCCCAGCCCGGGGTGGGAGGGCTCATTTGATGATTTTACCACGTAAAAAAAGGGGGGCTCCCATAAAAAAACGTGGTTTTGTTGCTGGTTTTTGTAGATGTTATAAAGTAATGTAATGTTTCGGAGGCTGTTTCTCACGAACCGTGATAGTTAGATAGGTTACATTTTCACAGATGATGTGTGTCTATTGCCGCTGTAACAACAAATACTAAAAACTGGTTAAGTGCGATTTTGATTCGACATTGACATTGACACAACAATTGACATTATCAGGGTTGCAAACTTGGGTGTTAAATACTCTAAACTCTAAAGGGACCTAACAACATATAAAAGAATCGTAGTTACATGCGCGTGTGCAATGTTTGGTTTTTTATGTCGATATTGACCGACCTGCTTTAAGGATCGTTTGGAAAGGCTACGGGCTGCGTCCTCACCTTCAGTCTGACGCAGTCCTACCGGTTTTCGTTATTTTCGTTTCGGGAGGTACCTCAAGATTCAGTGGCAATTAAGGGGAATGGTTAGCAGTTGGAATGCGTGAGGGAAAAGACATCCTCTACCTCTCGCCCCAGCCACCACTGAAGATACCCACGACGTCGGAAATAGCGCTCTTCAAGGGAACTGATGGAGACGGGACTATAGGACCAAACTCCTAACATGACGCGGGTGAAACCGCGGGCAGAATTAAGTATAAAATAACATAAGCTGGATGTACCTACACGCAGCAGTGAAGGCGGTAACAGTTTAGGATTATGAATAATTTTAATCTACTGACCAAAACTCCCTTTATATTTTTAACTCGGGCTTTTGGAATTGGACATCAGACGTTTCAGATTTTCGATTTTGACGACCCCGTTGTCGCTGGCATAAGCATAAGGATGCGCGTACGAAGTCGCGGGCAGAAGCTAGTAAATTAATATAGTGCTCCTAACCAAATCTTGATTTCTGAAGGCATATACAGACCGGCGCGGCATTACGAGGCGTTCGTGCATTAAGTACAGGGAAACCAAGTGCTCGCACCAAACAAGGGGTCTTTTACTAACCTAACTATATAAAAATACTATTATATGTGTTGATAACATAGTTATTTTGTTTCCAGTAATATTATCCATTTTGCGGTTTCTGATTATAACGCCGGAAAATCACTGGGCAATTTCGTGTACGCTGGTAACATAAGCAAAGATGATAATGCTGAATGTAAAAAGAGAGATAAAGGACGATCTGAATATGACTGTCACGAATTTGCAAATCTTGTTAGTCCATCAGTTCAACATATTGATGATGGTCAACTTTATGCCTTGGTTCAGGAACTAAAATATGTTCCACCTCAAGAAAAGGTTTATGATGGCAGGGATTTTGATGATCATGTTTTTACAGACTCTATTGAAGAAGAACTTTTCTATAGAAGAATATATCGAAGTCAGTTTCAGAGATATCTACAAGACATCAAAACCGAGCCTCCAAAGGTCGCTTGTAGGCCTTTGCGCAAGGAATCCCCTAAAAACCTCACGAAAGTGCTCCTTTGCATTCGCGGGAATCAAAAAGAAGTTAATATAAAACCATTAACACTGATACAACTCCAAGAAGGAAATGATTGCTTTCAATATTTCAATAGCGAAAATTTACTAGCTGTGGTAACTTCTTCGCCATATAAGGCCCCCGACACTTTCATTCCAACCATATTCTATGAAACTACATATTTAACTTCAGAAGAAATGAATGCTTTTCCCAATTCAATAAATCTAGTGCCATGGCGTCTATTAAAGTATGGCTTCCTAAAGTTTATTCAAGAAGTGGGCTGGCAAAGAGTGGCAATAGTGTCTGACGACTCAGATTTTAGCGTAGCTTTTGAAAATGAACTGGTAACACTGTTTAATAAGGAAGAAAAGATAATCCACACTGTGATCCGATGCGAAGATCCCCAATGTGAAATAAACAAGGTATTTTTTTACATTTTTCTTACATCATAAAAATATGCAATACTGAACGCGACGGAAGCAGCGAAAGTGCTACTGCGGTGTGACAGCGGTCATACTTTTCGCAAAACTTTTGTTTCCAGTTACTGACATGCCGTCAGCGTCGCTTCTCGACAACGCTGTCCTACAGCGTAATCGAGGAGCAACGACGATATATTACTAGACTCCGCATGGACGATCTAAGGAACAAAAACTATTCTGTCAACTCGTTGAGGTACTGCGTAAGCGAGGGGGATGGGGTGCTGCGTTGTGATTGACTAACTCAAGGTCTGTTCTGTCTCAAGGTATGTTTACGGCTCACAGGATTGGTCGAAATAAGACGGATATAAGACTTTTTTGCCTAATGTGTTGACAGACATCGGTCGCCTGTTATTAGGAGTCTAGTAATATATCGTCATTGTTTCCGCTCCATCCATCTGTCTGTATCATCTGTCAATTCTTTATTTCAGTAAGTTGAAGTGACATATCAATAAATTAAAAAATACTTTCAGATTGCACAAGAAATCAAAAGAGCTTCAGCAAATATAGTTATCGCCAATGTTGTACAGAGTAATGCTATATACCTGATAAAATATACTCATCGTTGGATAACATGGCTGTTTAAGGATATGCTGGAGATTAACGAGGTAAGTCTCAGTGGTATCCCCGACTTACGGTCGTGAGCTCGAACCTATGTAGTGAAGCGCATTATTTTGTGTAATTTATTTCATCACCACTGCTCTCAAAACGGTGAAGGAAAATAACGTGAGGCAACCAGCATGTACTAGAACCAAAAATTCGAAGCAGACAGCAGTGAAGCAAAAATACTAAGAATTATAAATCACCAAAAATATCCTACCCTAAATTGCAACCACAATATTGAAACTCCCAGCACTGCTGTACAGCAGGTCTAACCACTTCTTATAACCAGGCGTCAATGTCTGTAATGGGAGTGCTAAATAGCTAGGAAGTTATCATAATTTTCAAGTTACTAAAATAACTGTTTGTTAGTTAACAACACCTAAACGCCACCTTGGCTAGCTAAAACGTTGTTTTAAAATTACGCGTTATTGTTTTTCAATATATTTTTTTTTGTTTAAGATGTTGGGTGACCATGATTTTAAACGACAATATTTCCAATATATTTTAAATGGCAAAGTATTTGACTTTGTAATCCCGTTCTAAATTCCTCCCTGTAGCCCCTAGCACGAGTTTTCACTATTTTACTTTCCAGCATAAACAGCGTTTCTTGTATAAAAAAAATGTAACAGCGCCTCTGGTGTGCGAAGAAGGAACTAAATTTTTCCTTGAAAGTTGACAATTTCAAATTGACAAAGTTCCAGTACCCCTAGCACGAATTTTCAATATTTTACTTTACAGAGTCTTTACAGTATTTACAGCGTTTCTTGTATGAAAAAAAATGGAACAGCGCCTCTGGTGTGCGAAGAAGGAACTATTTTTTTCTTTGAAAATTCTCAATTTGAAATTGTCAAAGTTCCAGTTTAGTTTACGTCTCAAAACTGAAAACTCGTGCTAAGGGTACTGATATATTACTTCTATAATTAATTTACTATATAGGCCAATGTATTTGGGACTGGAAAGTATCCTTAATTAATTTGTTTTTTTTTCAGTACCTAATCAAAAACCAAAACGCATTTGCGTTTGAAATGCGTATTGATACAAATAAGACAGCATGCAATGTGGAAGATAACATCCTGACCGGTTTGAGCAGTATTTCTCAGGCTTACAATAACACAAGAGAATACGCCAACCGACTAAATAAGCACGACTTTTACAGGTATTCTTTTTGTTTTTTTTATATAACTTTTTTACCTTGTTCTGTAACTGTTATATGCCGGGTATATTATGAAAATATGCGTACTTCTCAAGTAGGTACATTTATTAATAGAAAGTACTTTTTTTTTTTTTTCGTGGTAAAATCATCGAATGAGTCCTCCCACCCCGGTCAGGGCGGAAGGGACTGTTAGACTTGTACTGACTAAAATCCACGTTGTCCTTCATTAGCCTTTTATGTTCCGGGGTCACGGTGATGGAAATAAGTCCCGCGACCCCGGCAGGCTTTGGCCCTCTGTGAGGGGGACCCGTCATTTTGCTGACACTCTTTGAGACGCACGTGGAAAACGACGCGTCGTCGACCCGGGCATGGTCCATGGTCGGGCGACTGCGAGTAAAGGGCAACTCGCTGTTGCCCTTTACTCGCAGTCCGCATGGCCAGTCGTTTGTCCTTACTATAATGTAAGCTTTTCATTTCTCGGAACAAAACTTCACATCAAATGTTAAAATTCATGATCTTCCTTTTATTTTTTGACACCATGTTCCTTAACAAAAAATAATCCATATGCCTTTCGATTGGTATGATATAATATAGCTACAGGGTAATTTATTTCTCGTGTAGCGAGTTCGATTTCCAGTTGAATTTGAATCATGTAATTATTTTAAAATCTATGAAGGCAGTTTAAATTGTTTTATTTTAAATTAAATAATGTCTTCTTTCAGTAAAATAGTCCATTCACAATATTCAAGGTACTTTCCCTCCATGTGGCACAGCCGAGGGACGCCCTGTATTTGCAATCCCTGTGGAGGTTTTTCAAAAGCTATATTAAAAACCTCACAGTGATACACATAGTATTTTTCGTATTTCCTTGACTTTGTGTCACCGACTTCCGAAAGAAAAGTTATTTTATTACAATTTTTTGTGTTCTTTTTTAGAAATTGGTTTAATTTTTTCAAATAGTTTTTTTATTTAAACATTTTTAGTGGTTCAAGTTCGTTGTGTAATAAGTATTTAGGATGAGGAAGCTTGCAAAAGTAGTAATACACTATATTATATATAATTAGCAACATTATGCCTACCTAAGAAAATACCGAGCAATTTTGACCGACTGGCCTGTTGGTCTAGTGGTTAGTGACCCTGACTGCTATGCCAGAGGTCGTGGGTTCGATTCCCACCCAGGACAAATGTTTGTGTGATGAGCATGATCATTAAATTTGTTCTGTATCAGGGTGTAATTTATCTATAATATGTATGTATTTAGAAATATATAAGTATGTTTATCAGTTGTCTAGTACCCATGATACAAGCTCTACTAAGCTTGGGACTAGATGGCGTTGTGTGATAGTAGAGGAATATTATTTTTATTAATTTTATTATTGTTTTTTCAGAATCTTCACTGATGAAGTTAGAAAAGCAACACCTGAAATTACTGAAGGCACAATAATTGTAAGAAAGATATCTTACAAGAACTGGACACAAATATCAAGAATGTCCGTCAACGAAAATGGGGCCGAAATTATTTATTTTACGGATCCATTTGCTCCGAATATGAGGCCGTCTGATGGCACAGCGCATTGTTTGATGTCATCTAACGATTTCTACAAGCCTTGTGATGATTTACTGATAGTGATTTTCATGTTGATGTTGATGGCGTTCGTGATCACATTTTCTTTAATCATGTGCTTCTTTGATAATACCTCGCCGTATAACGATCCAAGATATCAAAGCTTTTAGTTGTAGCTTTTCATCTGTTAAGTAGGTAGGTATGAACGACTACGGGATATTGTCCAATAGCCGTCCGAGAGTAACCAATCTCAAACCTTGGTTGTGCCCACAAGTGGGTTAACACTCCCAAGAGGCCGAAAGGGTGCCGATTATCTTACGATAATGGAATGTGTGAGGGGATGTAGGAGTAGTATAAGATAAGTAAATAAATAAATAAAGTGGATGAAAAGATGAATAATAAGTTAGCCAAATATATTCACTTGGGGAAGTGTAATTTAGAATTTTGGGAGGGGTGGGTTTAGCCAGTTGGGCGCCAACCAGAAACCATAGGTATTCTTTTATTACACATCACCTTCTTTTTAAAAGACGACGGAAAGAAGAAATTATCTAAACATAAATTAAAACTGTATCTGCAAAGGAAAGCTTCCTACAATGTCACTGAATTTTTTAATGATAAAATTGAATGAGATGTATTTTTCATTTGATTGTAAATATTCTGTTTAATTTTAATTTGTGATGTTTTATTTAATATTGATAGATGACAATTTAATATTTATTGATTTTAAAGGACATTGGGAAATCGATGTATGGGATTTGGGCCCACCCTTCAATAGTAACATGTTATATACCGTTGGAGAGGGCACTTTAAGGGGAACATTACTTGCTAATAAAGATATGGTCTAACGTTAGTACTTTCGGAGATATGAGGTCTTAAACTTGTCTCGTCTAACATTTTATTTGTATCACATTTAATTAAAAAGGGCTATATTCTTCTTGAACATCCTTGTTTAGAGTGAAAGTGATTTGAATTTAAAATGTTGATATTGTTAGTGTACGAGCTGAATGACTAAGGCTGCGGTTCCACTGGAGCGGAACGGAGACAAGCCGTGCCGGGATTAATACAAAATTATGAAAAGTACAGATATATGATGGCCCACCATTCAATAGTAACATGTTATATACCGTTGGATAGGGTCCTTAAAGGGGAACATTACTTGCTAATAAACATATGGTCTAACGTTAGTACTTTCGGAGATATGAGGTCTTAAAGTTGTCTCGTCTAACATTTTATTTGTTTCACATTTAATTAAAAAGGGCTATATTCTTCGTGAGCATCCTTGTTTAGAGTGAAAGTGATTTGAATTTAGGATGTTGATATTGTTAGTGTACGAGCTGAATGACTAAGGCTGCGGTTCCACTGGAGCGGAACGGAGACAAGCTGTGCCGTGCCGGGATTAATACGAAATTATGAAAAGTACAGATGTGGCGCCAAATCGGTAAAGACGTTTGAGTCTCCGAGTCAGTCATACTTGCAGTGTCCTGGCTGCATATATTATTTTTCAGAAGAAAACTCGATCGGCGTGATAACTACATTAAACGAGTCCTCCCGAGGAGCAGAAGGGACTGTACGACTCCTACTTACTAACAATCCACCCCATGTTATTCATCATAAGCGGCTGCTGGCTCTAGGGTAAGCTTGTTTTTTTTCGCAAATCGCTATGGAGTGTACTTTGTTTTAGTTTTTTTTTTAATACAAGTTAATTGTTACACTATTTAATTTCATTGTCAACATTCAAAGTTAAGACAGTTGGAATAACTTAGGTGTTGTGTAACGAATACATTTCCGGTTTTAAGTTCTCTTAAATTCTCAGATAAGAGAACATTCCCGAGAACATAATATATCAAATGTGTCTTCCCACCCACCTTGTGTGGAGCGTCATGCGTCCGGGTAATGTTTATCTCAAAATGAATTAAACTATGATCATTAATTGCTTAGATCGGGATAATTTATGGTACCTAGCTAGTACACACGGCTACACATCAAGCTATACAAAACCAGTTTGTCTTGGTCTCGCTTCTTGCGAATTTCACATACAACGAACGGTCAGCTAATACAGGTTTTGCATAGCTTGATGTGTAGCCGTGTGTACTAGCACTCCGCCCGCAACTTCGTCCGTACGTATTTCGAACTTAACATTCGTGAATTCTAACTTCCGGCAACCCTCTTTATGGGATACTTTTGGAAAATCTAAAGACGTACCGTGTCACTTCATTTGAATTAGGGTTTAAAAAGATTAAGTTCGTTAACCCACCCACAACCCTTCAACTAAAATTAAATAAAATAACCTTAATCAATTACTAAAAGAAAAAGAGTTTTGCGATTTTCACACTAATAGTGGTTGGTTTTTTAAAAATAGATATATACGCATCGTTTAATTGATTAAGAGATAATGTATGCCAAGTTTTGAGCTCATCGAAGCAAGCAGTAAAATCCTTCCGTTAAAACATTATTACTCCTTTTCACCAATTTTCGGAAAATCCTAAAATACGTATTTAATTATTTTTTATCATCTTTCTATATACTGAGTTTCAAATTCATGGGCTCACGCATTATCAATGTCCCATACAAACTTTAACACCATCTAAATCACCAATGGAGGGTAGTTTTAAAAAACTAATGACGCCAATCATTTTCATTTACTTATCTTCGTATTCATGCTAAGTTTCAAGTTTATAAACCCAAGGAATAAGATTTTGCATACAAAGGTTTTCACCCCCTTTCAACCCTTAATAGGAAGATTTTTGCAAAACCCCTTCTTAGTGGCCACTTACTTAATAAACTGTAATTATTGTAAAAAAAAACATGTTTTTACGTTTAGCGATTTAGGCTGTAGGAGAGTCTTACGACCGTACCCTGATCTTTAATTTTCATAGATAACTCCGAAAGTACAGACTTTTGATCTTAGTCGTCATATTAAGTTTTATTCAGCATAAAAATACCTATTCATTCATATGTATCTTATTCCTATTGAGAGGTGGGCCCACTTTTTCTCAATATCCTTTTAATTTTATTGCAATTTGATATAATTTCTGATTTGACATTTTAATTTTAGTTTTATTGCAATTTTATATTATTTTTGATTTGGCATTTTAATTTTATTGCAATTTGACTTTATTATTGTTACTTATTAATAGGCGGACATTTCATTATTTATTTGATTCGATCATTTTGAATAGTGATAATGCATTTTCTTTGAATATTTGTACGTCTACAAGGCCAAACATGACGATCTTTTTGTTTACCATTAACACCCTGCATGCTTTGTATGTGTACTCATGTTTCCACAAATAAATAAATCTGAATCTGAATCAATTTAAAGTCTCCGTCTAAGGCTTAGAAACCTACGATCTCCGGCCACCGTAGGCGCGGGCATGCGGACAGCGAGTAAAGGGCAACTCGCTGTCCGACCATGGACCATGCCCGGGTCGACGGCGCGTCGTGTTCCACGCGCGCCTCAAAGAGCTGTCAGCAAAATGACGGGGCCCCCTCTCAGAGGGCCAAAGCCTGCCGGGGTCGCGGGACTTATTTCTATTACCGCGACCCCGGAACATAAAGGGCTACTGAAGGACACCGTGGATTTTAGTCAGTACAAGTCTGACAGTACCTCCCGCCCTGCCCGGGGTTAGAGGTCTCATTTGATGATTTTACCACGATAAAAAAAAAAAAAAAAAAAAAAAAGGCTTAGATACCTAACCAAATGGACAGAATGTGATTAAATCTATTTGCGAAGTTTCGGACCACGACCCGCCTGTGTGGACGTGTTTAACTAAAATAATAATTGATTTTATTTAGAGAAATTGTTAATTTTGGAATTATTAGATATTTTTATTGAATTTATACATATACCTACTTAGACTAGTGCCACTGTTTTACTACAGAAAAGTTAGACATCTGTTGAACATTTTCCTAAAACAACTGTCAGCTCTAAAATGGCATTTGACGTTGACGGTATAAGGATCGTTTTGCAGTTAGACTTTTTTTTTTTAACTGGACAGTGTTTAACAGATGATTAACTTTTTGTGGTACGACGGTCGACGTTATTAACAACTAGCTGTGCCCGCGACTTCGTTCGCGTGGATGTCGGAAATTACCAATGTATTTTTTTGTGCGAAGCGTCGGGTAAAAAGGTCTCCCTCCAAAATCCCACCGTATCCCATCGTATCCCATCTTATCCCATCTTATCCCATCTTATCCCATCTTATCCCATCTTATCCCATCTTATCCCATCTTATCCCATCTTATCCCATCTTATCCCATCTTATCCCATCTTATCCCATCTTATCCCATCTTATCCCGTCCTGTTCCGTCCTGTCTCGTCCTGTCCCGTACTGTCCCGTCCTGTCTCGTCCAGTCCCGTCCTGTCCCGAGCTGTCCCGTCCTGTCCGTCCTGTCCCGTCCTGTCCCGCCCTGTCCCGTCCTCTCCCATTCTGTCCCGTCCTGTCCCGTCCTATCCTGTCCTGTCCCGTTCTGTCCCGTCCTGTCCCGTCCTGTCCCATCCTATCCCGTCCTATCCCGTCCTGTCCGTCCTGTCCCGTCCTGTCGCGTCCTATCCCATCCTATCCCATTCTATCCCATCCTATCCCATCCTATCCCATCCTATCCTATTCTATCCCATCCTATCCTATCCTATCCCATCCTATCATAATCATTAGATGAATTTTTATTTGAATATGTAGCAGAATCGAAGCTAGATCGCGCTATGAACTACGCGCCTTGGTGTGAACTGACCGTAATTTTACTTCTGAAACACTTTATATTCGAATAACTTTTGATAGACTGAACCGATTCCAATGAAACAAAAACTAAATTCCTCTCCAAGTTACGCTTAATCGTTGTGTATAAAAGTTATCTACATAAATTTCGTACATTTTACGTGATACCTGGACAAATAAACATACAAACAGACAAACAGACAAACAGACAAACAGACAAACAGACAAAAATTCTAAAAATGCTAGAAATGGGTTCTATTGGTTGTCCTTTAATACCCTGGCTAAATTTTTTGAGTTTTTTTTTAATGTACAAAAATAACTTTTCTACAGTTTTATTATATGTATAGATAGATAGATTAATTTAATCTTTTACTTTCTTAAGTTATTCTATAGTAATTATGTTATTATTATCTTTATTATTCATGTAAAAGGCCACCTCTGGAGACCCTGCAGGCCTCTGTCATAGCTTAGAACTGTTCTATAAGTACTGGTGGCCTATCATGACATCTTAAGGCTCTGTAACACCAAATAGTGTTATGGCATTTCCATAAGTTTATGTATAAAACTTAAAACAATAGCCACGAAAAAAAAGATCTGGGTAGCTTAAGAGTTCCCCCAGGGTCTACAAATATCGGATTGAGGATAATCCGGGCTGGAATTGTTAAAAAAAATATTGAAAATCACTAAAAACGCGCAAAAAGCACTGCCGTATTTCCATAACTTTGGCGTAAATAAGCAGAAAACTAATTAATATTATACATAAATAAAGAGAACAAAGACCGGTGTACTGTCTACATGTGTCTGTTTTTCAAAACATTGCATATTTTTTGCGTAAAAAAATCGGAAAGTAACTGAATTTTGAGGCCGAAAATCTCCATACATTTTACTATGGCGGAATATTTTATCCGGCATAGGTTCGAGATCGAATCGCAGAGCTCAGTCGTCCGCAGGATTTCAAGGTGAGAGCACGTCGCTTTTTACCAAAAAATTATACGCGGCTAAGTGGCGTGTACATACACAAGACTACTTTGCGGGGTGCGCACAGTGGTTGGAAATCACAAATTGAAAATAAAACAAAATTGTACATTGTAAAAATTTGTAGTTGTATGTTTGTACAGGTAGTTGGAATTGAATTTTTTTTTTGCGGTAGATAATAGTTTTTGCTTTTTTTTTTAGTTGGTAAAGTCATCAAATGAGACCTCCCGCCCTGGGTGGGGCGGAAGGGACTGTCAGACTCTTTTTTTTTTTATTGGGACAAACCCACCACACTGTTCCCAAACCACTGCAACTCCTGAGAGCCAGAATCAACAGTGGCAACCACCAGAAAAGCGCCGAGACAATGAAGCTCGACGTGTCCCGGAGAATGAATTTACCTGTCTTGGGTCCTGCAACGAAATTAATCAGAAAAGAATAGTGGAGGAGTAGGAAAAAATATGTTTCCACTTCCCTCCATGCAAGCAGGAGACAGAACAAAACAAGGCCAATAGGCACAAAGGGATATTACAACTGGGAGAAGCCCAGTTGCCTAGCACCACGGGTAAAATGACTAATAATATTAATGGGACCTAAATTGTGAGCTGCTATATTTGATTCCAATAATAGGTATGGCAGAAACGCTTGAACGCACGGTAGTTTGTTCGAGTTTCCACAAGGTCCGAATAATAAATGACTCCGGATGTAGTCTGAACAGTATCCAACATAATATTGCGTTCGTTCTGCCAAAGAATACACTCCCAAAGAATATGATGTGCTGATTGTTCATATTCACAGTCAGGGGTCGAACATTGACAAAAAGGCGAGGGAACTAGCTTAAAGGAAAACAATTTACTTTTAAAGTTACCATGTCCCGTGAGAAATTGGGCAACACAGTGATCCACCTCCAGCCACGTCCTAGCCAGCCGCTCACGAACGGATGGAAAGAACTGGTAGAGGTGCCGCCCCTTGATAGAATTATCCCACCTACTTTGCCATTCGGATAAAAGATCCTCCCAGACGTCGCTCTGGGGTTTGAACAATCTAGATATCTTATCACGGTCACGTTGCGGTAGAAAATCAGCGTCAGTGGTCTCCCGTGCGGAAAAGTACATTGCAGCACGTCGCTGCACTTCAAGATCGACTGGAAGTACACCAGCAAGCACCGGCAAAGCTTCAGTACTGACGGTCCTATACGCTTTACTTAAGAATAACAAAGCCAAGCGCTGACTTTGGAGCAATTTACGTCGTGCCGCCCCTATGGTGGCCCTATCGGCCCAAACAGGTGCTCCGTAGCACATACAGCCCAAGTAAGTAGCCCCATAAATAGTTTTTAAGGTTAGAAATGACAGACCCCAAGTAGACTTTGATATTCTAGTTAGGGCATAAAAGTTATTTTTAGCTTTTTCACCAACTGTTTTAATGTGTTCTATGAATGTGAAATTTCTCTCTAAGACTAAACCAAGATAGCACACCGATTGTTTTCTCTTAACGGGAACATTATTGAATTTAATACTAGGCAACGATTTAAGCTCACCTTTTAAAAGTAGTTGATAGGTTTTTTGTGGTGCAAAGGTCAGACGGTTTCGATCACCCCACTGAGATATTAATCGTAGGCAAGTGTCAGCCAAATTCTCGAGTCCAGCACGAGTATTCGACTGAATGAGCAGAAGGCCATCGTCCGCATAACCAGTTAAAGAACAACCACTTGGAAGTGGAATAGCGAGGAAATCATCGAAGCCTAGATTCCATAAATAAGGACCGATAACCGAACCTTGAGGACAGCCCATGGTAAGAGGTTTCGATACGGAATGATGTCCGAGTTTAAGTTTCGCGGATCCATTAGAAAAGTACGAGCAAAGAAGATTAAAGATATTATTATAGCAACCACGAGCTTTTATTTTAAGTAGTAGCATTGGCCACCATGCGTTATCAAAAGCCCCGGAAATATCTAGAAAGATTCCAAGTACATACTTGTGCTTGGAGCTATTAACCATTTTCCTAACAGAAAGTGCCGCGTCAACGGTTGATTTCCCGATAGTAAAACCGAATTGATTTTTATGGAATTTGGGACCGTCCGGTAACAATCGTGGGACGATAAGACGCTCCAGGAGCTTTCCCAAAGATGGTAATAATGTTATGGGCCGGTAAGACTTAGGGTCATCTGGTGGCTTGTCGCCGCTTTTAGGTATTATTCGTATAAAGCCAAGTCTCCATATGCGAGGAAAAACGCCTTCAGCAATACACCGGTTGTAAACAGTTAATAACGCGTCGCCCGCTGTTTTACACGCTTCCTTTATCATACGATTAGATATTTTATCTTCACCTGATGATTTGTTAAGGGGCAGTCTCTTAACAACATTAATGAATTCGTCAGTGGATGGTAGGTCTGACGCTGGTGATTCAGGCGCGACTGTAGCCCATGCTCTAATCTGCTGGTGGTAGTCATTATCATTAACGGGTGAATCATCAGGGATAAGAGTATTTAATAAAACTTCCGTCGTTTCTTCAATACCGGAGGTGTGTTTATTATTTACTTTAATATTCTGAACGTACGCGAGGTCGACCGATCGATTGGCTTTAAACTCATGATATAAAGGAGACCACGGACCTTCCTTTTCTAATTTATCAACTACTTTACGCAACAAATTACCCTTAGATTTTTCAACCGATGCTCTGTAACGGGACCTGGCAACTCTAAATGTATTTAAGGCTGAGGTTAGTGAGTCTCCGGTGACTTGACGTTTTTTAAGCTTGTTAAGATGTTTACGGGCTCGACGATAGATTTTACGCTGTTCGGTTAGGTAGTCACACCACCAATCACATCTACGTGTGTTGGTCATAGGTCCGCGACCAATGGCAATGTCAGCACAGTAAATGAAGGTGTCTGACATAATTTCAGCACTTTCTTCAGCTGACAGCCCATCACGAGTGAAATCTTTGGCATGACACGCAAAAAGCGATCTAAAAAATTCCCAATTAGCACCCTTACTTTTATACCTAAAGTTACCAATTACATGTGAAGAACCATGAGTAGAAACCGGAACAAATTCGTACACGATCAAGCGATGATCACTACTAGACGCGTCCGGCAGGACACGCCACCTATCCAAGCGTACGTCTGCACTAGAAAGTGTGACGTCAATACAAGATTCGCCCATTTGGCTGCAAAAAGTAGGTGGTGCGTCGGGGGTGTTATGAATAGTTAGGTTCATTTCAGCAATGAAGTCTTCAACAGCGCAACGCCGTACGTAATCCGTGGACCGGACTTTGCCATACCACAAGGACGAAGACGCATTAACGTCTGCGCCTACGATAACTTTGCAGCCCGCGAGTGACCGCAAGACGTGACGGAGGTTATGTATGTGACCATCAACAGGATCAGAATATTGAAAATAGCAGCTGACAACGAAAACTCTAAAAGTATCAGATGAGACTTCCGCAACTGCACAGTGAGGCGTCATGAGATTACGTAAGGACGTTACTGTATAGTTAGAAGAACGCGACACGTAAATTCCGGCTCGTGCCTTGCTATCCAACTGAACTACCTTGTGACGTAAGCGCGTGTTTTGGTATTGTTCTTCTGAAGTCGCCACCCTATCGTTATGTAGATTTAGTTGACCTATTTTTAAACTATCCATTATATTAATAATTAGTGTTGCGTATTAACTGTTCGAGCCTAATTTTGTAACTGGTACACTGCTGAGAGCCGCACCGATGGTCAAACGGTTTTTTATAACGTTTACACGCCACACATACCGGTGTAAAATTTAAATTATCCTTATGCGGGCATTCTTTGGTTTCATGTGCTTCTGAGCAGTTAGCACAGGTAGGCAATTTATTAACGCAGTATTTTTTCACGTGACCGAACTGCTGGCAATGTAAACAACGAACTACATCGATATCATCAAAAAACCGACAAGTCGCGAAGTCAATAAAAAGCTTCTCTTTGGTACTAATTAAATGCTTTCGTATGGCGTTATCGATTTCGATGCCTACCCACTTCCGACCATTGTCTAATACACGCCTACGTATAATTTTTGTCGACTTAATAAATTCTTCTTCACTAATTGCCAATTCGTCTTTGATATTTTGACGGTATAAAGCATGCAAAAAAGATTTGTCTTCCATTGAGGATGGGACATCTTTAATTAATAAGCGTGGCCTGCGGCCTTTCGGTCAGACTCTTACTGACTAAAATCCACCCGTGTTCCTTCGGATGCCCTTTACGTTCCGGGGCCGCAGTATCCTGGGTTAAGAAAAAACCCGCGACCCCAGCAGGCATTCGGCGCGAAACACGACGCGCCACCGACCCGGGCTTGGTCCTCGGACGGCGAGCTACCCATTACTCTATGTTCGCAAGCCCGCTCCGCCGCTGTGCCCTCTGCTGATCAGAAGGACACGCGTTGGAGCGTCCACACGACAGGCTATTCGCATACGGGCAAAGAGACCTCTTAGGTACACAGTGGCCTAAGGGAGAGTTTTTGCCCGCATCCCAGAGTGCACCGGCCCGAAAAACTAGTCTTCCCCCCGGACTTATCCAAGAGGGAACTTCAGTCCACGGGCGCACGTGGAGGTTTCCTGTCTTAGCACCTTAGATAGTTTTTGCTAGTTTTTACTGAAAAGTTTGTTTTGTTTGGTTGTAGGCTAATCTCAGGAGCTAGTTGGAATTGAAACATTATTTTTGCGATGGATGATAGTTTTGCTATCATCCAAGTTAAAAAAAAAACAGGTTCAAGCGATTTTCGACCTTATTGACATTTATGCAAACACCGGATTTTAATGAAGGAGCAATGTTAGCTAACGAAACGTGTGTCATACATAATACACATCTAGGTACTAAATGTAGGTGTCACGGTAACTCATAAGTCCCACGACCGCGGCAGGCTTTGGCCCTCAAAGGTGGACCCCGTCATTGTGCTGACAGTCTTTGAGGCGCGCGTGGCACCGTCAACCCCCGCATGTTCCATGATCAGAGAGCGAGTTACCCATTACTCGCCGCCCGCATGCCCGCGCCTTTTGGCCGGATATCGTCCTGCGACGTCCTAGGCGTCTACCACTGCGGCTGGGTCATGAGGTGCAATCCTGCACCGTATGCTCCACTGTTTCCTCTGGGCGATCCACACAGTGGTGACACCCAGGCATTTCCTCAGGTACCTGCAGATCCGGACTTCCGTGTCCGGTGAGGATCTGCGTCAGGCGGTAGGTCAAGACGCGATGCCTATCTAGCCACTCCTCAAACCTTACCGGGGGTCTTACCGCCGTCATCGCGGCGTGCCCGGACCTCTGTTACGACAATCGCTCCCTCCATATTATCGCCCTGAGATCGCGCCGGAGCTCTTCCCGCCGCACTAAACTTGTCGAGGCAGGGGAGGTTGCAGTTTAAAGGTTTACAGGTTTTTCTAAGGAGGTTTAGTAACTACATAATATACCACATGACACTGGCCGAAAATAAAGAGAAAAAATAAAAACTTCTCAACATGGTAACCGATGTCAAAAATGGCGGCTGCGATCTGTCTGGTCAGAAAATCATTAGAAATTTACAAAATCCTCGACAATCCGAATTTTGCGGATATATTATGTTGTCGACTCGAAATCTCTATTTTTTAATGTTTTATTATTCAGGTAAGCTTTCGATCGATTATATCTTAGCCCTGCACGAAACTATTATTTTCAAGAAATATTAATTTGTTGGGTACGCGCTTAGTGCTACTTGAACACTCTATGCGATCATAGATGTGTGAGTGAGTGGGTCGACCGCGTCTATCGCTGTGTGAGTAGCGCTTCAATACCTATTTTTCTCTCGAGCCCGCGGCGAAGAGGGGCCTTAAAGGGTGAGTAGTTCGACTGTGGGAAAGAGACAGACCTATACAAGTCTAGTTCCATCTCGTTCCCACAGTTGAACTACTGAGGAAAATTTGGTGTTTTCCTCACGAGATGTAACAAATAAAAGTCTTAGTTATTTAGCCGAGGTTTTTAATCAGTTCCTTCAGGTACCTGATGTCTTTATTGTCATGCAACGTATCATCATCGTCATCTGGCGGTTGTGTTGTCCGCATCACTTGTTCCGGTCCAGGTAACTCGAATATGAATCCACGGATCTGCAAAACATTTTTTTTTATAAAAGTTTTTCCACACTAGGATGTTTTTTCTGTATCGAGGGTCCGCAAGACCCGGAACAACTATTACCTACTTGCATATCATAAATATATTGTTCCGTACGGGGATCGAACACGCGACACGCTACTCAGCAGTTAATCGTTCAGCCACTGCGCTTACCGTGTCGTCATGTTCACGGTGTAAGATATTTCGAGATACTTACCTGCCAACGACGATATATTACTAGACTCCGCATGCACGATCTAAGTAACAAAAACTATTCTGTCGACTCGCTGAGGTACTACGTAAGCGAGGGGACGGGGTACTGCGTTGTGATTGGCTAACTCAAGGTCTGTTCTGTCTCAAGGTATGTTTACGGCTCACAGGAGTGGTCGAAATATGACGGTTATAAGACTTTTTTGCCTAATGTGTTACACACGACATCGGTCGCCTGTTATTAGGAGTCTAGTAATATAATTATCGTCGTTGTTACCTGCATATTGTCATGTCTGAATACCCCGGACGGTAAGGTTAGGTTAGGTTTGAGGAGAGCAAGAGTCCTCAAACCTAACCTCACCACCTTGTCTCCTCTTTCTTCCTCATTTCGATATTTGAAGACCCAATGAATCGCTGCAAGAAATTGCATGCAAGTTTGACTAAGGGCTGATATTTTCAGATAACTTTTATCTGAGGAATAAAAATAGGTTTGACATATTTTCCATAGATAAACTGTCAAACCGTCTTTTTTATTCCTCAGATAAAGTTATCTGACTGTTGAAAAATCAGCTCTAAATTGTGGTATTTGTATGACCGACTGAATATTACTATTTAGTCTGCAATGTAGTCCCACTTGTATGCAACACGCATGCAGTTTCTTGAATCGTCTAAATAAGGTCTTACTTGATTTTTGAGGAAAGGCAAATTTCAGATTTTAAGTGGGATTCGAACTCGCGTCTTCTGGATAGGCACTCTAGACGTCTTAACCAACTAGGCCATTGCAATCCACACTTGCAAGCCGAAATTCTCTATTCCTCGTTTGAACGCTATACGATGCGCATCGCATGCGTTAATGCGTTTAAAAATAATTAATAAGGTCTTACTTTTTAACAAGTTTCGGAATTACCAAGAAATGTTTCCTTTTTTTTCTCTTTGAATTACTAATGATAATTGCATTACTAGAATATTGTATGCGGCAAATCTAGAAAAAACTTTTTTTTTTTACCTTTTGATTAACGGCTCTTAAATTCTGCAACAATTTTAATGCAGACCTCTTTTCAGTCGGGTGCGATATTTGATATAGTCGTATTGCCCTGTGAAACTAAAAAATAATACCTTTTGTAATTTTTTAAGTAGTAAGAACCTATTGCCACCATTCTGTCCCAAATCCTGACAGGGAAATTGTCAGAACAATAGAGCTGAGGACACTAAGGCTGCTTTTCTACCAGCACGCGTAGCATGGCGATTCTATCTCTATTCTACCAAGAAAAGACAAAGTTATTTCATCGTTATTTCTACACAAGTCGACTGTTTTTTTCTCACAAATATGACACTATTCTTACACCATTAAAGAATAGACACATATATTTTCTATAATTTAATTTATGCTTAAACCGATAATAGTTATTTGTTATACAAGAGTGCAAAGTTGATTTTTAACCGCGTGCTCAATTTTGATGACCGAGCAAGCGAATGATTCTAAAATTGAATCACGAGTGCAACGAGTGATTCAAAATTAGAATCATGAGCGATAGCGAGGGAATCAAAAGAGCACAAGGTGAAAAATCTTTGCACTCGAGTGCAACACGTAACTTTTCATCCCACCTCAGCGAGGAAATTACCAAATGCAAAAAAAAAAAAATCAGGTGTACATTGTACTATCACAAAATAGGTATTTCAGTTTCGGTATTTTAACTAGGAGTACTACATTATGTGTATAAAATACTGAATATTTTTTTATAATCTAAGAATCCTTCGTGTAGGTAGCGAGGGATTCAAGATAGCCCAAGGCAACGCAGCTTTACTACCGAAAAGTGTACTCTGCTTTTCACACCTACTTCGAGGAAATGAATTCGATTTTTGAAATTTGATGTGGTACGACAACCTTCGAACGTGAAGTAGGCACCACAGCAAAGATCAGCTGTTGCGGTCACCGGCCGCCATTTTTACTGCTACAACTCTTTAATGCACACGATGTTCCTAATTCAAATTTACTTTATTCACTAGAGGATAAAAACGGCTTTTACTCACTTGAGGATAAAAACGGCTTTTACGGTCAGATATCGAAGAGCAAAAGTACCCTTTCCGAGATGGGGGGATGAAAAAATCTTTTACGTACTGTAATTTTGTCTATTTTTCCGTCGACAAAACAATCTACAGCGCCATGCTACGCGTGCTGAGATGCGCTATGCTACGTTGCTGCGGGTGCGTTTGATATCCACCAATCACATTCATTGGTTTACATAGCACAGGTGGAAACGGATTCAACTAAGATGTGCTTTTATATGTAAAGATGCGTGCTATGGCTGCGTGCTGTGGCTGTGTGCTATGGCTGAATCCCTGGTTTTATCGTATCCCTGCGACAGATATATCGCATAGCTCGAGCTGCGCATCTTCATAGCTATCTTGTGGCGGCGTATCTTTGTAACGCAGCTACCCTGTGTCAGCGTATCTTCGTAGCGCAGCTACCCATCTCCATAGCACATCTTACCGCACAGCTATATAGCGCATCTCTGGTGGAAAAGCAGCCTAAGACTGTGATAATTTGAAAGCGATCTACCATAGAGTTTCAAAATCCTTCCTTTTGTCAGTCCATTCGTCATAATTTACGGATCCTAGGTTTTTTTCCAGAAGTTCCCTTCTGCTCACATAAACCTCGTTCTCTATTCGGTAAGTATTTTATTGTTATGTCGTCTAAAACCCACGGTGTCCTTCAATAGCCTTTTATATTCCGGGGTCACGGTAACGGAATTAGTCCCGCGACCCCGGCAGGCTTGGGCCCTCTAAAGAGGGGGCCCCATCATCATGCTAACGCGCTTACCCAAAGAGCTCTTGGTATAAATGTTACCGGTCTAACCCGATTTCAGGACAAACTAGTTTGTCCTGAAATCTGGTTTGGCCGATAACAATTATAACATTTATAAAATGTACAATTGAACACAGACTTACTCGTTCAAGAAGACACCAGGTGTCTCGGTACTGCTGGAGGAAGACGAGAGGAGTGAGGACCGCGGCGTAGAAGCCTGCCTCCCGGTCCAGCATGTCCTCGCTGTCCGACATACTGTAAATAGTGCCCCGGAACTTGTGCAGAAACGCTGTGTTCGCGTGATCCTTATCAAAGCTGAAAGAAAAGAAAAAGGCGTATAGATCTTGCAGCTGACTTGATTAAATATTGTATGTATCTCAGTCAAAATCTTGCAGAAAAATGCCATCCAGTCGGTTATTTATCGGTTACATTTCGGTGAGATGGAACTTCACAATTTGATTCCGTCTGGCTCTATCCATTTACAGACTACAAGACGTAATACGCCATCGATATAGGTATGGTGGATATCCGTATCCTACTGGGTCAGGGCCCATTCGTACCCTAAAATTCGTCCCCCAGCATAAAGTGGTGGATTCGGCCCCTATTTAAGGGCCCATTGGTCTCCTGGTAGGGGACCAATTAATATTTCAATAAAAAATATTATTTTTAAAGTACCCATTCGTCCCCTCTAATATAAATACAATATAAGTTAAAGATTCGGCACCTGTTCAGGTGCCTATTGGTCCCCTGAGATAAAATTAGCTATATTTTACCTAAGAAACGGTTAACATAGTACACTTGTGAACAGTTTATTAACGGAATTAATTTAATAAATCATGACAGATCATTAAAAAAAGAGCTATGATGAATGATAATCCGTCATGATAATAATATAACCTGTCGATAGGTTTACGATGTAGAATTCTCTACGAAATATTTTTTTTTAGATTTAAGTTATTAAGATTTTGCATGTATGTAGTTGGTAAACATACAAAAAAAATAAGAAGTGATTATTTACCGTTGATATGTGTTCTATATTTTTCGCATATTGTATATTTGTCAATCAAAGCTGATTTTTGTAAAAGACTTGTATGTATTGATAGTAACAATTTTGGCTTTAGATAGTTGATAAAGACTGGTTTTACTTTTTAACCGACTTCAAAAAAAGGAGGAGGTTCTCAATTCGGTCGGTATGTTTTTTTTTTTTTTTTATGTATGTACATCGATTACTCCGAGGTTTCTAGTCCGATTAGTGTGATTCTTTTTTTGTTCGATGCAGGATAGAGTGTGGTCCCATAAAAATTTCATCAAATTTGGTTCAGTACTTTTTATTTTGTGAGCATTTTTATTAATTTCGCCTACTTGGATGACATGATGATCTTTACTTTTTGCGTGTTTGTTACGCGATTACTTCGCCAATTGTGGACCGATTCTGAAAATTGTTTTTTTGTTGTATTAAGGATCGTTCACCTTAGGGAATACTGCAAGTTTCATCGAACTCTGTTCAGCATTTTTTGAGATAGGGAATTTTATTGGAACTTTCTTTTATGTACACAACATGGGCGATGTTAACACCGGTGCTACGGATTACAAAATTCTAGTGCACATGTAAGAAAATGATGTATTTGCCAAGAATTTGGGTTGAATATTAAAACTAAAAAGAGTAAAATTAAAAACTTTTTTCAAAAAAAATTTAACCGCCTTCAAAAACAACCACAAAAAAGGGTAAAATAACCTACAAAATAACTTTTCTTTCGGAAGTCGGTGGCAAAAAGACATCGAAATAATAAAACAAAGCCACCGACTTCCGAAAGAAAAGTTATTTTGTAGGTTATTTTACCCTTTTTTGTGGTTGTTTTTGAAGGCGGTTAAATTTTTTTTGAAAAAAGTTTTTATTATGTTCATTGACTGTACGAAGTACTAACAATTAATTGTTATTTTTGTTATATTGGTATTGATATTTGATTATTTGTTTGTACACTGGATGTAAATTAATCTAAAATTCAGTTATTACTGGGATTTTTTTTTTAAATAGTTACACAGTTTTATTTTACTACATAAAGTAGTAGTTATCATATATTTTGCTTAATATTTTAAAATGTACAAGAAACCAAAAGTTGATTAATTTTTTTGAAGACTGACTTAATGCCTAGAGCGTTTTCTTTTTTTTTTCGTGGTAAAATCATCAAATGAGTCCTCCCACCCCGGGCAGGGCGGGAGGGACTGTCAGACTTTTACTGACTAAAATCCACAGTGTCCTTCAATAACCCTTTATGTTCCGGGGTTACGGTGATGGTATAAGTCCCGCGACTCCGGCAGGCTTATAGCCCTCTGAGAGGGGACCCCGTCATTATGCTGACGCTCTTTGAGGCGCACGTGGAACACAAAGCGCCGTCGACCCGGGCATGGTCCATGGTCGGGCAGCGAGTTGCCCTTTACTCACCGCCCGCATGCCCGCGATGCCTAGAGCCTAGAAGCATTTTATTAAACTTAATCTTATTTAAAATAAACATGGTATACACCGAATTACTATATTTTTAATTTTGACCTTTTCTGCGCGACTGTACCAGGACTACCAAGCTGCAGTATACACATATACATGTACTTATATTAGAAGAATGAATAAAAATAAATATTCTTCAGGGGACGAATGGGCACCTCAAAAGTTCCAGGGTACGAACGGGCACAGGGTGCGAATCTTAGGGTACGAATGGGTCCTGACCCATCCTACTTCCTACTAATATTATAAACTTGAAAGTTTATATGTGTGGGTGGATGTTTGTTACTCTTTCACGCAAAAACTACTGAATGGATTTGGATGAAATTTAGTAGAGATAGGATACCTGGATTAACACATAGGATAGTTTTTATCCCGATTTTATGTTCCCGTGGGATAATTTTCGAGTTGTAGCGGGTGAAACCGCTGGCAGCAGCTAGTAATAGGTATCTACATACGTACAAACCGTTTTGCCAATATTTTTATTGTGTGCACAATGGAGAGTGGAATTCCCTGCCGGAGTCTGTTTCCTAATAGCTATAACCTTAGGGTCTTCAAGTCAAGAGCGAACAGGTTACTTCTAGTCAAGCGTGCTTCACCGTCGACCACATCTTCGCTTACCCATCAGGCGAAATAGTGGTCAAATGTAAACATTACGTAAAAAAACAATCTTGATCCGCGTTGACAGCATCAATAAATTAATAAATTGTAAATCTATAATGTTATGGTACTTTATTTAGGGTATTGGTAGTTGAGTAGTAGGATGTCTATACATACAAAATTCGATAACGGGGACTTTCAAATCGAACGTAGCGCGTGATGTGGGGTCGACGGCGGATCGTGTTCGACGCGCGCCTCAAATAGCGTCAGCATAATGATCATCTCAGAGGGCCAAAGCCTGCCGGGGTCGCGGGACTTATTCCAACACCATGACCCCGGAACATAAAGGGCTATTGAAGGACACCGTGGATTTTAGTCAGTACAAGTCTGACAGTCCCTCCTGCCCTGCCTGGGGTGGGAGGAAGAGGGACTCGTTTTTGATGATTTTACCACGCAAAAAAAAAAAGCGCGTGATGTGACATAGTGTGAGTGAACTGACTGAAGACACTCACCGAGTTATTGTACGTGTCAAGTAATTTAAATTTAATTAAATTTGATGGATGATAAAAGACTACATCAGTACACTTAGCACGAGTTTTCAGTATTTGAGACGTAAACTGGAACTTTGACAATTTCAAATTGACAATTTTCAAGGAAAAAATTAGTTCCTTCTTCGCACACCAGAGGCGCTGTTCCATTTTTTCATACAAGAAAAGCTGCAAATTCTGGAAAGCCTCTGTAAAATAGTGAAAACTCGTGCTAGGGGTACTGTACCCTTAGCGCGAGTTTTCAGTATTTGAGACGTAAAGTAAACTGGAACTTTGACAATTTTCAAGGAAAAAATTAGTTCTATCTTCGCACACCAGAGGCGCTGTTCAATTTTTTCATACAAGAAACTGTAAATACTGGAAAGACGCTGTAAGTAAAAGAGTGAAAACTCGTGCTAAGGGTACAGGTGTCACCAAATGACACCCCGAACACAACTAATTGGTGACCCCAACATAACTAATTGGTGACCCCTGGTCTACATGATGAATAAAAAAACTGTTAAACCTGGGTAAATAAATTTCGAATTGAAGTATGACTTATGACACTTAAATACCGTAACCGTACAGACAGATGTGTTGCTGGGGAGTTTGTTCCGCCCCTTCTTCTTCCCAGCCAAAACACTAGGAAGTGTCGAAGGGGCGCTTTGGGAGACCGTCTTAAGTAAAAATTGACCTTCAAAAGGTGCTGATAAATCAGCCTAATTTGAATAAATGACTTTTGATTTCGAAATCTTCTCATTTCACCAGGATGACATCACTTAAGAAAATGAAATATGTCCGGGGTGATAAGAGGACATCAAAGTGTCTACTTTGTCCATCCGGGTGACATCACCCAGGTATGAACCGGACGTTTATAAAGTAGGTAAGTAAAGTTTACAGGTATGCAACTTATAATACATTCAGTGCTCTTCACTCTTATCATTCCTACTTATAAAACCGTTATCATAATATTAAACCCCTTCTAGACGACAAAATTTAATCAGCCGATTTGATTGCCGACCGAATCGGGCACAATCTGATCATCCATCCACTCGTAGGTACACAATTAAATCGCCATTTTTTGTTCTGTGCCACTGCCTCTACTGACCGGAATTCTGTATTATCAAGATGCCTCTTACAAAGAAGCAAAAACTTGGATTGATTTTGAAATTCATGAATCTTTGCAATTCATGGAACACATCCCAAAGACATGGCAGGTCTTTAGATGTATTTAAAATCTCCTACACTACCGAATAGACGGCACATCGTCATCTTGTTTTTACTTCACAGCAACGTTCACAACTGGCAAGTGCTAGCAACATACACAACAAACAAAATCAAGTCAACGCACGCATACATCCGCTTGGCATGCCGCTTCCTCGGTGACTATGTCAAAGAATTGGCCAATTAGCGTCCACATCACCCAATTTGATTGGGCAATCTCAAATCGGGCGATACCGACCACCCAATGACCTTGAATTTCATATTTCCGTCCAGACGAACCGATTCGATTGTCAATCTAGTCAAATTGGGCGAAAAATTGTGTCGTCTGGAAGGGGCTTTACCCGATACTCGTACTTGATAACTGCGAATGTATTTTCTTCGAATTCATATTTATAATCGAAATAGCACAACACAATTCGGGGATTCCCGAAACATAAATGCGAAATGAACACACGAAAAAAATAACCTTGAAAGAGTCAACGGCCGAATTAGACGGCACATGTTAAATGTTAGAACAGAATGTTTAGTCCGGTCAATGTCTACATTATGGTGACTAGCCTGTTGGTCTAGTGGTTAGTGACCCTGACTGCTATGCCGGGGGTCGTGGGTTCGATTCCCACATCACATCACACAAACATTTGTCCTGGACAAATGTTTGTGTGATGAGAATGATCATTTGTTCTGTGTCTGGGTGTAATTTATCTATAATATGTATGTATTTAGAAATATATAAGTATGTTACTCAGTTGTTTAGTACCCATAACACAAGCTCTGCTTAGCTTGGGACTAGATGGCGTTGTGTGATAGTTGTGGAATATTACTATTACTTTTTATGATCAGTAATTAGTTAAACTATTCGTTACAATAATATAATTAATACATTTTTAGGTAAAACCTTTTGTTATACAATGTTAAACTTTAAAAAAAAATATTAATGAAGATTTCTCCTGTGTCGTGGGTGCGTTCACTAGCTCTTTAAACTCACACACAGAAACACCTGGGCCTGGGTGTTTGTGTATGTGGGCGAAAGGCGACGGTTGATGCCTCTGGACCTGAACCCAGAGGCATCAGCCGTTCCTCTCCGTACCCACTCTTTCAACAACAAAAACAACAATAGGTCCAGTACATAGTTTTTAAGGTTCCAAGGCAAAAACCCAAAAGGTTAACCCCTTTTACTGCGATTCTGCTGTCCGTCCGTTTGTTTATCCATCCGTCCGTCTCTCACCAGGCTATATCTCATGAACTGTGATAGTAAGATGTGTTTCTGTTGCCGCTCTCTATATAACCAACAAATACTTGTGTAGTAGATGTAGTGGTCGGCTTGCGTCCCCAGAGCTCTGCGCCCGGGTGCACCCCTTGAACCCCTGAGTAAAGACGACGGCATTGCCCAAATCAGAAAATTCTTCAGGATCTGCATCCAAATATTTTGATGGCTGATTGGCTTGTCAATCATGCAAATATTTGTTCCCATCGAGAATTGACCCCGAGGCACGCAGCGAAGCAGTCGATCGCTCGGCTACTACGCAATTAATAAGTTTTTGATGTCAAAAACCTATTAACATAACATTTAATTGGGGTCCTTAGGAATAAGTGAAGAGGATTTTTTTTTAGCGTGGTAAAATCATCAGATGAGTCCTCCCACCCCGGGCAGGGCAGGAGGGACTGTCAGACTTGTACTGACTAAAATCCGCGGTGTCCTTCAATAGCCCTTTATGTTCCAGGGTCTCGGTGATGGTGTAAGTCCCGCGACCCCGGCAAGCTTTAGCCCTCTGAGAGGGGGCCTCGTCATTATGCTGACACTCTTTAGGCGCGCGTGGAACACGACGCGCCGTCGACCGGGCATGGTCCATGATCGGACAGCGAGTTGCCCTTTACTCGCTGTCCGCATGGCACCTACGGTGGCCGGAGATCGTCTGCCGACGTCCGACGCCGTGGGCGTGTACCACTGCGGTTGGGGCGTAATTGGGGTCCTTAGGAATAAGTGAAGAGGGTTGAATTAAAAATAAAACAGTTGTACTTACTAAGGCAAAATCGCATAGAACCTTCTAACGATGTCCCTATCTGATGGTCTAACGGCTGCGCACGCCATCTCATTCTCCAGTTTCCTGTCCTGCGGAGAATGCCTAAATATCCAGCGCTCTTCTGGAAATTCTGATTCCAGGTCTAATTCGACGCATAAAGACGGCCACTAGAAAATACACAAAGTTATAATGTACCACTGATTTTGTAGTGACTTTTATTTCTGTTGACATAATAATGTTTATAATACTGATAAAATAAATGTAAAAGGACCGTTGAAACAATTTGGATGTGTTGTATATAACTGTAGATACATATCCATTCCTAATAAGCTAGTATGAATGGCTATGTATAAAATACATCTGTCACGTCACGACACATAAGTATAATTGACTGGCCTGTTGGTCTAGTGGTCAGTGACCCTGACTGCTGTGCCGGAGGTCGTGGGTTCGATTCCCACCCAGGACAAATATTTGTGTGATGAGCATGATCATTTGTTCTGTGTCTGGGTGTAATTTATCTATAATATGTATATATTTAGAAATATATAAGTATGTTTATCCGTTGTTTAGTACCCATAACACAAGCTCTGCTTAGCTTGGGACTAGATGGCGCTGTGTGATAGTTGTGGAATATTATTATTATTATATTATTAATTTTCCACCTAAAATCTATACTAATGTAAGCTGCCTATGATCAGCAGTGGACGTTTTCCGGCTGATGATGATGTAATAAAGCTGAAGATATATTCTTTGGTTAAACTCCGAAACTACCTAGAGGTAAATTTTGAAAAATATTTTTTTCGGATAGTCCATTTATCGAGGAAGGCTATAGGCTGTATAGCATCACGTTGCGACCAATAGAAGAGCATCAGGGCTTGAAACCACAACTGTGTTTCCGCCCCACACACACAAAACGTTGTGCAGTAATTTGATGAAATAATTTCTCCAATCTAAAGGTACATACCATAAAACTGAACCAAAACAAAACGTGACAAATATTGTGCGCCATCTCCGTCTTCTTCTATGATTCATGTTAGTTTGTGTTTCAAATAAAACATTATAATATTATAGTAATTTAGACCATGCTCACTACATGATATTATTTTGATGGCAACTGTCAAATTGACAATTTGAATTCATGTAGGTGTCCAAAAAGTTTGATGTTCTATGAACACTTTCTGGTTCCGTTGGAGGACCTCGGACAAGTATTAGCTGGGCTATTCTCAAAATCAAATGTTTTTATTTCACACAGGCCCATGAGGGCACTTACAAAACGTCGACAAGAGGTGCTCGGTTCGCGTTGGTCTAAAACCGGTGGAGTGTGTAAGGTGGAGAAAAACCGGCAACAAACTCCATGGTTCCCCTTTAAAAAATATGGTATGGTTTTACAAACTGAATGTTACAATTTTTGAATAGGTACTTAGATAATTATGTGAGAAAAACGTAGACCTGGTAATAAAGGGGAAATCCTTACGAAAAATTAGCAATACATTAAATAAAAATATGCACACGACCTACAATGTTCTCACATTCACGAACAAGGACTATGAAAGAATCTATACGAAAAAGAAAGACCTCAAAATATCTCATCGCTGGACGATGTGCTCTTCGACGAAACAGCTTTGAGATCGCCCAATAAATAATACAGCGCTCGCTGTACGATCTATGTATGTATCTGTATAATCTGTATTTGAATAACATTCTCTTACTTTGTAAGTGTGTACATTCATAAAATAATACCCAGACATACAAATATTAAGTGGAAGACAAAGACAGCAGAATTGATAAAACTATTGTCTTTGTGACAACACCACACGCACACTCCCAAAACATTATTTTTAGACTTATCGCGGCTTTATAATTAGCGCAGTTGCCAGAGCAAAAATTGGCAAAATTTGGTAGATAATTTTGTAAAAACATTACCCCCAGTGGTGGCAATTTAGTGGTGGCCGTTGTGAAAAATATTATTTAGATGTTCCAACGTCCGCCACTGGTGGCTGTCGGGACAAAAAATAATGCAGTGTTCTACCGGCCACCACTGGTGCCTGTTTTAGTGGTGGCCGTTGGGAGTATACCCATTTATTTAATAAATAAATAAATCACCTGCTCAACCTTTCCTTTTCCGAACTTTGTTTCAGTCGCACCGGGCACAGATGAATTTAAATCAGCATTTTACAGGCTCTATCAAACAACGAAAATGGCACCAGTTTAGTGGCACGCCGTGTACAGTCAGTCTATAAAATCATGACAATCGATGAGGGCGCTGCGGATGTTTTCATATCATGATTTTATAGACAAATTGTACGCGGCCCGCTGCCAGTCACGGAACTGTCGTTCCGGGTGAAGCAACTCAGTAGTAACGACGTAACTTTGCACGAATGTCATTTTTAGTTTTTGTGAAAAAGAGTATATATTACAGACTTACTGCAAGTCATTTTGAATATAATTCTTTAATAGTTTATTTTTTTTAATAATTCGTTCCTTAAAATGGATGGCAATAGACTTAATTTACAACAAAAGCCCCGACAAATACATCTTACATCTAGTATCTGGAATTCTTGTGCAAATAATCTGTGTTACTGTAAAAGGCCGAAGAACGGTAGGTAATTCTAAAGATTGCCCAGTAAAGCCTAAGATTTACCGACATGAGTTGGTAAAGGTCCAAATTTAAAAAAAAAAGAGACATTATTTCGGGCTTTTACCAGCAGAGTTTGGGAAATGCTAACATTTACCAATGATGGTTGGTAAATGTTGGTTTAAAGAATAAATCAAAGAGCTCGTAATCAATGATATCTGACTTCCAAAACCCAGTAACAAGGGAATACGACTGAGTGTCCAAGTTTCGAGCGTCAGACTAAGAGTAACAGCTGTCAGAGATCTACAAATTACAGCTGGTTCTAACGCTATGGTACATGGTCACCAATCAACAGTTAAAACCTCAGTTAGCGCGGCTTAACCTTTAAGGTCCGCCTGCGCGACTGTTATAATTTAGCAACTAACGACTTGAATTTCCTGTTGGCACTGAGATTTATACCACTCAATTACCCCAAATAATATTCAGTAAAGCAATATGTTTAAAAATACTTTTTGGACATTTCTCTTTTCTCTAACACTAAGTTATAGTACAACTAAACTCTTATGGACATTGTTGTCGCTTAAATTAAAGATCATTAAATTAAACCGAACGCTTAATAAAATAAAACATTAAATAAGACTGGTATCACCGAACGCCTCTTTAGTTCAAGGATAAATAAAAAACAATCAAGCTCGCGAATTCACGATACTATAGTTTAGTCATCGGACATCGGCCGAACGGCGCGCGTGTCGCGAATCGTTTTTACGTATATCACAAATGTGAGTGTGAGTGCACCAGATTATGTGAATTACTGATGATAACGCGTCCAAATAAGCATTTTAACCAGTGACTGTGCTGTGGACAAACAAAAATGGAAAACACTGACGATGCATTCATCAAAAATGGACTAATGTTTATTTACGCGCGCCAAAATAAACCACTTACAGAAAAAATTGCAAACATCGAACAAATATTAAGCGATGGTGCTTATATCAACGTTCCCGATGCCAACGATAAAAACAACACTATTTTGCACATCGCAACGCAACGAGAAGAAAAAGATGTTGTGGAATTCCTCTTGAGGAAAGGCGCTCTTCTAAAGAATAATTTGGATAACAAAACACCATTACAAATAGCAAAAGAGAAGAACACAGAAGTCAGTAATGAAATTCTGAATATTTTAAGTAAGAAAGGTAAACATTTACCACGTATAGATCTGTCCAGTTCAAGAAAGCTTCAAAAGGAGTTAAATTTGAATCGTGCAATATCACAAAACATTGATCCCGCCACTCCAAATGACGTGATGTACCCAAAAAGAAAAGGTACTTCAGGTGCAAGCGGCCAGTTCTACGAAACTAAACTTTTAAGCTTAGTTCTGCATCGAGCATTACACGATAAAGATATTGAAGAATGTTTCTTGGCAGCCAACATAGATGACATTGGAGACTTCGATGACGTTTGTTTCCGGTTCAAAATGCAGGAAGATGGCCAGACAAAACATGTGATGTGTTTCACGCAAGCCAAACATCGAGAAGACCCCAACAAGAATAGACTAACTGTTAAAAGTCTGGAAGGTACCTCAGGACAGTTTAGTTTATTAAAATATTTTGATAGTTTCTTAAAAATTAAGCAAAAGTTTGTAAAAAAGAACACTAACGTCGACCCTATGTTCGAAGGTAAGTTCGATGATATCGACTGTTATTTCATTTTGTATACGCCTCTGAAACATGATTTTAAACGAATGCTTTCGGATAACAAACCAGTTTGTCCTAAATTGCATGCTTTTATAAATACTGGGAACAACAAGGATGACGTCTTTCAATTTGATTATGAAATCGGTGAAATAAATACTTTAACAAAGTTTATGCAACAAGAGCGCATTAAGGCACTGGGAGAACATTTCTTAACCTCTATTTTGTCCGGTGATACTAAGCAAATTATGAATAATGAATTAATTAAAATCTATCATCCAGCCTTGGCTCAACATGTCATAAAACTTACCGGAAGTGACCCTAATTACGTCGTAGGAACATTTCGTGAAGAATTCTTTGAAAGTGATGACGATCTCTTAATCACCTTAAAAGAAACTCTCTATAATTTCATAGTGATGAAGCAAACGAAAAAAACAGGGCTCTCGAAAGAAGTAGTTAAAGAGAAAGTTAAAGAAATCGGAAATAACCCATGTGCCCAAACTATTAGCGCTTTGATTGGAGAGGTAATACTTTTTGATGCTAAAAACAATAAGTTATACCTCGATGAGCAAAAAATATCCAAACAATATAAAACGGAGGATAAACGTGAGATAAATAAATGTTTGCAAAGATGTCAGGTCGTATTGCCAATCGTCAATGATGCTATTAATATATCGGGAGAAAAAAAGCTCAGGTCCCTTACGTTCAAACTACCACGTATGTTTGGCAACTCTGACTTTCCTTCAGACTCAAAAACGGTTAAGAAAGTTAACAAAGAAGACAGGAGAGAGTTTCTTGCTAGAAAATTTTATAAATTAATAAACGAAGCAAAAGAAGAGAACAGTAGTATTCATGGAGAGGATATTTGCGGAGAAGTTCCCGTCGAAATTTGCATTTGTGATAAAAACGTTGGCCCTCAAAAAATACTAGAACTAAATCATCTCACTGATAGCACAGGAATCGGTGGCACTGTAGGAAATCTTTTGCAATTTGATGAAGTAACACAAACTTTTAAATTTAATACAAATGAAGAGTCACTTGGAACAAATTCAAAATTCATGCTGAGAGAAATACAAAAACTAACGCAAGATGATTTAACTCGTTATAAAATTAATGTCAAAATGTATAACTTTCCACGAACTTCTTTTGAACCTAACGACAATGATAAGAAACACGCAAAAGAATTTTTAAGCAAATTATGGTTTTACTCAAACCAAGCAAACGAAGAAGAAGTGGAAAGAATACTGAAAGAGGCAATCGATGATCACTATAACGAAGACAAAAGCGAAAACCAGTTTTTGTTCCGAGTGCATACCGACGCTATTTTCTTAAGATTTCATGACAATATAATAAAATGGTGGAAAACACAATCAAAGGCTCGTTACCTGACTAAAACTGATACAATCTTTGAAAAAGCTAAGAAAGGCATTATAGATAGTCCAGTGTTAACGGTACTGAATGTCATGTTCATTAGATCCCTCAAGAAGTTAGACATCGTATTTAATGCAGATGCAATTAATTTTGTTAATCTAGAAGAATCTATGGAAAATAAAAGAATACTTAATATAGTCTCTAAGGCGGTAGCTTTAAGTTCTAACAAAGTAATGCAATTAGTTGAGTCACAAAACAACTACACTTTTGTAAATTTAGATTATGTACACATACTTCCACATAACGACAAAAATAAATTGATGAATGAACTCACCGAAATAAAAGCTGTCACTCTAGTTATCATTTGTGAAACACCGTTAGATGAGAAGCACCATAATACGATTAACGAAATAATCAAAATTTATTCAGAAAGAATTATTGTAATCACAGATAAACCATTAAATGAAAATTTATATCAAAACAATGACTACATGACTATTTCTGACGATAACATCAACTTAAATGATTTACATCTTGAGACACAAACAAAAGTTCTTAATGAATACAAAGTATGTTACCAGGGAAAGGAAGTGCTTTTAAATGCAATAATAGACGATAGTTCAAAAACTCTAATACATGCAAAAATGTTGTGGTCTATATTAAATAAAGAGAAAATAGATATAGGACAAACCCTTGACTCTGTTAAATATGACGAAATAAAAGATTACTACGTCAATAGGAGTTTGCTTAGGGACAGCGAGGAATATGAAGTCAACACGTTGAATGACATTGACGATACAATCGTCCTTATAACATCTAAGCCTTGTATGGGTAAAACTATTCTTCTTACTCATTTATCCTTAGAAACGAAGAAAATTGATCCGAAGCCCTGGATTGTACGTATTAATATGTCAGCTCACACCAATGATTTTGAAGGATGGAAAATAGATGTGACTCATGTTATGAGATTTCTTTGCAAAGCAGCCCTCAAAACAACAACAATAGATACAATTAAAACACTGAATTTCACCGAAAGCCCAGATCAGACTGTTGATTTTACCAGACACGAATTGAAAGATGTTCCTTATGAATTAGAGTGGTTCATTTATTTTTACAACAGAGGTGAAGTCATATTGCTATTTGATGGATTTGAGAGAGTTCACCCACAGTTCACAAAGGAGGGAATCGAATTATTACTTAAACTAAAAGAAGCCAACAAAAGAATGTGGATAACAAGTAATTGCTACATAGTCCAGATACTGGAGCAGAAATTAGGAGATTCGTACGAGCTAAAGAGATTATCGAATCAAAAACAAGAAAGCTTTCTACAAAGATTCTGGAAAACGAATTTGAAGCTGGAAAAATTAAACCATCAGCAGTTTAATAATATAAGTATGTTCTTAAACTTCTTCATGAAACTGTTCAATTCCAAATCAAATGTTTGCGATGTTACTAAGAGACCTATGGTTCCTTTACTAAGTTTCTCGCTCCATGCCATATATATTTCGGCAGTCGAATACTTTAAAAATGAAATCAATAGCCTCTCATCAAAATTCCTTCGTGAAACATTAAAAAACAAATGGGGATTAAATCGTTATACGTCTGTGGATGAGTTCTTGCGACAAGATGAAGAGGAATCTTCAGAGTTGGCAGGGACACCTTTGCATTTATATATAGCCGCAAATTACTTTAAACTACAGATAACAGATACATTTGAAATACGCCTTAATAAGGACGTAATCAAACATAAGGCAAAGGTGTACTTAAATGCAATAACAGCATACGAGCTTTTCCTCAAAGACAATATTAAACATATTGGTGAAATTGAAAAGAAAAGAAATATTGAGAAAGATCAAAACAAAGTGCGTGAAGATTTTCTTCAAAGCCATAAAAAAATGGCTTTATATACAATATGCATGGAGAGTGATATACCAAAAGTACTTACTGCTCCTGAAATATCTGAAGTTAAAAGCATGTTAAACAAAATTGAATCAGGTGAAATAAAGTCTCATTTTATAGATTGTGTTGTCGATGGCATACCGCGGTTCTACAATTTAATATTTGCCGAATATTTTATTGTTGAATTTGCCTCAGATTTGCTAAAACGTTTATATCGCGGGGAGGAAGTTACTCATTTAACTTTGGAGTCATTGTGGGATTTCATAGTGAACGCAATTCTTACCTTGTGCCCTCGAGGGGTAAGACACGCATTTGACTATAGATTAAAATACGATCCCGAGTTAACGGAACTAACAAGTAACGAAAAGACTGACAAAATTATATTTGAATTAATTTTAAAACAAAACAAGAAATCAGAAATAGCCGGTCGTGATGCTAAAACTTGTTTAAATATTGCTTTAAAGGAAGGTTTAGTTAACATCACTAATATGTTATTGAGGAGTGCTCGTCGATATGCAACGAATGAAAATGTAGATGGAATTTTGAGCATAATAAAATCTAGTGTATTTATATCGGGAGTAGCAAATCCTGCCTGGAAAGAGAAGACTGTCGAAGTGATGCGTTGCATTGACACAGTGAATGGTGAGGACTTGATAGGATTAATAAATTCTACGGAAATAGAAGGTGTATCTCAAACACTTACTGTCTTGTACGAGAATACAGAAATGGGGCAGGAACTACAAAATAAGATTAAGAAGGAAGTTTTTGAACCAATAAAGGAGCTTACAGAAAAAGTGGTAGAATTTAGTAGGGATAACAAAAATCTAACGACCTTGTTGGAAGTTTTGCCGTACTACCTGCCTGAAGTAGTTGACTCCCTATTTAATAACAACAAAGACAAAAACAATCGCTTAAACGAAACTAATACTGATGTTAGTTCAGACTCTGATATAGAAAACTAAACTTATATCTGAACGGAATGACGCAATACTCGCACGTAATGATTTGTGTTAAAAAACTGTTTTCACAAAGGAACATTTATTGCTGTTGATAAACACAGTGAAATTATTAAGAATTAGTCGTGTCATTAATCCTAAAGTCGATCAAGTGAGGGAAGTCCTGAATCACTGCAGGATTTTTTTACACTAGCTTCGCCCGTTCTTAAGAGCCCTATTACAAAATGAAAGAACTCAGTTTCTGTCAATTTGACATCGTGATGCCCCCCGCGTAAAAACAAAACACAATCAACACAGCTACGCCTCGTATACCAGGATGAAAACAACATGAGCTTTTGCCACTTTTCTTTCGAATAAACAAAGTGAGATCCCGGGCTTCTAGACACTACTTATTTTCTTAGTAACGTAATCGAATGGATATAATATGATAAATGTATACCTATCAAAACAAAATAATGGCCACTCATTAAATTACACTTTAAACAAGTATTACCCTTATACTGATCTCTCTTAGCGATGAGATCGCCCATTGTGTCACGCTATTTAAGAGAAATTGCGAATTGGATATACCTATTTGTAATTTACAAGGTGTGCATAATAAAGATTATTCAATTTTATTCTATAATACAAACATATAATATTATCTTGTTATGATATCTTTCAAGTGTTAATTTTATTTCTAGTGAGTAATTAGAACTCATTATTTTTTTTTAATTACATTTTTGAAATTATTTAGAATTTACGATTTGATGTCTCTTTAAACTTCTAACTGTTTCAAACGTTTTCTTCGGCTTATAATAATAATATAATATACAATATTCCACAACTATCACACAACGCCATCTAGTTAGTCCCAAGCTAAGCAGACCTTGTATTATGGGTACTAGACAACTGATAAACTTACTTTCATATTTCTAAATACACACATATTATAGATAAATTAAACCCAGACACAGAACAAAATAAATGATCGTGCTCATCACACAAACATTTGTCCTGGGTGAGAATCGAACCCACGACCTCCGGCATAGCAGTCAGGGTCACTAACCACTAGACCAACAGGCCATTCAAGTTATACATTAAACAAACATTTACGCAATGTATTCAGAGACATAATGATAGAAGCAAAACCAGACACTTGGGGCTTGGGGTGATTAAGGTGACAGATAAGGATATAGCCAGAAGAGGTCGGTTTAATCGTCTAATATTCCCAACCAGTGGGTCAAAATATTTGAAACTGGTGTCAAGAGACGGGTAATATTACCAAACGCCGTGATCCAAGAAACTGTGTAAGGCCCAAGAAGACCATCATGTTCGTTAAACCCCACAAAGAGAGCGATAAATCTACTACGCGGACCATATAAATTCATTGCGACAAGCCACAAGCACCCCTATAATAGACAAGACTATTTCAAATCGACACCATGAAGATTTAAAAAAAATCAACAAGATGTTTTTTTTTTACGTGGTAAAATGATCAAATGAGTCCTCCCACCCCTTACTGTCAGACTTGTACTGACTAAAATCCACGGTGTTCTTCAATAGCCGTGGTTGTCCACCACCGCGGGTGGGGCGGAGGAGGGACATTGTCCTCTCTCTCGCACGGCGCGCCTCCTCCTTCGCGAGCATGACTGCTTCGTAGAAGGAGGCGACCGCTTCCCACTCCGTCTCGCCCCGCAGCATGGCCGCAACCAATGCCGGGCGCGAGAGGTCTTCGCCTATCGCCGCCGTGAGGACACGTCGTTGCTCCGCCCAAGCGGGGCAATCCTGCACCGTATGCTTGACTGTATCCTCCGGGCGATCTTCGCAGTGGCACGCATTGGTGACACCCAGGCGTTTCCTCCTTTCTCATTAGACACAGGTACCTCCCGAAACATCCGTGTCCGGTGAGGACGTGCGTCCATCCAACTACTCCTCAAATAGGGGTCTTACCGCCGCTATTGCGGCGTGCCTGCAAGATGCTTGGTCCGCCTGAACTGTAGCGCATGGCGCAAATCGTTAAACATTTGCAAAGGAAATTTATTGAACTGTTTTGACTGGACTTCAGTGCTTCTTATACTGGGTTACTGCGGGGTTATTTTTTTTTTAATAAAGACAGATCAATTATAGTGTAGAGAAGATCTTAGCAACAGGTTACAGATCCTTTCACTCTTGAAACAGAATGTTTCGGTGAGCTCTAAATTATGCTCTGGGATGGTTATTTCTATCTCGTAAAACTGAGCTTTCACTTTTTAACGAAGGTACGTAACTGCTCAAAATTGCGTTAAAATGTGGTACAACTCCATATTATTCCATATGTCCGTAACGACAGCCTAGAAAACCCACCATCCTTCAGTTCATGAAGCGAATTTCCAAGCGCTTCTTTGACTCAGCTATTAGGCACCCCAATCCCCTGATCGCATCGGCCGCCCGATACGATCCATCGCGTATCAGCTCCATTCGCCGCCCTAGGTATACCCTTAGACCCCGATGACCACATCACCCTCCTCCAGGAGAGCAGTAGGGAAACCAGTACTCTTAGGAAACACAGACACAGATCGACTCCGTCATTCTGCCCTCGCCGAGGACGCCCGTCGCGACGCCCAAGTCAATGCCCCCCCGACCCTTGCAAGAGCCAGCCCGTGCTGCTGAGCCTGCAGTTTTAAATTAGCCCCTAAATAAGATATCATTGTGATCCCGCCTGTCCCTTGCACTGTCCTCCCTCAGTGACGCCCTAAGCCGAGGTCCGTACCCCACAGGGTGTGCCCTTAGCGAGTGGTCACTTTGTAGTTTTTAGTTTTAAGCGCCTGGCTGGAGGCCTTATAGTAATCAATGGCATCCACAGAAAAGTTCTGTTAAGCAGCACACGACCTCTTCTAGGTTGACCTGCGAAATGCCATTCAAAAAAAAAATCCATTCGCACAGCAAGTAGTACCTGATTCGAGTTCATCTTGGATCAGTCGCGACTAACAGTCCATAGATTTGGTGATGCTCGAATTACGATGTTACTGTTGGTCACTCAGGCTTTTTACCTGATTTCTATTGAGAACTTTTCACCTTCAATAAAATAACACAGGGTTTAAGAGAAATTGTAAAAAACTCTTTGGCGCATTGATGACGGTATTTTTTCGATTTTATTATGAAACTTGACACATTCCTGTAATTTCTAACTTTTCATTCAATTTCGTTTATTGGAATACTTACTTATTTCTGAGTAGTGCCTATATTCATGAATGAAATTCACAAATATCAGGCGAAAGAACCATGTTCGAACTTCAATACTGCTAAGACGTGATTTTTTTTGCAAAAAGGAGCCAATCCGACCCGGTTCTATCTCTCTGAGGTATAACCCTAAAAATGTCAGACCATCTTGACTTTTTTGGGGTACCGTTGACTTTGACCCTCAATATTAGTCCACTTATTATGTTGGCTGCAAAAAAGTTAGGATCCTTGTCAAGCGGTACTTCACGCCTGAACAATTGATGAACTTGTATAATGTTCAAGTCTGGTACATGGAGTGGTACAGGTTTTCCAAATCTAACACGATGCACTTGAGTCAGTTTAAGAGCGCCCGGCATTGATCGAGGCCACGATCTGCGGGGCGAGACGGAATGGGAAGTAGTCACCTCCTGATGCAAAGCAGCCATGCTAGCAAAGTAGCAGGTGGAACACGTGAGAACAGCCGCGTGACCTACGACGCCTTGAAGCGATTTACAATCAGAAAGGTCAGCCTTGGAGAGCTGAGGCTTTCAGTGGTCACTGGATTGTCTTATCACTTGCGGGTGACCCTGGAAAGTAAAGGGCTACTTAAGGACCACCATGGATATTAGTCAGTACGAGTCTGGTAATAAATCCCGTCCCGCTCGAGATGACACATTTGATGATTATACCACAAAAAAAATACAATGCAGCTGCCGAAACGAAATACCGCATTTTTTCATAGAAGAAACGCTGTAATAACAGGAAAGACTCTGTAAAGTAAAATTGTGAAAACTCGTGCTAGGGGTACGGATCAATTTTTCACAGATTTTCGGGGCGCACGTTATAGAGCCAAATCCTGCCGGCGTCGCGGGACTGTCTTGTCAGCTAATCATACACCCGGATCGCAAGGGGGTTATTGAAGGACACCGTAGTTTTTAGTCAGTACAAGTTTGAATGTCCCTCCCAGGGTGGAAGAGCTGATCTGATGGTTTTACCACGTTTTAAAAAGCCATATCACCAGGGTCATGGCTGGTGGTATGGTGGGTCCGCAGCGAGCTATATTATTCAACCGAAGTGGAAGTTTGGGAAGTTGACAAGTCTGAAATTACATTTAATTACCAATTCAGAAAAAAAGCTATCAGAATTATTTACATTAATTATCTAGAATTATATCCACATTCGAATAAAGGGAAAATACAATCAACATTAATATGTATGTTTACATTGCAAACAGATCAGAATGAAATAAATTCAAAATATTAGCTTGTATCAAAAAAGGTTGGTCACGCTGCATCCTTGGCGATCGGGAAAATTACTGGCCACCACTCATGACCTGCGGAAAATTCGAGGTACTACATGTTTCATATGGAATTTGATGTTATAACAAAGATACTAGCGCCGCGTCTAAAGGTCATGAATGGTGGCGTGTATTTTAAATTTTAATGATTACGTGACTAATGTCAAAATGGTCGGGAGCGATACGTCCTCCCTCTGAAAGCGCCCCGCGCTGTCTAAATCAAAGAACAAACCGTTCTTGGTTTTATATTGAATTTTGTCATTGCATATTTTAATTATTTTATACTATTATTTTACTTTTAAATGCGCTAATTATTTTTTTAATGCAAGCTAACATAGTAACCTTAGTTATTCAATACTTTTTGATTGAATATTCAGTAAATATTGATAGATAAAAAATATAATTTCGGACGAAAAAATGTCAAATTCTTCCTGTTTTCCAGAATTATTTTTGGTGTATTTCTGAATGAAAAATAAAAATCTGATTAATACACTCCAAATATAAACTTTCAGATGTACCATGGACATTTTCAAATGTTATTTTACTATTATACATTCTATGTAATTCAATACAAAAGTATGACAAAAAGTAGAATTTTATGAAACATCCTTTGCAGAGACAAGGTTTTTACTCATGTATGTAAACAAATCTAAAAATGTTTTCAATACACTCCACGCAGAAATAATCAAACTTTCTCGTGTATATATTTTTTTTTAATTTGTGGCCATTTCCTACCCAGAATCATGTTCAAAACCTTGCACAAAAACAAGGAAACGTGTGATAGCCCTCTTAAATTTACTTTTCTTTACTCACTTTCCATACAAGAAATATAAATGTTATATTTTTAAATATTGTCCAATAAAAATACAAGAAATAGTAGCCTACCGCTATCGGAAACAGAGTCCAAGCTTCCGGCACACTCAGGGCTCCAATATTACAATAATTATTTGGATGTGAAAATAATTTAGTTTAGTTGTATGATGTGCATTTAAAAAAGGAATAAACCAGGTAATCGAAAAACATCGACAACCTCTTATGAGGTAATTTAATTCAATATTATGATTTTATTTTTTATGGGTCCATATTTTAAATCGCGAAAAAGCAGCTGTTTCAGCCATTTTGCCAATTTATACGAACACCTAAATGTTTGGAATTGCTGATTTTGTTTAAGCGATTTCAAGTGTGGTTTTGAAAAGCTTATCATAGTCATAGTGGAGTATAATGACCTCTTTACAGAGTGTCGTCGTTTTTCCAATAACTCTGTATAATTATTACTAAGACTGCGTCTAAAATGTGTCATAATAATAATAATAGTGTATAGTATGATAATAAATATAAATTGTATAATTTAATTATGATGTAGGTACAATGTAAAGGAATAATGCATAAATACTTGGATATAGGTAAAAACTAATAATGCTTTATGAGTAATGTCAATTATGAAATTATGAATATGTGAATGTCGGCAATAGTAATTACTTATACAAAGCTTCATTTAGTTTTATTAAAAAAAAAATAAGTTTGTTTGCTCTGTTCATCAGATTGCGATGAAATTTCTTAGGGTCAGTACACACCGAAGCGCGACGCAACGCATCGTGTAGTTGTGTATCTTTTCATGTAGTAAATAAGGTTCAGTTTTGTGTCATTATATTGAAATATATTATAATGTGCGCGTCGGGTCTTGGTGTGTGTTGACTCTGCGAAGGTTATAATGTACAGACGCCAGCACATCATCCTTCAAAATCTTTCTTTCATCTGTCAAATCCAATTGAATATAATCCTTCTACATTTGTATTCTACTAATATATAATATAACTAGCTTCTGCCAGCGGTTTCACCCGCGTCATGTTAGAAGTTTGGTCCTACAGTCCCGTCTCCATCAGTTCCCTTGAAGAGCGCTATTTCCGACGTCGTGGGCATCTTCAGTGGTGGCTGGGGCGAGAGGTAGAGGATGTCTTTTCCCTCACGCATTCCGACTGCTAACCATTCCCCTTAATTGCCACTGAATCTTGAGGTACCTCCCAAAACGAAAAAAACGAATACCGGTAGGACTCCGTCAGCCTGAAGGTGAGGACGCAGCCCGTAGCCTTTCCAAACGATTCTTAAAGTGGGCCGATCAATATCGACTTAAAAAAACCAAACATTGCAAACGCGCATTGTAACTACGATTCTTTTATATGTTGTTAGGTCCCTTTAGAGTTTAGAGTATTTAACACCCAAGTTTGCAACCCTGATAACCCTGTTCTGTCAATGTCAATGTCGAATCAAAATCGCACTTAACCAGTTTTTAGTATTTGTTATTACAGCGGCAATAGACACACATCATCTGTGAAAATGTAACCTATCTAACTATCACGGTTCGTGAGAAACAGCCTGCGAAACATTACATTACTTTATAACATCTACAAAAACCAGCAACAAAACCGTTTTTTGTATGGGAGCCCCCCTTTTTTTCCGTGGTAAAATCATCAAATGAGCCGTCCCACCCCGGGCTGGGAGGGACTGTCAGACTTGTACTGACTAAAATCCATGATGTCCTTCAATAGCTCTTTATGTTCCGGGGTCACGGTAATGAAATAAGTCCCGCGACCAATGAGAGCCCCTCTTAATATTTATTGTATTCTGGTTTTTAGTATGTTTTGTTATAGCAGCAACAGATGTACATCACCTGTGAAAATTTCAAATCTCTAGCTATCACGGATCATGAGATACACACGCAAAAACTACTGAATTGACAGCACAGGGTATTCAGGGTTGCAAATTATAACAAAATGGTACTTACATGCGCGTTTGCAATGTTTGATGTCGATATTGACCGGCCTAAAGAGGGATTTTATCGACGCAATTGTGCCAGCCCGTCATTATTTTGTCGCGGTATTATTTTGAAACTGTGATATCTCCTAAGATATTCATTGAAATCAAATGGTGTAAAGGGCAATTTCGTTCAAAATTAAATGCTTGTGATGATTAACGTATTTATTTGGATAAGGATTAATATCATGTTAATGAAAACACCTTCGCAAATAATGCATTACTTTAAAACAAATTTGGTTCCCATAAAAAAGGTTATAGTGACTTAACCGTTAAAGATAGATATATGCTCTCGCGGACTTTATTTTAGAAAAATTTATGAGGAATAATTCCGTAGTACATAATTTTTGCGAAACTCTAACCGTTTACGCAGCGCACGCAACGGAAGCTCTAAAAAAATAATACATTTTCCCGATTTTGAAACATTTCTCATAACTGCTCCACTCCTACAGGTGATAGCGTGATGTTATATAGCCTATAGCCTTCCTTGATAAATGGACTATCCAACACAAAAAGAATTTTTCAATTCCAACCAGTAGATCCTGAGATTAGCGCGTTCAAACAAACAAACAAACAAACAAACAAACAAACAAACTCTTCAGCTTTATAATATTAGTATAGATTGGAGCAATTTGATGTGCTGGCTGCAATAGCTAATAGCAAAAGGCGGCTGCAAACATTGAGCTATTATTACTTCGCATAGAGACACCACGTATCACCACTATGTCCCATCCATGGGATGGGACACAGTGGTGATGTGTGGTGTCGTCTCTATACGTAGTAATAATAGCTCAATGGCTGCAAATCTAATAATATTTAGCTAGTCACTTGTTAATAAATATTATTACATGAATATTGATTTGAACAACTAGGGGGAAATCGGAATTGACAAGAGATTTCCGGATTTACTGTTATCGAATCGGCAATGCGAGGCCCTTAGTGAAAACGTAATTAGATGAAAATTTGTTTTATTTTACTGTAGGGCAATGTTAGTCGCCACAGGTATTATTTTTTGGAAAATTCATAGATAACCTTACTATTTAAATAAACTATTTAAAACGTAATATTGAATGTGTTTTTTTTTTAATACCTCATTTAATTTATTCCCACAATACATTATTATGTATGTGTGTGCTTTTTTTTTACAGTGATAACATCATAAAATGAGTCCGACCACCCAAAGCAGGACGGGAAGGACTCCCAGACTTGTACTGACTAAAATCCACGGTGTCCCTCAATAGCCTTTTACGATTTGGGGCCACGGTTACCCGTTAGTCTTGCGATGCGACCAATGATATCGGATCGTTTAGCTCCCTTCAAAATGGTTGAGCTGAATGGTGCTGATACATGTGTCATGTTCGTGAACGGGCGCTGTCAGTTGGGACTGGTCATCTCTTAGCTGCCACATACTATTTTAACTTTATTTTTGTCGTCTTTTTTTTTTATATTTACTATGGACACTAATAACTTGCCACATCGTTCTCACATAATGTACCACCTGATGATGAATGATGTAACATAAGCTCTGTAATCATTTTGGCGATTGAAAAAGAGTGTCCATAGAGTTTCTTGCTCATTCTTCTCCATTGAGATCTACGCTTTGGAATGAGCACCTACGGTACTTTCACAGTTTTTATGTCATGTGACTGGGACTGTAGCACCATAACTTTTTTTAGCACTAGTTTTAATTTTTGTCTTGACATTTCAAAAGTGCCTATATTTGGCTTAGTTGAAATAAACGATTTGATTTGATTTGATTTGATACTCGGCCTAGAAATCGAACCCAATAACTTAAGCTCAGCAGTCACACTTGTTATTATTATATCACGAAAAGTGGCAATCGACCTCCATACAATCTCATTTTATAATCTTCCTAAAGGGCCCCATATACGGTACAATTTGTGTATACGATCGATTTGATGAACTTCGTGACGATTGATCGCATCAAAAATGTTGCTCATACACGAAACGACTGCTCGTAACGATCGATCATTTACTTGTTTGAAGCTGAAGGATAAAGAAATGTTCAAATAATTAAATACGTGCCCCATAAAATGGAAAATGAACTTCTTTTCCTTACCAAAATAAAACATCGAATCATCATCTTCCTGCCCTTATCCCATTTTACTTGTGGTCGGCGCAACACGTTTTTTTCTTCCATTCTCCCCTATCAGACGTCACCGAATCATTTACTCCTTTTTCATTCATATCATCCCTTACACAATCCATCCATCTTTTCTTTGGCCTTCCCCTTCCTCTCCAACCATCAACATTCATACTCATCACTCTCGTCACATGAGTCTCATCCCAAAATAAAACATCGAATCGTTGATCGCAAAGAGCCATACACTGTCGATTCATCGTTACGATATTCATAATTGCATGTGTTTTGTTGCGATTTCCGACATCGTCTTCGATTAAGTAAATCGTTAACGATCTTGACATAAACCAACGATTCGTCGTTTCGATCAGTACCGTCAGCACGAGTTTTCAGTATTTGAGAAGTAAAGTAAACTGGAACTTTGACGACTTCAAATTGACAATTTTCAAGGAAAAAACTGGTTCTTTCTTCGCACACCAGAGGCGCTGTTTCATATTTTCATACAAGAAACGCTGTAAATACTGGAAAAACTCTGTAAAGTAAAATAGTGAAAACTCGTGCTAGGGGTACAGTTTGACGTGACTGATCGTACAGATAAATCGTTTCTACCGTGTATGGGGCCCTTAATAATTTCAGAACATAAATCATTCTTTCTTTTCTTTCGTTCTGTCACATTTTGACACTAAAACAATGTCAAAACAAAATGCCGAATTCAGAATATTTTTTACGTAACAATTACAAATTACGGTGAAGTGTGCTTAAAATGATCACTGTAGTGATTCCAGTCATCATTTTATGGGCCACGGTAAGTTAAAGTGGACCTTAAGTTAAGTAGGTACAGTATAGTTTTCTTGAGATATGAGGTGGAGGAGCTTCATCATCTGCCTAGCCTTTTCCCAACTGCATATATTGGGGTCGGCTTCCAGTCCAACCAGATTCAGCTGGATATCAGTATTTTACAAGGTAAGTATTTTGTAAGGTGGAGGAGCTTGTGATTTAATATCTAATAATATTTCACAACTATCACACAGCGCCATCTAGTCCCAAGCTAAGCAGAGCTTGTGTTATGGGTACCAGACAACTGATAAACAAACTTATATATTTCTAAACTAGCTGTGCCCGCGACTTCGTTCGCGTGGAAGTCGGAACTTACCAATGTATTTTTTTGTGCGAAGCGCTGTTGAATCCTCCAACCGACACAAAAATATTATATTATTATTTTATTGGGTACTTTATATAAGCTAGTTCTTCTTTATTATCAACATTTGCTGTGAACCATCATTCTGGAGCGTACATAAATATGCGTACGTAAATCAACACGCCAAGTTTTCATAAACCCTGTATTTAGAATTTTAGTAGAATATTTGACGTAATTGTTATAAACGCCCTCTGTTGTTCATAGGCAGAACCATTCAATTGCTACTGGATTAGAGAGTAGTTTGTTTATCGGTTTGCATTATCGATATGTTAAATCAAATAAATGATGTTTTGTATGAAAAAAAAATCATATAATTGATTAAAAAATATCGATAATAGGATTTCAAGTTCAAGTTTCCATCAAATTTTTTCGCGTGTACGTAAACATGTTCTAAAATACGAAAACAAAATCATAACCCTCCTTTTGGCTTTGCCGTAGTCGGGTAAAAAGAGTTAGAACTCCAAAACAAATATAAGAGTGAATAAATGATTCTCTATCCTGTCCCGTCCTGTCCCGTCCTGTCCCGCCCTGTCCTATCCTGTCCCATTCTGTCCCATCCTGCCCTATCCTGTCCCATCCTATCATCATCGTTAGATGAATTATTTGAATATGTAGTTTTTCTATTCGAAGCTAGATCGCGCTACTGAACTACGCGTCTTGGTGTGAACTGACCGTAATTTTACTTCTGAAACACTTTAAATTCGAATAACTTTTGATAGACTGAACCGATTGCAATGAAACAAAAACTAAATGTTACCTCAAGTTACGCTAAATCGTTGTGTATCTAAGTTATTTACATTGATCTCGTACATTTTACGTGATGCCCGGACATATAAACATACAAACAGACAAACAGACAAACAGACAAAAATTCTAAAAATGCTAGAAATGGGTCCTATTGGTTGTCCTTTAACACCCTAGCTATTTTTTATTTATTTTATTTTGATGTACAAAAACGATTTTTCTACAGTTTTATTATATGTATAGATATAGATAGAATAGATATAGATAGATAGAAGATAGATGTAGATAGATAGATAGATAGATAGATATAGATACATACATATTATAGATAAATTACACCCAGACTCAGAACAAATGATCGTGCTCATCACACAAACATTTGTCCTGGTGGGAATGGGACCCACGACCTTCGGTATAGCAGTCAGGGTTACTAACCACTAGACCAACATGCCTATCAAAACAGGCTCATGCTAACAGGTTCGATCTTCAGAAGCTGCATTTGCCAAAGATAGTCTGTCGATGCATCCAATCAAGGACTAAGCCATGGCATGATATTTCCACGCATACCTCATGGACCTGTCAGCAAAATGCTAGAGCCAAACGGCTGCCGGGTTCGCGGGCGTAACGGCCGGCTCATGACGATATACTACTAGACTCCGCATGCACGATCTAAGGAACAAAAACTATTCTGTCAACTCGCTGAGGTACTACGTAAGCGAGGGGGACGGGGTACTGCGTTGTGATTGGCTAACTCAAGGTCTGTTCTGTGTCAAGGTATGTTTACGGTTCACAGGATTGGTCAAAATGAGACGGATATAAGACTTCTTTGCCTAATGTGTGGACATACATCGGTCGCCTGTTATTAGGAGTCTAGTAATATATCGTCGTTGCGGCCGGCTCATGACTATGGTCTAAGCGGTAAGCGATGCGGCGCGAATAAAACATTCTTTGTAAGTACACGAATTCACAGGACTATACACTCTGCAACCTCGCGCCATTCCTGTGGACAGGCAACGTCAGACTTGACTGACTAAAAACCATACTGTTCCTTCGTTACCGTTTGCGTTCCAGGGCTTTGGTGCCTTTTTAAACAGTCCTGCGGCTCTTGCTATTTTTTTAGCGTGCCAAAATCATCAAATGAGTCCTCCTACCCAGGACAGGGCAGGGGGGACTGTCAGAGTTGTACTGACTTAAATCCACGGTGTCCTTCAATAGCTAATTCAATATTACGTTCCGGGGTCACGGTACTTGTTAGCCTCGCGACCCCTGCAGGCTTTGAACCTCTAAGGGCCCCCTGTCATTTTGCTGACAGCTCTTTGAGCCTGACATTGTGAATTGCCTCATGAACGTTCATTTGTTTTTTTTTTAGTAGCTTTATTTTTCCGTTCTTTTTCTTACAACTTTGTACCACTTTATATGTTTTAAACGTTTCCTATCCTTTACCAAAGTAGGATAGTTTAATTTTCCGCATCATAAAATTTGTGGATCCTATTATGATTCTGTGTTCGAAATATTGTCACTATACATAATGAATTTTTCAACTGGGCGTGGATGCCAACATCCGAAACTGTGAAAAGAGTATCTGAGGGGGTATTACAACGTCTTAAAGCCAGGCTTGTTCCAGTGAGTGATGGCGCTCGACGACCTATATTGCTGTCACTTTCACTCGCCGGAACAAGCCTGGTTATAAGACGTTGTAATACCCCCCAGGCCTCATTGTTTTGGATAAAGCCATCCAAACAATTCACCCTGTATAGGTACGTCTGTGCACGATCTAGCGTCTCCTAGTAACTACAGATAGCGCGCGAGTTGAATGCAGTCGGGGTCTGAGGTGAAGAGCTACCCGCTCGCCCCACCTCACGCGCCTGCAGTGTAGTACTGTGCCATCCTTGTCAACAGCACTACCGCATTCCTAAGCTCTGCATTCAACTCGCGCGCTTTTTTTTTTTTTTTTTTTTACGTGGTAAAATCATCAAATGAGACCTCTCACCCCGGGCAGGGCGAGAGGTACTGTCAGACTTGTACTGACTAAAATCCACGGTGTTCTTCAGTAGCCCTTTATGTTCCGGGGTCACGGTGATGGTATGAGTCCCGCAACCCCGGCAGGCTTTGGCCCTCTGAGAGGGGGCCCCGTCATTTTGCTGACAGCTCTTTGAGGCGCGCGTGGAACACGACGCGCCGTCGACCCGGGCATGGTCCATGGTCGGGCGGCGAGTTGCCCTTTACTCGCCGCCCGCATGCCCGCGCCTACGGTGGCCGGAGATCGTCTTGCGACGTCCGACGCCGTGGGTGTCCACCACCGCGGGTGGGGCGGAGGGAGGACCTTGTCCTCTCTCTCACGCGGCCCGCCTCCTCCTTCGCGAGCATGACTGCTTCGCAGAAGGAGGCGACCGCTTCCCACTCCGTCTCGCCCCGCAGCATGGCCGCGACCAGTGCTGGGCGCGAGAGGTCTCCGCCTATCGCCGCCGTGAGGACACGTCGGTGCTCCGCCCAAGCGGGGCAATCCTGCACCGTATGCTCGACTGTGTCCTCCGGGCGATCTACGCAGTGGTGACACCCAGGCGTTTCTTCCTTTCTCATAAGACACAGGTACCTCCCGAAACATCCGTGTCCGGTGAGGACCTGCGTCAAGCGGAAGCTTAGGACGCCGTGACGTCTCTCCAGCCACTCCTCAAAGAGGGGTCTTATCGCCGCTATTGCGGCGTGCCCGAACTCGCGCGCTTAGTGTACATTATTGGGCGCCATAAAATCGTCTAATTCTTCGTTTATTTGACATTGCAAATTAAATAAATACTTAAAAAGTAGACACTTTAAAGGTTGTGGTGGATTTAAACTTGACTCTTACTTCATAATCTTCATATCTGTCGGGACCACCTTAGAGGGCCTAAGCCTGCCGGGGTCGCGGGGCTATTGAAGGATCGTCGTGGATTTTAGTCAGTAGGTACAAGTCTGGTCGCGGGACTTATTTCTATTACCGCGACCCCGGAACATAAAGGGCTACTGAAGGACACCGTGGATTTTAGTCAGTACAAGTCTGACAGTACCTCCCGCCCTGCCCGGGGTTGGAGGTCTCATTTGATGATTTTACCACGATAAAAAAAAAAAAAAAAAAAAAGGTACAAGTCTGACAGAGTTATTTTATCATTATACCACAATAAAACAAAATAAATAAAAAGTTTAAAAAACCCCCGACACAAAAACCATGTTCCCTTTAAAAAATAATACAAAACGTCGCGTTGAGGTATCGCAAAAAACAGTAGATAATAAATAATTTGGAGCGGTACCCCAACGCTATTTTTTTTTTAAAGGGAACTAGGTTTTTGTGTCGGGGGTTTTTTAAATATTTCATTTATTTTTTATTTTATACTTTTTATAGGTACATACTCTATCGTTTTATATTGCTAAGAGTTCTCTCGATTAAGTCATCAATATTCCCTTTCAGTGCGCTTTCATTTGATATATTTGCAGACCCACTCGAGTATATTTGCAGACCTTCGGTTACCTTTCCCCACTTTCACCCCTATAACTTCTAAACGGCTCAACCGATTTTCATCAAACATGTCTAAGAACACTCGCACGTAAGTCACCTTTCATATAAAAAAACTAAATTGAAATCGCTTCATCCGTTCGGGCTCTATGATGCCACAAACAGACACGTCATACTTATAACACCCCTCTTTTTCCGTCGGGGTTTAAAAATCGTTAAATAAGGGCAATAAGTTAGTGACATGTTAAAATTATTTTTCGATACGCATAGTAAAGCTGAAAACAGTTAACTATGTGTTCCGAACACCTGTGTTTGTTTTAATGGATATTGTCATTTTTTTCCACCCAACGACACAACCGTTCCGTTTTGTACCGGAATGGGCTATAAAATATAAATTTAGATTTTATTACTCTTCTTTATATCTAGGAAAACAGAATTATTATTATTGAAACTTAATATTTCAACAAACGCACAGTATTTTTTTTAATACTAATTGTACCAAGCTTTGTAAATGTTACTAACTTTTCCCCTCGGTCGCGGGACTTATTCCGTCACCATGACCCAGGAACTTAAAGGGCTATTGAAGGACACCGTGGATTTTAGTCATTTGAGGATTTTAGCAAAAACCTTTTCCCCTCGTTTTCATCCCTGCTGCTCGGCTCCTATTGGTCGTAGCTTGATGGCACATTATTCTAGAGCCTTCCTCCATAAAAAGACAATCAAGCACAAACATATTTTTTCAATTCGATGCAGTAAATTGAAAAAAAATATCTGGTTCATTTGAAAACCTTTGGTTGTCTGACATTATGCTGAAATGGGCCTAGGGTTGCCAACCGTACTATAATATATACAACATGTCCCAAAATTCAACGATAAGCCGGCACCAGAGGATGGACCTACTAATGACTACTCGAGAAAAAAATAAAATAAAAAAAAATACCTACTTTAATTTTTTTTTTTTTGATATTTTGGGCACATAGTAGAAGTGATTACTATTAACAACAACTTATGAAATTTGGTTCTTGATTAGAAAAAGTGTCATTATTTTTTTTTGTGGCTAGTTTTCCTAAAATATTATACCATTTTAAAATCTAGGTTAGTTGCGCTAATTTTTTAAAAAACTTGCCATAGTAGTGTCCATATTTTTTTTTTACACTACGATGAGTTAAAGTGTACTGAACGTTAAAATCTTTCAAAATTTTAAAATTCAAAATTCTAAAATTATTTACATGAAGAAAAAAAGGTTTTTATCCTGCAATTTTCTATAAAATATTTTTTTGAAGCGTATTATATTTTTTATCGCCTTTTCAAAAAATACTATAATCAGACAAAAAAATGTTGGCAACCCTAGCCGTGAGTCACACAGTGTAAAATATATCCCACATGCTTTTCTGGTTATAAAATTGTTTAGTTTTAAGTTTTTCTTGTTTGTTTCTTTTCGTAATACTGTGTGCACTTGTGGCATGTGCCAAGAAACGTTTTTTCTTTCTTTCTTTCAGTAATTCCCAATATAAACCATAAAAAAACAATCCCAATTGTAGCAGCGCTGCAGAAGAGAATAGCACTGAAGCACAATAATTTTAATAAAAACATTTGCTGTTTCTCAGAAAAAAAATCTTTTCAGCACACCTATTCGAAAAGGAAAACTTGGTTCGCCTTTAAGTGCGCCCAAAAGTGGTGTTTTCTCTATTAAACTTTTAGCGAGCAGTAATGAGTTTTTAATCCTTTTTATAAGTGTGCCGCAATTTACTTTTACGCGCACTTATTGAAAAGAGCGTGGAAAAGTAATTTGCGGCGCACTTTTTGAATTTGGAACATCTTAGTCTTTAGCGCATAAGACTATAGTATTAAATAAAGGACAACAAATAGAACCCATTTCCAGCATTTTTAGAATTTTGGTCTGTTTGTTTGGGTGGAGTGGGTGGAGTGGAGTGGAGTTTTTTTTTTCTCATAGTGGGTGATGAAAAGCAGAGTGTATTACTCGGGACAAAATATATTTTTGGCTCGGGCGACGTACGTTGAATCCCTCGCTACGTTCAGGATTCAACTAAAGAATCCCTTGCTACGCTCGGGATTCTACTGTAGAATCCCTCACTTTACTCTGGATTCAAAAAAGCGCCCTCGCCGTAAAAATATTATTAACCGACTTCAAAAAAAGGAGGAGGTTCTCAATTCGGTCGGTATGTTTTTTTTTTTTTATGTAAGGTCACCCGGGGCGAAAGCAACTAAACAAAATAATTTTGAAAGTTTGCTTCCCTCTACCGTAAGCTACTTAAATAATAGGGATATTCTAGTAAACGAACTTCATTGCATAGTTTTCGATGAACAGTTTCGACATAAATTAACTTACAAACAAGCTTTAGTTTTTCATTAATTTGCATTATTGTTGAATATGACCAGTAAAAGTTACATTCACCCCACTTTGGGGTAAATGTGACTATTCGTTATAACTCTGTTGTAATCCATTTCTAAATGTTGAGGTCAAGAGTACATGTAGATGCACACAGAATTATCTGTAAAAGCTATCTACAGTTGCTGAGAAAGAGTTCAGTTTCAAGTAAATTTAGTTTTATTTTTTTATGGGGCGAATGCGACTGTCTTCCATACTGACTAGTGTTGAGAATTTGAGATGTAGTACCTACTACTTATCGATAAATATAAATATGCAATGATTCGATAATTAACAATAATGAAAGGTTTTAAATTTAATGTAAAAGTACAGTTTTTGGCGCGTAGCGTATGAATGTAATATTATTGCTGAACGAGGAATATTGAAGCGTTCCGCAGCTGCATAACTGGATAACTGACTTTGCTAAAATAGTCGTACAGCTTCCAGAAGTGTTTCACAGCGATAAGTGTTCTCGTTTTTTCTTTTATAATTTCTGATACCTAACAAAATTTGGATTTTGTATTAACTTGGTACATTTTTTATTTAAGCTTTCTGTTTTATTATATAATTGCAGATAAACATTTATCGAAATATCGACACGGCACGTCACTAGTAATTTGCAGTTTCCATACAAAAAGCATGGGGCAATTGTAACTGCCAAAATAGTCGCAATAACCCACTTGCATGAAAAGTTGGGGTTAATGTAACTATATCAATAAAATATTAATTACAACACCTAGAGTTTAACCAAATATACCAAAAACACTGACGTTTTATCTTATTTTTAGGATGCACTTATAATTTTCCTTGCGACGACTTGAAATATTTTTAATGACTTAAAACATAACACAGGCCGCAGCAACACGTTGCTCCAAAATGACGGCTGACAGAAAATGGTCTGTCAGTACTACAGTCGGTGAACTGGCGATGCCATCTGTACTTTATTTGAAAAAACTATGATTCCTCTTTACTCCAATAGATAAATCTATCTACAAAAACGATTAGATAGAGAGAAAATTGAATTAGTTGCTTTAGCCCCATAGTTGCATTCGCCCCGGGTGACCTTATGTACATCGATTACTCCGAGGTTTCTAGTCCGATTAGTGTGATTCTTTTTTTGTTAGATGCAGGATACTTGCAGTTTGGTCCCATAAAAATTTCATCTTTGGTTCAGTAATTTTTATTAATTTCGCCTACTTGGATGACATGATGATCTTTACTTTTTGTGTGTTTGTTACGCGATTACTTCGCCAATTGTGGACCGATTTTAAAAATTGTTTTTTTGTTTTACTAGGAATTGTTCACCTTAGGGAATACGGCAAGTTTCATCGAACTCTGTTCAGCACTTTTTGAGATAAGGAATTTTATTGGAATTTTCTTGTATGTACACAACATGGGCGATGTTAATACCGGTGCTACGGATTACAAAATTCTAGTGCACATGTAAGAAAATGATGTATTCTCCAAGAATTTGGGTTGAATATTTAAACTAAAAAGAGTAAAATAAAAAACTTTTTTCAAAAAAAATTTAACCGCCTTCAAAAACAACCACAAAAAAGGGTAAAATAACCTACAAAATAACTTTTCTTTCGGAAGTCGGTGGCAAAAAGACATCGAAATAATAAAAACAAAGCCACCGACTTCCGAAATAAAAGTTATTTTGTAGGTTATTTTACCCTTTTTTGTGGTTGTTTTTGAAGGCGGTTAAATATTTTTGAAAAAAGTTTTTTTTGCTCCCTTGTTATACAATCTACTATTACAACTCTTTTACTGTTTACTCTTCCTCGTACTTATGAGAATGGAACATACGTGATTATAAACACGTAACAATAGAATAGAATACACTTTATTATGCACACCATACAAATTACTGGTAGCGAATATATCTTATACATAGGGTAACACAATGGGCGGTCTTATCGCTAAAAACGATTTTTTCACGACAACCTTTGGATGGATTTTAAGAGAAAGGAGAAACAATACTGTAGGTACTCTGTGGTATACTATTTACACATAAAATACATACATATATACAAACATTATAAATATATATATAATACAATTATACAAAACATAATACCTACAATAAAAATAACAATGATAAAACAAAGAAACATTTTAGCCACATGTTTAGGAAAATAAATAGTGCTACCAATAATCATCATGAAGAGAAGGCCTGTGTCCCAACAGTGGGAACATTTATAGGCTGATGTATAAATGTTCCCACTGCTGGGACACAGGCCTACTCTTTGTAAGAGAGACTGGGCTCTCTTACAAAGAGTAGATTCACTTCAATTTAGGTTTTTTACCTGTTCCGCTCTTGCGCATGATTCACGAATGTTCACGATATTTATTACCTGTTTGTTTTTTGTAATATTTCAAATATTCGTAAGTAAATAGAATGCTGTAATTCGGGGAAGCCCCTGTAACACAACAGCGGCAAACTCGTGTTATCTCAGTGCGCCATTTTAGATTTATTATTATTATATATGGTACACAACAATGAAATGATAAAGATAAATAGAGGTAGGTGTCTACCTACTAAATGTAGGTACAATATAGTTCATCCGTGATCATGGCGCTTGCCACAGTGCCGAAATATCGGAAACTCTAAACAAATAATAAACATGGTAAATATCCCGTTTTAAACGCTTATATTTGTACCTACTTTTTTTTTCGATTTGTTTTGTGTTGTATGCAAGGGACAATCTTCAAAGCTAAGTAGCGCTTACCAAGAACCATTAATTACTCAACTATCCACTACTTACCGAGTTTCCTCCGTGAAAAGCATGTCTGTCATGGCTGTAGATCTTTGACAACCGTATACCAGATAGGTCATTGGCCCAGCCAGAAACTCTCATCCTTACTAAGGGGTACCTACCTATAGTTCTACCCAGTCTTACCAAGGGGTATTGTAGTACCCAGTCTTACCAAGGGGTATTGTAGTACCCAGTCTTACCAACGGGTATCGTAGTACCCAATCTTACCAACGGGTATCGTAGTACCCAGTCTTACCAAAGGGTATCGAAGTACCCAGTTCTTATCAAGGGGAATCGTAGTACCCAATCCTTTCTAAGGGATATCATATCCCGGTCCTTACCAACGGGGTATCGTATAGTACCCCCTGTACCCCGAGTTATAGGAGTTGTAGACATCAGATAAGCAGTCGTTCCATATAAAATTATGTTGTTCAGCTGCACCCAGTTGGAACCTAACAAAATGGAAAAGGATTGGCTGCTCTCAAAAACGTTGAGGGGAAGCATTGTGACGATATTTCGTAGAACCAAAAAATAGAAAGCACTAGGCTAGCTTGTTGGAATTTCAGTCTTCTCCCTCTCATAGAGAGGAGGCCTGTGCCCCGGCTGTGAGAATAATATAGGCTGCTCCGTCTGTTTCATACATCATCAGTCTAGCATATACCTAGTATGACGGAGCCGGACGTCGGCAGACGATCTCCGGCCACCGTAGGCGCGGGCATGCGGACAGCGAGTAAAGGGCAACTCGCTGTCCGACCATGGACTATGCCCGGGTCGACGGCGCGTCGTGTTCCACGCGCGCCTCAAAGAGCTGTCAGCAAATGACGGGGCCCCCTCACAGAGAGCCAAAGCCTGCCGGGGTCGCGGGACTTATTTCCATCACCGTGACCCCGGAACATAAAGGGCTATTGAAGAACACCGTGGATTTTAGTTAGTACAAGTCTGACAGTACCTCCCGCCCTGCCCGGGGTGGGAGGTCTCATTTGATGATTTTACCACGTAAAAAAAAAAAAATCCTAGTCAGATGATGTATGAAACAGACGGAATTTCTTAAAATCACAAAGGTTAGTATGATAACTTGCCTGATTCCGCTTCCGATTGGGGGCTGAAGAGAGAAAGGCCACTTTAGCAGACTTCTAACATGAATAGCGATAAAAATTTTATTTATCTATAATACAGGGTGTAAGAGACATCGACGCATAAACAATTCTGGTTTACCCCCCGTGTTCGAATTTCTCGTCGTATATTTTTTTTAATTGGTTTTTATTTTACTATAGACTGTTCATAATCGTTATTCTTACCCAACCCACGGAGATTAAAAAAAGTAATTAATTACTTTCACTAAAAGTACCAATGTAAAAAAAACTAGAAATGGTGTCTTCTCAGCTGTTTATAAAAGTTCAAATGATAGGTCATCGTATACCTCCAGTCCACAGTACCTGTAGTACCTAATGCGCGGATCGCTATTAGAAAAAATATGAAGAATTAAAAAAAATAGGAAAAAACCGACGAAAAATTCCAACACGGGGGATTCAGAATCATGTCCTGGACCCATGGTATTCGTTTGTGCGTCGATGTCCCTTACACCCTGTACACTCAATGTCTTGAGCAATAGAATAGAATATTCCAATGTTACAAGTTCTTGCACCGTGTAATTTATCAGAGCAAGCAAGAAGTACATTTTTGATTTTTTGTTGGTAAAATCATCAAATGATTCCTCCCGCCCTGGGTGGGGCGGAAGGGACTGTCAGACTGACTAAAATCCAAGGTCAAATCGGACGGCGAGCTACCCGTCACTCACCGTCCGCAAGTCCGCTCCGCCGCTGTGCCCTCTGCTGATCAGTGGGACAAGCGTTGGAGCGTCCACACGACAGGCTATTCGCGTACGGGCAAAGAGACCCCTAAGGGGTCCTAAGGAAGAGTTTTTGCCCGCATCCCAGGGTGCACCGGCCCGAAAAACTGGTCTTCCCTCCGAACATATCCGAGAGGGAACTCCAGTCCACGGGCGCACGTGTAGGTTACCTGTCTTAGTACCCCAAGCAAAAAGTATTAGCAAAATTACTAAACTCTTTCTCCTTCTAACCTAACCAAACCGTCCGGAGAGTTCAGGCGTAATCAAATCATATTAATGCTATGTATCTTTACTTATTACAGTGCGAAGCCGAAGATTTTTTCTACAGCCCTCTAAATGGGACCAGACCGACCCTCTCCGGCATAGCAGCCTATAGGTCAGCTCTGACCCTGGACTGGCTTGCAGCCGAAGACATGAGACAGAGGGAACTGGCGTCGGCATTCGAGACGGAGCCTGCTCCTCCGTCCAGGGGTATCTCGACAGACTGCATTGGATACGCGCGACCAGCTTCAGGGAAAGTTGCTCGACTGATGCTGGAACTTTTGAAGTAAATCTTAGCTTTAATAACTATTAATATAATGCAAAATTTCTGATCTGATCAGTTAAGTGGTTGAAGCGGTAAAAGGTGACAAACAAACTTACATTAGCATTTATAATATTAGTTAAGAGGTTAGGATTAGGAAGTTATGATAAGAGGGAATATGTATTTCTAAGCAAGTATGCTTCCCCGTCGACCACATCGTCGCTTACCATCCAGCGAGACAGTACTCAAATGCGCACGAAGGGGATAGATAGAAAGGATCACTTATCTATAGAAACAAAAAAAACATGTATGTTGTATGGGAGCCCCTTACATATTTATGTAGCCCTGCCACCTCTTTTTGGGCTGGTCTCGGCGGCGTCGTCCATCCTCAGGCGCTAATTGAGTGCATTTTTTGCCCAGCGACTATTATGCATGCGGATAACGTGATCCGCCCAATTCCAAATCCCATTAGAGCTTGGCCCTTACCCTTCTTACCTACGTCCTACGACGATATATTACTAGACTCCTAATAACAGGTCACCGATGTCTGTCAACACATTAGGCAAAAAAGTCTTATACCGTCCTATTTCGACCACTCCTGTGAGCCGTAAACATACCTTGAGACAGAACAGACCTTGAGTTAGCCAATCACAACGCAGTACCCCGTCCCCCTCGCGTACGTAGTACCTCAGCGAGTTGACAGAATAGTTTTCGTTCCTTAGACCGTGCAAGCGACGTCAATTAGTGCAAACACTAATTCTTCTCATTTTCTCTTTAACAGAAACTTGGAAGGCGACGACGGTACAATAGTGTCGGATCTGATCTCGGCTCTGGTTCGCACTAAGTTGCTGGTCGAAACGTCCATGCTGGACGCGGAACCTGACTTGGAATCCCTGGTCAAGACTCCAGGAGTGATGATGGGAGAACCACACACCACATTCCCGAGGATTCTGGCAATGTCATGGATGGCTGTTACCGATCCTGTGACCACCAAAAAGTTTGGGTGGTGTCCAATAAGTAGGGTAGGAAGTTTTTTTTTCTTTTCTTCCTTTTTTTACCCTGGTTAAATCATCAAATGAGCCACTCACAAAGACCGGACGGGGGGACTGTCAGACTTGTTTTGAGTAAATTCACGACGTTCTTACAATATTTATGATCGTAAATCACTGTTATCTGATGAGACAGTCCCGAGACCGTCTTTTCACCTATGACTGTAGCTATCGGAACAGTGATGGCCGAATCCACATACCACATTTCGCTAACTTCGCAAGCCAAGTGGGAATATTTCGATCGATCTATTTTTCTAGGTTTTCACGAATTTGTCATCATAGGACGGTAAACAACGGGCATGTTGACAGCATCTCAATAAGTTGCAATTAGTCCGGGAAAAGGGAAAGGTATTCTTTCATTTGTTGATATAAAGCATATTTGCAAAAACATCAAAATTCGAGAGACTCGTGACGTCAGAAGCAAGTAAAAACTTTTGTTTGTGACGTATTGGCAATATTTAAAGTGCCGTATCTTCGTATATTATGGTTTTCGTAACAAAAGAAAAATACGTGACTGACAGACTGAATAGATTTTTTCAGTTAAATACCCCATTGTCAATAAAGATTTCTTGATTTCTTCAAATCATGCAATGCAAGCACATATAACAGTGCGGTTCAACTAAGAAGGTCATGGTGCGAGAGCCGGCTGCAGAAGTACCTACCTCATCGGCTACCCCGATAGGCTATATTTAGATCGTTAACCGACACTTAAACACGTAAAAAAAATCAGGTCTGCCAGAGCCGATCCTGCCGGGTCATAGAAATAATCGATATTTTTTGACATCATTTTTTAATAAAAATTACCTCATAAGATACCCGAATGAAAGTGCTGGCAGCAGTTAACCATTGATTAGTTATGTAAAAAAAATTTGGTCTGCCATTGCGCAGCCTGCCGGAAGTACTTGGCAGACCTCTAAATATATGCCCTTCTGACTCACTAAACCTACCTCATCGAGTACCCGGATGGAACCAACGCTAAATAATAGCCAAGATGCCCCTGATAATGGATCAAAAGGTCTGCCAGGTCTAAGCTTGCCGGAACTTAGTGTTAAAAGCATTTGAAGTTGATAGGGAGCGTAATTTCACCTGAAGTCAAAATAACATTTAACATTTAAAATAACATTTTTTATCATTGTTTTGTTTCTAAAGTTATACAAATTCATGAATATTAAATATTTTTTATCGAAACATTAAATAAAAAAACACGTGTAGGGATAAAAGATGTAAATTCAAAATTTTGCAATAATCACTACGAGTTCAATAACATGCTTACAATTTATATACATACTATTTACATACAGGGTGAATTTTTCAACTGGGCGTGGATGGCTACTTTCGAAACTATGAGGAATATCGAAAAACGTTGAAAGGAGTCTCGAGGCCGATTTTGACGAAAACTAAAACTGCATCATCGGATTTTAGAAAAATCAAAAATCCTGGTCAGGAATCGAACCCGCTGAGTTTGAAAAAAAAATCACATCCTGTATTATTATACCATTCGATAGTGTTGCTAATAGGGATCAAATTCTGGGAAGTAATCATATACGGCAAACTTAAGGAAAACGTATAATTACAAAAAAACTGATTAATCTTCAAGGCAAAGACTGTATTTGAAACATAAGTTACCGTTTCTTCTTTAAAATAATGCTATTTTTAGTTCAACTCAATAATGTCGTATTGCTAAGTACAGTGGGATTGTTGAAACGTCAAACCCAGTGGGACATTGAAAACACTGAAATTTTATAATTTCGAATAAATTATGGCTCAGTAGATGTAAAGTAACATGGAAAAATAGCAATTTCATAAAAATCAGCCATTTCCTTAAGTTTGCCGTATATGATTACTTCCCAGAATTTGATCCTTATTAGTAACACTATCGAACGGTGTAATAATACAGGCTGTGATTTTTTTTTCAAAATCAGCGGGTTCGATTCCTGGCCAGGATTTTTGATTTTTCTAAAATCCGATGATGCAGTTTTAGTTTTCGTCAAAATCGGCCTCGAGACTCCTTTCAACGGTTTTCGATATTCCTCATAGTTTCGAAAGTAGCCATCCACGCCCAGTTGAAAAATTCACCCTGTATACAACATGTCCCAAAATTCAACGATAAGCCGGCACCAGAGGATGGACCTACTAATGACTACTCGAGAAAAAAATATAATAAAAAAAAATACCTACTTTTAAAAAAAAAATTTTTTTGATAGTTTGGGCACATAGTAGAAGTGATTACTATTAACAACAACTTATGAAATTTGGTTCTTGATTAGAAAAAGTGTCATTATTTTTTTTTTGTGGCTAGTTTTCCTAAAGTATTATACCATTTTAAAATCTAGGTTAGTTGCGCCAATTTTTTAAAAAACTTGCCATAGTAGTGTCCATATTTTTTTTTTACACTACGATGAGTTAAAGTGTACTGAACGTTAAAATCTTTCAAAATTTTAGGGAAATAATTTTTTTTTGGTTGTTTTTTTGTATAAAACTACGAAAATTCTGTAATTTTCAAAGATCATGGTGAATAGTAGTACTACTTAGGCTGCCGATACAAACAAAAAAACTGAAATATTTGAAAAATTATGGTCATGGTAGTTAAAAGTGTCATAAGGGGTATACATTTTCGAAGAATTTCCATTTTTTTAAGTAATTTAAAAAAAAAGTAGAGGTATTTTTTTTTCTTTTTTTTCTCGAGTGGTCATTAGTAGGTCCATCCTCTGGTGCCGGCTTATCGTTGAATTTTGGGACACGTTGTATACATACAACTGTCAAAACTTAGTTTAAGTTGGCATTAGAATTACCTGAATTCTGTATACATATTTGTAAGTTTAGGGAACTAAGTAGGCTTTCGAGTGTAAAACCTGTTTTTGAGTAAATCAAGTCAACGCCTAATTAACTTGACCAGCATCAGGATTTCTCCCATCATCTGAGCCGTAGGACGTCCACTGCTGAACATAGGTCTCCCCTTTAGATTTCCACTTACACTGGTTGGAAGCGACCTGCATCCAGCGTTTTCCGGCGAACTTTATAAGGTCGTCTATCTATCTTGTTGGTGGACGTCCTACACTGCGCTTGCTAGTCCGTGGTCTCCACTCTAGTGATTTTCGACCCAATCGCCATGTTTTGGCCATATTCTCTTCGAGAAATATGGCCTGCCCATTGCCACTTCAGCTTGCTAATCCGGGGGGCTATATATGTTATTGTGGGCTATATTTGAGGGACGTTGAGCTTTGAGATGAGGCCGATAGTGAAAGGCCAGTACGTTTCGGGGCCATATGTCTTTACTAAAACACATTGGTTCAAGACTTCTGTCTTGAGGCGCTGAGGTATGTGTGTTATCACCTTTCTTGTATAACAGCACCACCTCACCAATGCTCCATGCTTCAGGCGTTTTGCCATCGAACAGGACGGTGTTAAACAGCTCTGGAGGACTTTAGGTACCGGTGTTCCACCCGCTCTCAGAAGCTCTGAAGTGATACACGGTGACGGAATCACTTCAGAGCTTCTGAGAGCGGGTGCAGCAAGCTGAAGTGGCAATGAGCAGGCCATATTTCTCGAAGAGAATATGGCCGATGCATGGCGATTGGGTCGAAAAGCACTAGAGTGGAGACCACGGACTAGCAAGCGCAGCGTAGGACGTCCACCAACAAGATAGATAGACGACCTTATAAAGTTCGCCGGAGAACGCTGGATGCAGGTCGCTTCCAACCAGTATATGTGGAAATCTAAAGGGGAGACCTAGTTCAGCAGTAGACGTCCTACTGCTCAGATGATAGGAGAGATCCTGGTAGTGGTCTTTGACTTGATTTACTCAATAACAGGTTTTACACTCGAAAGTCTACTTAGTTCCCTAAACTTACAAATATGTATACAGAATTCAGGTAATTTTAATGCCAACTTAAACTAATTTTGACAGTTGTATGTATAGATGTATATAGTATGTATACAGGGTTACTGGTTAAGTCGACCTAGTCCCTTTGAGGGGTTAAAGTAGACCTCATTCTTGACTGACTTTACTATGGGAACCCCTATCCTAATCCTTACCGTTTTTGAGTTATTAGACTTTTGATTTTTTTTCAAAAATATTCCACCTCTGCGTCATAAACTGGTTAAAGTAAGAATTTTACGACGTTTAGGACGCTAAAGTGCTACTTTTTCGATAACAAACGATTCATTCTATTGAAACCAGTTTATTTGATAAATTACTCAAAACTTTCTTTTTAATTTTTTTTTTACGTGGTAAAATCATCAAATGAGACCTCCCACCCCGGGCAGGGCGAGAGGTACTGTCAGCCCCAACATATATAGCCCCCCGGATTAGCAAGCTGAAGTGGCAATGGGCAGGCCATATTTCTCGAAGAGAATATGGCCAAAACATGGCGATTGGGTCGAAAATCACTAGAGTGGAGACCACGGACTAGCAAGCGCAGCGTAGGACGTCCACCAACAAGATAGATAGACGACCTTATAAAGTTCGCCGGAGAACGCTGGATGCAGGTCGCTTCCAACCAGTATATGTGGAAATACAAGGGGAGACCTAGTTCAACAGTGGACGTCCTACGGCTCAGATGATAGGAGAGATCCTGGTAGTGGTCTTTGACTTGATTTACTCAATAGCAGGTTTTACAATCGAAAGCCTACTTAGTTCCCTAAACTTACAAATATGTATACAGAATTCAGGTAATTCTAATGCCAACTTAAACTAAGTTTTGACAGTTGTATGTATAGATGTATACAGGGTGTTTCTTTTAAATTGGCCAAAAGGGAGAAAACCTTATCCATAAGAGATACGGGAAACCTTTCTTAGGAACCTTTAGCTCTTTTTTGATGTTGACAATTTTGGCGTTTTTACTTTATGACGCAGAGGTGGAATATTTTTGAAAAAAATCAAAAGTCTAATAACTCAAAAACGGTAAAGATTAGGATAGGGATTCCCATAGTAAAATCAGTCAAGAATAAGGTGTACTTTAACCCCTCAAAGGGACTAGGTTGAGTTATCCAGTACCCTGTATAAATTGTAAGCATGTTATTGAACTCGTAGTGATTATTGCAAAATTTTGAATTTACATCTTTTATCCCTACACGTGTTTTTTTATTTAATGTTTCGATAAAAAATATTTAATATTCATGAATTTGTATAACTTTAGAAACAAAACAATGATAAAAAATATTATTTTAAATGTTAAATGTTATTTTGACTTCAGGTGAAATTACGCTCCCTATCAACTTCAAATGCTTTTAACACTAAGTTCCGGCAAGCTTAGACCTGGCAGACCTTTTGATCCATTATCAGGGGCATCTTGGCTATTATTTAGCGTTGGTTCCATCCGGGTACTCGATGAGGTAGGTTTAGTGAGTCAGAAGGGCATATATTTAGAGGTCTGCCAAGTACTTCCGGCAGGCTGCGCAATGGCAGACCAAATTTTTTTTACATAACTAATCAATGGTTAACTGCTGCCAGCACTTTCATTCGGGTATCTTATGAGGTAATTTTTATTAAAAAATGATGTCAAAAAATATCGATTATTTCTATGACCCGGCAGGATCGGCTCTGGCAGACCTGATTTTTTTTACGTGTTTAAGTGTCGGTTAACGATCTAAATATAGCCTATTGGGGTAGCCGATGACGTAGGTACTTCTGCAGCCGGCTCTCGCTCTATCAGTGGTCTATGGTCAAAAGGCACTCGAAAATAACATGTAGCAATAAAATTCTCTGTGCTAATAATTTTTTAACAGTTTATATTGTTTTTAGTATCTAGTTAGACTAAGTTTCAAATGATAATTATTAATTTAACAGCTTGCAAGTGTTTAAATGACGTCATAATTTGGCGTCTTCAACTGTCCTGTTGATAGGCATTAAAACTTGCATTTCTAACTTTGATGTAATGAAATTGTCTATGCACGAGTGATGAAAGCTACCTTATATTGACAGGTCAACAAATACTTGACAATGAGCAAGCCAATAATGATAGCCAAACAGATGAGAGCTCTAGAGCCTGTCATAGCAAGAGCCCGGTTCATAATGGAGGGGTTCATACAACATGTGACACCCCTCAATATGTACCAGAGGAAGTTGGAGCCTAATGATATCACCCCCTTACCCCAGGTAATGACAGTAGAAAGTGCTACTTACGAGCTAAACTTCAAGAGTCAATTTTAGTTAATTAGCGAAACTCCGTATGTACACGTAAAGTAGACAGAGTTATTAGTAAAACATTAACTTTCTTGGGCTGAAAGTACTTTTAGTTATAAACAACTTTCGCTATGAAATCAACCCTGAAAAATCAAATAAAAATCGGTTGTTTCATAAAAATTGGAATATTTTTCTGTTGACAATGTATGTAACACCCATTGAGCTATTATTACTACGAATAGAGACGACACCACGCATCACTACTGTGTCCCATCCAGGATGAGTGCACGCGTCTAGAGCACGCCGCAGAGCTGTCAAACAATTGAATGAACTTGTGCGCGCGCACTCATCCTGAATGGGACAAAGTAGTGATACGTGGTGTCGTGTCTATACGTAGTAATAATAGCTCAATGGTAACACAAGATTTTTTTTATGAAAGGATGTTGATGTTTTACAAATAACCCTGTAGAGTACATGATAAAATTATAATTTATTGTCGCGGATTGGATCCCCGAAACATAATTTGTATGACCTAGAAGTTGTTCCGGGTCTAGGTGTTAGTTTATGAGTTTCTACGTCTGTAAACGCACCCGCGATACAGGATTAAACACTAGTGTGGAGCAACGTGTTAAACCATGAGAAAGATTTTTTTGAATCCTCGTCTGTCAATGTAAAATTTACTTTTACTTTCAGGCGACATTTTCACAAACACCAGAAAGAACTGAAGTAAGAACAAAGGTCACACGACCTACACGTACTCCGAACACCGTAAGTAATTAAATCTGTAACTGCGTTAAGCGGACGTGTAAGAGGATATTAAACCGGCTGCCATTTCAAAAAATAGGTACCTATTTAGAAAAACTCGTGCTGTCGCTCGCGCGTTGAATATTAGCCCCGATTGTGCGATAGAGAGCGCGCGACTGACTGTATTTTTATATGAAATTTGTCTCTCGGGAGAAAACGTTTTTCATCATCAATCATGACCAATCTCTTAGATTCTGGCGTCAATCATTTCAGCATATTATATTCTAGGTTTGTGTATTTGCTTATTTTTTAAAACTTCTTTGTTTTTAAAATACAAAGGTTAACTTCAATAATGATTTTGTCATAAAAATAGTAACTCTTAGGCGCCTGTAACTTACAAACCATTATAAATTTTGAAAAAAAAGAAAACCTATAAGTTTTTTACTGTGTCAGAAACATTCTAAAAAATCATTGAGATAGGATAATATTTAGGGTCAGGAAAACGTTTTCTGTTTTAGTATGGACGAGCGCTCCCCCAGCACAGTACCCCGTCCCCTTCGCTTACGTAGTCCCTCAGCGAGTTGACAGAATAGTTTTTGTTCCTTAGATCGTGCATGCGGAGTCAGTAATATATCGTCGTTGGGGCACAATATGAAGTCTGGCGGTTAAAAGGTTAATAATTATTTCCTTTTTTTCTAGGTTCGGCAAGTGCACCTCGCGCTAGCACAGACAGACCTACCGACGATACCCCCGATGATCGAATCTGAATCCCTGCCCATATATCGCGAGGAACCCACCAACTCCGGGACCCGTCTCTGCAAGCTGCCACACTTACTGATAGTAACAGTTTTGGTTGTTTTGTGAATAATAAACGTGTTTTGAAGTATTTATGAACCTTTCTATTTAGACTTGGCAAGAAGGTTGAAAGGCGTGTTGTATTTAAACCTCTATACTAGTATTTTAAAGAGGTAAATAAAAGTACTGCGGATATTTAAAATAATTGCTAAAATTCCTTTCAAAGTAAATGTTGCGTATTTGTAATGTTGTTGTTTGGTTTGAAGTTTGTATGTAGGGGGTAATCTCCGGAAGTCGTGAAACAATTTTAAAAATTGTTTCAATGGTGGAAAGCTACATTATTCGTCACTGTTATCTATACATATAATAAAATAGTAGGAAAGTCAAAACTGTACATTGAATATTTTTTTTAAAGAATACTTGGGGTGTGATCTACAATCGATACTGAAGCCAAAAATATATTTTTTAGAATTTTTGTCTGTGTGTCTGTTTGTCTGTTTGTCTGTATGTATGTCCGGGATAAACTCAAAAAGTACTGAACGGATTTGAATGATTCTTTTTTTGTTGTATAGGTATTAAGTCTGGTCAAAACATAGGCTATAATTTATTTTGAAAACTTGAACAACTGGCGCTGAACCGCAACAGACCAGCTAAACTATAAGAGATACAAAAATGGTGCTATAGCAAAAATTGTTCCACGTGATGAGCATTTTCTGCTGAGAGAATTAGTTTGAAGATCTGGAACACCTGATGTGGAACTCCAAGAGCCCAGCTACACTATAACATATACAGGAATAACGTCTCAGCAAAGTTGTTCGGCCTGATGAGCACTCTCTGTGGACATATAAAAATTGAAGATTTGGAACACCTGATGTGGAACTCCAAGAGCCCAGCTACACTATAACATATACAGGAATGACGTCTTAGCAAGAGTTGTTCAGCGTGATGAGCACTCTCTGTTGACGTATAAAAATTGAAGATCTTGAACACCTAATGTAGAACTCCAAGAGCCCAGCTACCCCGCGGTAGTGGACGCCCACGGCGTCGGACGTCACAAGACGATCTCCGGCCACCGTAGGCGCGGGCATGCGGGCGGCGAGTAAAGGGCAACTCGCCGTCCGTCCATGGACGGCGCGTCGTGTTCCACGCGCGCCTTAAAGAGCGTCAGCATAATGACGGGGCCCCCTCTCAGAGGGCTAAAGCCTGCCGGGGTCGCGGGACTTATATCATCACCGTTACCCCGGAACATAAAGGGCTATTGAAGGACACCGTGGATTTTAGTCAGTACAAGTCTGACAGTCCCTCCCGCCCTGTCCGGGGTGGGAGGACTCATTTGATGATTTACCACGAAAAAAAAGAGCCCAGCTACACTATAATATGATTTTTTTCAACTGAGCGTGGATGGCTATCTTCGAAACTATGAGGAATATCGAAAAATGTTGAAGACTCCTTTCAAAAATTCTGGGAAGTAATCATATACGGCAAACTTAAGAAAAACGTATAATTGAAAAAAAACTGATCAATCTTCAAGGCGAGGACTGTATTCGAAACTTTAGTTAACCTTCATCATGCTCATTTATGTTCAACTCAACGCCCAGTTGAAAAATTCAACCTGCATGGGAATGACGTCTTAGAAAGAGCTGTTCAGCCTAATGAGCATTATCTATTGATGTATTAAAATATAAGATTTGGAACACCTGATGTGGAAATCAAAGCTATCACTAATTTCACGGACTGATTTTCGATGACGATTAATATCTTAATACAATTTTTATTCTACTGGCCAAACTCCCATGAATTTTCTACCCGGGCTCTTGGAGTTGGGTATCAGACTTTTCAGATCTTCGATTTTGCCGATCCCATTGTCGCTGGCATAAGCAACAAGATCCGCGTACGAAGTCGCGGGCAGAAGCTAGTAGGCTATAAATTATATAGATAGCATGCATATTTACCGACCAACGAAGTGGGCAAAGGGGCAGCTAGTCAGCAATAAAATATTGCACCTGGCCTTTGAAAAGTGACGGCTAGTTTTAACAAAACCCCTTTTTTTGCCGTGGTAAAATCATCAAATGAGCCCTCCTACCCACGGCGGGACTGTCAGGCTCGTACTGACTTAAATCCACAGTGTTCCCGCGGGATTGTCTTAACAACCGTGACTTTCTAAGGAGGACCCGTCAAATTTCTGACAACTTCCGAGGCTCCAACGTACCATGATCAGACGGTGAGTCACCCATGACGCCGCTCGGGCTTACGCTACGATGCCGAATGGCAAGAAATCGACTCGCCTTGCGATTGAGGTACGCAAAACCCTTTTTTTATCGTGGTAAAATCATCAAATGAGTCCTCCCATCCCGGGCAGGGCGGGAGGGACTGTCAGACTTGTACTGACTAAAATCCACGGTGTCCTTCAATAGCCCTTTATGTTCCGGGGTCACGGTAAAGAAATAAGTCCCGTGACCACGCAAAACCTTAGAACAAAATTTATCCCCAAGTTGGATTTATAATAAGAAAACAGACAGTATCTAAAATATAATTTATTTGATTTGCCATTTAAAATTACAACTTACATACTAATTTTGGGATCTGCTCATACATACAATTACGCGAGATATAATATAAACTCATGCAGCACCATATTCTTTGTACTATGAGTTTTTTTTATTATTTTATAGCCATTAATTTGACACTTAACTATCTACTTTAGCTCTATTTACTGTAAATTGATGAAAACTACTCGTGAAAATAGAGGTTGCAAATAATTGTGACAATGGAATTTGAACTTTGTCGTATCTGACATTGAGTTTGATTTTGCAAAACTTATCCTGTTACCTCAACTACTTGTATTAAAATTGTCATCTTAAAGTAACGAAATTTGAAGCCTATTGTACTTTACATAAAGTCGTTTTCGTCATTCGTATTAAAAGACAAGCGGTCATACAAAAGTATTTACAGAGTAAATAGTCAGTTACAAAAATATTTACATGTCATAAATATATTGTACAAAATAAAAGTATTTTTTTAAATATACAGACATTTGATTCAGGGAGGCAAATAGCTGTCATAGTTTTAAACACTTACCGTGCTACCATAAAAAAGTTAAACACCTGTCTAAAAAAACTGTCAAGATTTATGGATTGTTTGGCAGTTACACTTTTTTTAGACAAGTGTCGTACCCACTTTTTTGTAGCAACACGGTATGTTTCTAAATTAATATTTTATTATGGACATAATATCGTGTCACCCAGTTACTGGGTTATGGAGGTCAGTACCGTCAGCACGAGTTTTCAGTATTTGAGACGTAAAGTAAACTGGAACTTTGACGACTTCAAATTGACAATTTTCAAGGAAAAAATTGGTTCCTTCTTCGCACACCAGAGGCGCTGTTCCACATTTTCATACAAGAAACGCTGTAAATACTGGAAAAACTCTGTAAAGTAAAATAGTGAAAACTCGTGCTAGGGGTACAGATAGGCAGTCGCTCCATGTAAAACACATACACTCAGCTGCATTTGGTTCGACTGGAAGCCAACCCCAACATTTTGAAAAAGATTATGATTATTATGGATATTTTTCTTATAGCATTATTTAGGTATTTGGGCAATGTATTGTTACTAGAGTTTTACAAGAATTGCCAATGCCACAAAAAACCTTTTCATAGTTTATATTGATTCTCTGATTCATACAAACATTATCTAATTAACATTTATACTTCCCTTCTATACGAGCGTTTATTACAATATTATCTACGCCTACTTTTCATAATTAACATTATAAATCAGGCTGTTTTCTATAGTGGAAATTATATAAAAAGGTAGTTTTATTTATATGGTACCTAGTGCATTTGTTAGTGTTAAAAAGATAAATATAATAAAATTATTTTTTATTATAGAAAGAATCGTTCATATATTTTAGAAAAATAATGATTAGTTGTATGTGCTTATAAAATTATAGCTTAAAGGTCGTTGAACTTAAAAATGGTTTAACATTACAAAAAATATAGAGATATCAAAATTAATAGCACAGAAAAAAGTTACATCAACTTGCTAATCAGTTGATGTGCGCGTACACATTGGTCGCTTTTAAACGCGCGCTTTTCTAACGCGCGCGTCCTATGTGTACTGAGTACAAAAAAAAACAAAGATTAAAAAAAAGAACTAGACGTTAATTAGAGACAAAAAAAAACAGATTTATTTAACTTTCACAGATCTTCAACAGTTTTACCTCACTGCTGTCAAAATAACAATAAACTTTATCAACATTGAAATAAGTTTGTTGTTCAATTGCCACTCAAACTGTCAAACTCAACAAGTCAAACTGTTGAAATAAATGAACTAACTTGAGTCGATCGTTAAAATAAACTCGTTTTTTTTTCCTGCGAAAAAATTACAGCATGATTTATAATGTCAGTTAAATAAGAAATAAGGTTTAACTTGGGTATCATAGACACGAGAGTTAGTCTATGGTAAGGCAGTCGTTTACATTCCGTTGTAGGCTGGCCCGCCGCCGCCCTCGGGTACCACCCAGTTGATGTTCTGCGATGGATCCTTGATGTCGCATGTCTTACCTAAGAATTAAAAAAAAAAAATCATAAGAGGTGCTTATATTTCGCAATGTGGCGTGCATATTCAATGTGCGAGATAACAGCGCCTCATAGTGATCACATTATTTCGGTACTTGTCGGGATCTGTCAATTTCTTTTTTTTTTTGTATCGTGGGTGCGTTTACAAACATAACATACAAAAACGCTCAGACCCGGAACAACTTCTTTTAGATCATACAAATATTTGCTCCGTGCAGGAATCGAAGCCGCAAATTTGCTACTAAATGTTTTTTGAAGCCTGTTGGAGTTGCGGGAATCAAAATCAAATCATTATTTCATGTAGGCTAGCTACAAACACCAGTACCCCTAGCACGAGTTTTCACTATTTTACTTTACAGAGTTTTTCCAGTATTTACAGCGTTTCTTGTATGAAAATATGGAACAGCACCTCTGGTGTGCGAAGAAGGAACTAATTTTTTCCTTGAAAATTGTCAATTTGAAGTCGTCAAAGTTCCAGTTTACTTTACGTCTCAAATACTGAAAACTCGTGCTGACGGTATTGATCAGCACCTACGGTACTGTCACAGTTTTTATGTCGTGTGACTGGGACTGTAGCACCATAACTATTTTTGTAATTATTTTATTTTATGTCTTTTGACAATTCAAAAGTGCCCGCAATTGGCCTAGTTGAAATAAACAATTTGATTTGATTTGAATTGGCACACTGAGACTTGAGACAGTCTTATCAAATAACCGTGACCCTGGAACGTAATGTATTGAAGGAACACCGTGAAATTTGTTAGCACAAGCCTGACATTCCTTTCCACCTCGGTCTGGACAGTCTTATTTGATTATTTCACCACAATAAAATGATTACTTACAATGTATACAGTTTTGAGCGTTGATCTGCAGACGTTGTCCATCACCAGACTCCATTGGCACAAATTCGTATACACCTGTAATTAAAAATGTGGTTTAGATGGCGTCCATTAATTAAATGAGGCAGTACAGACTGGGAAGCCTCCTTCTGTAACGCAGTCATGCTAGCGAAGGAAGAAGCGGGCGTCGTGGGGGAGAGGACAGCCTCCGCCTCACTCGCCAGACTCCACGGAAGAGACCACAGCAACCGTAGGTGCGGGCATGCGACGGCGCGTCGTTTTCCAGGCGCGGCCAGACTGCCTGGGTCGCGGGACTGTCTTAACAAGTAACCATGACTCAAGAACGTAAAGGGTTATTGAAGGAACACCGTGGATGTTAGTCAGTACGAGTCTGACAGTCCCTCTCACTCCATGCAGGGCGAGAGGACTCATTTGATGATTTTCATCATCAACAGCCTATAAAGTTCCCACTGCTGGGACACAGGCCTCCTCTCTGAGAGAGGAAGTGGGCCATAATCCACCACGCGGGCCCATTGCGGATTGGTAGATGTCACATATCTTCGAATTTTTGGTTCTAGGACATGCCGGTTTCCTCACGATGTTTTCCTTCACCGTTTTGAGAGCAGTGATGACGAAATAAATTACACAAAGTGACGGGGTTCGAACCTACGACCTACAACTCGTAAGTCGCGACCGATACCACTGGGCCACCACTGCTCTCTTGATGATTTTACCATGATAAAAAGGGGGTTCGAAAAATCACCAAACACCCTCCATAATAGTATTACTTACCGGCTGGGCAGAACCTCGCTTCAGGTCCATCATAGACTCCTAAGTTTTGTTTGACAGGAATCGTGTCATCCTTCAAGGTCAAGTGTGCTGGCTGATCCGCCTCGTGGTTGGTGCCTGAAATTGATTATAGATACTTTTTAATGACTGTTGTTGGCTAATAATGAGTTTACGTGTATTCACTCATGCGTCCGTAAATACATTAGTATCCAAAACAAAATAGCGTCTTACGTTCCAGATAGTTTAGTATCCATTGTGTCAAGTTTTGTAAATCGGACATCTATTGAAAACAGACGGTATTATTTGTAACTATTGTTCTTAAAGTCAGTAGTTTTTTTAGTCATCATCTGCCTGCTTTTTCCCAATTATATTGGGGTCGACATCCAGTCAAACCAGATACAGCTGGATATTAGTATTTTACTGGTTGTCAGACTTTAGAGCTTCTGACTACCAATAACGACTGTTAAAGATCTACAAATGACAGCCGGGACTAACAGCTTTACGTGCTTTACGAGGCACGGAGGAAACTCGCTATGACACATGATCACCCATCCACAGACCAGCTTCGGCAAGCGGCTTGACCCGGAAGATCGACGTGTGCGGCTGTAATTATTTAGCCACGAGCACCACGAGTAGTTTTTTGTAATTTTTGTTAAAGCCACAACAGATATACATCAAGTGCAAAAATTTCAACTGTTAAACTATTACGGTTCGTGAGATACATCCTGGTGACAGACGGACAGCGAAGTCTTAGTAGTAGAGTCTCTTTTTACCCTTTGACCCTTCACTCGAAAGACTCCAAAAACATGGACAACTCACCAGTAAGAGCGACTGAGGACAGCAGGTCGAAGGTGATGACACCATCAGGTTTAGGGTACTCGATAGGCTGACACTCTTTAGCGGGCTTCAGACGAGCGTGGTCGGCACCTGCAATTCATTCATTTCAGTTCATTCAAAGACAATTTACTGGTGGGTGAAACCACGAGGCTATTTAACGAGGCACAAGGCGATAGCTAGTGAGCTAAAAATAAGGTTAAGGTTACCTCGACCAAAGAATAAATAATATTACTACGTAAAGAAGCGTCACTCCCAAAAAAACATCAAACAAATGTAAAATCTATTCACGAAAGAATAAAGTACATTTTAACTGGCAGCCGTACCGCCCACCTACTTTTATATTAGCCTAAACTTCCCGTGCGCAAGCAAAAATGTACTGAATGGTTACGCGCGAAAGTTTATTTTGGTTTATCTGACGCCAAGGACATTAAAAGGTTACCGTCGGTCAAGCTCAATAGGGTTGCGACTCGCGAGAATAACATAAAATAATATGAAACAATGCATATCCATATTCATAGTTATGTGAAACTTCAGACAATATAAATTTGAAAATGTACCTATTATGACAATTCATAAATGTTGTGTTGTAATATGTATTGTACCTACCTCATACTTTACTTAATAAGCTGATGCTTATAAAGTATGTGAAGTATTCCCTGTACACCGTTTTACTTGAAACCAATTCTTAAACAAAGAAATATGCAAATGAATAAGTACTTCTTTTTTGATCACGCTATTCCACAATAAACTTTCATTTAAATCTTATTATAACAAAAAAATATTATTAAATTATAGGCTGGTTCGCCCATTAAAATATGTATAACTATCCAACATTTTTACACCATTTTATGACCATGGCTCTTGGTCTATAATTTGATTTAGTCATAACTTTAAAGATTGTTATCGTCTGTGGCAAAAAAGTCCTTATCATTCCGACCAATTACTATCGCATACTGTCACAGGCTCAGCGTTGCGTGTCTTTGCAGATAGGTAGGTAAAAAAGTCGCGCAGCGAAATACAATCGCTGACCTTGAATGCGTAGTGTGGCCATTTTCTGAGTTTGAACGTGCGTAAACAACAAAACAAACATCCTTCTACTTTCTACCGATTTTAATTCGACCTACCTACGTACTCAGCTTAACGTGATAAGGTGATGTCAGGTTTGATATTCGTCTATTTTACCTTGGTCCTCCAGTAGGCCAAACTTCTAACATCAACAACAAATCATGATAATTTAAGCGGGGATTATAGTGTTATGAAAACTTATACTAAATTATAGGTAATCGTGCGTAAATACACGTAACCAAACAAAAATATTTAGGAAATAAAGCGCGAGCGGAACGGGTGGCGCGTGGCTGCTCACTGAATTGGCCTCCCCGAAGAGGCCCCCCACCCTACGTGCAGATTTATACCTACGCCGCGGAGTGAACCAGGCCTGCCTCGACACTCTTTGAAAAAAGTCCTCCGACCATATGGATTGGGTTGCTGCCCAACAACTTTATTGTTGTCATGTTTTTCTAAAAGTTCTAATCTCGCGGAGAATTATAATAAAAAAATAAAAAAGATAGGTTCGCGTTTAACCACTTGTGCATTGATGGTAAGCTCGCACGTATATCAGCACTGCGCACGACACACGCCCGTTATATGACATTATGACCTCATCAGCATTATGCAGATGCTGTCAGTATTTTCTGATTTCATAAATTTTCATACAACGAATTCTAAAATATGACTCCAAAATGGCAAATGTGCTATCAGCTTAAAGGTACACATCGCACGCATGACACACAACTGATTTTAGTTCCCTATGTATGATTTCACATAGCACTGCGTTCGGTGCGGGTGGCGTGGATAGTGGACACAACTGCCTAAGGGAAGCTTACCTTTTGACGGGGCCCCCTCACAGAGGGCCAAAGCCTGCCGGGGTCGCGGGACTTATTACCATCACCGTGACCCCGGAAGATAAAGGGCTATTGAAGGACACCGTGGATTTTAGTCAGTACAAGTCTGACAGTCCCTCCCGCCCTGCCCGGGGTGGGAGGACTCATTTGACGATTTTACCACGATAAAAAAAGGGAAGCTTACCCATGGCGCGACGCGATACAGAATTGCATCGATTGACGATATCGGTCAGATATCGCATAAACGTCCGGAACCGGCTAGTGTTTGCTAATTGAGTCGCACGTATTGACGATATCGCTCACGTATCTGCTCGATATCGAATTGCATGTACAGTCACGGAATGAAAAGGTTCGTCACCTTAGAGTCGGTTTTCGCTTGCACTAGTACTGCAAGAATCATGCCAACATACCAGTGCAAGAAACAGTGCTGCTAACATTTGAATAAAAATGACGTTTCCTATCGAATAAGGTTTTACTTGTTTTTCCATCCCGTCAATATTACAAAATGTAATAAAACAACAGTAAAATGACAAATATAAAATAACTAGCGGCCCGTCCCAGCTTCGTACGTGTGGAGGACCCGGTCTAAAACCCGGTCCCGATGGTTACAAACACAAAAAAAAATATCCGAATCGGTCAAGCCGTTTTCATGTTATGTCGTGACAACGGAAAACGGGTTTCATTTTTATATATATAGACAAGTAAAAATTAATTAAAACTACGATTAAGTAAGTTTAATAGCATTTATTTTTAATAACGGGTAAAACCACCATTAGCTTCGATCACACATTGTAACCTATTTCTCATGGAACCGACAAGACGAAAGCATAGATCCGTGCCTCTAGTATCTTCCCAAATAATTCGGCAGTAGTTTTCTATAGCCTCTTTGGTCCTTTCATTTCTATGTTCCCATCGCTGTACCATTAAACCCCATAAGTTTTCTATCGGATTTAAATCTGCAGATCTTGCTGGCCAGGGTATCACCACTATAATTATGGAATGCCGGTTGAACCATTCATTCACAATACCAGAAGTGTGCGTGCGAGCATTGTCCTGGACATAGCTGACCTCAAGTAGTTCATCAGCAGGATACACAGTACGGACACTTAGTAGCTTATTGTCTTCTAAAACAGACACATAGTGTGTTTCGTTTGCTCTTGAAGGAAGAAGAACGAGCTCGCCTACTCCATCCGCTAACATCCACCCCCATATATTGGGTGAGATTCGTCCAGAACTGAAATTGGGCACTACATGGTCTTCTGTATATCTCGTACTATTATATCTCCACAAATTAAGCCTCCCATGTTGGCTTGACTTAAAACATTTTTCGTCGGTAAATATAGTGGCACTCCAATCGAAGTTCAAATAAGTCTGTGCAAATCTTAAGCGTGCTTCTTTATTAAGTGTCGTCTATAATGTAATCCCATTGAATGTAATGCATTTCTTATCAGTCTTGATCAATTAACACAGCAATTATTATATTATATGATAGTTATTTAGAAGAGAAAATAAGAAATTTTACAATGATGGCTTTGACACATTGACAATAGTTTTATCTGAATTAATAATAATGGCAGGTTGAACCAACAAGAAGGTTTTGGTTCATCAAACATTGACGTCTTAAGAGATCTTGTTGACAAGATAAATTGTCAAACAGCTTCGAGCTGAATAATTTTGAACTTTATTAACGAACATTATACATCATTTTTCTGTAACTCGAGTCTATTCTGTAACAAAGATTCAAAAGGTAATATGTGCTCACAATACGTTAAACGAATCAATTTGAAAATCGACGAACCTTTTCATTCCGCGACTGTACGTCCTATTGACAATGCACTTGATTCTGTGTTCGAAATTCGAGTGCAAAGCTACTCGTCACTGGCGACATCTTTTGTATTTCGTTTGAAACGCCTTTATGTCGCAGTAGTAAGGTGGATTTTTGTAGTTCACGGTCGAATTGCATCGCATCGAACTCGATGTCGCACGAGTCGTGTCGCGTCATGAGCAAGGTCCGTAACTATCACGGTTCATGAAATACAGCCTAATCACAGACAAACAGACCAACAGCGGAGCTAAGCCTCCGATGTTCTTGTTGTAATAGAATCCCGTTCAACCTTTTAGTTACGGACCCTAAAAAAGGCGTTATTGACTGACCTCCATGGCTGAGTGTCCAAGGTTCCTTCCCGCGCATGAGCGTACTGAAAGCGGAGTAGGCCACGCCGCCGTACAATCCCAGAGACGTGTGGAACGACGGCCGACAGTTACGAACTTGCTGCAAGCAAAACAGAGAATTAATAAAATACATTTATTTATGAATAAAGTTTCTGAATTGTCTTTTTTTATAATCTATGGACACTTTTTTTCTACATTGGTCTCACATAATGTATTATCTGTAAATGAATTGGAGTTTCTTGCCCATTGTTCTCCTACGCACTGGAATGGGCACCTACGCTAGTTTGACAGTTATAATATTGTGACTGGGACTGTAGCACCGTAATTATTTTTGATTCATGAACATGACGCATAGTATCAGCACCATTCAGCTCAACCATTTTGCAGAGAACTACATGATCCGACACAAGCGCCACCATCAGCGAGACATTTGAGTGAGCATGACATACTCTCAATCGCCAGGGACAATTCAACTCAATAAAAGACGTAGATATTTACTCATTAATAGCTTTGTAGCATATAAAAATAAACTCAAATAATAAACAAATTGTCTGTCATAGTGTAACATACCTTTAATTCTTTATACACGTAGGACTCTCTGAGTTTGTCCTCGTACTGAGTGGGCACGACTCCCTTCTCGTGTGTCGCCTCTCCGGATATGATGAGGTCCATCGCAGCCTCCGCCGCCAACATACCTGTTCACAGTCAGAATATTTAAAAAACAAATCTAATGCTGTTTTGAAATACAATGTATAGTGCTATTGTTGAGTATAGTACTGACCGCTCTTCATGGCGTTGTGCGTGCCCTTGATGCGCGGCACGTTGAGGAAGCCGGCGGAGTCCCCGGCCAGCAGTCCTCCCGGGAACACGGGCAGCGGCAGGCACTGCCAGCCTCCCTCCACCAGCGCGCGCGCACCGTACGCCACGCGGGCTCCTCCTGAGACCACACAATATAATGCTGTATTAAGGCCCGTGGCGTAGTAATCACAAGCACAACTACTAAGCATAAAATCCGATCCCCAGATGCCCTACCATGACGTCTTAAAGCGAGTAGTTCCACTGTGAGAACGAGATGGCGCTAGACGACTTGTATAGCTCTGTCTCTATCCCACAGTGGACCACAGTGAACCACACTCACTTTAGAGGCCGCTGTACACGGGCCAAGGCATTGGGCCAGCATGTAGGGCCAAAATAATGAATTCCAAATGTCGCTGTTTACACAACGTGTGAACAGTGTTTGCGAAGCACGTCAAGGTCCTTTGATTGGTGCACGAAAAACGGACAACAGTCGGTTGGCCGGCCAATACTACCAACTTTGTTTTGAGTTTCTGTGTTGACGATGACTCGCTCCTATCAAATGATATTTAAACATACGAAATGTGGGTGAACCATTAAACCGCTCCCTCACCTCACATTACAAGTGAATGCTCGCGATGAGGATGGGCTCTGAGGATATGCTCCTGCATACATAATTCGTTTTCTTTGTAGTACTTTAATTTAACTTTTTTTTATCAATATTTATATGCATTAACTCTCGCAAAAACTCCATCCAAGAAATGACAGTTAATCTTACTAACCTTCAAACATCGGCCTAATGTAGGGATGAGTCTTGAATTTCTGGAACTCTCTGAAAGGGCTCAAGTAAGGATTGGTGTAATCCAAGCCCACCACGAAGCCGGCAGCCACGAGGGGTGCTTCGCCCTCAGGCACCTTCAGGTGGTAGATGAACGAGCCTCCGTATGTGTTCTTGTCTAAAGGCCACCCAATTGTGTGCTCCACTAAGCCGGGTTTGTGGTTCTGGTTAAAATAAAGGAACAATAAACCGTTTTGCTCTTATCCGATTTTCATACGGTCCTTCGATTCGGATCGTTAAATGTTAATTTGTACAAATTCATGAAAATGTATAAATATTTATCCATGATATCACTTTGGGCCCTATCAAAAGCCTAGTGCTGTTACTGTTTTTTTTTAAAGTCGCACGTGCTGATACATGGGCTTTTGGCCTCATACAGGACCAATTTAGTTGCAGGAATAATCTTACCTCTGGTTTAACTTCCCACAATTCTTTGAGTCCAATACCGTATGACTGAGGTTCGCTATTCTTTCTCAAGTCATACTTCTTTGAGATCATTTTAGTAAGGTGGCCGTGGCAACCTGTAAAGTATAATTTTAAATTTATTACATTATTTAAATTCATAAAAGTGTAATTTACACACATTTGCTACATTTTTAAATATTTCTTGCAAAAGAAAAATAAAAGATAGAATAATTTAATAAAATACTTGCCCACAAGCATCGGGAACAAGATAAATTAAAAACATTCAATTGTTATTATAAGAAATATTTTTTTAAATGAATTATATTATTACTGGCAATATGTGGTGTCATGTTTAAAACTTGTACCTTCAGTAAAGATGGTGATTTTGGAGTGGAACTCCATGCCTCGCTCGAACATGTCCTTAGGACTGCCATCTTTAGCGATACCAACGTCTCCTGTGGCGACGCCCTTCAGGGAGCCGTCGTCACGGTAAATGAGGTCGGCGCCTGCGCACCCCGGCCAGATCTATATGAAGAGACATTAATTGAGAAAAATAATAATCAAGGAAAATTAGTCAGTCATGGTCAAGTAATAAGTCTTCTGCGAAATGGTGAGGAAAATAACTGGTATTATAAATTACATAAATTATTGAGCAGTGGTGGCCCAGTGGTATCTGCCCTGACTTACGAGTAGGTCGTGGGTTCGTACCCAGCCACGCCAAATTCGTGTAATTTATTTCATCACCACTGCTCTCAAGAATGACGAAGGAAAACATCGTGATGTCCTAGAACCAAAAATTCGAAGACATGTGACATCTACCAACCCGCATCGGGTCTGCGTGATAGATTATGGCCCACTCCCTCTAAAAGAGAGGCGGTCTGTGTCCCAGCAGTGGGAAAATTTATAGGCTGATGATGATAAAGCTGTTGAATTTGTTCGGTTGACAAGTATCTAAGGAAATACCTACTACTGGTTCGATTTTTTTTTTTGTGTTGATTGGTCTATTTATTGCGACAAGTAAATAAAATGATATTCATACCTCGGCCCCAGCTGCCTCTGCCTGCTCCGACAGCCACTTCACAAGGTGTCCCAGACGCACAACATAGTTTCCGTGGTTGTAGTTAGGTAGGCCTAAGAAAACAAATGAACATCTCTTAGAGCTCTTACACACGAGCGGCATGTTTTCAACGGCAGAGGTAACTGCAGCCGTCGACGGGCGTCGGCGGCATGTCGACGGCAGCCGTCGCTACAACTGCAAGTGTCGATAGAAGTCGACTGCTGCCGTCGAAGTTTGCCGCAAGCAACAAGCCGCTCGTGTGTAAGAGCTCTTATATATAAAAATCAATTGCTGTTCGTTAGTCTCGCTAAAACTCGAGAATGGCTGGACCGGTTTGGCTGATTTTGGTTTTGAATTATGTTAGGAAGGTTTAAAAGACTTTTTTTTTATTCTTTCTGAGGCGGTACGAAGTTTGCCGGGTCAGCTAGTAATAGGATATTTCACTGAAAGAATCTAATTAGTAATCAGTTACATACTTACATTATAAAAAAAATATAACCGTATCATTTATTTTGATACGTGAACCTAAATTGACGAAGTTGCAACACTATTGAAACTATCAATATGTCACAAGCAAGTACAGTTTGTACCCGATTATGACGTCACAATCTGAACTTTCGAATTTTGATGCTTTTTATCATTGTGAAAAATATGTCTCAATCGTTTTTTAAAGTCTGACTGATAAGATTTGATATTTATTGATGTTGTCAACATGGCTCAACATGATCTAACAAGATCAACAGGTATCAAACAGTTAGTTGGCGTCTGTTTTTTCAAAACTAACCTGGAAAAACAGGGATAGGTATCCTGCCACTTTTAGTGAGAAGACCAAACTTGTCAGAGGTAACCTCTGTGTTCATAGGTGCTCCCTTGTCCTTCCAATCCGGGATCAACTCGTTCAGGGCGATTGGGTCTACGCAGGCTCCGGACAATATATGGCCACCAGCCTCTGCAGCTTTCTCCAGAAGAGTCACTCGGACTTCCTGTGGATTGATGAAGAGTTTTAAATGTTGTAGAAATAACAAAAAATCTAAATTGTAATTCATTCCATTCAAAAAGTTTTCAGTTTGTAAGTCTACAACTGATTATAAGTTGGATTGAGATACACTAGTAAAGATTAACCATGTATGAGAAACTTCCCCAGATTCTCTGAGTTATTAATCACTTAGAAATCCTAATAATTAGAATACCTCTTAGGCCTAATTAGTTCCCAAACGAGAGGAAATTTTCTCCTCCAGGTCATCAAATAAAAATATTAATTAAATTGAATAGGTAAGGATAAAGATGAATGGAAAATGACAGAAACTTACAGCACCCTTTTCCTCCGCGATCTGGCGAGCCCTGATGGCTGCGGCCATGCCGGCAGGCCCCCCTCCTATGATGAGGATGTCTGTCTCCTCCGCTACTCTCTCCATACTGATGTCTGCATGTAACAGATTAATTTAATTGATTGGAAAGGGATAGAAGGTTATTAGGTTGACATCTGTATCAGCTATGACTGATCTGCCTCCTCTAGCAAAGCGCCCAGGGCCCTGCTATCCTAAAATGCTGTTACCTGGAGAATCACTGCAGTAATTCTGTATCAAATATAGAAAAGCTAACTTTATTCAGGAGGGTTTCTAAAATTTTGTGCAGTGAATTAAAACCTAACATTTCCCAGACAGAGCCTTCATAGTTCTGAAGTACTCAGGCTCTCTAATAGGTTAAAGATGGCCCTGGTTGTTGTAAAAGATTTTCTGTAAAAAATCACTGTAACAATTTTAGTGCACAAAATATACTGTGATCCATTTAGGTTGACTTAAATCTAATTTTATTCTAAAAATCTTGTTTGTTCGGAGTTGACAGTAGTGTTTACTGAAATATAAGGGTTTTTTCCTACAATAAAACATTTATAACATATGATGTAAACATGGAAGTTGGCAGTGTACCAAGTTAAGAAATGAATTATTTGTTACTCTTTTATCAATGCCAATTGCCAGATCATTGATGCCAGATATGTGGGTGATAAGATAATAATGAATTTAAAGCTAATAGGGGGTTGTTGCCAATGTTGCCATGTCGTTACTACTATAGAGTTTGGTTATAATTCTTGATTGAGTTTTATTCATAGTTGGGTTGGGTTGCTTGTCAACAAGAAAAGATAAAAATTTCCATGGGGTAATTAAATTATTCAAGGTCCAACATATTATAATAATTAGATATCTCATTTGTTTGTGTATTTGAAACATTTTTCTTTCATTTATTGATTATAATCATTGTTATCAAGGTCTTACAATGACGTTAATTTTGTTGATTAATTTGAACTCGAGGTTATCACTTACCTTTCCATCGTGGATCCTTATCTCTGGGATGTATTGTGTAATGAGTTGTTATCTTTGGGTAAGCATCCGAATACAACCTCTTTGCGGCCTTAGTTAGCCTCCCCACTGAAAATTTTAAGATAAAATGGTTAATAACAGTACCAAAACAAACCAGGGTGAACTTTGAACTTTTATATTTAGCAGTTTTATTGCATAACATTGTGCACCTAAGTCTTCTAATGATGGTTTTTACTACATGTTTTCACAGAAATAATTAATGTATACGTCCTATTTACCACTAATTACTCAAAAATATTTAAAAACCAACTCACGAACAGCTGATAGCAACGTCACTTATAGTAACTTTTTAAACTTGAAACTTTCAGTATCTAATTATGTTTAAATTCAAAATCAATTATTTAATTTCATTTAGTTCACAATTTATGGTAGAAACATGGTGATTTTTATTTAAAAAGTATTTTATTTACCCTGACGAGACGAACTAACAAGTGCCGCCGCCATTTTTAAAAACAAACTACGCTCCACAGAGCATGTAATTTTCTACGCTCCAGTTCAGTGAACAAAGTCCATCTTGTATGTTATTTTTCATAAAAGTTGTAACTTTACGAGTTTTAATCATTGTTGTTAGATTAGAAAAAATACTTACAATTTATGAAATACTTATTATGTTAAATCAAATAGCAATCAATAAAATAGATCGTGCCACTCCACCATAGATGTTAATGATTATCTATGGTAAACACGGAACGCAACGTTTTTGGCGGGAACTTTAATTTTTGTCGTAAAAGAAGCTCGACGTCTCCACGTGTTTTCTTCAAAGAGTAAGTTTAATTCATCAATAAGTTTAGATATGTTCTTTCTTTCTAAACACATTATGACCCAATGCGAAACAATTTAATTAGTATTTGCTACAAGATACGTAGGTCGAGTCGAGTTTGTAGATGGTAGTTATTTTTTGTGTAAAATCATCAAATGAGTCTTCTCGCGATGGATGCATCAGACTCCAAGACAGTGCTAGCCAAGCAGGCTTGGTGAAATATCTTTCGTTCGAAATATAAGGAACGAATTAATTTCGATTCGATTGATTAATTTCGTCCGGTAGGCGCGATGGCTGATGAACTGCGTGTTCCGATTTGGATTTACGCACGGAACAAATAGATTTGTATGGATTTGGTACTAGTAATTATTCTGGGTCTGATTAATTGATTGAGTTTAGTGTTTGTTAACGCACCCACTTTACAGGAGAAATTCTAGAAATATCGGTCTTACAATAAAACAAAAAAAACCCTTTTAGAAATGAATCTCTTTATTTAGAAAGCTTAGATACTAGAAGCGTACACATAAGTTTGAGTTGAATTACTTCACTGGTTTCATCTGCCACAAGCCGTCGTTGAGATAATGGCAGTTTTCTATGCCCACGCCTTTATTCACTTTGGCTCTGAAAAAGAAAAAAAACATTGGTAATTTTAGTAATATATTAGGTATTTAGTTGTATTGATCACCATCAATACAACTAAATACCATTATGTCTTGTGACTGGGACTGTGCCTTCATTATTTATTTGTTTAAAATATTTTGTCTTTTGACAATGCAAAAGAGCCTTATGTGGAGAACCGAATTAAGACTACTTGAGGCCCTAAACAGTCCACGATGATGGGCCCGCTCAGTAGTTACAAAACAGGGCCATATCGTCAAAAAATATTTAAAATATTAAGTTTCCAATCCGTTTTAAGACAATAAATACGCTGTTCTCGTCGATCCACTCAACCTTTTACTGGGCACATCATAAGGTGCCAGCGTATCACAAATTTGATAGAAGTGTGTGGTGGTGTGGAATGAGATAGATGTGGCTAATTCTACGACTTAATGGATATTCTCTTGTAATTGCCAAAAGCAAAACTACCCTAATCTATGCCGTAGTACTATTAAGTATTCTGTGCCTATGCTTTAAGAAAATGACTATTACATATCATCAGTAGACAGCGAAGTACATCCGACAGCCAGAGCATGTTCCTTTCCTTCAGCCATGACTGCCACCACCTGGCCCTTGTCCACGCTGCTCATACGAGCACCCGGTGACGTCAGACCGGGGCACATGATGTTGGCACCACTGAGCACGAAACGGATAGCACCCTTGTCTACCTGCTGCATTGGTAGGAAGAATGGATCTGGAAAAAATGAGGAAGATATATTAGTAAGGGTTTTTGAAGGGGTACCAGAAGACTGAAGCCTCGTATTCATGGTTAACATTAAATGTTAAATATGCGTTAATTCAATTTTGTTGCTATACAAACTTTACATAGCAACAAAGTTTAATTAAAGCGTGTTGCAGAGTTGATGTCAACATCGAGAACAATAAAATGATGTGTGTGGACGTGTTTTCAACTGTTTATAAGTATGGTTGTAGTGTGGAGCAATGGTAAACTTATGCAGTTCATAGAATTTCTTCATTAAGGCAACATTTCAACAAAAAACTGGCGAGTGGCGTAATAATTAACAACTTAGGTTGATTCCAACGATGTTTCCAGCAAATATCTTGAATTTCCACAAACGTTTACCATGAATCTGCATAAACTTAGGAATCAGGTTTGAATATTATAATTGAGCTTTAACTTTATGTCGGTTAAAAAACTAAAAAATATGGGCCGGTTTTTGATAATCATACATAATGGTGTTGATTTTAAGGTTTGCATGAATCTCCTAAATGTTGCCGAGATAACAGCATTTGCAGCGATTTTTTTTTGCGTGGTAAAATCATCAAATGAGTCCTCCCACTCCGGGCAGGGCGGGAGGGACTGTCAGACTTGTACTAACTAAAATCCACGGTGTCCTTCAATAGCCCTCCATGCTCCAGGGTCACGGTGATGAAAATAAGTCCCGCGACCGCATTTACAACGATAGATCTAGATTTGATACCATTACAGGTTTCAATCAGGCGCATGTTAATGTAACTCAGGCAACGTGTCTGCATTTGGAAATCAAGCCCTAGACAATAATATGTAGTAGTATATGATACGATCCCTTGTCCAGAATTTATTTGGGAAATGTATAGCACAGCCTACGCGAAAATTTTCCTTACAACTCTATCAGCTTGTTCCTTTGAGACTTTAATTACACTTTATGTTAAGATTACTAACTTACACTTATGGAGGAGTTTCAGTGTGGGCATCCAGGGTCCCTCCCGTTGACGGAAGAACAGCAGTTCGCCAGCACTGTTCACCATTATCTCGATGTGGTCGTGACTGAAAATTTTTATGTACGATATTAATATCAGGATCCAAACAAGTATAAATTCAAGACCAAGCATACTTGATTGCATTTTGACTAGATTTAATTTTAATTAGATCTGTTTCTTTATGCTAAGATTAAGAAATCAGGAAGGTACTTATAAACATTATTATGTAGATCATTTCAAGAATTGTCATCTTGCGTTCGTATTCAGGCTTCTTATTCTGTAATTCCATACAGTTCTATTACTTACTCATCATCTTCGTAGTTATCCCCTTACTAACCAATTACCATCATCTTTCATGCAGGGGCAACACTGACGGGAAATGGCGTTAAGTATCGCGATGATGAATGACGTTTCTACGAACATTTAAAGTCCATTTTCCCGATATTTATCGGCTTTTCTCCTTTGTGTAGACCTAACATCTGTCAGTACATCCAAGAAATTTTCTTTTGTTTCTTACTTAGGTATAGCCCCATTTATGCATACTCACAACTTTTTCAAAATATAAGCTGTTTTATAAGTACATACCATTTGACAATCCTGAATGTGTCTTTCTTGGGAAGAACTTGGTCGATGTAGTTCTCCAAGTGTGGGTACAACTCCAGCAAACGTGCCCTGATGCCTTTCTGCACCGAAGACTTGAGCTGCTGAACGCCCGATATGCTTTCCTTCTCGTCAAATCTGGAAAAAGAGAGTTGGAAGATTAAAGAAGACGTCGAAGACGACGACAGACGAAAGGTGTGCGGACAGTTTTTTTTACAATTACTGTAATAAAAAACATTTATGTTATCCTATTGTGTGGTAAATGTAGGTACAAATAAATTTATGTTATTATCTGCTATTACGAAGTCCATTTAGCGACGTTACAATAATTGAGGTGTATTCAGCGAACACAAGGTATTATCAGAAAAAAAAAAACAACAATAAAGTACCTACAAAATCGTGTGCATGACTACGACCATAATGATTGTAGGTAACTATCGTAGCACTAACACAAAGCGTTATTAATGTAGCGGTCCTGTCGATCATTTTTATGAAAAAAATCCCATAGAGATTTTAATCTAACAGGCAAGCTAAATGAATCTGTTATGATGAAGAATTTACAAGCAGTTGGGATTAGAAAAAAAAACGAATAAAATTAATGTTTAGGGGGCTCCCGTACAACCGACATGATATTTTTGCATTGTTTTGTTTGAAGTCAGCCCATTCGTAGCGAACAGTTTCGTTGGCGTTGCAAGTATTACTGGGTCATTGCACTGCATGGCCCAGTTTGGACATAACTGCTACTGCTTTCTTGTGTGAACACGTGAGGCCAAAGTCCGTAATCGCCATGTGCTCATTTAATTTTATGAACATAAAAAGCAGAGGTTATTTTGAAATATACAGTTCAAAATGAAAAGATATTACTTATGTAGCTATCTACTTAGTCAGTAGTAATATTATTTATTCTTTGTCAGTAGTAAGAATAGATCTTACCTTTGTCAGAGACTGAAAAAATATTTTACTCGTCACAGACGCGCACATAACATACATAGATACAATAAAAAAAAATATCGAGGAAACAAAGAAATTACCAAACAAACTAAATCTTAACTTAAATACAACAAAGAAATCGGCAGCTATCAGTCATGCATGACTGTGACAAGAAAACATCTTTCCATTCAGCAGAATGCTGCAGTGCTGTACTATGGAGACCGGAGGTACTGAATACATCATTTGACAGGTCGAAACAAACGTGAATAGGAATTCCAAAATTTCTACGCTTTGGAAAAAAACTTGCGCCAGTAAAATCAATCTTGTGTATAATAAATCAGTAAAAGAATCACAAAGAAAAAGTTCGGAGGCGGAACTTTTTCAGACATGTTTGGAATAAAAATTAACTTATCATCTAATATTACTAAAATATTCGTTTATTTATGGCATGGCATGATAAGTAGGCTATCTCGGCTATCAATATTTCTTGGACAAACAATGTAATTGATACATCTTTTTTATCTTTACGTGTTTTACGGGGTCGTATAAAAAAATGTAACATCTTCATAGACTTGTTTTTCCATTTCCGTTTGATTGATATAGATAGTTCATGCCGTTCATGGAAAGGTTGAAATGAAGGGAAAGCGAAGGCATTTCTATAAATAGCTCACCTGACTCAAGCGCTCGTGACCTTTCCCCTAGGTAATGATTCGTTTGAGGGGTCTCAAGTTACCGAATTCATAATATTTTTATATCTTTTTCTTCTTCTTAATTTCAAAAAAGTCACCCTACTCTAGGGAATTCTCCTGTATCGTGATGAGTGACACATACACAAACAGCCAGACCCATATTAGTAAGTATAATGGACAGATCCGGAATAATGCCATTTCAAGGTGGTTAGGTACGCACGGCTACACATCAAGCTATGCAAAACCAGTTTGTCTTGGTCTCGCTTTGTACGATTTTTACACACAATAAACGGTCAGCTAATACTGGTTTTGTGTAGCTTGATGTGTAGCCGTGTGTACCTATTCAAATATTTTTCCAGGCAATTTCGGATCTGTAAGTTTGTATGAATCATTGTTCCGCGTACACTCAAAACCGTAGGTATATACAACTATCTGTATATGGAAGTGTGCGAGGGTGAATGGATGTTTGTTAATTTATCACACAAAATCTACTGAACGGATCTCGTGGAGTCGTGGGATAATTACCGAATTACACGCGGACAACTCCGCACCCATAAATTAATTGGTGATGAAATGTTAAAAGTTCAAAATACCAGCTGATTAAGCCCAACCTCCTGAAATAAGAACGCTCATGTAGCCGTATTGGAAACTCTTTCAACATTTACCAGAACATTTTAATTTTATTGCGACTCAAGAAAGAAAAATCTAGACTTTCACAAAGCAATTAATGAATACAAGAACGCGTCATTCTGAGACGGTCTCAGGTAGGTATGTAATTTCACCTTACTGGGAAAGTAGAATTGCTTGTGAACGAACATTAATGAATGTTACTTAAAAGACATATTGATTTCATTTCCCAGTATTCTTCTCAAATTTTATTATTACAAGGACTTTCAGGAATTTTAGACGCAGTTCAAACATCTGTAAATTAAACAAATATTTTTCTCAATTCCAATTCCCAGTCGCTTCTCTTTCAAAAGAATCCAATCCATGGGGTCGTTGATCTATTTTCTATTCGTGAACTTCGTCCTTATTCTGACAAGGGTATGCTTGTTTTTAGGTCGTCACTTGATCAACAACAAAGATCAGTCATGGTATGAACATTATAATTAAAAGTTTGGACTAGAAAGCTCATCGTAAACCTATTTTTTAGCCCGTTTTCACTAACATAATACTACATTAAATGAATACTCTAATAACAAAACTCCGTCCAATTTTCGACGTTATATTTAGTAGCTAAAGTAGAAAGTTCAACAATGCAATATTATTCAGACAATTTAGGTGTCGTTTAATGAAACAGGCTTTGGTGGTTAGTTGGTTGACATTTATCGCATTATTATAGCTCTACAAGGTGCTTGTGCAGCCATAGAGGGACAAAGACGGTCAAAGACCTTAGGGTGTGTCCCGGATAGTGTTGCCAGGCATCCGGATAAAACCGGTCACAGTTAGCCCCTTCATTTTCGACTTTAATTTCCATTAACGAGTGCCTGTGTACGAACCTCATTGGATTTCTTTTGCGATAGTCGCTCGGATACCAAAGTCCTAAGACATCGGGGACTGGGGCGTCGCCTTGTGTACTAAGGGGCTTAGGCTATAGGACGTGTCCTGAGTAATTCCCGGCTTTTGTTAGGATTTTGAAAGTTTGGTTTCCGTTTCGCCCGCCTCACTTTATATCGCTCTAGTGCAAGCAAGCGCACTAGCACTGGCCGCATTCGTTTGCACTATTGCACGGCAAATGGAACATTGTTTTGTTGAACCAAACCTTGCTTTACTTTAAAAAAATGGCTGTATTATACTAGGTCTAAGAATTATACATGTCGGGTCTCTTCACGAAAAGGTCCGGCTAAACTGACTTGTCTGTCCGGTTTTTCTGTTATAATACCTGGCAACCCTAGTCCCAGGCATCAGCTTTTAAAGGTACAATTTCTAGGTTATTTAAGTAGGTAACCGAATCAATATTCACTTTTAATGAAAAAGCAGAACACAATAACAGATTGTTATTGTAATGCTTTCTGAAACGGTCACGCGATAGAATGGTCTAGAATTCTAGATAGACGACCTAAATGATGCAGTGATATGAAATCGTTGGCAGGCCAGTGTTTGGTGTTCGATTGTGTCATAAACTGGGATAATCTCATAATTCTAGTATGAAGACCTCAAATGATTTGACAAATCCTATTTACTGTACCAGGATTACAATATGGGACTCTCAAGTCTCAATCAAGAATTTCTCAATAGCATCCACATGGAGTCTGATTTTGTGCCCGGTTGTTGGCAATAAGCTCATCACCTAATAGATTGGACTAAAACATAACTAGCGAAATATGGGAGTACTAATAGGAACACCCATACGTAGGTACTTACTTAGGTAGTAGGTGCCCTTCTGTGTAACATTTCGGGAATTAGCTATTTGATTGAAAAAACCAAATTAGTCCGTCAGTTACATTAATTATCAAAAAATATTTGACCCGTATTTTTTCTTTTGTTGCGTGAACCAAAATTAATTGAGATAAGACGCTTTCAATTTTTAAAATTGACAAAGTGTGATGTTATGTCAATTTTAAAAATTTAAAGCGTCTCTTTTAGTACAATATTTATTAAATTCTGATACCACGAGCCGAGCACGAGCTTGAGTTTGGATGCGTTTTATCCGCTCAGTCTCAGAATGTCCACCGGTTGCAAAACGTCCATTTCCAAAAATGTCCACTTTCCATATTGTCCCATAACGTCCATTTCCCAAAATGTCCACTTCCCAAAATGTCCTCTTCCCGAAACGTCCATTTCCCAAAATGTCCACTTCCCTACGACACCGCCTTCTAACTGCTACCATTCATTGACTTAACAAAAAAAAATCGTGTCCATATAACTAAACTGTGGTGTTTAACTGTAAATGACAGACTTATAATATTTGCAATTATGTAACGCTATTTATTCAGCGTTGACATGATTTTCCTATAACAATCTGAAGGCAAATTGAAGCAGAGAATGCTTAAACGTTTTAAATAAATAAGTACTAGTTATTTCCCCTGTTTATCCGTTCGTTCAGCAAATAATCTCTGAGGTACACAATTTGCCATTATTTACTTACACAAGAAGCAGTACATATTTGCTGTGTTCTGTGTATTTATATTATAAGATAGTTCTACATTCCAAATATTATAAGTGAAAGCTGGGTTGGGCAAAAAACCCAATAATTCAATATCTTCATCATGAACCTTACTTAAGGCAATACCATGCAAACAAAGAATGCAACTGAGAATCGTGGGGAAAAAGCCAACGACATCTCGATTATCGATGCGAACGCGCGACGACATCACAAAAAGTCGTCGTGGGCGAGGGGCCTAACAAAATATGATACCGAAGATACGATTGTAAATCAAAATAGAGGTTTGTTAATAGCAGGTGTTCTACCTCATTTGGCTAATGCTAACACAACTTGACCTATATGACCGTAAAGTATGAATGTTGCATAGAAAAACTGGAAAAACTACCGTCTGTCGAAAGCCAGACTCGCCTACATTTCCATTCAACAGTTGAGGAATATTGAGGACCTTACGTTGTAAGATATAAAGACTATAATGCATTTCAAATGTATTATTAGGCGACTGTTTTGAAAGCGTTAGTGGATATTCATTGCAATGCTCATTACATTAGGTGGATACTTATTTAGATAGTTGCATTATGATTACGATAATTATTTGCTGTAAATATAAGTGCATATTGCGAACGAGGGTTGCCAGTTGGCCACTAATGTTACAATATCCACTTACTCCTATACATATATTATAACCTGATGTTTGAAGCATCATTATCCTGACCCTATCTTCTTCTTCCACAGTTCCCTGGTTGGTAAATAAGTAGGTATTTATCATCTCAGCACATTGATATACATATAAAAACCCAAGATGCACACTCAAGTCACTCAACGTCTCAAAAACGTCCCTAAAAAAAGAGAGAGAAACAGAGAAGACACTTTCGTGCGTTACTTTTATTCGTGACTGTGCATCTTAGGTTTTTATACGTTAATGTCTCAGCACCGGTTTTCTAACTATAGCGTCCATCACACAATCAATCCATCGTTGCTTTGGCCTTGCTCTATTCAAGCCATCCGAAACCTAAAATTATTATAAGGTTTTATTATAAGTACTATACTATACTGTCAATAACAACACTCAGGAAAACATTACTTGGTCAAAGACTCGATAAGTTTACCTACCACCCTAAAATCGTGTTTCCCATCATAAATAACTCCAAGCAATCTTAATTTCACGTCTTATCTCTCTTATCTAATCTTTGTATAGTGAAAGAGAAATGTGACCTTTTCCATGAGAACCTGAAGCTTACGCGGCAACCCTTAGCTGCGGCCTGCGGACGTCACGATATCACATGAAAAGCTATACTAACAGAATGTCCATTTCAATCAAGACTGTTTGCATACAATATAATAGAAGGTAGGTAAGATACAATAGCCGCCATCTTTGACAGGTAATAAAAGGTCAATGTACGAAATTCGTCTTGCTTTCTTCCGGACTTTAGCTTATATGATCTTGGTCTAGTCGCAATGAGAGCCTTGAGATACTTGGTTTGATTTTATGATTGGTAAAAGGGTTACCAAGTTTCCATAATTGATCTGCGGACTGATTTATTGATGGTCAATTGATAGCAATGGTTCTGATTAGATCTGCCCTATTACATGATACTTAATTACCTGCAACGGTCAACATATTTGGAGACCGAGATCTGCATAAATACATCTGTCCCATTATTGCCATACAAATCTAAGTTTACGCTACAGTAACGTTAAAAAACTCGAACCAAGCACTGTGCCTATTGGAGGGGTAAAGATGTTGTACAAAAAATGTTGTTTACTAACTTTTGCCAACGGTATCGCCCGCTTACTCTCACCTCCCTAATTGCCCTATGTCACTCAAGACCAAAGCAGCTTTCGGTGAAAAAAAAATTAAACAACTGTCCAGTTATTTCGGAGCCTATTTAGATTTTACCATAGAGCTGTAGTGTAGTTCTGTGTTCGTTTTCAGAAATCAATACCGCAGGCAATTGTAATTCTGTCATATGCACACTTTGTTTAGCTATCCAATGTCATCCTGTCACGTGCCTCACAGCTCACGTTTTTACAAACAAACCTGTTTTGACCGCGTATAACACAACGCTATGATTTCAATACATCGATAGTTTTCCTCCCTACACTCCACACCAAATTGAACCCGATGCAGTAATGGACGGAGATTTTATATTTTACCGTTACTACAGCACGTGGTGGTATTCTATGAATAAGTGTTACCTACCTACTCACATGATTTATAAATAAACTTAGGTGGAACGTCCGTAAACGAATGAACAAAAAGATATTGTATTTAATTGCTTAGTCTATATCTGGCGCAATTAACCTTTGGATAGAGGGAGCTGATATCAAAACCGCAACGATTCACGTGAAAGGCTAACATAAACGGGTTTTTGTAATTAGATAAACATTCGATATCTGTCTGAGCATTCGCGTGACCAGTCGTTTTGAAACAATAACAAATAATTTTGTTTCGTTTCAACATGGTTAAAAAGACAGAGAAGGAAAAAGTTACGTAACATTGGGACGGCGTGTTACCACACGACACGAATTGACAGATAATCATTTGTGGGAAAGAGATAAAATGCTTGCTTGTAAAGTTGTAATATTACGATGGCAACACGATGTGGGCCAGACCCAGGAACAAGTGATTAGTGAAATGCATGATCATGTGACATAGTAATTACATTTTTGGAAAGTTGACATAATTTACCTACACAGACAGATAGTATGACAATAATAATCATATCATATCCTTCATTAATGTTTAGTACTCGAGAATGTAGCTTATCTAAAATCTTGGCTTAGCTAAATTGTTGGCCTTGTTAAGTACCCTTCTGTCTGACCCTCCTATTTCATAAATGATCTGATTGCAGAATGTCATGTGTTTCAGAGTAGTACCTACGCGAGACCACATCCTGCAATTTGAGGAAATAAGCAGCGTGGTCCCAACCGCAGTTTACAACGGTTTATTGGAAAATATTCTATGCTCAACCGAGCGTTGCTTATACGTCTGGGTGTTGAAAAAACAAATGAAGTAATAAGAATAGCATGTGGCTTTCAAGAAAAACTTAAGATAGCAAAAAAAATGATATTAAAAGCAAAAAAAGTGAAATCCCTGACAGAATCTGTGTTTCCTGCACGCGTAGCATGACCAATTCCCTCTCTATTCTACCACAAATAAACAAATTTATTTCTACAAATTCTATAAGAACTGACACATTTCTTTATTTTAAATATTGCCATGCTTGAAACGGTAAAAATCTTTCTATATTCTGTCATTTTGTCTCTTCTTCCAATGACAAAACCCGTTTCTATGGTGCCATGCTACGTGCTGAACTGCTGATAGAATTTTACTGACAGTCTTCAAGTCATGACACAAAAGGTTACTACTACGCAAGCGTGTTCCATCATCGACCACTAACTTTTTGTCAAAGAAATTTTTTTGATAGGTAATGAGAAAATGGACAAACGCAATGGAAGCAATAAAGACTGTCGCGAAGTCGACAGGCAGTTTTTAAAGATAACAACATCAGTTAAGCTCAAAATATTAGCTCAGTCTGATAAATAACTTCAAAAGCTGCTTCGTCTTGTGTTTGAGATAATAAAGCTATAAAAATAAATCCTTCCTTGATGTGTATCTACGCTGTTTACTAAGCTTGTCGCTAGTTAAGCTCAGCGTCCACGACACTACTATTTTTTTTTAACTTTACTGCCCTTTGCTTATTTTACTGAAGTCCTGGGTTCGGGACCGTTTTATTCTTCTATCATTTCTCTCTCTGTCACGCTATCTTTTTTCTTCTGTCTTTTACTTTAATATTTCATTCTTCCCTTAATCCATCCATCTTTAATGTAAGATAGTAATCTTAATTCTGACAGTCCGGAGTTCCGGACGGGGTCTGCTAATAAACTAGCCACCGGTTCCGGTTTCACACGGATATCAGACCACGGATAGGAAACCTGATATGCATGCTTAGTTTGAAAAGTAATATCCTTTGTTTATTATAAATGTAGTGACGCAGTAGTCGCGTCGTTTGATAAACGGTAGCCTTATTGAAACTACGCACGCGTTAACCAAAGACGTCAGCAATTGAGGCAAAGGGCTGCAATTTTGTTAGATAAGATTATCGCAGGCCAGTTCAATACAGTGATGTTACAAACTAGATAATTCCGCATTACTTGATGGCATGACAACTCTTAGAAAGATAGCAACGAAGGCATCGAATTCCTAAAGATTCGATTCCACTGGAGTGCGCAGTGTGTGGCACAGATGTTCGCTCTGGTATTTGAAGTCAATGATATTATAAATGAATAGATACGTTACCTACACGACATTCTATCTCCAAAAACGGCACACTAATGCACACATGAATAACTAAATATTGCAATAGCACACTACATCACGATTAGTCGCTAAAGTAGGATGGCATCGCAAGTGAAAAAGAGACAATCATAGTCAAGGTTTGTCAATTGACCACATTAATTTGAGCGCGTCACTTTTTGAGCGCGTGTAACGTATCTACACCTTTTTACTATATCATTGGTTGAAGTACCTAACATAAACTAGCACGCACGGGGAGGATTACACACCCTCACACAGAGAGGAGGCCATCGTCCCTTCAGTGGGAACGGTCATTATGATGTGATGTTAGAAACAGCAGAACGCTCAAAAAGTAAAATGACTTTAGAGTTAAGTGTATTGTGGAGAACTGGAGACGATAAAACTGATTTTTAAATTTTTTTTCGGCAGCACAGTATTACATCTATTTATTACGTTTTTAAATAAACATTTCAGTTTAATGAATTTCAGACAAATGTAATATGCACAAGGGCGAAGTCACGGTCGTAGCTAACCGAGCCATTTACCTTTAAAGGTTATTTTCTTTTATCTGAAAAATATAAGAAGTTAATATAATCCATCATAAGTGTTCTGAACTCTGCTTTGTTACCTTTTGAAAAGATGAAAAAGATATGAAAGAATGCTCATTCTCAAATTTTATTGGTATGCCAATAAAAATATGTTTCTAAAAGCATATTCTTTGCCAAAGATTCTTTCCTTGATCTTCACCAGTGATGCGTAGGAAACTAACAATAATTTCCTATCGAATTCCGAAAGATTTTGCTCGTATTGATCGACAGTCACCGAAATATATTAGGTAAAAACAAATAACAAAATTAGTAAGTCATCATCTGCCTAACCTTTTCCCAACTATATTGGGGTCGGCTTCCAGTCGAAGCAGATGCAGCTGAATATGACATGGAGGATGGAGGAGTATCTATCGGACCCCCACAGCCAGTGGTTGTCAGACTTACGAGTATGAGCTTCTGACTAACAGTAACGACTGTCAAAGATCTACAAATGACAGCCGGAACCAACGGCTTTACGTGCTTTCCGAGGCACGGAGGAAACTCGCTATTACAGATGGTTACGAATCCACAGGCCTACAATGTGTCTGCATTATCAAAACAAATACCATTAAATTGGCAATGAGAGTGTAACGCAATTATCGCACATTGATAAATTTAGATTCGCAAAGCCCGAAGCATATTCCGATAAATTTACTTTCAAATAGGTAAACAGCAAGCCTAGAATACAGACATACTGATAATGCTATTGAAATAGATTAAAGTATCAGTAGGTACCTCATATCGGCAATGCACTTACACAGTCCCAATGCGGATGTCTCTCAACTTTTGACCTATTTAGACGTGTACTGATATCGCTTCACGTGTAAGATAACAATGTCTGGTATCGAGTATCGTTCCAATTCCAATCACAAAGTAATTATTCGAGAAATCGTGAGATTGGACTCTTATGGACGTTGTAAACAGTAAACTTCCTTCGGTAAGGAAAACAGAAGAAGTGCACAATAGGTAGTCATATGAAAAGGTACCTACACAACCTGATACTAAAGACAATGCGTCTGCTGATAAATTTTATAATAGTTGTAGAAATTAACTGTCTTACAAAAAAGTTAAACATCGGTTGAACACTTGTCTCCAATGTATCAACTGTAAAACGGCATTTGACGTTGATGATAAGACCGGGTTAATAAACTGTTTTTTTTTTGCAGTTTTGTTTGATTCTTATTAAGACAAGTGTTTAACAGATGTTTAATTTTATTCAGTATAAGACAGTCATTGTCTAAAATACAGTAGAACCTTTGTAATCCGGCCACGTTTAGGTACTCCTTAAGTAGTTTTATAACGTACCTACTCATCTTCAAAATGTTGGTTACTATATACATAGTCAGATTCCATTTTGGGCGCTCTTACGTTTTCCCAAGAAATAGGAATTTCAAAGTATTTTTATGACTTAAGCAATTAATATAAAGGTTAAAGGTACAGTAGATCATAGAAACAATGCAGTTTTCAAGTACGCAAGAGATAAATACATTCATACATAAACACATTAACTCGTGTATTTTTCCTATGGTAGATAGAAATTACGTAGTCTGTGGTAATTGGTAATATGGTACGAGTACGATTTTACCGAAGGTTGATAGTGTGCAGCACATTTGTGCGCGAACATTTTCACTGAACTAAGTCTAGCAATGTGCGCGCACAAAATAATGAGTCCACTCCTCAAGTGAGTGCACACAGTAGTATCCAGGTGTGCGTGAAAACTTTTAGAAATTTTTTGCGCAAATATTGTTCGTGTTTGCTAAGTGAGTCTACCAGAGCAAGCATTTGTGCCGCACAGTCCTGCACACCGGTGAATAGCACCTTTACGGTATTGAATTTAGAGAAGCTTGTACACTGATCTCTCAATAACAGTGGCAACGCCACACCAACTGCTACGATCGATCATTCTCATACTCATGTTAAAGCATCTGCTCACATCCTCCGTTTGCGAGTACTACACACGTAACCTTGGAGAGCACAATAACTAGGAAAGTCAAAACAAGAATAAAAGACAGTCTATTTAAAATACGATAGACCTTGAACCACATACATCGATCGGACGCGACGCAGTACCGTTGTCACGGTTGTCACAGTCACATGTACTTATTTGTGAAGCAGAACAAGTTACAGAAGAACCACTTCATTAAACTATGGTAAGGACGACCAAGAGGGTAATCTCTCCTTAGGAAAATGTTCTCAAAGCAGATGTTGATATTCCAAGCGCATTTTTCTATTGGTACTAGGTACTGCGAGCAAAGCGCGACCTCAATGCAGCCTCTCTTGAGAGCCTAGCTTATCCTTAAAAAGGTTAGCATGATATCCCTTTTCTATTCCATACTACTTAATCCCGAAAGTTACAGCTGTATACTATAAAATACTTGGGGCCGGTTTTAGTGGTGGCCGTTGGGAGTATACCATTAAATTTGAACCCAACAATGATAAAATCTCTGGAGTAGTAATCGCAGTTTTCAAAGCTAATAAGTACTTAACAGTGTCTTCGATTCATCAACGTGTTGGCCTTCTGAACGGTCTTATACTGTGCTATCTACGTAATCGCATTTCTCAGTGGGAGGCGACGCACGACGACGCGGAAAAACACATAATTCTTATCCACTTATAAAATGCTCTGTTCGTCTCATATCCACTTCAGGAATTTAGCACTTATTCGTTCATTTTGGTCACAATTTCGTATTGTGTTGGCAACCGCACACCGTTCATCGTGGCACAACAGGGCACGGGAAATTGCATTGCCATTGCAATCATGCCATTTTTACTTGATTACCTAAGTACTTGAAATATTTTTTCCATTTATTACTGCATTGCTGATATAAATCAGTTTTATCATGCAGTGTGGCATATCAAATAACATCTAGGATTAAAATTGGAATCTACTGTGATTCATATAATGTTTTAGTCTGTTTTATGGATGGATTGCGTAGCTGCGACATAATTTTATACATCATCGGCAGAATAGTCTAGAAAGATTTTTGGAGATCCTATTCGAAAACTAGGCAGGATAGTTTAATACGTAGCCTTACCAAACTTCATTGAAAGTCTTTCAAAGATCAAATCTTCAGCAAGTAGACATTTGTGGTTACATCCCAGCAGACTGGAGGCAAATTAGTTTAATTTACTGAACGTGAAACACAGAATTGGGTCAGTGTGTTAGTGGCACACGATAATCTAATAATTCTTGGGTAATATACATCTTTATTTGGTAAGTTAACCGATAATGGATAAAGTGCCGCTGGGCTACTTCGGTATCCCTAAAGCCCTGTGGCTAATTAAGTGTGAACTCGGTGGAAAGATAAAAGATAAACGTAACCGTTTAAACAGGATGTTTAAAGACTACGGAGGTAATGAAGCAAGTCCAGGTGGCCTATCACGAGAGTCTTTAGACTGTGGGAAAGAGATGGCCCTATATTGACTTATATTGTATAGCTCTGTCTCTTTCCCACACTGGATTGCGTTAAGACCTCGTGGTAAGGCCTCTGTACAAGACCCGACAAAAATTGGGATAAATTTCTGTAAAGAAAAAAATCTATGACCTTTCACTGAAGTTTGGAGAGGCCAAGTTTATTATAGCACTGATGCTAACGGAATTACATAATGCTGATGAGGTAATGATATTGAGCCTTTTGTAAGTAAATTACTAGGAAGATAATTATATTAATTAGTATAAGACGGTACGTATAAGGCGTTTTGCCAATACTTTTATTGTGCGCACAGCTAAGGAGTGGTATTCCTTGCGGGAGTCTGTGAATTTTCCTTATAGCTATAACCTTGGGGGCTTCAAGTCAAGAGTGAAGAATATGTTACTTCTAGGCAAGCGTGCTTCACCGTTGACCACATCATCGCTTACCATAGGCGAGATAGTTGCTGTATCTTTAAAAAAAGACACCAGAGAGCATAAACTAAACATTATCTTTCAGTTTCGTTCACTTTTCCGACTAACAACAAAAAGATTGATATAATCTATTGCAATCATTGAGCTATTATATACCCTTAATACCTTAGTCGAGTCATAATAAATGTTCAGCATTTATTATTTTTCAGATCCTCATAATCTTTCCGAATTTTTTTGTAGGTAGGAACTTTTCAGTAGGGGTTTTGACAGGGGCTGGATTAAAGAGAACAGTTACCACCTGAGAACTCCCAAATGTTTTTTAGAACAAACAATGGTCGAGTTGAAAACAAACGGACTGAATTGTGAAAACATTTGTGTGTTATTCCTCCATTTTGGATGATTGTTGCGGTAATTTTTAGGATCTTCAAAGAGAATATTAGATTTTTTTGTTGTCTATTTGTATTCTTTTGATTCAATTACTTAATAAGAGCTCCCAAAGGTCCTTTTGAGACAAACCTTTTATATAGAATTTCAATATAAAAAGCCATGTAAATGTAATGTACATAGAAATTATGTACGCATTAAGACTAACGTAGACACATAGGTAATATAAAAGCTATTGTGCTTGTTGGCATGTTAGCAATGATCTTGATAACGTAGTGGCTAGTTTAATAATTATATGTATAGAATTCAGGCTTCAGTTTCGTAGCAATCATTAAAACACTAGTTTTTTCCTCAAGGTTAATTACTACTACTGGTCTTAGTAGGAAAGACTAGTGTTTTTTTTAAATAACGTTCCTTACGAGTCACGATAAAACAAGATGGCGGAACAGTTAGATGTCTTCTACAAGAAGTGCTGAAATATGAAGGTGGATAAGAGTTCGTGCGTTATTATCGTGTCCTCTAAAGTTAGTGGTAAGTAATAATAAAGAGGATCATCTTTCCAGAGGGTTTTGTAAAATGGCTTTTGCTTTCAAGCAGTACACGCTAATGCAAGCCAAGCAGATGGCCGATGGGGTCGAAAAGTGCTAGAGTGAAGACCACGGACTAGCAATGCAGCGTAGGACGTCCACCAACAAGGTGGACAGACGACCTTATGAAGGTCGCCGGAAGACGCTGGACGCAGGTCGCTTCCAACCGGTATATGGAGATCAAAAGGGGAGGCCTATGTTCAGCGTCCTATGGCTGAGATGATGATGATGATGATGATGATGATGACACGCCAATTATTACCCACCTTATAATCATCATAACCGATCAGATATAAAAAACTTAAAGACCAATAAGCGATGTAAAAAATACAAGTCTAACCATGGAACGCATTAGGAAGCCAATCATTTCCAACTCGTCCAAGTAAATAGGTAATTCATGTCATATTTGTTTACAGGGCAATCAAACCACAAGGAAGGCAAAATATACCGCTTCAAAATAATGGCAGTCTGTTGAGTGTTGAGTAACACCATTACAATTATACACGTGACATCCAAGTCGTGACGTCATACTAATTCAGACAAACCACAAAACAACTTCAAAGCACTCTAACTCAAAGCCTTAGAGTTCAAAATGTGAAAGAAAGACGGCAAAGGTACGTTTGTACAGTACCCGTAACATGAGAAATGGGATCCACTTATTGTTGAAGGACTTTTGAATCTAGGTTAGAACTGAAACGATGATATTCTAATTAATACTTACTTAATTACTTTGGGTACTAAAATTTCATTAAACGATTATATATCTAGGTTAAAGTTGTTATTGAAGAAACGTGTACTACGGACAAACGGATGTCCGATTCTTCATGGTATTTTTTTAAACCACTCTGAAGTAGGAGTCCTGTAGAGCGGGGCTCCATCGTCCTGACCAATATAACGTTATTTACTATCGACTATAAAACAATATTCTTCTTGTCGCAATAAGTTAATTTCGCACTTGCGTGCATTCGAACTACAGTGACTCACAGTAGAGTTTTGTGGCACAAGCATGAATCGCACACCCGACCAAGCCAGACCACCAATACATTTTCAACTTTATACTCCAGCACGTAAAGTTAAAAATCTTTTAAAGACTAAGCGATAACGAACGAAACAAACAAAAACGATCTGTAAACTTCAATAGATTTTCAACTTTACTTGCAAGGGTATAAAGTTGAAAATGTTGTTGGTGACTGCTGAGCGATAACGATTGTCGTCTGCTGTCTTCTGCTTTTTGGCTAAGGCCCCTGTTTGTTGAACTTCCGTAGGTAATACTCTCGTTGAAGAATACTGAAGAATGGATCAATAAAAAATAAAGGACATTAGTGACACTCACTAGTATATTTCCATCCGAAGTGGAAATTTACTTATTCGCAAGCATTGCGGTCAGAAAAAAAATGGAATTGAGGATAGATTAATTTATTATTAACTTAAAGCATTTATTGTTGAATTTGTGTCATTCCTTGACGTCAAGAAAATATTCCTTTTTAAATAAGCTGCTACGGTTTCACTCAAAATGAGTTTTTATTATGTACCTACTACCTACTTCAAAAGAAAACCTTACACACTTCTTTTTAAGACTAAATTCAATTGGTTCAGTAATCAAATTACCAGGATTAAGCATTCCAAATGACATTTTAATGTTCTAATATTCAATGGACTTTATATTTCTTGTGAACAAATAACGTCCAAAATGAGTAATTACCGCAATGACATTTAAATATTTAACTACACAACCAACAGAATAACAGAATTTTTTATGAAAAGATATCATTATTTTTCAAAACATCAGATTCTAAAGGGCTTTAGACGGTACGAGTCTGACAGTCCTCCCGTCCCGCCCTGCGTTTAGAACTCATTTGATGATTTAACTACGATAAAAAAGAGGGCTACGGGCATGCGGACGGCGAGTAATGGTGACTCGCCATCCGATTATGGACCATGCCCGGGTCAATGGCGGGTCGTGTTCCATGCACATCTCAGGCTCAAATAGCTGTCGGCAATATGATGGGCACCGTGGATTTAAGTCAGTACAAGTCTGACAGTCCCTGCCATCCCTCCTTGCATGCGAGGACTCGTTTAATGATTATACCAGGACGGAGGAGACAACATTTCTGCCTTTCTCTTTATAAAACATTAGTAAACATACTAATCTAAAAAGCCGCTACTAAAATGACATGGATGATGGAACATCTCCAAAGTCCTAAGCGCCAGTTTCGTTACCAAATGTTGATAGCCAACAGTACCAACCAACATGACTGTCGTAAACAGATTTGGCACAAGCCACATAAGGCATACTATGTAAACGTTAAAACGGTGCCAAACACGAGACCGAGGTCTAAAGTGAAAGTGTATTACATAAGCTGGTATAGACGAATGAATTTGGGATTACACAATTCTGTGAAGACTTCGTGTGATAATTGGAGCATCACAGGACATTAGGGCGTTTGAAAGGCTACACAAATATCTTGAGTAGGGTGAGTGAAATCTTTTAATGCTGGCAACATCATTGTAGACACCGTTATGTCTTGCCCGCACCGCAGTCTGCGTCAGTCGCTAAGTGAGAGCATTCGTGTGTTTATGGACATTATGGAAACAACTTGACCACGTTATTTTATCATATTTTCATTCCAACTTACCCCCACTCATCCTACTAGTTTATTTAGTGAGGTATTCCAGTTAGGGCACCCGCTAAAATGGCACCTGAGTTAGTCGATAGCCGACTGCTAAAGTGCTGCTCGGTTCTTTTGAAGGGTGGCCATAATTTGTACTAAAACCGCAATCTAGTTTTTCAATATAATTTCCATAGACAATATTACAAATCATACTCCCGGTAAGCGCCAAATGATACTTGCAGCAATGTGTTGGAACTTGGCACCGTGACGGGGCAGTGCTTATAATTATACAAGTTTACCGTCCACTGGTGGACTACTTATGATGTGTTTGTTTGTGCTTAGAGCATTCATGCGTACCGATAAAACAATTATCACTTAGAATTATCCATACTTTTACTTGGTGCAGTACCGAACAATTAAAAAGTATCAATACTGATACCTATACCTTCCTACAAGTTATATACGAACTCTATTCATATAATTTTTATTGTGCTGAATTTGAACTGATTACAAACAGTACCCCCAGCACGAGTTTTCACTATTTTACTTTACAGATACTTTCCAGTATTTACGGCGCTTCTTGTATGAAAAAATGGAACAGCGCCTCTGGTTTGCGAAGAAAGAATTAATTTTTTCTTTGAAAATTATCGTTTTGAAATTGTCAAAGTTCCAGTTTACTTTACGTCTCAAATACTGAAAACTCGTGCTAAGGGTACAGAACTATCTTTATACATTTGTCTGTTATTAGCTTTATCTTCAGCTAAGCCGAACTTAGCAGTTTCAAATGAATTTCAGATTCGGTTTATTTTGGGATAGAACGGTACCATTCTGGGGATAGGTACTAAAGTAATAGGTACGAATACTTTTCACCGATATCTAAATCACTCGATTTCAAAGTATCGGTACCTACAAAAAGTACTTGGCACCCATAAAGTATCAGGTGAGTACGCACTTGTATTTCATCCCTATTCAAGTATCCATACTTAGAGGCCATGGCCCGGACAATACCGCCTACACTGTAATAATGAGATTGCTATTATACAATACGACAAAGCGAACCGAAACACGTGTAAAGCTTATACGTGAGTTGCTAAGGAGGTCGCCTTTATGCCAAAACTGTGGCTAAACAGACATTTTCTCGTACAAATCTTCAAATATCTCGTAAACAAGACAAAAAATATAACGTACTTAAATGAATGAATTGTGTATCAATATCAACATGTGATACCGTCTCTCTTTTCACATAATTAGGTATAATTGTACTGGGGAATACACAAATTATAATTTATTCGAACACAGGATAGATTGAAAGTCCCGGCTGGTTTGTGGAGTTCAGATAGGCAGATCCTCCATTTAAAATACTGGTATACAGCTTCATCCTGTTAGACTGGAATCTTACAACAACAAAGTTTTTTTTTTTTTTATTATATCAATCAAGTAGTTTGCCATCCGATTATGGACCATGCCCGGGTGCCCGGGGTGGGAGGACTCATTTGATGATTTTACGACGATAAAAAAAGAGGTTTAGGATAAGCCAGTTGTAAATGTCCTTTTTTGTGCCTATTGGCGTTGTCTTGTTTTGTTCTGTCTTCTCCTTGATATGGAGAAAACTGGAAATTGTTTTTCTCACTTCTTCAGTATTATTTTCTCCGGGACACTTCGATAACTTTCTAATGATCGCCACTTGATTCTCGTTTTTAGAAGATGCAGTGGTTTGGGAATAGCGCGTTGGAATTGTAACCACAACAAAGTTGGTAAAAGGCTCGGGAGATGATGATGATAGGAGCACAGACCAACAATGCATAATAAGTAGTAACATAGACATGGCAGACGTTACTTTGCTGAAATCCATGACATCAAGTCAAAAATCCAGGTTTGGATGCAGATCAGGATGCAGTCCCACTCTAACACTCATGCATATAATATGCTATGCATATATGCTGAATTAAAACTAGATATTTTTCGTAACATAGTAACTTATATAATTACTAGCGGCCCGTCTCGGCTTCGCACGGGTGGAGGACCCGGTCTAAAATTTGAGATTTAAACTATCCTATCTCTCAAGTTGGATCGAACTGCACATGGTGTGCGAATTTTATTATAATCGGTTCAGTGGTTTAGGAGTCCATTGAGGACAAACATTGTGACACGAGATTTATACAGGGTGAATTTTTCAACTGGGCGTGGATGGCTACTTTCGAAACTATGAGGAATATCGAAAAACGTTGAAAGGAGTCTCGAGGCTGATTTTGTCGAAAACTAAAACTGTATCATTGGATTTTAGTAAAATCATAAATCCTGGCACGGAATCGAACACGCTGATTTTGGAATAAAAATCACACCCTGTATTACTACACCGTTCGGTAGTGTTGCTAATAAGGATCAAATTCTGGGAAGTAATCAAATACGGCAAACTTAAGGAAATGGCAGATTTTTATGAAATTGCTATTTTTCCATGTTACTTTACATCTACTGAGCCATAATTTATTCGAAATTATAAAATTTCATTGTTTTCAAGGTCTCACTGGATTTGACGTTTCAACAATCCCACTGTACTTAGCATTATGACAGTATTGAGTTGAACTAAAAATAGCATTAATTTAAAGAAGGAAAGGTGACTTATGTTTCAAATACAGTCTGTGCTTTGAAAATAAATTAGTTTTTTTTGTAATTATATGTTTTCCTTAAGTTTGCCGTATATGATTACTTCCCAGAATTTTAACCCTATTAGTAACACTATCGAACGGTGTGATAAAACAGGGTGTTATTTTTTTTTCCAAAATCAGCGGGTTCGATTCCTGACCAGGATTTTTGATTTTTCTAAAATCCAATGATGCAGTTTTAGTTTTCGTCAAAATCGGCCTCGAGACTCCTTTCAACGTTTTTCGATATTCCTCATGGTTTCGAAAGTAGCCATCCACGCCCAGTTGAAAAATTCACCCTGTATATATTAAGAAGATAAGATATATACTCTGACAAACCCATAACCTTTAAAATACAAACGTTTGCAAATTATGTGGACATCTAGACGTCCTTCACATAACAGATTATTCAATAGTTTTTAGAACTTCCGTGCAGTTCAAATATCATTTAAATAAATTAAAACGATTTATTTAAAGCAAAATATTAATTCGTAATCGAATGCATATTTTTATTATTTTAAAGTATAATATTTATAGTTTGTTAAACGTTTAAGTTTACGAAAATTCTGAAACTAGTTACACACGATTAATATGTGACACGACTACACATCAAGCTAAATAAAACCAGTTTATCTTGGTCTCGCTTCGTACGATTTTTACACACAATGAACGGTCAGCTAATACTGGTTTTGCATAGCTTGATGTGTAGCCGTGTGTACTTATAGGTACTATAGAAAATGAGCTAAGCAACTATGACTAACTACTGAATGACTGACAGTTATGTCTCTATGAAAATATTACCCACTCGTACCTATATTCCACACAATCCGTCAGCTGTTGTGAAAACATAGACCTTATGTTATTTAACAACATGTGTCCTTACTTGTCTAGTCACGTCTACCATCAAGGCATTAAATCATCATTATTCATTTAGAAATTAATATTTTTCACATCAAGCGCCCTACACACACTTTATGGCTTTTGTCAAACTAAGTCCCTATTTATTTGAACAGAGGGGGTATTACAACGTCTTAAAACCAGGCTTATTCCGGCGATTGAAAGTGACAGCTATACAAGTCGTCTAGCGCCGTCTTGTTCACTCACTGGAACAAGCTTGGTGTAAAGGCATTGTAATACCCCCCCAAGTAGCCTTCATGACGTCTTAAAAGCGAGTGTAGTTCCACTGCAAAAACGAGATGGGGCTAGACGACTTGTATAGCTCTGTCTCTTTCCCACAGTGGGATTATTGGTAAAGCCCCCAGCCAGCTATACAAACAAGTTTATATTAGAAAGATCCTTTTAGACGCCAGGGAAAAATGCCCGCAAATCTGTGGGCTCTTCCGCAATCTTGTTTAGGGGATTTCAGAAGGACACATCCTAATTGGAATTTATTGACATTTAGGCCGCTTGTAAAAGGTAAAGGGAGATTATTTGGTGAGACAGGCAACTCAGTGATAGAGTCTTAAAAGTCTCTCAAAACGTTACCTATGCATGCTGTAATGCGAAATGAAGCAACTAGTTCAGCACTTAAGACTTCGCTGTCCGTCATGAACTGCGGTAATTAGACAGTTTAATTTTTTACAGAATGATGTTAGCGGCAACAGAAATAGGTGGGTTACCTACTTATTTCTGTTGCCGCTATAACAATACTGAAAAGTAGAATGGAATATTTAATTGGCCATTCAAAATCAACAACAAATTCGCAAAGCATGACGTATCTTTAAAATGTAAAATTGAATTTATTTAAATTGAATACAAGAAGCAGCTAACATGCGACGTTAATTATCTTTAAAACACAAATGACACAGATGTATGCAGGAAACTTTGGTTATCTTAAAAATAATATCCTCATTTGATAAGTTTCCGTGTTACAACATTGTATGCGTTTTAATAAAGAGTTATTACCAGAACTGAGAACAGTGCGTTATGACAAAAGAAAGAAGTAACATATCGATGAAGATATTATAGGTTGCCTTTTTAAAAAAAAAAATGAGTCCAAAACTGACAATTTAAGGTATGCAGAGAAATGTACAAGCCACCAATTTTTGGGATTTAAAAATAAACATGTGGGATTTATTGAGGACTCTGCTCTGGAGTACCTAAATTAGGTGGTTTTCCACAAACGCGTATATGCGTCCCATTTCCATGCATTGTTAATTTTAAGAATAGATGAAAGCTTCTGAATTGTATCAATGCTTCTGAAGATGTCAAACTTATAGCCCAGCTGGATTTTAGTCAGTACGAGTCTGCCAGTTCCTCATGGTCCACCCACCCTGGGCGGGACGACCACGATGAAAAAAACTACCAAGCCGAATTTAATTCTGAAAATATCTACTTTGTCTTTTGATTTCTGGAACATATTTTTTCAAAGACAGACATACCGATAAAGAATATTGATAGCTCCGTTTCTATCTGTTTTTAACGATTCTTATCGCACAGTAACGGGCTTATCTTACTTCGTTTCTTTATCAACAAGACCTACTTTATGTGTTGTTGATAGTAAATAAATACGTAGAATGAATCATGAGAGAGATATATAAAATGTTATTTTGAGGAGTGCCTAAATACTGTCCATGTCAATAATATGCTCTAATGGATGAGTGAGACTTAAGTGAAATGCCGTTAATTTTTGCGATATTAGACTTTAACCGTCTTACTTTAAAAAGTAAAGATCACTTGAACACTTGTCTTAAAAAATTGTTACTGCAAAACGACGTCATAAGCCGTTTTGCAGTTAACAGTTTTATAGACGAATTTGGTATTCCACGAAGGGCACCCGCTGACAATGGCATCTGAGTTACTTGCACCTTATCTATTCGACATAAGGCTCCTGTCAACATTTTCATTTTCGCAGCTGCCAGGTGCCCTTCGAGGATTACCTCCAAAAATGTAGCATCCTGATCCTACCAGTTATGGTGCAGAACAATATATTATGAATGTGTACGAATACCTGGAAATCTGCAGTTTTTGCCTATCCCCGAAAAAAAAGGCATATAATCATGCTCCTCGACATTAGTTTGCTTACTCATACCCATTTTATTATTCTCAGACTCCCATTTCCTCCCCATAAAAAAGATAAAAGTGTTATAATCGTTACAACTAAGTTGTACATAAAACATCTTCACAAAAAATTAACTGATGTGTTCCAAGGTCAAGGAAGGTCGTAACTCCGTGATGTCAGAACTTTTGGGAACGACTGCCCTACCCTGGGCACACAAAACACTTGGCGTAGTAAATAGAAAGACAAATCGATCGATACGTATACGAAACGGGACTCACGGCGTAGTCTGAAGTATTATTTTGAAGCTGGAGATTTAGGTAGTACAATCCAGAGGCGTAGCTACTTTCGTATCTGCCGTCTCAATTATATGAAGCCCCCATCTTTATTATAACTATGAAATCCCCCAAGTGTCAAGGGCCCCCGACGATAGGAATTAAAATAAAAACATAAAATGTTGCTTCCAAATGAAAAGTTATCGCTGTCATAAACCTCCAATTATCAAAGTCCTTACATAACTCAATTTTCAAAAAAGGCTGTACGTTAATAAATAAATTTGTTGTTGTCATAAATGAGCTTACGATCAGCATACTTAATCCTTTTTATACCTCCCTTTAAAATTCTCTTAATGTCATCAATTATAGCATTAGTTACACTAGTCAAGATGCTATTATCTTTATTCTGCAAAACTTAACTTCACTTAGGATTAGAAGGGCCCCAAACAAGTTTCGATACGGGCCCACTTCTGGCCTAGCTAACTGCTAGATGGTAATTGTACCAGTGGCGTAGCTAGGTCAGAAGAGAGCCCGTATCAAAACTTTGGAATTGGCCAAATCTCCTCGCACTCTCACACTATTAAAACTCTAAACTGAAATGGTCACGCATTTTTAGGGTATTTTTACAACACAATATAAATTTTATTATTCTTCGCGATATGCCAGTTTTACAACGTAGCGTATGATCGTACGAGTTGGGCATAAAATTACGAACTACCCGCATTACGAGTGGATTTACGGCTTTTGAGCGTACAATACCGTCTTCCGTTCATTTCAGGTTGGCGTTCATAATTTCTATTTCTAAATTACCTTTGGATAAGCTTATCGACTTCTAATGGCCCTTTCTTAAACATCTACACCCTAAAGTTCCTAATTGCGTAACACACTCGTACTGATGATTCCTTAGATTTTCAGATTGGAATAGAATATAATAATATTATATTTTTAGTTTTATACATAGTTGTAATGGCTGTCTCATCGATGTTCCCGTTATTTTTCAGACAACCTTTGACTGAATAGCCGAAATGTATGCACCATAAGGGCATAGCTAACTTCCCAACTCCCATTGACGGAAGTTTGTATGTAAAAAAAAAATCCAACGGGAAGATTAAACTTCGAACTCTTGCAAATTGCTGATAATTAATTCCCCGAAGTCATCAGAACGAATTACCGAATATCCTAAACATCAGTATTTATGATGATGAAAGCATCACAATTTCGAATAGCCATTATACCGAGCGGCCGTTTTCCCGAAAAGCTATTGCAATGATAATCCTTTCCTCTCGAATATCTATCTATTGGGTTGACATGTCAGTAAGTCAAAAGCCTTTTCTACATAATATATTCAATCTTCAGGGTAAGCTAAAGGAAGGACGACGAATGATTTTTGATTGAGAAAATCCTGCCCACCATCACTGGCCAATATGTAAATGCATATAACAATAACTCTCGATGTGTTATGTTACGCTAACATACTTATCATGCACGTGTTGATAACACTATGTTATACAGTAAAACCGATAGCGGAGCAGGAAAACGTGACAGATTTAATATTACATTGCCTTTTATTTAGCAAATTTTTGGAGGGTAGTTCGAATTTTACGTTACTGATGCAGCAATGAAATAAAATAAGGAAGATTGGCAGTGAATCATTTTGTTTTTCGGTGAAAACTAAGATGTAATCACCAGTTTTGAAATTTTTGGAAAAAAAATAAGTAAATGGTTCTGAATACTGCATTTTAGATAGGTATGTACGACATCATTATCATCAGCCGGAAGACGTCCACTGCTGAACATAGGCCTCCCCCTTAGACCGCAACGCTGAACGACAATTAGCCACTTGCATCCATCGGTTGCCCGAGACCCTCACGATGTCGTCGGTCCACCTAGTGGGAGACCTGCCGACACTAATAGACCCGACACGTCATATTATTAAAATGGATGGAAAAGATATTAAAAGGTCAAACGAACAGTTTCTCTGGATCGATAGTAAATAATATGTTATGCAGAGGAAAATAACTACATATTAAGTACTTAGTTTAATGACGTTAAACCATAATTGATTTATTTGTATACATACTAATTGATCGATCGTTATAATTCTGTCGACTAATGAAATTGAAAATACATTCTTGAACATTTCTGTCGTACCATAAAAAACAACTGTTAATTGCAAAACGGAATTTGACGTTGAACTAAAAAACTCTCTGTGACCACTGTCAGCAGTGGACGTGTGTCAAGGTGTTAATTATTTAAATTAGTGTCTCATAAATACGTGCCGATTTAATTAGACACTTATTGCTGAACTTTAAAAATTAAATTACAAAAACAGTGCCAAAACAGTTACACCGTTTTATAAATCTCATCTTCGAAGTTAATGTGCTTGCGGCGCCCTTCACCCCCGCGAGGAAACGAGAGCGGTGATATTTTTTAACTCGCTCACTTCGAGACTCAGGTACGCGGCCGGCGTTTGACAAGTAAGTAAACATGAGTTTACAACAATCCCCGAATGGTCACAAGTCCATAAGCGACGGCGGAAGTGGGTCAGTCCCTGACCTACGTACTCTAGAACTAACACCAAAAATCACTCAAAGAAAGAGGAAACAACCTAATTATAATGATTGTGAATACAAAAATCAACTCGAGGATTTCCGAATGGAGATAATGACTTTCTTTAAGGAATTCACAACAACACAACAAGAAAATTACTCTAAACTACAACAAGAAATTACCGAAATAAAAATTGAGATAAAAGACAGCAAAAAAAATTCTGAATCATTAATCACACAACAAAATGCACTGCAACAAGAAATAACAGACTTGAAATCAACAAACAATATGCTTCAGCAAAAAATAACACAACTTGAAGCTAATATTTCTCAACTCAGTCCCGCTAACGCGTCCGCTTTAAATCAAAAGTCGCCAGCGCCTGTAGAAGCTACCATACTGGAATTGCAAGAACGTTATCGCCGAGAAAAGAACGTGATTTTTGTGGGTATACCCGAAATAAATAATTCTAACAAAACTGCTCGATTTGAACACGACAAAAACAAAGTCATGCACATTATTAAAACATTTTACCCAGAATGTACGAATCCATGCCATATAATGAGACTAGGCAAATATATCCCGAACAAAAACCGATCGCTAAAAGTGTGTTTCGAATCCCGAGACACAGCTATACATATCTTACGTAACAGCAGCAAATATGCTAACGAACAAGTTCGCGTTTACTCAGACCAAACTCCACTTCAACAACAATATATGAAAGAAATTCGTGCAGAATTAGAGCAACGCCAGCAGAGTGGCGAAACGAGCCTAATTATAAAATACATGGCGGGCGTGCCAAAAATTATTAGTTCCACTCCAAAAAACGACAAACATCCAAAATAATTTTTCAGCATATACCAATAGATTCCGTAGAAAACATGCCGAATATTACTTACCAAAACATAACATGTTGTGAAGACATCAGTACGAAGAGAAATTCACTTAAGTTTTTCTATACAAACATTAGAAGCTTAGTCAAATGCAATAAATTGGATGAATTGCGATGTATGTTAAAATCAATTAGGACAACCACACATGTAATTTTAATCACTGAGACTTGGATTAAATCTGATGCTGAGGCTGATCTACTGTGCATTCCGGACTATTCACATGTGTATACATACAGGAAGGGACGCATTGGAGGTGGAGTATCCGCTTATATACACAATAGCATAAAATATGAAGTTACAGAATCATCCAGCAAAAGCCAAAACGAATATCTTTGGATATACTTGGAAAGATATGGGATTCACATTGGATTGGTTTATAAGCCGCCTAATACAAGGTTTAACGAATTCATAGAAACGTATGCACCGCAACTGGAAAAAAAACATAAAGCTATAGTGTTTGGTGATTACAACATCAATTTATTAAATGACGACCGACAAACAAAAATCTATACAAGTCTGCTAAGCGAATCTGGATATCAAATATTGAATAATAAAAATAGCAACTACTGTACTCGTGAAACAAAAAATACGAAAACTATTATTGATCACATTGCATCAAATATTCAAGGAGATACATTTCATATGGCTTTACTTGATACTCCGCTATCCGATCATAAACAGTTGTATTTGGAACTAAAAAGGCCTAAAGTAACCAAGAAAGTAAAACAACAATATTTAGCGACAGATTACAACAAATTATACAAATCGATTGAAGAAGCCGAATTTAATAATGAGGAGAATGATTTTAATAAACTGGAAACTTTCATCAAAAACCAAATTACGAACAATAAAATAACTAAAGTAAAAATTTTAAACAAGCCTCGAGACGATTGGATCAATAAAGATGTGCTAGATGTTATACATAAACGCAACAATGCCTGGAGAACATATAAGGAAGACATTGGCAACTGCGAGAATGAATTAAATTTCAGACAAATTAGAGATCAAGCCAATAAAGCAATAAGAAACACAAAAAGAAGTTATTACCTTGAAAATTTTAAGAAATGTCGGAAGAAACCAAAGAAAATGTGGGAATTAATAAATACGCTAGCAAATAACAAAAATAAAAAAAGTTGTGCTCCTTCAAAGCTTAAAACTGACACTGATGTATTAACAAGTAGACAACAGATTTGCCAGCATTTCAATGATTTCTTTTCCACAGTTGGTTCTATCTTAGCCAGTAAAATACCCCAATCACAAAAAAATATCACATCTAACCAAACACAATCGCAAAACCGTACACTACAAATAATAGACCCATGTACAAAGGAGGAAATTAGTAAAATTATCGATAATTTAGATTCTAATACGAGTAGCGGAATTGATGGAATTACTGTCAAAGAAATAAAATGCATTAAAAATCTAATATTAGAAAACTTAACTGACTGTATAAATACATGCCTAGAACAGGGATTATTTCCAAAGAGTCTGAAAGTTGCAAAAGTAACACCGATTTTTAAATCTGGAAGTAAGTGTGACCCGGGTAATTATCGTCCGATATCCGTACTGCCGGTGTTCTCCAAAATTTTTGAAAGAATTATTTACGACCGACTTTATAGTTACTTAACAGATATAAACTTCTTTTTTGAGCAACAATATGGATTTCGGCCAAAATCAAATACCCTATCAGCAACCATAGATCTTACTACTAAAATAAAAAATGCTATAGACAAAAGACAATATGCCTTAGGAATCTTTATAGATCTAAAAAAAGCATTTGATACAATTAGCCATGATCTGCTTTTAGAGAAATTGAGTGACATAGGGATAACAGGAACGGCACACAAAATTTTAACATCGTACTTAGACAACCGGACACAAATAGTAAAAATAGAAAATTGCGACAGTTTACCAGCAAAATTAACCTACGGAATCCCACAAGGTTCAATTTTGGGACCATTATTATTTTTGATATACATAAACAACATAAAAAGTGTTAAAACATCGGGCAGCATCACACTATATGCAGACGATACTTGTTTATTCTATTTCGGCCACAACTTAACTGATATCGTGAAAGAAGCTCAAAACGATTTGAATATCTTGAATAAATGGTTTCTATCAAACGTTCTAACCATTAACACTAAAAAAACCTCGTACATGGTTTTTGCCGCCAAAAATAAGAAAATCGACATTCAAATCCAGCTAACAATTAATCAAGACAAAATAACTAGATCAAGCAGCGAACGATATTTAGGCCTAATTTTGGATACAAAATTAACTTGGAGACCCCACATTGAACACATTAAGTCCAAAATATCACCATTAATAGGAGCACTTCGGCGATGTGCTGCTTGTATTACAAAAGGAGTCCGCGTAATGATTTACAACGCTCTCGTTAGACCACATATAGAATACCTTATTGAGATTTGGGGAACAGCGGCAAAATCAAATATCCAAGAAGTACAAGTTCTACAAAACAAAGCTATTAAAACACTCTACAACTATGACTACCTAACACCAACCACTAAAGTCTACAATGATACAAAAATACTTAATATTAACCAACTATACATACTTAAAACATGCACTCTAATACATAAAATTATTACACAAAGCACAAATTCACAATTAAACTTTAAAAAAAAAACTTATTCATACAATGCAAGACATCGAGACAAACTAGAACTAAGACCACCTAGAACTAACTATGGTAAGAAAAACATATTATATGAGGGAGTAAAACTTTACAATGAAATACCTGATAGTGTAACCAACATCCAAAATTTAAATACATTTAAAAGGGCTCTTGAGGAGCACGTCCGAGCAAGATATTCTAACTAACTAATTATTATTATTTTTTTCTATTGTATGTGATCACAGAGACTAGATCTTACTTGTAATTTATACTTTTCTCAATATGTAAGTGAACTGCAATGTTCTTTTTTTTTTGAGAAATAAATGTCTTTAAACCGAACTAGAGGTCGTTTTGCAGTTACACTTTTTTTAGACAAGTGTTCAACCATTGTTCAACAGATGTTTAACTTTTCTGTCGAAAGAAGGTTTGTCTTTTGACATTCTATTTTTTTTTTGTCTTACTTGACACGTATTACCAGCCTTAAGATTAATAATATTATTCGCTTGTTGTTTGTTAAGACCACTTAATCTTCCACAAGGTCAAACATTAGGCGGAACCGGAACTGTTTATAAGAATAGCATAATATAATTATGATGAAAAAGGATAATTTCAAGGATATTTTATAAGACGACGTAGAATATTGCAATGACATTGACATTTGGAAAAACATTGATTAAATTTTGGATAGCTAAATATTGTCTTTCTGGTCTACTGGCAAGTACTCAATAAAAGAAAATGTCTTTAAAATTAGAACAGTCTAATACAATGCTGGGTGGTCTGAGTAGGACCCGCCTTCGAGCAGTTCACCTTGGGCAGTGGCATCATAAGCTACCAGTGACTTGGTGACAACTGAGCGATGCCAACGGTGGTAGGATTCACTGCAAGAGTCGCCTGGCTCTTGACCAACGTCCTATTGGAGTCTGGCGTCAAACTGTTTTTACTAATGTTCCGTGCGCAGGTTTGAGTTCCTTCTGAGCGAGCTCACCTTTGCCTCTAGGCTTAATTGAGTACAAGAGCAAACCCTATGACCAGTTCCATAGAAGTAATTAAAAAGCCTCGATGGGATCCAATTTCAAAACTGTGGTTCCATAGACGGCCGAAGCGTATTCATCACCGTCAAACGCTTCGGGGAAACACAGATATTAGGCATGAATAATACGTAAACATTTTCGTATGGCTTTCAAGCAAATTCAAGGTTGGGGTAAGATAATAACACTGATGTTTTTATCGTTCAATAAAGTTAATTCTAATTGTGATAAGACTGGGTCACGTGCACATATAGGTCAGACTCCTGACCATCATTAAATAGCAAGTTTGCCAGTACGGAAAATTTACTAGATTACAGGTTTACAGGGTAACGGTCCACTGTAGGTGTCTACGACAAATTGCGCAGCAAGATCCGGGCAGTAATTATATTGCGCAGTTAACACTGTATTTAGAAATAAGTTAAGTTAATTATTCGGATAGGCTGCAACTACAGAACTCAATATTTTTAGACTGCAGTCAATATTTTTTCTGTCCTTCATATTTGGACTGTGATACATTTAAAAGGACCGACTTCACTAATTCCTCTAAAAAGGTGTTAAATATTTAGGTATTAAGCTTGGCATAGCTTAGTGGTTGTTTACGTAATAGAATAACCATATTTGCATGGCACTAAATTCTTTAGGATTTACAAGATGATTATGCTATCGCTAAAATATTGCGAAAAACGTAAGATAAGGAAGAACTCCACTGCCCGACCACACGCCTAACCATGACACTGTTAGATATGCAAGGTCAACGAAATCCACATATTCGCAAACCCATATAAGTATGTATATTATGTAACCAATATAATTTACATATCCGGAGTTCCGGGCTTCAAAAAAGGACCGGTCCCGCCATTCCGTTGTGAGAATTTATCGACCTTACGGCGGGCAGCCATTAAAAGTTTCAAAAACAATTTGCCACGTCCTTGCAAAGTTTGTAACTTGAGAAATCTCTTGTTGTCGATGTCAATGAAAATATAAACGAAAAAGATGAATGGCGTACTGAGGATTTTTTCTTAACTTTGAAGACCAGATGTTTTTGTAAGACATAATATTTATCATGTGCTAAGCGAAATAAGTCAAGATGTAATTGAAGCCTCCCCAGGCAGTTGAAGCAACTATCTAATACGCGTGTGCAATGAGTCCCGAAAAACTGAATCCGAGCAGATCCGATTTATAGAAGTAAGTACCTAAAAGCTTAGCTTGCACTTAAAACCTTCTCCTGATAATTTAAAGGGCTTCTGGACAACTGTCTTTGCTTGCTTAGGTGTCCCAAATACCTTTGGGCTAGATGAAGCGACGATATTTGCTGGGCAACTAGAAGAGAGTTGCTGTGAATCCTATGGTACGTGGTATACTGGTGAAGGTTGATGATGGCGATTTAACAAGACTACGTCCAGGAAAGTATAAGTCAAGACAAAATAAGATTCGTTTCTTTGCTCGGTTATGTTTTTGTGTTGTCGGGTAACCGAATAGATTGTTACCCAATAAATGAGAACAGGATCTCTCGCCCGCGATCTTACTTGACCTATTTTCTATAGCCACGTATCACAACACTTGGTACCCTTGGGAAGAAGGCTGACTTCCTATGGTACATTGATATCATTTGAACGAGGTCAGAGGTCATACATACTGTGAATTAATTAATGTGTTTTAGTTTAGTACGACACTGGATATCAAAATGTTGATAAATGATTGACATTACCACACAATAATCCAGTCGGGCTTTAAATGTCCATTAACGCGATAATTAACAGCATTTCTCGTTAGTGCGGCCCTAGTGTTAGAAAGACTGATGTCAGCCTTATGAAAAAAAAAAACAAATAGGTCAACATTGCATAAGTGTGCGAAAGAGCCATGAAGCTCAACAGTCTGGTTGTAAGATGATCAGATAGAACACAGAACATCATGATGCGCTCTAAAGCCAGAATAATTGACATAGGTAATCGGCTACCAGGGTTACATAGGACTAGGAGGGTCACGCAAGCATAACAGCTGCTGGGCACCAATATTCACGCAATAGGTGTCTGACGAATTGACGATAGACAAAGCAGCGGAGGCCGACTTAAGAAAGAGGAGGTTTCGAAAATGAATCACAAATGTAAGTGCAATAGAATCCTGCCTTTTCAGTGTAACAGTGGCACATTAAGTCTAAACAAAAAAACAACTTGATAGCTACTTCGGTTAACTAAATAAATACAATCTGAGAATTTTGTTGATTCATTACTTGAGACGTCTTCGAATCGATATGTTTGTTTTTTGTTTTCCTGAAAATTAGCTTGACGTGTCTGCCTATCTATCACGTGTTTCTCAGCCTATTGACAAATTAAGTAAATCCTTATCAAAAACGTGACGCGTTATAGGCATTAAAATTATCAATCAATTTATCGATATACACTTGTTGATGGCTTTACATTATTTTGAAATCTAATTCAAAGACTGTAAAGCTTAAGATAAGAATGATTTACATAAGTTTCAATCAATTTACTATAAATCGTCATAAGTCGTAGAAAAAAACTAATAAAATCACAAATTAGGTGTTCCTGGAAGATTGATAGCACAGCACCATTGATATATTTTTATATAGCAATGCACAGAACTGTAATAAATGAGTATCTTTCTAAAGAATAGTAACTAATTTGACTTTTTCATATCTGGCTAGTGGCAACCCATAAAAACAACTACACGACCTTTTAGTTTAATGAAGTTGTTTTCTTTTTGGGTGATAGAAGATGGCGGAATAACAAAATAGAGAATTAGCCTGCACGATTTAAGAATGTTTCAAAGGTAGACAAAAACAGTATTTAGTAACATAATGAAATACCTAAAAAAATGTAAACCGTATATGCGTATTCTGAGCAAGCAAGTTTTAGTGCTGAACGGGGTATTAGAAACATTAGCATACAAACTGGCAAACTGCTGTTTTAAGCCCTGTAAGCAGTTATCGACCGAAGAATACTAATTAGTCAATTAGCTAACGTGTTTCCAATTACGAGCAAACAAATACTTTTTGTAAAAGTAAGTAAAGTAATTATTACCTTGACAATATGAAAATTTCTGTAAGCAAAAAGGCTTTTGTATTTCCATAATTTTGTTTGCAAACTCTGTCTGAATGAGGTCCTTCGAATATGATTAACGTTCGGCCCAACCGTTCATAATTTTTAGCTTAGAAAATTCTGAGGACAAACTTGGTGCCTTTAGGAAACTTTCAGTATTGTTCGATAAAACGACGCTACCTTTTCGATAATGGTTACAAGGGATTGTTGTAAGTTCTTTTTTTCGCACGTAGCAAGCAGAACAATTAAATAGTTAAATCACAGACTGAGAGATACAGGAGACAATTTGGAATCTGAACAGAAAGTACTAGGAGAACAGGGTCAAAACTTTTTTTCGTGGGGAATGTATGTTTGTACCGGGAATGCCGGGATGGTGTCATCTGACAGGTCTGAGAAAGTACCCAGCAGAATTGTCAGCTCTTCTATGGTCTTTTCCGGCACGACCCCAAGACACTTGGTGAGGATACAGCTAAGTGTGCAGCGCTGCCCCAGCGTCGAATAACAGTCTGGTATTCAGTAAGCTACTGATAGCATAATACATTTTGTAAAGTTATTATTACTTTATTAAATGACACCATTGACCCTGTTAACCTCATAAATAAAGGTAAATATCGGATAAGGTTGAAAATCAAGTGCCCTTGGCGCACCTGTACCTGTACTTAACCTTCAGATTCAGATTTACCAGTGTCAAGGACTTGAATAATCGATAAAATGCTTTATGGCTCTAGTGTGTTTGTTGAAGTGAAAATGGAGAAAATTATAAAGAAGATAATGACTACGGCAGAACCAAAAGGGTGTTGTTGTAGGTGGGTACATCTAGTGACGCGAGACGGTCTGTAACAGGGGAAGAGGGTGGTTAGGTCAGTCAAGTCTGATAGTCCCTTCCGCTCCACCCAAGACGAGAGGATTCATTTGATGATTTTAGTAGACTAAAAAAAAAATAATTAAACAATCGGTCCAGTGGTTTATGGTTTGACAAACATGTACCTTCTTTTTTTCTACGTGGTAATATCATCAATTCAGTCTTTCCATTCAGGGCGGGACTGAAGAGACTGCCAGATGAGACTTGTACTGACTAAAATTCACGGTCTGATGTGTCCTTTACGTTCCGGGATCACAGTTAACTGATAACTAAAACCAGTCCCGCGACCCCGGATTAAGTGTAGATAGCGCAGATTTATTACCAACACAGAAAAAAAATTCTATAAGCTTTCTATAAGCTCCATGATTGATGGCGTATTATAATGTGGGCTTTCCGAAATCGATCTTTCGACGCTTCGAGAACTAGATTGCGCGTTTTTCAAAAGTCAAAGGTGACTGAAGGTCGTGGAAGCACCTGTTTTTTTCCCTAGTGAATAGACACAGATTATGTTGATAATGATTAGGTATCTATCGGTAGGTAGGCGTAGTACAGACTTCAGCACATAAAACTACCCTACTCTTTCAAATTTTCCCAATCTAGTATGAACATTCTAAGGGCTGATTTTTCAATAGTCAGATAACTCATATCTGACGAATAAAAATAGCGATTTGACATTTTTCAATAGATAAGCAAACCGCCATTTTATTCCACAGATAAAAGTTATCTGACTATTGAAAAATTAGCCCTTAGTTGAACAAGAAATCTACCTAGATTGGAATAGATTGATGTGGTGGTTTCTGTACTTACGTACCCACTTTTCAGGGTTCAAGATTGTCATTATTTATGTATTTGTATAGTTACGTATTTAGCGGTTACGATTACGAAGGTGTGGTAATCGGTTAGTCGGTCAGGGCGTTGTTGAACAGACGGTGATTTCAATCATTCTTCAGGGTCTACCTCGATACCTATATGTACCTTTAGGAAATTCTTTCCAAACAATGCGGGTTCGGATTGGGGTTGTGTCGGTAATGTGTCACGCCAGGGTTTCTGTGTTATGCGACGTGGGGCATCGAGAGACGCTCTTATTCACCATTTATATGTTTGCAAGATTTTTTCAACGTAGGTACCTACCTAGTAAATGTTTTAGTAAGTTCTACTAGAAAGATGCAAAATTGTCTCATTGAACTCTTTTGCCCGAATTTTTTGCAGCCTTATAGACAGATTCACGAGTTCCGATTTGTTTGGAGTTTTCCACTAGCTGTCGACTAGGTACTTAGGTAGGGTGCCGAGACAAAATACTTAGTTACTTACTAAGAACTCAATAAGTTGAGATCCCCTGTGTTGGATGATAATCCAACACTACGTGCTACGTGCAACACTACTCTATTGATTAAGTTTTGTAAGTCCATCCTAAGGTTGTCTGGAAGATATCGCTATTAGCGATAAGACCGCCTTTGTACCCTTAAAATTAACATTATTGTAATTTAAGCTTGTGATTATTCATTTTGGTGTACAATAAAGAATATTCTATTCTATTCTACGTGCGACCCAAATTATCTATCGTTTTATTTGCGCGTTTTCATACAGAATAACCGAACGAACACCTCCTGCACCTGCTACCTATGGCTACTATGACATTGACATGCGGACAGTCACCATTTAGGTTCCTTTGAAAACTAGCGTCGGGCACCAGTTGTCCGACATTGTGCTGAAACAGACCTAATTATTTGGCGCAGCCATGAGTCATCAGTATATGCCTAGATGCCTACATTCTAGTTTGGCTTTGAAGTAATTTTACTTTAAACAAATTGTTTAGCTTCAAGTCCTTTTTCTTTGTTTTTCACCTGTGGCATGTGCCAATAAACGTTTTTTCTTTCTTTGATTCTGAAGACTCATTTAGACGATAGACGATGCAAGAAATTGCAAGCTAATTTGACTTCCTACATTGCGGACAATCACTATTTAATATTTTAGATCGCTATTCCCATTAAAGAATTCTCTAATTTTGAAGAATCTTAAAATAAACTTCCCGGATGCACAGCCGGATGTCAGTTCCAGCCGGTGCGTCTATTAAAGTTTGAATTTGAAGACTTCTGTATTGTGGATTTTTAAATTGTTTATCTCATGTATCTTTATCTGATGAGGTGTTTCCATTTCATTTCATCATTTCATTTCATTTCATTACATCATCATTTCATTTCATGGTTATTATAGTGTGGACATGATCATCTGCCTAGACAGCCAGCCAAATATTTCGGAGGAAACTAGCCTTCTCCTAAATATATTGGAATTGGTTCCAGTCTTACCAGTCAAGTCTTAGATACCTTACGACTTTGGTATCCAAACGACTATAGCAATAAAAATCTATAGAAGATCGTACATGGGCACGTGTCAATTGATACCAAAGTCGTGTATCGGAGACTTGCCTCGCGTTGTCTGCGAATGGCCTTTTTTTTTGCCTACCTATGTATCAAAATATCTGGCAGTAGAGAGAGTTCGACGAATAAAAGGTTCGGTATGCATCCAAAGAGCTCAATGTGCTTGCAACAAAAAATCAAAATTCTGAAGGTGGCTAGACCAGACCAATCCATCATTATAATACCATACATAGCAAAGTCAAGGCACAGATTATTGTCAAGGTAAAAGGTATCAAGATACATTTAATGCGTCAACACGCAATGAAGCCCCTAAGTTTTGCATTTTCAATGTAGTTGCTGTCATCTATCCAGGCCAGTCAAGGCAATCTATACTAATATTATAAAGCTGAAGAGTTTGTTTGTTTGTTTGTTTGTTTGTTTGTTTGTTTGAACGCGCTAATCTCAGGATCTACTGGTTGGAATTGAAAAATTCTTTTTGTGTTGGATAGTCCATTTATCGAGGAAGGCTATAGGCTATATAACATCACGCTATCACCTATAGGAGCGGAGCAGTAATGAGAAATGTTTCAAAATCGGGAAAATGTATTCCTTTTTTAGAGCTTCCGTTGCGTGCGCTGCATAAACGGTTAGAGTTTCGCAAAAATTATGTACTACGGAATTTTTCCTCATAAAATTTTCTAAAATAAAGTCCGCGAGAGCATATATCTACCTTTAAAGGTTAAGTCACTATAACCTTTTTTATGGGAACCAAATTTGTTTTAAAGTAATGCATTATTTGCGAAGGTGTTTTCAGTAACATGATTTTAATCGTTATCCAAATAAATACGTTAATCATCACAAGCATTTAATTTTGAACGAAATTGCCCTTTACATCATTTGATTTCAATGAATATCTTAGGAGATATCACAGTTTCAAAATAATACCGCGACAAAATAATGACGGGCTGGGTAATATGTCACAATTGCGTCTATAAAATCCCTCTTTAGGCCGGTCAATATCGACATCAAACATTGCAAACTACCATTTTGTTATAATTTGCAACCCTGGAAACCCTGTGCTGTCAATTCAGTAGTTTTTGCGTGTGTATCTCATGAACCGTGATAGCTAGAGATTTGAAATTTTCACAGGTGATGTACATCTGTTGCTGCTATAACAAAACATACTAAAAACCAGAATACAATAAATATTAAGGGAGGCTCTCATTGGTCGCGGGACTTATTTCATTACCTCACGGTAATGAAATAAGTTAAGATAACGGAATTTGCAACCCTGGAAACCCTGTGCTGTCAATTCAGTAGTTTTTGCGTGTGTATCTCATGAACCGTGATAGCTAGAGATTTGAAATTTTCACAGGTGATGTACATCTGTTGCTGCTATAACAAAACATACTAAAAACCAGAATACAATAAATATTAAGGGGGGCTCTCATTGGTCGCGGGACTTATTTCATTACCGTGACCCCGGAACATAAAGAGCTATTGAAGGACACCATGGATTTTAGTCAGTACAAGTCTGACAGTCCCTCCCAGCCTGGGATGGGAGGGCTCATTTGATGATTTTACCACGTAAAAAAAAGGGGGGCTCCCATACAAAAAACGTGGTTTTGTTGCTGGTTTTTGTAGATGTTATAAAGTAATGTAATGTTTCGGAGGCTGTTTCTCACGAACCGTGATAGTTATATAGGTTACATTTTCACAGATGATGTATGTCTATTGCCGCTGTAACAACAAATACTAAAAACTGGTTAAGTGCGATTTTGATTCGACATTGACATTGACAGAACAGGGTTATCAGGGTTGCAAACTTGGGTGTTAAATACTCTAAACTCTAAAGGGACTACTCTAAACTCTAAACCTCACAACATACAAAAGAATCGTAGTTACATGCGCGTTTGCAATGTTTGGTTTTTTTATGTCGATATTGACCGGCCTACTTTAAGGATCGTTTGGAAAGGCTACGGGCTGCGTCCTCACCTTCAGTCTGACGCAGTCCTACCGGTTTTCGTTTTTTTCGTTTCGGGAGGTAGGTACCTCAAGATTCAGTGGCAATTAAGGGGAATGGTTAGCAGTCGGAATGCGTGAGGGAAAAGACATCCTCTACCTCTCGCCCCAGCCACCACTGAAGATACCCACGACGTCGGAAATAGCGCTCTTCAAGGGAACTGATGGAGACGGGACTATAGGACCAAAGTCCTAACATGACGCGGGTGAAACCGCGGGCAGAAGCTAGTCTTTAATAAAGTGGTTTTCACTAACACTTAGTGATACATAAATTATAGAATCAGGCGTTATTTTGCGGAAATCCATGACATTAAATGTTTTGATTACGGAAAATACTATTTTTAATTCCGCGAGACAAATACCAGGCTTGTAGGTTCCCGCCCTCTTCCATATACCTAAGTACCTACACATAATGCAGACCAAAATGGTTGCAACCGTTGTTGTTGAATTATAAAATTTAATTGTTTTTATCGTCTCACTAGATTTGACGTTTCGACAATCCCACTGTACTTAGCAGTACGACATTATTGAGTTGAACCACATATTAGTAGAACTAAAAATAGCATTATTTTAAAGAAGAAACGGTAACTCATGTTTCAAATACAGTCTTTGGCTTGAAGATTAATCAGTTTTTTTGTAATTATACGTTTTCCTTAAGTTTGCCGTATATGATTACTTCCCAGAATTTGATCCTTATTAGCAACAATATCGAACGGTATAATAATACAGGGTGTGATTTTTTTCCCACAATCAGCAGGTTCGATTCCTTGCCAGGATTTTTGATTTTTCTAAAATCCAATGATGCAGTTTTAGTTTTCGTCAAAATCGGCATCGAGACTCCTTTGAACGTTTTTCGATATTCCTCATAGTTTCGAAAGTAGCCATCCAGGCCCAGTTGAAAAATTCAACCTGTATAAGTATTTTTTTCTGATGAGCTCTAGTTATGACACATTCAGAAACCCAGAGAATGCGAGCAAAGACCATGCCCGTAGGCCGTAAACAAGGATCGCAATGCGCTAGATTATTTTTTTTCTCATTCATGAAATTGTTGGAAAGTTGGCAGCCCTCACTATGACGCAAGCTATGTGCCAACATAATACATAGCTATTACGTCATTACGCGCAGCAGTTATCCTACCGTGACGTCATACGAAACCCGGAAGTCAGACAAGTTTCAGAAAAGGGTATCAAATTCAGAGTAAACAATGCCTTCCATTTCAGTGGTTATTTATAGGTAGTGTAGAGTATTTATATTATCTATGAGTAGATACTTGAAGAAATTAATTTCAATCACGGAGGCATTTAAATTGGAAATATAAAAACAGGTAGGTACATTTACGTAGATAGATATGATAGGTTTTGTGTCCCTGACACTGGCTTAGCCCGAATCACGGATTGTATCTTTGATAATACGAATAGGTATTTAGTCGCTATTTTGTCACCAAATCTCCGATTTTGTTGATCACTAGTTCAAAAGTTATAACGGTGACGTTTTGGTGTGATCCAAGTTATTTTTCTATAAACACATAGGTTCCTACGAGCACCTTTTTTTACTAATATAATAACAATGCATACGAGTATTAGTGTTTTGTTTACATGTTTCCAAGTTATTTTTTGTTTTTAATATAAGTATAATTCATAAGTTTCTAGGAGTTGTTGTGGTTACAGAAAAAAAACATAATTCGGTTTTATTTTTATTTTATTGCATAATTTTTAATCCCACCAAAACAAGTAATCAACAATGTCACAAAAACAGTAAAAGCATAATTTTGCAAATCCAAGAAAATGTGTTTTAACAAAATATATAGGTAAGAAAGAGACATTAGGTAACACCTTTTAACATCACAAATTGAATAATATAGTGTGGTCTGTGAAGACTAAGAAATGCTTATGAATAGAAACAATAAAATTGCAAAAAGAAAATACTGATAATAAAGCAATGTCATTTAGGAGCCCCGACAGGGCGCCATTAATTGACAGCACTTTAAATTAACATTTTTTGGTGCGTAAATATTGTCTTTTTCCTCAGTCCAATTCCGACTTTGATATGCCAAATAATGGATCTCGGAATTTTCGTTTAAAACAAGATCATAAACTAGGACCTCGCTAACGGAAATTCCCGTCGCGATAATGGATTTTAGGTATTATCGCGGAAATTAACGGGAAATGCCGTTAGTGATCCTAACGTCAAAACAAAGCAGCATTACAGCAATACTTATCTTTTATTTTATAATTATGTAAGACATTGTCTTTACAGTATCTTTACGAGATTTTTTCTATATTTATCATCAACATTTCTACTTACATAATTTTTAAGCTTTTCCATCCAACATTTCAATATAAATGTACTTTTCAAGACAATAGAGTTCAATTTGCAATATACATCACATAATCTTTTATTACATTATTTTTCTGTCTCATAAAATCTTTACACTTATGAATACTTACAACAATTTAGAATATACTTTGAATTAATTTATTTTGTAAACCTAATGCAGACCGCAGCTGAATGATTGTTTATTTGATGAATGTCTATTTTAAGGTTTATAGTAATGTTTAATAAAAACAATCAGAAAATAAATTATTTTAACAATACAGAAACTATGATGGAATGTTAGACTGCAGTAACTTAAAACTTACAAAAAAGACACACTTACAAGTACACCATTAAAATAATATTTTAATTGTTAATTCTATCAAATTACAATTTAAACCTTTCAATATCATGATGTACTCATTTGTGCTAAATTGGTGTGGACAGTTCAGAAATTATGAGTGAATCGATACAACATACTAGTGATTATACAATGCTTAAACCATGAAGAAACGTTTCTAAACTGCATCTAATGAAATGGATTAGTGTTTATGAAAGGTAAAGTGAGATTCTATGCAATACACAAGTCCTATTTCATCTGAAATTGCCAATAATGTAGATGTGTAAAAAGAAGACAGCAGGAATTGTTTAACAGAGAACTATTGTTAATAGCAGTCAAAGAAATCAATGTTCTTCATTCAGACAATGCAATTATTCACATTATAAGCATGAACAATATAGCATGTGTTTGTGTTTCAGTGATCTAGCGTCTATTTCAATTAGGAAAAGTCTATTTTATCTTTCTTTCTCTTTTTTGATAGTTAAAACACAGTATTAAGTAAATTTACATGGAAGAACAGTGTACGGCTTACATGTGGTCCATCTATGTCTAAGCTACTTAACACTGGTCTTAATATTTAGTGCAAAACTCAAGACATAGTTATGTAAACACAACATTAATTAAGTACACTACATCTTAATACAGTGTGATAAAAGAATTATAATTGTTATTCATATTTTAAAAGAACTCTGTTTAAGATGTTTTGCTTTTTATCAAGTGTGCAGCCTCTGGTGCAAACAGCATAACTAGAAATTACTAAAAACAATAAACACTAATGCACTAATCCTAATTTTAAAAATAAATAAACAATTAACTATGACATAATGTTTATTATTTAGTAACCCCTTTTACCCATAATGTGACCCCATTTTAATTTCAACCTCTCTAATTATGAACAATACTATTATCTGAGTGTTGTTATCAGCATAATATTTTCATGTTGTTATAAAATTTACAAAAAATCGTAGTTTATATGTTTAAAAAATATACAGTGAAGCTATCGAACATTTGTATCTCTACTTAAATTTATCTATGGTCTACTATCACATTTGGTAAAAGGAGGGGGCTAGAATGCGATTGATGATGGAGGCATAGAGCATTCCCCTACGGTCACACGGTATGATGCCAGTTCACTGATACCGTGGTAGTGCACAAATGCTGCTACAATCACAAGCACATGGAATATTTGGTGGGACTGGAACCAGATGTCACACTTCCCGGGGAACCAACGCTCTGGCACCCTCAGGGCATAGAACATAGCTCCTAATATGTACAACAAGCCCATCAGAACTAGCCAGCCCAGTGACGCTTTACTCACTTGACTGAACCAGCCCTCAGTGATGCCATAGTGGATAGCAGGCACTATGCCTGACAGGCCAAAACCCATGAACACTCCCGCTCGAAGAGGTCGCAAGCGAGGCTCTGAGAACCTATCCCAGAGTGACACTATTATAGACAGTATTCCTAAAACAACCACTACAGATAAGTAAATTATTTTCGGCCTGTAATGGCAGTAGAAACTATAGTACAGCCATGGAACAAACGAGCCCATAATAAGTAGGGCTATTCCACAGTAATCCAACTTAGAAAACAATTTCCCGACCATCTCCGAATGGCAGTAGAGGGTGTGGTAAGCAAATGAAAAACCAAGGCACACTATGGCACCGATGAAGAACACTCCAAATATCATTTTCTCTTGCATCTGGATCTCGATGGCGGGGCGCGTCAGGAAGTAGATCGCGACGCCGATGAAGGCCACGCATCCGAGCAAGTGAGTCCAGATGTTGCCCGTCTCCGTGTGGATGCGGAATATGGACGCGAAGCACGCGCTGAACGAGGGCAGGGGAGGCCTGTGACCCTTGTGAAGGTAGTCGTTGTCTTGCAGCCAGCGCGGCAGGTGGCGGAAGTGGCAGACGTTCCAGGACGCTTCCCACACCTTGCGCACGAACTCCTCGGCCTGCTCCGCCGCGTTGTGTGCCAGCGCTCCGAGATCGATCTCATCCGAGAGCACGCCCGCTTTTAACACTTCCGCCATCTCGGCGTCAAGGAGATGCTGATCCTCAGGCGTAGACGGCAAAGGACATCCATCTTCTTCCTCTGCGAGCACTTCGTCGAGTTCATCCATCTGGGAAGCCAAGCTCTCCGCCTCGGGATCCCATCTCTGGCGTCTCCGCAGCCCGTCCGAAGACGCGCTGCGGGACCCCGTGTCAGAATCAGATTCCCACATCGCCCAGTCAAAATTCAGTCGAACACATAAAAACGGCCACCATTAGTCGCCACGACCTTTGTTAGTCGCACTTGCACACGGACAGTTATTCGTTAGAAATCCAGTTACGTCATGGAAAATGTGCACTTCGTACGAGATGGGTTTACACCTTTTGTTTCGAATTGTTTGGAGCGAGAAATTGATTATTATATCAAATTCATCGACGGATGATCACAATAATTTCAAGCGTTAAAAATCATCGAAAAATCACTAGCACACAGGACAATCAAATATGAACAGCTGCACAGAACTGAACTAATGAACGAACTTTCCGATTCCGAGTCATTCAACCATTTTTGACGAAACGAACGAAATCTAACTATCTCTTTTGCACTTATGAGAATGTCGCACGCGGTCGCATGTTACGGACTTTCATAGCAAACGTCACAACTTTGGCAAGTGATGGGTTCAAAAAATATGAGAAAACCGTATACAATTATTCTAGCTAAATATTTTCAATCGATTTATTTTTGAAAACGATTATTTATCGTATTAAAAAAGACTATATTTGTAGTCGATCACTGTTTGTGGCCCACCGCGTAGTCTTTTTAATACGCTCGCCCGAGATAAAGAAAAAAAGGATTAAATACGTGTAACAAGCTAAACTAAAATAAAAAAAAATCAGCTATTCCTTATTTTAATTGGACTGAGAAATGCCATTGGAGAGCTTAGTTTTTTTGAATATTGTTTTTATTGACAGTTAATTAAAGAGCTTGAGAATTTGAGGCTCTTTAGTTTATGCATTTTTTGAAGAATCGACATAAAGGAATACTGAAGTAGGTAACGAACATCACTACTATATTCCATACTGAGTCCTGATTGGCCGGCCACTAAAATACGTCAATATTCAACCATGTTGACATTACTGAATGTCGAATGGAATGAACTAAATTCTAACCTACATGAAAATGAAAAACATTTCAGAGATCGTCCGTCGCAAATCACACAAAATGTACTAGAAAACCAAAGTTTTACTTACTTTTTAAACATGTTGTGGCTCGTATTTTCAAGAAATTCTCACTAACACACACTGCCGGATTGACACTCGGAAAATTCTGTAAATGAACGACACGAACGACTTGCCATTTCTTAGTTCAACGTTCAATCAAAATAAAGCACGCTATTGGCTACAATTTTTGTTACGGTTTTCTTATCTCGGTACTTCGGTAGTCATCAGGCAAAAACGATCGGATACAAAAATAAAATTATTTCAAGTGCGCTAGTTTTAACAGGGAATTATTTAACCGATTCACAACATTTTTATGGAATCTCTAAATAATACACGTTCACACCAGTACGTCACCACCTGCTGCGAAGTAGTCCGTTTTCCAAAAATAAGCAAGTCGTAAGCTAGTGTTACAGACACTTGCTTATTTTAAGAATAATAATAATTTCTTAGAAATTTAATAATAATAAATAATAATTGGATTGCTATTTTTTATATTTTTAAATGTTTTTTAAGTCTTTTTTGTAAAATATTTAAAAATGTATTTTATAAGGTATGAAGATGAATAAAGGAATAAATAATAATAATAATAATGGAATAATAATATGAGACTGTACATCCCGCGGAAATGCGGGGGTCGAGGGTTTTTAAATGCCAAGACCCTTCACAACCGCGAGGTGTGCAGTCTCAGAGAATATTTTTTGAAGATGGAAGTGTCAAGTGGGTATGCACCGAGGTGGTCGCAGTGGACAACGGACTCACCCCGCTATCCATGGCTAAAGAGAACTGGCGCAAACCTGTGTTACTCAGTACCGAGGACCGCAATGGGGTATGGCAAGGCAAGGAGCTTCACGGACGCTTCTACCGGGCTCTTCATGGGCCCGATGTAGATTTTCTAGCGTCCGTGTCCTGGCTACGTTTCGGTGACCTCTTCGGGGAAACTGAAGGTTTTGTCTGTGCGATTATGGACGAAGTTATCTTGACGAACAACTACCGGAGACATATTATAAAGGATGGGACGATTGACGTGTGTCGGGCATGTCATCGTCCAGGAGAATCCATAAGACATATTATCTCTGGTTGTTCTCGTCTTGCTAACGGCGAGTACTTGCACAGGCACAACCTAGTAGCCAGAATTATCCACCAGCAACTTGCTTTGAAATACAATCTTGTGAATTCTGAGGTGCCGTATTACAGGTATGTGCCCGACCCAGTTCTCGAAAAAGACCATGTCACGCTGTACTGGGATCTGCCTATCATTACTGACAGGACTATTGTCGCCAATAAGCCTGACATAGTAGTGATAGACAGATCAGCGCGCCGCGCAATGATAATCGATGTTACCATCCCGCAGGATGTGAATACGGCAGTTATTGTGCCGATAGTCGTATCTGTCAATGGCTTAATTGCCAAGAGCCTCGACCAACACCTAAGGAGGCTCTCGCTGGGTGGCTGGATCAAGCGCTTGATTCAGAAGGCAGTACTTCTGGACACGGCGCGTATTGTTAGGAGGTTCCTCTCTCAGGAGCCCTGACCACCGGTAGCCCGGACCCTGTTCCCGGTACTGGTGGATTGCTATTTTTTATATTTTTAAATGTTTTTTAAGTCTTTTTTGTAAAAATATTTAAAAATGTAATTTATAAGGTATGAAGATGAATAAAGAAATAATTAATAATAATAATATATAATTAATAATATAATATAATAATAATTTATAATTTCTTTCTTTTTCAGACGACCTTATGAAGGTCGCCGGAAGACGCTGGATGCAGGTCGCTTCCAACCGGTACTTGTGGCGATCAAAAGGGGAGGCCTATGTTCAGCAGTGGACGTCCTATGGCTGAGATGATGATGATGATGATGATGATGAATAATTTCTTAATATATTACAGACACCTGGAATTTGTAATCAAATTATTATTTACGGCTAACGTGCACATTTTGTTAATTTATTTTTATATCTGAAACAATGTATCGTGTTTGTATCGGATTGTTAGTCCTGTCACTGTCAGTCAGACTGACTGCAAACGTCACTGTCAATTTCAATCGTGTTGATTTTTGGTTTAGAATTCCCACATGTGATTTTATTTGAGAAAACGTTTCCAACTTTCCTAAAACCATTATCGTAAGGGACAAAACCCAAGTATTATAAAAGATTATTAAGTGTCAACACAATGGCTACATTATTGGAGGTTTTGGTCACAAGTGATTCCAATAACACATTATGGACAAATGCAGTGTGGAATTCTCATACCGGCACTAGCTTGATGACTTACAAAGGAGGTGGAACTGCAGAAAATAGAACTCTTTCATTCATCGGAAACGATTATTTAGCAGCTGTTGAAAAGACAAAACCATTATTGCACATATGGCCTGTTAACTCGTACCAAACAGTCCAAGGCATGCGTTTTGTTTTGCCAGGCAAGGCAACCGCCTTCGCTGTTTCACAAGATGGAAATTTCATGATAGCAGGTATTGAGGAGAAAATATATTTATGGCAAACAGCTTCTGGAAACCTCTTGACAATAATAAGCAAACACTATCAAAAAGTTGTGATGTTGAAATTTACTCCTGATGGACGGTATTTTGTATCTGCATCCGAGGACGGTATAGTCATGGTTTGGTCATTAGCCACGGTGTCTGCTCACCCTGAAGTTGACTTAGTGTCACAAACGTCTGCTGGCCAGCATGATCCAGTGTACATATTCTCCAACCACTCTTTACCAGTCACTGATTTGTGCATAAGTAAGACTGGAATGCATGGTCGCTTGTGTACTGTATCCAGTGATAGGACTTGCAAAATCTATGACTTATCATCTGGAGAACTATTACTGAATATTGTGTATGATGTTCCTCTTTCTGCCATCACCATGGATGTTTTGGAGTTAAATATATTTGTTGGAACAACTGAAGGAAAGATTCACCAATTTAGTCTGACTCATCCTCCAAGGGACAGAAATGTGTTAGTGAACACAGAGGTGAACTGCCCCACTTTCTCTTCACATACTAAAGCCGTGACCTGCCTCTCCGTGTCTTTGGATGGCGAGACCCTTATGTCTGGTTCAAATGATGAACAAGTGATACTCTGGCACATACCAAGCAAACAGCCAGTAAGAATAATCAAACACAAAGGTCCTATAACAAATGCTTTCTTCACAATGAATTACCAAGCAATTTACAAACAAGAATTCTCGTCCCGCATAATTCTGCACAGTTTAGAAAGAACTTTGGAAAAAGATGCAGAAGAATTGACAGAAATGGATATTCTTATGAAAAGTAAGATTAATTTCTGGCCCGAACCTCATGGAGAGATTGATGGCAGTATTTCTTACAAAGAAAATGAGAATGAGTTTAAATCTAAAGAAGAAGGGTTATTAGCCGAGCTGGATAGATTGAAAGCAATAAACTCTAATCTGTATACTATGGCTATTCAGAAAACTTTGGATTCAATTCCGTTAGTTGCTAACACTCCTACCAAAAACAAAAAAAAGAAGAAGAAGAAGCAAAATAAATCTGTTGAATAAACATTTTTTAAATTATTGATTGTTGTTTTATTATTACTGTTTATACTGTGTCAGTTTAATATTTGGTTCTACTGTGTCATTTTCAAGTTGTGATTGGCTGGTTATGGTGCCACTATCAAACTTTATCCTTACACAAAGTTCCAAGTTTTGTTAAATAAAATGAATGATTGCATTGTCCATCCAAACTATTCTTTAATTTACAGAGAGTTTCTTATTATCTCACGCCTAAATTACTTAACGATTTTGATGAATTTTGGTACTAAGATAGGTGAGAACAAACCATGAATACCAAAGGATTACAGTCTATTCACTATAATTATATACTGACTGCATCCAATCCACATTCTCCAAAATGAGGGAACAAACAAACATACAAACCGGTAAAAAAATCATAACACTCCTATTGGCTTTGTCGTAGTCGGGTAAACAATCGTAATCTCTTTATGTGGGAATTAAGGGAAGGATAATTAAAATAAGACCTCAAATAGGAATGTATGCAATTTATTTAAAAACCGCAAACAAATTAGAAGAAATATTCAACTCTTTCCTGTTTCCGGTTTCTCAGTCTGGTTACGGAACATCTATGTCACATCCAGTAGAAATATCGGTAGGTTTTCATGGAAAATCGGTATTGACTTAAAAAAACCATCTTCAAAAAAAAAGAAAATTAATTTTAAAATCTGATGATGAAAGTTGAGATTTGTACTTGGTAAAAAATGGGTTAGATTTTGATTTTGTGAGAAAATCTTCGCTATCTAAAGACAAGCTACCGGTTTAGATACTCGTAGATGTAGAGCATGGACTGAGCATCATTTTTATAACAGAGAAAATCAGTTGTTTGATCACGTCATGTTATCTTCCTTTTGAGAGAGATAATAATCTATGGTAGAAATCACGTTCAAAATGGTAAAAAGATTGATTTCGCTATTTCTAGAGGCAATAGAGTGTAAATAATAATAATATGTCAGAATAGAATCATCCTATGCCATTTCAAAGTTAATAAAGGATACATATACGATAGGAATCCGAATATCCTTGTTTCATCATGTATCCTGCAAAATTTATCGTATTAAAATACTTATTTTATTAAAAATTAGGCATTTAGCAAACCTACTTTATTGACTTAGTTTTGCATTGGCGACACAGATAGAGTAACCATCACCGAGACCAATCGGTACCTCTGTATTATAAATTGTTATTCTCTTTTCTAATTTCCATTATTTATAATGCCGTGACTTTCATGAAATAAAATAATATACTATATAAACACAATTTTATCTGTCGTATTAAAGTCGAGCTTATTACAATTTCAAGCATAATGTAGTCACTTAAAAAGAGAAAAGTGTAGTCACCACCACCCTGTGCCACCACCTCACCACTGTTTTTTGTCAATCTCTGTGGTTTTTTGTTGCACCTGCCTAGGGAAAGGAAGGTCCTTGTTCTATATCTATGTAAGTACCGAAATATCGGTAGTTGTGGGTAAAACTGTGACTTCGATTCTCATGATTAATAAATATTTCAAATGATACTAAAATTTAAAACTTATTGTTTCAAAATAAAAATAGTTCAATTTTTTTTAGTAAATCCTTTTAATTTTGAGTTAGGAACTATAGATATCAAAAATCAAAACAAAGGACATCACTATTGAAAGAAATCTGTCAAAACGTCATCCACCGTTCTCTCAACGCATTTCAATTTTCTGTTTCAAAAAACGCCCGAATTTATTTGATGTGATTCAAAACTTTGTAAAAACAAAATTCGCTGAGAAAGCGCAATATTATCTGTTAAAAAAGTTAAGAGTATGTTTTTATGACGAGTCTTGTCAATAAGGTGAGACGCCTTAGATAATAGGATTGTTGTAAAAATAAACTTCGCTGGCTGCGTTTTGCGTCACAAACAAAACAGTTAAATGTTTACGATTTTCAGGAGACGACATGTCGAAAGCTGTGATCATACCGGAGTGTAATAAGGATATAGGGGGTATGAAAGAAGAGATATCATTGTCTCCAACTGAAAAAAGAGATGGGGCAATCGGTGGTCTCTTCAGTAGGTTGTTGCGGCTAGATACTTTGAGTAAGAAGAGTAATACGCCCGAAAGTCCGACGTCTGTGGAACCACCCATCACCTATTACGGAGTTTACATACCCAGCGAAATTAAAAAAGGACCAGATGAAGGTATTTACTGTCAATATTATTCTATATTTAGTTTTGTGTAAAATTAGTTCAACAGTTTCTTAAAACATTGATCTAATACTAAATTTTCAGCTTCATTCTTGTCGTAAAATTGAGTGTTTTTTACTCCTATACATATAAAATCAGCTAGAATAGGCTTGAAGATGACCCACTGACCCTTGAAATTAGTTTTAAACTTGTTCAGAAAACTTCTATTAGCATCACAAATAGTATTGCACAATATTAAAATGCAATTTGAGTGAATATCGACCCTACTAACATAAACAAAACATTGTTTTTGCCTTTTTAGGGTTCTGTACCAATAGGGTAAAATGGGACCCTACTGCTAAGTTAGTAAAGCTGTAATATTAATATTTATTTACATTTATTATTTTATTATAACATCAATGATTTTACTTCTTAGTATGCCAAACTCTTTGTGCATCATACAGTTACTGAGTCATTATTCTGCATTTTGGTATGAATAAGCCTTTGTTTTTGTAATAATTTCCTAAAACTCAAATTTCTAAGCAAAAGGTTTAAGTCACCGCTATGTTTTTGTTTATACTTTAGTAAAATTCTGTTATTACTAATTTTTTATTTTATTTTGAACACTAGATTGCTCAATATTAAATGCCAGATACTTCTTCTCAGATACAATAATACAAATTCATCACAGTTTTCCCTCAGGGGTATGACAGAGGTGTCTCTGTACCCAATACACTCACATTTCACCAGTTTTGTTCTTTCTTTTGTTTTTAAGTGATTAGATGTTGAATTCAAACAAAACTCTGCTAATTTCTCTCTTTATCTTTCTTATTTTTTACATGGTAAAATAATTGAATGAGTCCCGGCCCAGGACCGGAGAAAAGGGACCGTTAGACTTGTACTGCCTAAAATCCACTGTGTTTCTTCAATAGCCCTTTACCTTCTAGAGTCACGGTTTCCTAATAAGAAAGTCTCAGTCTGAAAAGACGAGAGAGACAACTGACAGACACAATATCTATCAAATGGTTTTAATATAATGGTCTCAAGACACTGGGTCTTCTGCAGACCCCCACTGTCAAATCCTTTCACTAGTTAATACCCACTCCATTATCTAAACATTCTATTATTTACATTGTTTACCCGTTTCTTATCACATCGCTATCATCAAGATAAGTTAATGTAGGTCAATACAGTTTTTGCAAACTTCCTACTTTGATATTATCTTTGAAGAGCATGAAAATTATTGTACTTATCTATTTACCTGGATTATTGTGAAGGCTTTGTCCTTTTGTATATAATTACACTTTTTATGGTGTTTTTGAGCAAGTTTGTAACAAAATGGTGGCTAGCAGTTTGCTTTTATCTGACTACTAGTCTTACTCAGCATTATAATGTGGAGTTGCAGGACTGTCTAATCTAAACATTGTACTTCGGCTCTGGTACGCTTTCAGCAAGCGAAGGAGCGGTAGTACTTTTTCGTCAGTATAAGTTTGTCAGTTTCTTCCACTCTACTTAAGCCGGGAGGACTTGTTTGATGACTACACCCTAAAATTAAGGTTGAGAAATAGATTCTGGGTTCATGACTTTTTTATAGTAATACTAGTGGCTCATCCCGGCTTCGCATAGGTGGACATGTGGACACAAAAAATGTGATGGTTACAAACACAACAAAAAAAGAATAAGTGGAATCAGTCCAGCCGTTTTCGAGTTATGAGTTTAGCAATACATTTAGTAATCCATTTAATATTATTGATATTGGAAAAGGCTAGAAAATAGCTGCAGCTTGTGGCTTCAACTATGAATGTCACCAATCTGAATATCAAATAAATAGCTTAAGTATTCCATCAAGATATAAAAGATTACAAGAAAACCTGCATTAGGTGGATATCAGCTACCTTGCCTGAAAGCCTAATTCCTAATCGATAAATAGTTCAGCCAGTAAGTTGATAAACTAGTGACATCATTTGGCTTTTACCATACAATTACTATGGGGAATTGTATTTGGTCAGCTCATAAATAGTTATGTCTACCGACAGGTGTGTCCATTATTGATATTGCAAGTGTCATGTATTATACTATTGCTTATAGCTTAGGCTATCAAGGTCGTTATGCAATACAATAGAGCTATGTAGGTAATAAAAAACTGTATCACTTTATTCTAGAATGAAATTTAGTATTAAACTGACTCTTGTCCAGGTTTTCAAATTTTATAGATGGCAACCTAGGTATAGTATAACATGGCATACTTTTGTTTATCCTAATAATGTATATCTATACATATAATAAAACAGTAAAAAAACTGTGTCTGTACATTGAACAAATTAAAAAAATAATAATTGAGGGGGATTCAGAAACAGTAATAGAGCACGAAACGAAAAAAAAAATCTGTCTGTTTGTTTGTACACGCTAATCTTTGGAACTACTGGACGGATTTGAATGATTCTTTTTTTGTTGTATAGGTATTAAGCCTGGCCAACACATAGGCTATAATTTATTTTGGAAACATGAACACCTGGTGCAGAACCGCAACAGACCAGCTAAACTATAAGAGATACAAAAATGGTACCATAGCAAAAATTGTTTCACGTGACGAGCATTTTCTGCTAAGACAATAAATTTGAAGATCTGGAACACCTGATGTGGAACTTCAACAGCCCAGCTGAACTATAACATATATAAGACTAACGTCTTAGCAAGAGTTGTTCAGCCTGATGGGCACTCTCTGTTATCGTATAAAATTTCAAGATCTGGAACAGCTGATGTGGAACTCCAATAGCCCAGCTACACTATAACATATACAGGAATGACATCTTAGCGAGAGTTGTTCAGCCTGATGAGCTCTCTGTTGTCGTATAAAATTTAAAGATCTGGAACAGTTAATGTGGAACTCCAAGAGCCCAACTATACTATTACATATAAAGGAATGACGTCTTAGCAAAATCATTCCGCCTGATGAGCACTTTTTGTTGATGTATAAATATTGAAAATCTGGAACACCTGATGTGGAAATCAAAGCTATCACTAATTTCACTGTATATTTATAAAATAACATAAGCTGGGATTACCGTATTAAGACCCCTCTTTGAGTAGTGGTATATAGGCGTTACGGCGTTCTAACCTTCCGCGTGACGCAGGTCGTCACTGGACACGGATGTTTCGGGAGGTACCTGTGTCTTATGAGAAAGGAGGAAACCCTGTAGAACACAGTCGAGCATACGGTGCAGGATTGCCCCACTTGGCCGGAGCACCGACGTGTCCTCACAGCGGCTATAGGCGGAGACTTCTCGCGCCCGGCATTGGTCAAGGCCATGCTGCGGGGCGAGACGGAGTGGGAAGCGGTCGCCTCCTGCTGTGAAGCAATCATGCTCGCGAAGGAGGAGGCGCGCCGCGTGAGAGAGAGGACAATCTCCTCCCTCCGCCCCACTCGCGGTGTTTGACGCCCACGGCGACGGCATACGCGGGAATGCGGGCGGCGAGTAAAGGGCAACTCGCTGTCCTATCATAGACCATGCCCGGGTCGATGGCGTGTCGTGTTCCACGCGCACCTCAAAGAGTGTCAGCATACATATGCCAAAGCCTGCCGGGGTCGCGGGACTTATTCCATGACAGTGACCCCGGAACATAAAAGGGCTATTGAAGGACATCGTGGATTTTAGTCAGTACAAGTCTGACACTAAGGGGTGGGAGGACTCTTTTGATAATTTTACCACGTAAAAAATATCTGGGATTACCTCCACGCAGTGAAGGCGGTAACAGTTTAGGACTGATTTTCGTTAACGATGAATCATCATCAGCAGCCTATATTAGATAGAGACACAAGCCTCCTCTCTGAGAGAGGGAGTGGGCCATAATCCACCACGCGGGCCCAGTGCGGATTGGTAGATGTCACATGTCTTCGAATTTTTGGTTCTAGGACATGTCGGTTTCCTCACGATGTTTTCCTTCACCGTTTTAAGGGCAGTGGTGATGAAATAAATTACACAAAGTAATGCGCCTGGGTGAGTTCGAACCCACCACCTACAACACGTAAGTCGAGACCGATACCACTGGGCCACCACGGCTCTTGCGATGAATATATAAACAAAAATTTTACTCTACTGGCCAATTTCCCATTAATTTTTTAATCGGACTCTTGGAGTTGGGTGTCCGAATTTTCAGATCTTTGATTTTGACGATCCCGCTGTCGCTGGCATAAGCAACAGGATCCGCGTACGAAGTCGCGGGCAGAAGCTAGTAAATAAATAATAATAATACTCCACAACTATCACACAACGCCATCTATTCCCAAGCTAAGCAGAGCTTGTGTTATGGATACTAGACAACTGATAAACATACTTATATATTTCTAAATACATACATAATATAGATAAATTTCACCCAGGCACAGAACAAAATGATCATGTTCATCACACAAACATTTGTCCTGGGTGGGAATCGAACCCACGACCCCCGGCATGGTCAGGGTCACTAACCACTAGACCAACAAGCCAGTCATATGCATAACTTTTTAACCATATTTTCTCAAGTCATACAGGTAGTAAAGACTATTTGTTAGTTTACCCGCCCTATTCTATCTTCGACCTACGGCTCAGTACTGAGAGTTGAAATTCGTTTGCGTACAGAAAATATACAATTATTTACTCATTAATTTCTTCATTTCTCATGCTATCAGTCTCGTGTTAACCTTTCTATCGATCAAGACAGCCACGTGATTCATTCGAAAGTAATATTATGTAATAACTCTTTAGAAAATAGCATTTAATTTTCCTTCATTCTTCTAAATCTAGTAAATATTTACAATTATTTTATACTAGCAACAGAAAGACGACGGGCGGTTACTGTCAGTATGCAATAAAAACAAAATCCTCCTTTTGGCAGTCATGAAATAAATCATAGCACTCAGTACTAACCGAACCACACTCATAACATTCATCACAAGTTAAAATGTTTACCGCCCAACGAAGTGGGCACGGGTCAGCTAGTTATTTTATAAAGTACTATCTTTTCTTGCCATTTGGTCCGTATGAAGGTTGAAAATTATCCCTAGGAAAATGTTCCAGTGAAACGGGATTAAATACCTCCATTATTATTAAAAAAAAAATATATCACACAATGCCATCTAGTCCCAAGCTAAGCAGAGCTTGTGTTATGGGTACTAGACAACTGATAAACATACTTATATATTTTTAAATACATACATATTATAGTTAAATGACACCCAGATACAGAACAAATGATCATGCTCATCACACAAACATTTGTCCTGGGTGAGAATCGAACCCACGACCCCCGGCATAGCAATCAGGGTCACTGACCACTAGACCAACAGGCCAGTCAAAAAAATATTATCTCTATCCCTAAATCTTAATTGAGATAAAGCTACCGATTTGCCAAATTTCATAGAAATTCGTTCAGCCCTTAAGCTAAGCTAGTTAAGAGACAGACTCAGTGAAATATTTATTCATAGCTTTTGATTCTCCCATTTTCTATAAACGTATACTTTTCCATAAATCCCATTCACTTCAAACTTGAATTTGCCAAGGTTGTAGCTATTTAGGAACTAGTATTGTATTATTTTATTTAAGAACATTTTGTTTTGTTTTAGAAGCACTACACGTTTACAAGAACAAGTCCGAGGCACTGGAGCTGGTGCGAAGATACAAGTCTGCAAGATTCAAGGCATTCAGGAACCGACAGGATGCCGTGTCGTTTGCGCTGCGGGGAGCCGAACCCACTGACACTACGGATGGAAATGACAGCTGTAAGTTTTGTTTAACAGACCTACCCCAATCTGCCATTTTTTCCAATCGAAAATGAACCTTTTTGCATTGAGATACAGTTGAAAATCTATTAAGTTACTCCCTCACCAGGAGCATTCGCGTGTAACGTAACATTGCAGATTCGACTTTGAGCATTACATTATAATACTATCTCCCAAATAAATAAAACATTTAAAAATATAAACAATAATGGCCCACCAGTATCGGGAACAGGGTCCAAATTACCGGCAGTCAGGACTCCAGAGAAAGGAACCTCCTTAAAACGCGCGCCGTGTCCAAAAGAACTGCTTTCTGAATCAGGCCCTTGATCCAGCGGCCTAACGAGGGCCTCCTTAGATGTTGGTTGAGGCTCTTGGCAATTATAATCGCTGAATCCACATATCGACAACCTCGTGAGCCAAATCAAGAAATGAAATGAACATTTCTTATTATTGTTTAATTCATATAAAATCGAACGTCACCTAGATATTCCTTTTTGGGTAGGCAGTGACTAGAAGACTCCATCTGTTGTGTTTCTCAGATAATAAACTTATGGAAGATGGAAATTCAGCTTTATCTTCTAAAGAATAAGTCTTGTTTTGTTTCAGAGTGAGAGATTATATTTTAATAGGTGTACTATTCGCTAACTACACAATTATTGTTGCCCTTTACCTGTTTCTGGGTCAATGATCATTATTAACTGTCATGGCTGACATAGCTTAGCGTTCGTTATTCAAACGCTTTTGTATTACTATAGCCATCAACTTCGAAAAATAAAGTAATATTTTTACATAAGACGATTTTCCTAAAAAATAAATATGCTAAGTATTTAGGGTTCATGTTTTTGGGAGTCTCTTTATTCCAAAAAAACAAGAGGATTTGTAAAAAAAATGGCACATTCACACACACATTGATTTATCAGCTTCATTCAATCTCATCAAACACTATTTGCGTCTATCTTGGATCTAAATTGCTTCTTAAAATAATATTGTATTTCTATTTTCATACATATTTAGAAATACTCAAATACATCAAACATCGAACTTACTTTGTTAACGAATACTTACGATAAAACAAAATATATGTTATAAAGAGCATTGGCCTTCTTATCGTAAGATAGTATTTTATTTCTACTTTTCTTCCTCTGTGTTATCAACTTGTTTAAATGTGTTTAAAATTGATATTGGTAGTGATGGTTTGACCTCCTTTTCAAATTATCATAAGCCCACATTTTGCCTCGTTTTTTTATCCTCCATCACAAAAAGAGAGGTGTTTTATCCTCATTTTTGTGAGTCTGTCTGTGGCATCGTAGCTCCTAAGCGAACGGACCGATTTTGATGCGATTTTAATTGATTGAAAGGCGTTGTAATCGAGATGGTTCTTAGCTATAATTTATGAAGATCTGTGCTGGTTTTTGGTAATCATAAGTTTATTTCTTACTTGACAAAAGGCAAAACCTTGGGTTTAATTTCAGTCGTTGATATAATTATGGTTAAAGGACTATGGACGATTTTCTTTAATTTGTGTTTATAACAAAATAATTGGTACTATTGTATATTGACCCTATATTCTTTGATTAATTACTTAGATTTGTTACAGGGAATAATTCATGTTCATCGACAAAAATATTATTACTATATGTCAATCGGGCACTAAATATTATTTACTCTAGCGAAACACTTCAGTCATGCAGCTAATACTGGCAAAACAATATGTCTTATCAAGCCAAATATACTATTGTAAGAGGAAAAGTAATTACTTTCTTGCCAAACTGTTTTACAATCTGACCGCAGTCCAAAATAAACTCTATTGTCTCCGAAATAATGACTATTTTATCCTGTCGTGGTTCATCATTTCCTGTTGAATGTTTGACCTCGTAGATTTTGATGTCAATTTTCTCATGAGCTTGTTGTGGTTCTGAAATTAGATTGGGTGTATAAATAGTGGCATTACGTATCGTAGGTGGCGTGATAGTGGGCTCGTCCATTCAAGGATACAATGATATTAAATGTTCTAAAACACGTAGTGTTTGGATGAAATCAAGTGTTTGCGGTCTCTGTGCTCTGTAGTCTTAAATAATCGAATCGAATCATTAGTGCGATTCTGTGTTGGCTGTGGGAAAGAGACGGCGGTAGATGACTTATACAGGGTGAATTTTTCAACTGGGCGTGGATGGCTACTTTCGAAACTATGAGGAATATCGAAAAACGTTGAAAGGAGTCTCGAGGCCGATTTTGACGAAAACTAAAACTGCATCATCGGATTTTAGAAAAATCAAAAATCCTGGTCAGGAATCGAACCCGCTGATTTTGAAAAAAAAATCACACCCTGTATTATTATACCATTCGATAGTGTTGCTAATAAGGATCAAATTCTGGGAAGTAATCATATACGGCAAACTTAAGGAAAACGTATAATTACAAAAAAACTGATTAATCTTCAAGGCAAAGACTGTATTTGAAACATAAGTTACCGTTTCTTCTTTAAAATTATGCTATTTTTAGTTCAACTCAATAATGTCGTATTGCTAAGTACAGTGGGATTGTTGAAACGACAAACCCAGTGGGACATTGAAAACACTGAAATTTTATAATTTCGAATAAATTATGGCTCAGTAGATGTAAAGTAACATGGAAAAATAGCAATTTCATAAAAATCAGCCATTTCCTTAAGTTTGCCGTATATGATTACTTCCCAGAATTTGATCCTTATTAGTAACACTATCGAACGGTGTAATAATACAGGATGTGATTTTTTTTCCAAAATCAGCGGGTTCGATTCCTGGCCAGGATTTTTGACTTTTCTAAAATCCGATGATGCAGTTTTAGTTTTCGTCAAAATCGGCCTCGAGACTCCTTTCAATGTTTTTCGATATTCCTCATAGTTTCGAAAGTAGCCATCCACGCCCAGTTGAAATATTCACCCTGTATAGCTCTGTCGCTTTCCCACAGCCAAAACAGGATCGCGTTAAGAGCTCGTAGTAAGGCCTCTGGTGGCCTTCCACGACGTCTTAAAGCCAGAGTAGTTGGAGTGAAGGAACGAGGTGGCGCTAGGCGACTTGTATAGCTGTCTCTTTCCTACACTGGAACTGCTATGGCTTTTAGACGTCATGGAAGGCCACCTGAGGAACTTTTGCTACTTGTTTTGTAAATGTTCAGTTGTTTGAACGTATCTACATTTGTACACTTATTTTTTGTTTTACCTTTTTGGTGGGCACAGGTGCGATATTATGTTGTGTTATTGCGTGTACTTGGGAAGTAACTTTCAAAAGAAACTAGTAAAAATCATACAAAAATCAAACACGAATTGAGAACCTCCTTTTGAAATAAAAGGAATGACGTTTATGTTGACGCCATCAAATAGGCTTTTGTCTGGAGAAAGACATGCGCTAGACTTTGATTCCAATGATAACATTCGAGCAGATGCAATCTCTAGAAACAGAGAAAACTCTCCTATTTAGTTCCTCAGAAAAATCGGAGCCTGTTAAGAAAGAATCCATCTTCTTTCCCACCATTGTTTTATAGAGCGAAACTTTGTACTACTGTTTCATCGCCAAAGAGTTTTCATACCAAGTTGATTGATGGCATCAAGCCTATGTTGATCATTGGACTTTCACCATTAAATACGCAACATCAGAGTCTCGAATCATTGCGTCATTACATCAGATGTGAATGCTCCCATTATTAAACGTTGGACTTAAAGAACTTGCCTATTTATGCCCAGAACATTTGTCACGATGCCAGCTCAATGCTTTCAATCGTCACAGTAACCTAATTTCCTTCATCGGCTGCACCGCCATTTTTGAGCGGGAAAATAACGATTGACGTTTGTTTTTTTTCTATTTGATCTTTTTGACTGCCATCATTGTTTATAATGCCTCTCGATTGTATACAGCCAGTATTCAAGTAAATTAAATGATATTTAGGGAGAATTAAATCATATTTATACATTTAAAGGAACCATCTTATTTCTTGTATATCTAGACCCAGATATACACAATCGGGATAAAATGATCCTTAACTAGAATAGTAGTAGAATATTTAGTAGAGTAGTAGTAGTAGTTACAATATTTTTGTATGAAGGTTACCCCTGTTATGCCAAATTATTCAAAGTCTTTTGGTCCAAATTCGTTCAGCTAAGAAAGAATATAAAAGAAAGAGCCTCGGAGCAATTATATAGTACTAGATTTTACCCGGTAACTCTCTCTAGATCCCCCATATTTCTCTTTAAAAAAAAAATCTAATTTGGTTCAGCAATTAAAGCGATACAATATTAAGTTAGGAAATTGTTAGTAATGAGCATTCAATTCGCCAATTGAAAAATAAGACACGTTTATGAACTTATGGAGCGACAAATATTTATAGTGTATCGGCCCACATCTTGACTCATAATCGAATTGAGTTCAAACACAAACACATTATGTGTTCGATAAGTCTTGGACTGTGAGTCATCTTTACAGTATACAGTTCTTATTATAGTCTACTAAGAGTGAGGCCCCATTAGTGCGTCGCGTCGCATCGTAGCAACGGATCAACTCATTTTATGCCATCTGTGTTGCTCCGACGCAATGCAAGAGGAACGCAGAAAAGTGTCTCAATTCAGTCTAGCAGTGGAACACTGTCCGTTGCCATGTCGCACCGCTGTTAACGCTGCGACGACGCAACGCACTAAGCTCCTTCGCATTCGCACACAATGCGACGCAAGTCTCCCATACCTTACTACTTTGGTATCCATTGGCGCGTGGCTGTGTACGAAAATCTGTTGATTTGTATTGCAATAGTCGCCTGGATGCCAAAAAAAGGGGCTAATGGAACTTCATTCTTAGTAGCTATTCGCAGTGTAAGGTGAGCGTTATCATCGCCTCTTAGTAATCACATCACTGAGGGCCATAAGATGTGCCAATTCTTGCCTTACTAGATATTTTGATAAACATTTTCGTTTCGTTTTTCATAAAAAATTAAATACAACCGTACTCAAAAGGTTTCGGTGCATATTAAACGTTTTTCATTCCGCGGGTCGGCCCATAGATTCACATCTTTGTCATAAAGCGCGCTGCAAATGATTTGATAGTCCCCACCACCGAATTTGGACATAGTCTATTATTAGTTTGAGTATTGTATAGATTGCCTACCTACTTCGTAGACGTACTGCTGTGTACATAACGTGTGACAATCGTTATTCAATGTTTATTGTCCAATACGATTCCTTTTTATCAATAGGGTATTGTATGCATACATAGAATGTAAAACAAAAAAAACCGGATTCTTGTGCACACAGATATATATTAAGCTGATATGTATGAAATGACTGACGCGGTAAACCGACTTGTAAATCATACAATTATTTGTGCCATGCGGGAATCGAACATTACATTGATTAGCCTGTTGGTTTAGTGGTTAGGTTGGTGGTGGTAGGTATATATATAGACAATATATAATACGTATGTATTTAGAAATATCTATGTATGTTTTTCTTTTGTCTAGTACCTACAACACTAGCTCTGCTTAGCTTGGGACTAGATGTCGTTGTGTGATAGTTTTGGAATATTATAGTATATTAAAAATTGTATTATATTTGTTTTTCTTAGAAAAGAAATTATGTGAATTCTAGTCTAATCATATTATAGGTACTATAATTTTGAAAGTCACACAACATTCCATTTTTAATGACAATAATTACGTACATAGCCGTCATTACTTTCGCATTCAGTAAAACTACAGGCATCACACGTATTTAGTGGATCGAAACTCGAAAGTCGTCGCATTTGGGTCAATGTTCTCATTACTAATGTACGTGGTAACATTTTTAACTATTGATTGTGGCTTTGAAACTTACTCGAAATTGGCGCATACAATATTAACTAATGCGAGGAGTATCAAATTTTGCAGGGATCCTCCATTTTTAGGACGTAGGTGCTCAGTATGACGGGATTTTGTGAAATCGCCTCGGCTTGTTTTTCCTGTTGGGGTCACGGGACTGTCTTAAAAGGTTACCGTGAGCCTGGAACGGCTAATGAAAGAACACCATGGCTTTTAGTTACTACGAGTCTGACAGTCCCTCCCGTTCCGCTTTGAGCGCGAGGAACTCATTTGATGATTTTGCTACGGTAAAAAGATTTTTTTTGGGGTTGACGAAATGACAAGTGCTAGAAGTCTCAAACTTTTGTTGGATATATTTTCCAAAGGTGTCTCAAGAATCTCGAAATTCACGCTGACGAATCCGCGGGCGGTCTGCTACTAAATAAATAAGTTGCAATTACATTGTGGTTGACTAGAACCTGTTCGTGTGTAACAAATAACAATTATAGATAGTCTAGGTAAGCTAATAATGCGGCTAACGATCTTTCTATGTTATCAGGCGAACTGCTAATTAGCTGAATGGTATATGTAGCTTGAAATGGTGTCATGTCTAACTTACATGACTGGATATAATTACTTTCTTGTTTGGCTGGCCGCTAAGGGAAAGGTTTTCAAAGAAATGGTAAATAAATAATAGAGACAGACATTCGTCATCAGCCTATACGATAACTGCGAAATCGAAAGTGGGGACAAATCGATTGTAGCGCGATATGAATTAAGGTGGGCACTTGCGTAGTGAAGTATGCGTCAAGTTTCATATGCACCACATCCCTTTTCAGTACTCTTTTAGGTTTTATTTAATTCTTAATTAAATCATCACAATTAACCTGTATCTGTTCCCGCTACTGGGACACTGACCTCTCAGTGAGATGGAGCGACCATAATCCACCACCACCTAAAGTGCGGGTTGGTAGATTTCACATGTATTCGAATTTTTGGTCCTAAGACGTGTCGGTTTCCTCACGATGTAATTTCTTCACCGTTTTGCGAGTAGTGGTGATGAAATAAATTACACAAAATAATGCACCAGGCTGGGTTCTAACCCGAGATCTACAGCTCGTAAGTCGAGCCACTGGGTTCGCGGGACTAACGAATACTACGACCCGTAACGTAAAGGAATATTTAAGGACATCGTAGATTTTAGTCAGTATAAGTGTGACAATCCCTCCTGCTCTGCCCTGGGTGGTTATTTTACCACGCTAAAAAAAAAAAGCCGATAATGTTTATCAAAATATCTAGTTGGCTGGCGTTTGCGACAACAAGTCCGAAAATTAAAAAAAAATGTTTTTTATTCCAGCGGTGATGGGCGAGAAGCCGTACCCTTTCAAAGCACCGTCACCACAAGACATGGTGGCGCTACGGAAGGCGATAGAAGCAGGTCTCTCTTGCACTGTTCGAGACCGTGTGTGGGACAATCCAAGATTTCTGGTCAGCAGCGGAAACACCCCTGCAATCATGCAGGTAACAATGAATCCATACTATACTTTGTGTGCTTGTTCGCGCTAATCTCAAGAACAACGAATTGAAAAAAACTTTTTGTTCTGGATAGTCCATTTATCGAGGAAGGCTATAGGGCAGGGGTGGCCAACCGGCCGCGACAATTAGTTCAGTCGATCGTGGTAAGGCAAAAAATATAAATAAGTAGACCAGACTGCGCAACGTATTACCAACTACTGCAGCATCATCTTGTATCTTTTTTTCAATCGCTGTGTCGTCACGGTATTTATCCTCTATTCGCATAAATTTAAGGAAACAATCTCACATGTGATATGAAAAAGAATTCCTAAGACTGTTTAATAAAAAATACTACGTAATTTTGTACTAAAGTATGCTATTTCATTTAAGATTTCAAGAAGTGTGTAATTGGTAGATCACACAGAAAACAGTAGATCTTATGTCTAATCAAGTTAGCCACCCCTGCTATAGGCCATATAACATCAAAAAAACTACGGGAAACAGCTAATGAAGAAAAAAAAAACGGAAAAACAATCACGTTTTTTGTATCGGAGGCCCCTTAAATATTGATTTCATTCTGTTTTTTTAGTATTTGTTGTTATAGCGGCAACAGTAATACATCAACTGTCTATCATGATATACCCACTGCCTGCCGACAGACAGACAAACGGACAGACAGACGGACAGCGGAGTGTTAGTAATAGGGTCACGTTTTACCCTTTTTTTACGTGGTAAAATCATCATATGAGACCTGTCACCCCGGGCAGGGCGGGAGGGAGGACTGTCATACTCGTACTGACTAAAATCCACGGTGTCCTTCAATAGCACTTTATGTTCCGGGGTCACGGTAACGAAATGAGTCCCGCGATCCCGGCAGGCTTTGGCCGTCTAGAGGGGAGCCCCGTCATCGTGCTGACGCTCTTTGAGGCGCGCGTGGAACACAACGCGCAGTCGACCCGGGCAACGTGTTACCCTTTAGGTACGGAATTACAAAAGAAGTAACTTTAAATCATACTATGTGTTACCCGCGGCTTCGCTCGTGTAAGTTTAGATTTAATTATCAATTCGGATCATACATCGTTATCTATTATCATATTATGAACGTAAGATGTTTTTTCAAAGCAACTGCAATTGAATAATTAACAATTTAAATTAATTTTGTAGTAAACATGGACTCAATGACAAAATTAATTATGTCTTACGTGTATAATGAGTACATGTCATGGTAATTGATGAACAAGTTTCTATGTAGCTTGCACTATGGACTAAGTGTTTTTTACGTGGTAAAGTCATCGAATGAGTCCTCCCACCCAGGGCAAGGCGAGAGGGACTGTCAGACTTGTTCTGACTAAAATTTACGGTGTTCTTCAATAGCCCTTTACGTTCCAAGGTCACGGTAGCTCGTTAGTCCCGCGACCGCTATGGAATAAGTTAGAATAAATCTATACTAATATTATTATTAAGATGAAGAGTTTGTTTGGTTGAACGCGCTAATCTATGGAACTAGCGGTTTAAATAGATAAAAGAATTGCTTTAATTTTTTTTGCATTTGTCTGTCTGTCTGTGGCATCATAGAGCCTTAACCTTTAAGTATGGACGTGGAGTCTCACAGGCTACTCGATGTTTTCGTTTTCTTAGTTTCACCTAATTCCCCCCACTCCCCGCGATTGGGCGGCTCAGTAGCTTTTGTTTTAGTTGTAAAACTGCCAACGACGAAGGAGTTTGTGTCTTCCGATGCATATCATGTAAGTAATGACCATCAATATATTGACCGAAGCCTGTCAGGCTACACGTCCATTGTTGCCCTATGATAATTTTATAAGGGCGATTATGTTTTTTTTCGATTTTTTGTGCAAAATGTCAGGAAACAGTAAAAACGGTAGTTCTAAATCATAACGACCATCTACGAGTTCTGTTCCGGGGCTTCCCGGAAAAACTTTCCGTGTAGGAGATTCATCTTTCGAACAAGAAGTGTGAGTTGTTGTTAGCTTCGGATCAGTCTGACAATGAAGAGAATATTGAAGATTTTTATGTTTTGGAGTCTGAACTGATACAAAATCATGAAAGTGGCGATGATGACGATCGGGCGCCGCGAAAAAACATAGGATGACTACCCATTTTTGTGTTGGATGCACTAAACCTATGTGCACTGACTGCCAATAAATTTACCTTATTAGACTGTTGTCAATTTTTTTTATATTTGTTAACTGAAGTAGGTGTTTTGTGTTTTTGGTTTCTTATGTATCATATTTTGGGAGAAAAAGACTCGTTTTGTTATAGTTATTAGTTTAGCTGTTTTCAACAACTAAAAATATAAACTAAGCAGATTTGAACTGAAAAGTGCCATAATTTTTGAATTTTTAATATTTTATAATTCTTGACATAAAAGTTGATTATAGAGGCACATTATTTTATTGCTAAATCACATAACTTTAATATTCAATAGGTTTTAAAGCGATCTTATATCAAATTCCCAAAAAAAAATGTGTGTGCATATAGGAGCCTGTGAGACTCCACGTCCACGTTAGTGTTAAGAAAAGTTGACGTCCATACTTAAAGGTAATTTTTTTTTTTTTGTATTAAAGGTGACTTACAGACAGACAGACACTCGCATAGTGATCAAGTTCCCTTTAAAAAGTAAAAAATAATAAAAATAACTCAATTTTAAAGTACCTAAGTATGTATAACTATTTATAAAAAAAAAAGCGTTGGGGGACTGGAAAAATTGTAGATAATAAATAATTTGGAGCGGCCGACGGCTTTACGTGCTTCCCGAGGCACGGAGGAAACTCGCTACGACAGATGGCCACCCATCCACAGAACAACCTCGGCAAGCCCGGCTTAACTTTAACTTTTATTAACATAGAATCGACTAAAGCCAAAAAAGCCTTAATGTCTAGTCTACGTAATAAGGGTGTTACGAATAACATTCGCATCGGCTCGGCTCGGACGATGCGGCGAAACGAGCCGTTCGTCTACAGATGTTCGGCTAGTAAGAAATGTTGGGAGCACCCTAACCCGATCAGCCTGTGCGGCTGTAATTATTTAGCCAAGCTCCTCTATTATTATTTCTATATTCTGTATATTATATTTTATAAAATTACAGGAAGGTTCCAGGTACAATGCTTTACACATAGCAGCGAAAGCGGGCAACGCGGAGATCTGTAACTTAATCCTGACGACGGTGGGCAACCCGATGTTCGTGCAGACGTTGTACGGCATGGATGCTGACCCCGAATCTTGTAAGGTAAGAAAGACTTATTATAATTACTGATAGCGGCGAAAAATATTACAAATTAATCGGTAGAAAGAAATCATCGGCTAGTTTTGGCTTCGTAGAGCTTTGTCTCAGCCGCACACTACTTTGGGGGTATGAGGTTCTTGCTCACTCCATCGTAGACTTTGTCTGGAGTAGAGTCTGAACCCATCTACATTAAAAAATAAATCGCTGAATGTGTTACTACGCGAAAATCTCAAGAACAGCTGCACCAATTTCGATAATTTCTTTTTTTTTTATAATATTCCTTGAAGAACGAGGATGGTTCTTACGGAAGGAAAATTTTAACAATTGCCCGTAATAGTCTAAAAACATGGTATGGGAATGTTTCTGAGAAGGCAAAACAATTGAGTGACGTTAGTTTTAGGCGGTACAAAGTTTGCCGGGTAAACTAGTCTCTAATATTTTTTTTTTTTTTAATTGTCAGGAATTCGCGGGCATTTTAGTAGATCGTTACCTGAACACACCGGACAAGGCCATCAACGAGACCCCGCTACACTTCGCGGCCAAGTTCGGAGCGGAGCATGTAGTGGACGTGCTGACATCCTTCCCGCAGTGCAACACCAGCGCCGTCAACAAGTACGGAGAGCAGCCTACTGATGTGAGACAATCCATTTTTTATTAGGTTTTGTAGGCCTACCATGACGTCTTGTACCTCATAACGTACCCTACGTTCATATCTGACGGAACATCCGTCGAGCGGATCATCGAATGTTCTTTGACGCACTAACGGATGATCCGTTGAGTGTAAACGATCAATTGTTTTTCTACACATTTGTCTGTTCTGGCGTTCCGCGACGAATGTTCCGTCAGATATGAACCCACCCTTAGGCCGCTTTCACATAAGGACGTTAGCAGCGTGAGTGTAGCGCGGCAGAAGCAAATTCCTTCACATTTTATATGAACAGCCGCGCATGAGCAGCGTCTGTCGCGCGACTGTAGCTCAAATGTGAAAGTAGCATTAAAGCGTGAGTAGTTGGTTGTGGGAAAGAGACTGAGCTATACAAGTTGTCTAGCGCCATCTCGTTCCTTCAGCGGAAAGAGTCATGTTTTAAGACGTCGTGTTAGGCCACCTGGTTCTTTGGGACCTATCAGAAAACAAGCGCTGTTATTTTAAAAATTTTACAGCACTTGCTGAGATCTTAGGGACTTTACTCATGGCGCGATGCGAATTCCAACTACAAGCGAAAATCAATCTTACTACTATGACATATGACATAAAACACGTTGTTATCTAAGGGTAGATGAAAAAAAAACACGATGGCCATGATAACGTCAAGTCAATCGAATTGCATCATTATTTCTTAGTGGTAAAGTTGAGTTTCATTTGTAGTTGAAAGTTCGAATCGCATCGCGCCATGACTAAAATCCCTTAGAGGGCCAGTGCCTGCCGGGGTCACGGGATTAACTGATACCGTGATCCTGTACATACTCCTGACCTGCCCCTGAATGAGAGGGCTCATTTGATGATATTACCACGTTAAACAAAAGATAGTTGAACTCGCTCTCTTTGACTTCGACTAGTTGTCGTTGTCGATTCTAACTCACAGGGGTTCTAGTATTTTTGGAAATAATAGTAATAATATTCCACAACTATCACACAACGCCATCTAGTCCCAAGCTAAGTATACCTTGTGTTATGGGACTAGACAACTGATAAACATACTCATATATTTCTAAAGACATACATATTATAGATAAATTACGCCCAGACACAGAATAAATGACCCTGCTCATCACACAAACATTTGTCCTGGGTGGGAATCGAACCCACGACCCCCGGCACAGCAGTCAGGGTCACCAACCACTAGACCAACAGGCAAGTGTTCGACGTTGTGTCGACTAACGATGAATCATGATTATATGTGTATTTCCCCAGATAATCTGCAAGCGAGCTCCTCAGTGCGAGGCAGGCGTGAGTCACCGCATCTCCGCCATGTTACGTGAGCGGTACTACGTGCCCGTGTTGCACAGCGAGGACGGCAGCGCGGCGCCTACCATCGGACAGGCATTCACACCAGCACTACCACCCGTAACATTATTTTTAATCCTATTCATCATCATTATCATCATCAGCCTATAATGTTCCCACTGCAGTGACACAGGCCTTCTCTCTGTGAGAGGAAGTGGGCCATAATCCACCACACGGGCCCAGTGCGGATTGGTAGATGTCACATGTCGTCGAATTTTTGGTTCTAGGACATGCCGGTTTCCTCACGATATTTTCCTTCAACGTTTTGAGAGTAGTGGTGATGAAATAAATTACACAAAGTAATGTGCCTGATGGGGTTCGAACCCACGACCTACAACCTCGTAAGTCGAGACCGATACCACTGGGCCACCACTGCTCTAAAGCTTAATGTGAAGCCATTGGCAACAGCTTGTTTAGCTCGATTTTGATCACCATCTCGCCTGATTAGATGATGTGGTCAACAGTGAAGCACGCTTGTCTAGAAGTAACTTATTCACTCTTGACTTGTAGACCCCAAGGTTATAGCTATCAGGAAACAGAACACGGCAGGTAATTCCACTTCTTAGCTGTGCGCACAATAGAAGTATTGGCAAAATGGTTTGTACGTACCGGAGGGCTGTCCATCATGTAAAGATGGCACATTGCCGTACACCTTGTAGTCCTAAGATGGACAGGACTAGGCGGAATCAAGTTTCGTTTTATACAGGGTGTAAGGGACAGCCCTTCGCAAACTTTAAGGGCTTGCTCACTAGACGAAATTGAACCTTGCACATTTTTTTTTTCAGGAAATGTTTAAAACATCGGCCTATCCATACAAACTGTCCAATCAAATTTATAATTTTGTATGGAGAGTCCGATTTTTTTTTTCATTTTCTCACGAGGAGCACGAGCAGAAACAGACCGCTATCCAGTCGTCCAGCAAAATTGCATCACGTAATTTTTTCATAGGAAATAAACAACGACCCTCTCAGTCCCCGCTACGAGATCCGCGCGTACGCAGGTCCCATGGAGGCGCGCGCGGCCGAACTGTTCAGACGACGGTGGAAGACCCCGCCGCGGGCCCCGCAGGCCCCCGCCCCCGCCGCGGGCCCCCCGGGAGGCCCCCCGGGGGCCCTGCACGTGCCGCACTACCCGTCGTCCGCTCCTCCTGCCAGTCCTCGGCCGCAGCCTTTCAGGCTAAAGGAGATTACTAAAGGACTTGAGACTGTTGGCAGGTTAGTAGAAAAAGTCGCGTTACGTGTATTCTTTAGATCAAAATATAAGCTTTGTCATACAGCGTGACGTCAGCGTGGCGTGTCGTTAGCGTGCTTACTCGCTATAAAAACCTAACTAAGTGAATCGCCACACAAAACAAGCCACGCTAGGGTGGACGTCGGCGCTATTTTCATAGCTCTGCTGAACTCGCTATTTGGCAAAAGTGTCACAAATTCAAGTTTTGTAATTAGTTGAATGAATTATTTACACCTAATCGCGTCACTCAACTTTTTAATTAATTTTCATTCGTCATTCCGAATCATTTAGGATTCTTAATGTAAGGTCGCGATGAACAAATCTACGTCAACACACTATTCATGTTGTTACTTTTGTTGTAATGTATCACTTTAAATGCTGAATTTTCTTGAAAAAAATACTGCTTTATTTTAAATACTTCGAAAATTCAGTAAATTATCTAAAAAAAACTATTTTTTTTTAACAGAAACTTAGCAGAACAAATGAAAGTGGGCTGGAAGGAGTACTGGCCATTCTTAGACACGTTCACGGACCTCCGTACACCTGAAGGCCTCATGCTACTAGAAAATTATTTAAAAAACAAATACGAAAGTGCCTGCTCATTCGCATACAGTGACAGTTGCGCACAATCGCATGTTCCCGACGACCTCTCACTGTCAAGAATAAGTCTGTCTATGTCCCAGCAAAGTCCCCCCAAAGACTCAACACTAAGCCCTATGTCAGAGCTCTGTGTAGCGATGAAAACTTGCAAAATATCCAATGACAGACCTCCACATTGGAGGAAAACGGATGTCGTGAGACAGAGGCTTTGCAGGCAGCCGGGACCGAAGGTAGTGAACGGAGACGTGCCCGTAGTGAACCACACGGTCAGCCAGCTGCTGTGCATCGAGAGAACATGCCAGGTGTTCGCCAAGAGGATAGCAGACGCGCTCACCTTCAGTCTCAACGCAGAACCAGAAGCGGCAGGCGACGCACTCAAATCTGAATCGAAGCATCTACAACACACCATTTTCACTTACATGGACGACGAACGATTTCAGAGCATAAACTTCGCCTTAATACACTCTAGACTAGCGCAACTCGTTGTATATAAGTTAAAACAGCAAACGATCGATTTAGACGATGTCAATCATTTGTTGGAATTCTTAGTTAAGCTTCGATGTCCGAACGATGACATTTTCAGTTCGGATGATGAACGAAAACCCTCTTACAGAGGCGGGAATAGAGTTAAATTGACTCAGGTGATAGATGGTCACGTGAGGTGCTTAGCTAGTTTCATATGCGAAGAGTTGACGGAAGGAGAAATTCTCAAAGCCCCAGCCATGTCTGAGATAGAGTGCACAGAGTTATGGCAAAAGGCTTCTAAGTGCAGGTGTGATTGGAAGATAGAAGTTTTCGAACGAAACAGTAAAAAGAATGCGTCTTTTAGGAAAAATAGATCTATTTTGTCGACTAGTCCGAAGAGTGAGAGTTTTATAAGAAGACTGACCTTTGATCATGATATTGGTGAGTGATACTTTTTTTTTTTAAGGTTTACTGATTTGTTCTTTCGCGCTGGGGCAATTTGGCGATGAAATATACCTATAAGTACTCTCTGATTATGCAAATTTCTATAAAGATTTTCCGTGTGTAAGGCTTATAGGAACCTAACCAAATCGTACTTCGGTGCCACTGACGTCTTCTTTCAAAGGCATCAACAATTCTTGAGGCACCCCGAGGTTCGGTTTGGTTAGTTTAGGTAGGTTAATTTAAATTACCCGTGGAGCCGGTACTGGGTCGACCCACCGGGACCACGGGTAACAGCAATATTTTTATAATATTCATTGCCGAGGCAGGCCTAGGAAACGCTGGCGTGACGTAAACATGAGGGATTGGCCGGAAAAAACCGCACAAAGGGAAGAGTGGAAGGTTAAGGGGGAGACCTTCGCCCAGCAGTGGGACAATATAGGTTTAATGAAAAAAAAATGTAATATTTATTTTAATGTAAAGGCACTAGTTGTCAGGTCCATTATGGATAGCAATGTAAAGATACTGAAAAGGCATTCTATGACGTACAAGTAATTGTTCCGGCTCAGGGTGTTGGTGTATGTAAATTATATATTTGTAAACGGACCCACGACACAGGAGAAATTCCTAGTGTGGCCAACGTTTAATAAAAAGTTACTTCTATGATCGGGTCGGTTGGGGCATCAAACCCAGTAATTCATTATCAGCAGTTCGCATGCCAAGGCCGCGGGACTGTCTAAGTTACGCTGTTTCCGTGACCTTGGAACGTAAAGGGCAATTGAAAGAACACAGTCAATAGTCGAGTCTGACAGTCCGATCCACTCAGGGCAGGAGGACTCTAAATGTTTTTAACACTAAGGGCTGGTTTTTCAATAGTAACTTTTATCTGAGGAATAAAAACGGCGGTTTGACAGCTTATCTTACTTGACCCAGCTTACTTGTACTCCCAAAGACACGCACAAATTATGCCAAAAGAGATGTTACCTATGATGGAGCACAATTTTGTAATAATTTACCATCCTACATAAAAAATATAAACTCTTTTAGTGGATTCAAATCAAAATTATCAAATTACATAATTGAAACCACTCACTGAAAGTTATTAGTAAGTATAAATTGAAAATGCTAAGTTATCTTGAATTGTATAAAAAAAAAAAACAATTGTAACCCATTTAACAGGAAACTAGTTATAAGACAACTGTACCTGTATCAGTGACCGTTATCTATGCTAAGTAGTTTTTTTATGTTATCTTCTGTTCTCATGTAAGTGGCTATTTGTCTTTTTGAGAATAAATTGCATAAACCTAAAAAAAAAAAAAAACTATCGAAAATATGTCAAATCGCTATTTTTATTCCTTAGATAAAATCTGACTATTGAAAATCAGCCCTAAAAAATGTTAAGCTAAAGTTGTAATAAAAATTTGGCCGCAGGTGACGGCAAGTTACAGCACAGCGAGTCAGAAGGTCCGGTCAACGTGAACTCTCCGGGCGGAGACAGCGGCGCGACCTTGTATACCGTGGACACCGCCAAGTGTACAGTCGTGCACGCTGAGGTACGTGTTTAAATAAAATATTAGTCGAACACATAACCTCGTTTTAGAAGTTGGTTAAAAATATTTATTTATTTATTCATCAGGCAACTAGGGCCTATAAGCACATTACTTAAATTCTATTTTACAATAAAAAAATCTACAACATTTTATTACCACTTTCGACCTACCACATTTATTGTAACTAGGCATTATTTTTTTTTTATAATTATATAATTAAGTTAAAAATATATATACAGGGTGAATTTTTCAACTCGGCGTGGATGGCTATTTTTGAAACTATGAGGAACATCGAAAAACGTTGAAAGGAGTCTCGAGGCCGATTTTGATGAAAACGAAAACTGCATCATTTGATTTTAGAAAAATCAATAATCCTGGCCAGGAATCGAACCCGCTGATTTTGCAAAAAAATCACATTCTGTATTATTACACTAATCGATAGTGTTGCTAATAGGGAAAAAATTCTGGGAAGTAATCATATACCAGTGCTGACCGTTGGAATTAATTCGCTGAAAATGCCACTTTTTCAAAAACACATGCATTGCGATATTTCAAATAATTATTCATGATGGATAATTTATTAAAATCAATTGTATTAAGATGTTGCTAAACTGGCATTTTTAGATACCCTGCTCTTGTTTTGCCAATTAATAAAATGAAAAAAGGCAATCTACAACTGCTTTTAAGTAGGTTCCCTCGATATCTCGATGACGTCTGTACTGATTTGGCATTGTTTGAAATACTTTGAATAATTCAAACCATGCCATTAATTGAATGAACTTTACAGATGCTCCTATAATAATCAGGTCAGTACCTGTTAACTGGATCTTGTAGAAATAGAGGAAACTCATTCATAATCGACAACAAATTATCGACGATTGCTGCTGTTGTATATCTAGACATTGTTTACGCAATCAGACAACAAAATATTACGCCTGTACCCTCTATAAAGTATAAAAAACCCGACTTCTAAAAAAAAAAAATGCAAAAAGTGTAAAATAACTTTTATTGTAATGCTCAGCAGATATCTGACGACGAGTCTGTGGCATCCTGCAACTCTGAAGATGAAGCGTTTCTGACGGCGTCCGAGCACTCTGATAGAGAGGACGACATGGCCGAGGCAAGCGACAGGGCGAAGGCCGAGCCTTTTATATACGGGTGAGGTGGAATTAACATTTACCACTTGCAGTGGCCCTGCAACCCGAAAATTATCCCACGGGAAAATCAGGATATCTATACTATGTGTTATTCCAGATTATAAACTATCTCTGTACCAAAGCTTTATCCAATTCTATTCAGTAGTTTTTGTGTGAAATAGTAATAAACATCCATGAGCATTCGTGTGTAATGTGACATTATAGATTCGACTTTGGGCATTACATTCCAGTACTACCTCCCTGACTGACGAGCATTCGCGTACATTTAGCATAGATTTGATAAAAGATCACAGTCATTATAATGCTCGGTTCTCCTCCTTCAATAATGTAAACTCGTTTTGTATCGTTACAAGGTGCGCATTGTGATGCTCGGTTCTCCTCCCTCACTGATGAAATGCTCGAATATGTAACGTTACATTACAAGTGAATGCTCGCGGTGAGGGAGCGCCTTCTATATAAATAAATGTATCTTGTTGTTTTCAGCGAGGAGCCCTCTAAGATGGACCGCTTGGTGTTCGACGCGCTGCATCAGTGTCAGATCTGTCCCGAGCAGTACCCGAATGTGTACCGCTGGCGACACAGCGTGGCCCTCTACCCGCCCGAGCAGAGAGACAAGTCAGTACTAATTATAGCCCTTTAGGGCTTTTTTTTCTGACGTGATAAAATCATCAAAAGGAACAATCCCTCGCGTCCTCCCACCCAGGGCAGAACGGGAGGGACTGTCAGACTTTACTGACTAAAATCCACGGTGTCCTTCAAAGGCACTTAAGGTTCCCGGGGCCACGGTTACACGATAGTCCCGCAACTCCGGCAGGCCTTTTGGGCTGATTTAATAATTGATACTGAATGCGATTATAGCGTCTTAAGGGGAATGATCAAACCAGCACGCGAAAATTCTTGCAATTTGCAGATCATTGCTAAGGTTTATGTTGATTAAAATATTATTCGCGGCTGTATTTTGCTGTATATGGTTACTTCCCAGTATTTGATCCTTATTAGCAACACTATCGAATGGTGCAATAATACAGGGTGGGATTTTTTTTCCAAAATCAGAGGGTTCGATGCCTGGCCAGGATTATTGAATTTTCTAAAATCTAATGATGCAGTTTTAATTTTCATTAAAATCAGCCTCGAGACTCCTTTCAACGTTTTTCGATATTCTTCATAGTTTCGGATATAGCCATCCACGCCGAGTTGAAAAATTCACCCTGTATAGAGTGATTCAAGAGGAAGGTTTAAAAGTGTAGAACATGCTTAGTATAGTAGAGATTGTACCCGGAGCCGGGAAGGGTCGCTAGTTGATAATAAACGAAGTAAATATCCCCAACGTAGTGATATAATAATGTATCTAATCATTCTCTAGATGGCAGCCGGCGCCGTGTGTGGAAGACAGCGTCTGTGTCAGCGTGTCGCTGTGTGGCAGTCCGGGGAACACCAATTTACTGAGCAGTGCGGCCAGCCCCGGTCTGTTTCCCAGCAGCCCCGGCCTGCTGCCCGCCAGCCCGGGCGCGGCTGCCGCCAGCCCCGGCGCGTGGTCCAGTCCGTCGTCCCGTGCGTCCCGCGCAGCTGCTCGCTGCTCCACTCCCAATCGTGAGCGAGATACTGCTCGTGCTCCTCCGTTGCAGGTAACACGCTACTAGCTATATTTTAGCAGTGATAATGCCTCATGCATTCCCGATTAGGACGGCTGGGTTATATAAGGCTTGCATCACTATCAAATGGAGTATTAACATAGGGTGTGAATTTTTCATCGGATTCGATTCCTGGCCCAGTGGCCACGATTATTGATTTTTCTAAAATCCAATGATGCAGTTTTAGTTTTTGTCAAAAGGCCTTTCAGCATTTTGTCAAAAATGCTGAAAAAATGTTAGCTTAAAAAAATATTGATATTTAATATTGTTTATCTATGGGCCATAGCCTGAAATACCTAAAATAAATTAATACTCTTTTTCGTTCCAGGTGTCCACATGGTTGCGTGTGACAGGACCAAACTCCCCGCGCTCGGTGCTGGCCGTCAAGAACGCGAACCATAATGTAAGCTTCGGATTTTGAGCTTTTAGCTCAGTGGCGCCTCCTGTGGCAACAAGAGACACTACCGACGTACACAGACTAAAGTACGATTATTAATTGTAGTCAGTAAAATGACATTTCCAGTGTTGCAGGTTTTTCGTCCCAAATAAATAGTGATGTGGTTAATCGAGATTTAACAATTAAAAGTTAATCGAGATTACATTGTTTTCAATTCAATATCAAATTGCCTTTAAATAATAATAAAAAGTAATTTACGCTAATTAAACAGAAGAAACCGTGTATCGGTAGGTAATTAAATCTATACTAATATTATAAAGCTGAAGAGTTTGATTCTTTGTTTGTTTGAACGCGCTTTGACAAATTTAAAGCCAAATGCGGTGCTGGTTTTAGATAACGCACCGTACCATTCAAGAAAATTCGAACGTATCCCTACTTCAAACTGGCGGAAGGCTGATATTATTCAGTGGTCGGATGAAAAACAAATTTAATATGAACCTACAATGATAAAGGTTGAATTAATAGAAATAGTAAAATTACAAAAATCTAAATACGAACGCTATGCTGTGGAAGAGTTGGCTGCTGAATACGGTGTCACAATCCTGCGTCTGCGTCCTTATAACTGTGAGCTCAACCCGATAGAGTTAGTTTTGGCTCAAGCAAAGGGGTAGGTCGCCAGGAACAATAAAACTTTTAAAATAAAAGACGTAAAGCAATTATTTGAAGAAGGCCTGAAAGAAGTGACGCCTGAAAATTGGAGAAAGTGCATCAACGACGCCATAAAAGTCGAAGACAAAATGTGTCAAAATGAATGTGTGTGACAAAATTAATATGTGGATTCATTCATTATAAATGTAACTGATTCCGATTCAGATTCTGAATATACCGATTCAGAATCGGAGTTGGAACTCGGAATCAATGACAACCGTAACGTCCGTAACGAATAAAAACGTATAAAGTTACTTGTATATTCCCGACTTTCTAGTGTTAATTCCTCTGAATCTCTATACATTTTTTCCCCAGCTTTTGTAATAATTTTGTAGTGAGAAATTGTAATATACTGGTATATAAGGTCCATATTTCTAAAATCGTATTATTTAATACGTTATGTATTAAATATTTACAATAAAAACTTTTTGACAATAAAAAAGCATGACTAAAAATGTCTAAGTCTATTGATTGCCGAACATCACTATTGTAGCGGGTCACCCTTTTTTGTATCAGTGACAGTTGGACTTGTCATTTTACTGACTACAATTAAAAATCGTACTTTATAAAAGTCTACCATAAGAGATGAGTATACAGGCTCAATTGCAGTTACTTTTAAAACTTGAAATAATAAAATCAGAAAATGTGTCTCCTGACGCTGTTTTGCCTGTATACCCAATTCTTTAGTTATGACTGTCCGACATAATATCTTTGAAGGTTCCTTTGGCAAAATTTCTCAAACGACAATCATTTGTTCTACTGAGTTGAAGTCATGGAATTAACAGGATCGATAAAAATTGTATTGAGTAAAATATTAATGCATCGATTACTCGAACCTTCAAATTATGTCATAGTTGAACATGTGGCCTTTATCATTTTTTTTTGTTATATTGACTCCGGTAATAAGATACACCTATCCGCAAATAATTGTGGTCTTATTTAAAATCTCCCTCGATGTGAGATTTGAATAAAACAATTGCAACTAGATTTCTGATTCTGTGTTATAATTTAACTGCTCTGATTTACTGTTGATAATCCCAGAAGACGCACTTTAATATTTTGGTAGCTTATTTTGTGTTGGTTTTCGTTCCATAGGCGGGGCGTAATATTTTCAATACATATGTACACTGGTTCTTCCTTGAGTAACAAAAATAAAATGATAATAGAAATGGAGGGTATAATAGAAATTAATGTTTTTTAAGTTCTAACAATTATGACAAAAACAAAAAAGTTATTTACTAAATGTTATAAGTTGACTTAATAACAGCATAATTCCATATTTCCTATTTCAATTTCACTCTTTGACATAATGTAAATTAGTTTTTCTTTCAATTATTGAATTTGATTCGATAATATTAGTGATTCAACGATTATTTTTGAATTGGAGAATGTTGAATATATTTTGTTTGTTTGGTGTGTTCAGTCATGTAGATTGGCGCAGTACTGTACCTCCTACTTTTAGCTATAGTTATTTTATTTAAGAAATGCAACTTAATGTTTAATATAAATTTTATGTGACATAGATATAGAGATAACGGAATATAATATCAGAGATGATCTTTTCTAATAAATAAAACTAAATGTATCGAACTAAATACTTTGGAATCTAAATAAATAAAAGCTGGATAGACGACGTAATTCTCCCACTTTTAATGAATATATAAATAAAGCTAACATCACAATGATATTTAGGTTAAGAAACCAACTGACATTAATTATTAAATAGACCTCTACAGTCTTACTACAAAAAAGTTGAAACATCTATAGTATAATTATCTAAAAAAAAGTTTTACTACGAAACGGCATTCAACATTGATCTAAGGGAAGATATGGTATAGTGTCATTCATATTCAAACATCTGAATATGTCCGTTATAATCTTTTGTAGTAAGACTGAAATTATTACATCTTCAAATCTCTCATGCGTGCAGTGCGCGTTTATTTTGATATCGAACGAAACATGTCAACGAACTAATAATTGTATTTTATAATGGGCAGTGTCCGCAACTCGTTATTAGGTACGTCCATACAGAGCGAGCAACCGCGCGAGGCACGCCACGCGAGGAAACTGCCTCGCGAGGCTGCTGGCTAAGTGTACACGCGCCTATTGTATTATTTGTGTTTTATAGTGGGCTAGTGTCCGCAACTCTACTCGAAACCGCGTTTTTAACGTACTCTCATAGTTGTTTAATTTATAAAGCTATCATTTAATATCTTGTCACAGTTTATTATTGACTTCTATTATGAATAGAACGTTTTAAATAACTGAAGGTTTTCAATGGATTAAGCTTCATTGGCAGCATTCTTACATTAGTCTGTTCTAAATCAATTAAGTTGTTAAGTTTTCACAAAATACTTACAGTTTCATTTGGAAATATTGTCAGAGATGAAAAATTGACATTTGTTATGGAAACGTATTTTATTTGATTGTGAACTGTAATACATATTCTATAGTTGCATTTGTTTATTAGTCCTGTGTTATAATTATGACAATAAAGTTTTTGCACTGCGTCGATTAGCATTTAATGTAGTTAGGCGAAGTCGGACTCTTTGGATGCCAAAAGCTGTGAGTTGTTGATACTACGAATGTTTGTACTTTTATATTTGAAAGATACGTAAAATTGATAAAAAATGTATGTTTTATATGATATTATTATAATGTTTTAATTCACATAGATTATAGATAAATAAATTATGACTGGTTCTTTTAACTGTTATTTTTTTATTTGCCACTTGAATAAAATATACAATAAATAAGGGAAATTTTGACATTAAATATGGACACTTGGATATTTGACAGAAATAAAAATACGTGTTGCGAACCGACTCGTAAGTACCACGAGACAAGGTTATGATCAGTAGGACACTTCAAGGTCAGCAGAACGAGGAACGACGCAATGAATGAACTTTTTTTACATCTATCAGCAGTAACAGTGCACTTACGTCTCCCAGAAGTTGTCGTCATCCGCCGTGTCTCCTCCGTCCATGGCGGGTAATGACAGCCGCGAGCGGTCGGTATCCGAGTGGCTGATATAGTTTTCCTCAATGCTCGGGTAGTCTCCCTTGTCGTACTCGCTCATAGGCACTTCGTCTTTGGACAGTTCCAGTCGCATCTGTATGCTGGACACGTCGTTAGCATCTGCGTGGAATATAGCGTCGAGTACGTCGTTTCTGGTGAGATGCGCGGCTTGCTCGGGCGCTAGACTGCGGTCTACGTTATGCGGGCTGTGTTCCGGGTGTAATGGGCTGCGGACTATGTTTTGCGGGCTGCGGTTCGAGTGTAATGGACTGCGGGTCGCGTGCTGCGAGTTGCGGTCGGATTGTAATGGACTGTGGTGTACGTTCCGCGGGCTGGGGTCGGAGTGTAATGAGCTGCGGGTCGCGTGCTGCGGGCTGCGGGCTGACTGTAGCGGACTGCGTTCTACTTTCTGCGGGCTGCAATCCGAGTGTAATAGACTGCGGTCTATGTTCCGCGGACTGGGGTCCGAGTGTAATGAGATGCGGTCTTTGTTCTGCGGGCTGCGATTCAAGTGTAATGGGCTGCGTTCTACGTTCCCCGAGCTGTGGTCCGAGAGTAATGGGCTGCGATTCACGGGCAGCGGGCTGCGCTCCGTATGTTGCGGGGAGTCGTCCGGCCGCTTAGGGCTCACTATGATAGTCATCCGCGCGGAAAACACTTCGCTAGCGACCTCTCCACCCGACACCGTCACATCGTGCGAGTTCACTGAACTCTGTACGACCAACAATAACTCTTGCGATTGCGACTTAATACCGTTCAATTCTCTGACACTTTCCACTTCAACTCTCAGATCGTTCTCGTGATCTGCACTCGCTGGAATGATTTGTTGGTTTTCCGTCGCAGAGGCATCACGGTTTGGTGTGTGATATAACTGACTGATGTTTTGTCTTAATATTTCTATTTCGGCTTGCTTGTTTTGTTTCCGCAGGTTTCGAACGGAGTCTTCGTATTCGAACTGTGTCTTATTGACGCTGTTTATGCTCCTCGCGTCGGTGTCGTCTCGTCGGATCTGTCGGGCGGACGTGTACAGTTTCCTAAACTCAGTGAGGGGAGCTTCGAGGTAGTTCTCGCGGACGTCATCGTGTTTCGTACAATCTGCGACCAAAGAGTCGGGAATAGGCTGTACCTTTTCAGAGACAATGGGTGCGTTTCTAGACTGCGTCTCGGCGATGTCAAACTTGGTGTAATCACGCAAGTATTTATCAATGTCTGAACGCATGGTCATCTGTAAGTCCATGAAATTCGTTTCTAAGTCATTTCTGGTTTTTTCATCGAGTTCGTGCGCTGAGTGGCTTCGTGAGACGTCTGTTACATAAAAGTTCATTAAGAAAATCATCATACGACCTGGGGCCTAAGTCTACTAATTTATATACGTCTCAATGGTCTCTCAATGGTAAGTTTTTGACAGATTTGCCATACAAAAACTGTCAAAAACACATCATTGAGAGACCATTGTAACGTTTATAAATTAGTAGACTTAGGCCCCTGGGCATGGTCTATTGTTGGACAGCGAGTCGCCCATTACTCGCCGCCCGCATGCCCGACAATTGTGATCCTTATTTTAATTTTCGTAACTGAGAAAACATATGGCATTATGTGTTTTTATGGAATCAAAATGGTATTTTACTGTACTCGATGTCAGATATAACACTATTAGTATTTAAGGTGTGCAACTAACCGAACGCCTTGGCGAGATTGTCTCCGGGGTCCCTGGCGGCTCGTCTCTCAGTCTGTCGTCTCCGGAAGTCCCGGTAAGACTGGTCGACGGCGGCGGCCTCTATCTCCAACTTGCGCAGGCGCTGCTTGGCCTCTCGCAGGACGGAGGTGGGACTCATGTCCCGCGCTTGAGTGCTGCTCCGCGTGCATTCTTTCCTAAAAAGAAGTGTAAGCGAGCTTGTTGATGACGCAATTCGACCGTGCAAGTGAAATCATTACCACTACGACATATTGACATAAAAAATGCGGTTATCTAAGGGTAGATGAAAAACAAAACACCCTCGCCACGAGGTCGTAAGTCAGTTGAATTGCATCATTATATCGTAGTAGCGCAAGGACGATTTTCATTATTAGTTTGTAGAAATGGCACGAAACGCGTCATGAGCAAGCTCATTTGCGCCTGAGGAGGCGTCGAGTCAACATCTGGGAACACGATACCCCCTGTTAAGACTGTTTGACTTTCGAGCTTCTCAGTAAAGTTGCTACGGTCACTTTGACTGGAAGATCGAGCTATGTTACTGTCATTATTTAGTGCCAAGTTCTTCCTTACGCTTACCTCCGCAAATTCTCCTTAGTGTCCTTGATCGTGGATGTGCTCTGCTCTTCATTCCGGTTCTCACCGCCTGATGCCGCCCGTGAATGCTGCTGTGTGTCACTAAACCCAAATTAAGGGTCGATTAAAGAAAATGACGTGATTTTATTACCACGAGGGACGAAACAGACTACTTTAGCGGAATTATAATATTAATTTCGATAAAATTCGTAAATCTATTCTATTCCTTGCCATATTAATAAATAGAAGGACGGTTTCACGAATTTTATCTCCCTTGTTAGTCCCCCAGATGTAAGAAGTTGGAAGGCATGAAAAGATTATGTTAGGATCGTACGAGGTTTCGTGCCTTTTTTTTTTAAATCTATTCAAAGGTAAAGATCGCTTTTAGCGATGAGACCGACCATTGTATCACTCTATTATGGGTAAAATTAGGTAATACGCCCCAATTGACATAACACCCTATCATTCTAGCAATCAAAGTTACTGCCCGAAACCACACGCGAGATTGGCAACTGTTGGCGAAGCTGAGCGCCATTATGCATGGTCGCTTTACCTAGTTCTCCTCTACAAGATTAGGGATCTTGTCTACTTTGTAAATGCCTGTTATTTGTATGGTGTGCATACTATAGGTGTGTTCTATCTATCTAGCTCACGGAGGGTCGACGATGTCGCCTGCATGGTCGACCATACGCGAGGATCTTGAAGTTCGCTGTGCGCTGATCTTAAATAAATGTGAACTTACCTTTGTGGTGGGCAGGTGACGGCAGGCGACAGCGAGCACGACGCCTCGGGCAGTGCCTGCCTGCTGCTGACTGTACCTTCACAACACGAACAACAGTATTATATTTGAAAAGGAAGAACGGCTGATGTGTCCGGTAGACTTTTGCCCAATCTAGTCGGGTTTTACCACACTCGTAAAAGTACGAAATCACTTCCTTGGAATCGATCCGGGAAATTTCATTCAAATCACGCTATTATTTAAGGATGTCCCTAAATAATGCCGTGATTTGAATGAATTTGGTATGAATTTAAAGTTAACAATTAAACCTTAAAAATGTACCATTTTGATTATACTTAACTAGTTATTAAGTACTGTACCCTTAGCACGAGTTTTCAGTAAATGAGACGTAAAGTAAACTGGAACTTTGACACTTTCAAATTGACAATTTTCAAGAAAAATTTAGTTCCTTCTTCGCACACCAGAGGCGCTGTTCCTTTTTTCATAGAAGAAACGCTGTAAATACTGTAAAGTAAAAGAGTGAAAACTCGTGATAAGGTACAGTACCCTTAGTACGAGTTTTCAGTATTTGAGACGTAAAGTAAACTGGAACTTTGACAATTTTAAATTGACAATTTTCAAGGAAAAAATTAATTCCTTCTTCGCCCGCCAGAGGTGCTGTTCTATTTTTTCATACAGGAAACGCTGTAAATACTGTGAAGACGCTGTAAAGTAAAAGAGTGAAAAGTCGTGCTAAGGGTACTGATCGCGCGGAATTGGATAAAATGGTGTCATACTTTTGCTTGTAGAAAACGTTCATATCATGACGTAGGATTTTGACTTTAGTTCGTCATATTATACATGGTCATTTAAGATGGCCGACAGGGGGAAATCCGCATCCATAAGAGAAGAACTTCTAAATCTATTAAGTTAAAAAATATGGCATATTTATTTTATTGGACAAACTTTGTGTTTTCTACAAAAATATATCATACCAGGGGCCCGCCCCGTGCTTCGCTACGTGTCACAAAAAATGTGATAAAAGAAGAACAGCTCGGCCGATTATGTGCAAACTTCACATAAATAATCTACTAAATAGTCCGAACAACACCTAAACTTTTTTTTTGGATAAGTTAGCCCGTTCTTGAATTATAAAGTTACATCGAAGAATGGCATTGATTTTCATATATTATATAGATAGATGGTACAATTAGTAGGTATAATGTGATAGAATTGGTGGGTATAATATGGTAGGATTGACAGGTAAAATACGGTGCAATTGGTTAGCATAAACGGTTGAATTGATATACATACCAGGGGCATGTTTCTCTCTGACGGGTGTCGCAGCACGGTTGCCGACGCTGGCCAGCGCTCGCGTGCGGCTCACTGCTGTAGGCCTGAAGGTACGTTAAGGAGTACTACGTTAAGGAGCAACTGAACGAAACATTAGTTCGTGATAAAGATTTTTTTCTGAAATCAATACTAATATTTTGTTATTTATTTACAAATTCGCCAATTTTCATTTATAAAAAGATGAGTGGTATAAAATATACAGACAGGGTACTGGTAATCTTAGAGGTTAACGCTTCGCCTCTCAAGTAGTGCTGTTGAAGGACACAGTGAATTTTAGTGAGTACGAGTCTAACAGTACCTCCAGCACGCTTAGCATGGCAATTCTATCTCTATTCTATCAAGAATAGACAAAGTTATTTCATCGTTATTTCTGTACAAATCGACAATTTTTTTTGCACAAATATGACACCATTCGTACACTATTGAAAAAAAGAACGTTTATTTTCTATATTTTTTACATTACCATGCATATAACGCTAGAATTATTTCTACGTTCTGTCATTTTCTCTATTCTTCCGTCGACAACACCCCTTTCTACGGCGCCATGCTACGCCTGCTGCTCTGCCCTGGATGGAAGGATTCATTTGATTTTACCACGTAAAAAAACACAAATGACGTACCTCCTACTGGTCCCATGTCGGTCTCGCAGCACTCCTATGAAGGGCAGGGTGTCTCCAGGCACCAGGATGCGCGGCTGAGTGCCGCTGAACAGGTTCAGCTCCTCGCCCGCGCCCTTACGCCACCCCACATTCAGGGTACTGGCACTTATGCTGGCGTTTAAACTGGGAGTAGACATGTTCACAGCATCAATTAATTGCAATTTAATTAGTCCGTCAGTGGAAAAGTAATGGATACTTATTTCTCCTGTCGTGGGTGCGTTACAAACATATAAACTCACATATACAAAGGACCAGACTCGAAACAACTACTTGTGGATCACACAAATATTTGCTCCGTGCGGGAATCGAACCCACGACACGCAGCGCAGCAATCCAATCGCTCAGCCACTGCGCTAACAGTGTCATAAAAAAAAATTGATTGTAACGTATTGGTAATTTTTTAAGAGTCGTATCTTCGTAATTTTTTGTTAAATTAAAAAATAAATATTAATTTGAGTTTGACTACCTAGTTAATAATTCTGTACTCACTTGTTCTGTCCGTGCGGGGCCGCTCCGGGCGCCGTGTGCGGACGAGGCGCGGGCTGTGGCTGCACGCGCTACAATCAGACAACGTAATATATCAATAGAATATAATATTCCCACTGTTGGGACGCAGTGTAGGAGGAGAAATTTCGTTGACCAAATATTTAAGAAATGAACAACATAACTGGCTTGTTGGTCTAGTGGTTAGTGACCCTGACTGCTATGACGGGGGTCGTGGGTAATTATGTATTTAGAAATATGTAAGTTTATCAGTTGTCTAGTACCCATAATATAAGCTCTGCTTAGCTTGGGACTAGATGGCGTTGTGTGATAGTTGTGGAATATTTTTATTTAACATAATATTACAGCTTTAATATACGGAAGGGTAGACTGAGGTATACATAATAGATAGTCTACTAGGCGCAAGCGCAACTAGTGAAGAAATGATTCTGATTTCGATTCTCGGGTCGGACCATAGTTTTATTATATTAATACAATTTATTTTTTTACACGGATCGATTTTTGATCGTGTGTCGTGTGGCGAATAATGACTGTCTATACAGGGTGAATTTTTCAACTGGGCGTGGATGGCTACTTTCGAAACTATGAGGAATATCGAAAAACGTTGAAAGGAGTCTCGAGGCCGATTTTGACGAAAACTAAAACTGCATCATTGGATTTTAGAAAAATTAAAAATCCTGGTCAGGAATCGAACCCGCTGATTTTGGAAAAAAAATCACACCCTGTATTATTATACCGTTCGATAGTGTTGCTAATAAGGATCAAATTCTGGGAAGTAATCATATACGGCAAACTTAAGGAAAACGTATAATTACAAAAAAACTGATTAATCTTCAAGGCAAAGACTGTATTTGAAACATAAGTTACCGTTTTTTCTTTAAAATAATGCTATTTTTAGTTCAACTCAATAATGTCGTATTGCTAAGTACAGTGGGATTGTTGAAACGTCAAATCCAGTGAGACATTGAAAACAATGAAATTTTATATTTCGAACAAATTATGGCTCAGTAGATGTAAAGTAACATGGAAAAATAGCAATTTCATTAAAATCAGCCATTTCCTTAAGTTTGCCGTATATGATTACTTCCCACAATTTGATCCTTATTAGCAACACTATCGAACGGTGTAATAATACAGGTTGTGATTTTTTTTCCATAATCAGCGGGTTCGATTCCTGGCCAGGATTTTTGATTTTTCTAAAATCCAATGATGCAGTTTTAGTTTTCGTCAAAATCGGCCTCGAGAGTCTTTTCAACGTTTTTCGATATTCCTCATAGTTTCGAAAGTAGCCATCCACGCCCAGTTGAAAAATTCACCCTGTATAAATGGCAATTCGACTAGTTTTTTAATATATAATTTTTGCAAGCGATGCGACTGTAACTTGCCGAACGACTCAATCGATGGAAAAATCTAAATAAAATTGTCTAAAGTTTTTATTTTTGTCCTCCTGCAGGCGTAGCATGGCGCCGTAGAAAGGGATTTTGTCGACAGAAGAATAGACAAAATGACAGAACGTAGAAATATTTTTATTGTTTTAAGCATGATAATGTAATAAATATGGAAAATAAACGTTCTTTTCTTCAATAGAGTACATAATTATGGTGTCATATTTGTGCAAAAAACAGTCCATTTGTGTAGAAATAACGATGAAATAACTTTGTCTTTTCTTGGTAGAATAGACATAGAATCGCCATGCTACGCATGCTGGTAAAAATCAATGTCTTTTCGCCCCGGAAGAGATTGTCGGAATCACAACGACTAAAATCTGTGTTCATTGAGTAGCCCTACTTTGCAGAATCGCGGCTAGCTGATAAGAAAGTCCCGCTGCTCCGACAGGCAATTAAATCATTACTTAGTAGTGTTAAAGCAAAGAACAAGCAACTTATGGAAAGAAACAAAGAAGCGGAATAAAAAACGAAAAAAAGAATTCTTGTTCTCACCTGTCTAGCTAACGCCTTGAGCCTGTCATTTTCCTCCCTGAGCCGCTGTATAAGATCGCGGTCTCGCCCTCGCTCGAGCTCTAATCCCGGCGCGGCCGCGTCTCCCGCCTCGCTCGAGTTGGACGACCGGCTACCATCGTGACTCCTTTCATGGTAGATCTCGTCTAAATTCGACTAAATAGAGCAACAAAAAAAAAACATAAAATATAAGAAAATTATTGTCTCTAGACTTAATTTTGACTTCGGCAGTCACCGGAACACTGAAATTGTAATGATAATGTAACAAGATGCTATACTGCCCCAATATTTCTTATTTATTTAATAACATTTTCAATTTTATCACAAGAGCAGGTTTATAAAGGGTAATTACTTATGTAGAGAGGATATTTCAGTATGTTATTAATTTAATATTAAACACGTAGATATTTTTTTATCAAAAAATACTAAAGATACATATATTTTACTAAAGACATTTCTTTTTACAGATTTTATTTATCACGCGCTTGTGACACGTGATACTTGTTTTCCGGAATTCGCATACGATTATAACCAAAAATATAAATTAATAAATAAAAAGACGTTTGTTTCAGCTGATCGGGTTTCTTCTGCTACACCGAAACAAGACAAAGTTTTCTCACTGAAATAGAACCACGGAAAAAATATCCGGTCTACATAACAAATACCCCGTATACAATTGGAAAAATATGTCAAATTGGGGTAGGTTTGTGTGCTGACCTATAAATACATACATACCTGACTTAAATTAACATTCTTCTTCCTAAAATCATTGACAACCTGATTCATTTTAACACGTTCATCAGAGTCATCACTTTTGTAAGGTTTTTCATTTCCCTGCGTGTTATTCAACGCCACATTTGTTTGTGACACCTGTTCAGCTACATCGGTGATCGTTCCTCTTTCGACAACGCACTTCACTGGCATATGCAAGGAGTCCAGATAAGTCTTGAGTATTTCGAATTCGTTTTTCAACATATCGAAATGAGAATAAATTTGATCTGTCTCCATTTTGTGTTTTATTACTTCACTTGTTGAATCTTGAATAGTATTCATGTTCATATAAGTTTTGAATGTTTTCAGTTCGTTTTTCAGCAAATCGAAGTGAGAATGAATTTCCTCGATTTCTATATTGTATTTTTTAGTTACTTCGCTCATTGAATCGTGAATAGTTTTCAAGTTTTCGAGTTCTGAGCGTTCGCGGGTAATGTTTTCTCGCTCATTTTTCATAGTTTCTAGGTGGGCCTCTAAGATTGTAAGTTCTTTTGATATCTGTGCCCGCAATTCTTCACCACGTTTCTTCAAAATCTCTTCAGCTTCAGCTAGTTGATTTTTCAGAGTACTTTCCTGTGAGAAAAAAGACTGGGTTTAACTTTAAATAAAAAGATACGTATTGAATTGTAATTAATTGTTTCAAATGTTTTCATGGCCAAGCTTTCATAGATCGAACTCTTGTTTATGGGGGGCAATTCTGGGCAAACTCAATTAAGGATACCATTAACACCACAAGAGTAATAATACCATGATCATACGTACCGAGCAGACGGGAGATGCATTGCTCTCTGTACGAACAGAGGCCAGCACATTAACCTACCTCAATCTGTCAAATTTCTTTAATATATATTAAACCGTATCACAATAGTAGAAAGTTAATGTTCGATTGGTAAAATTTGACAGATTCTGGTAGGTTGACCTGCTGAAGTCTCGTCTGTACAATCATAGCGCTGTGTGCTCTTATGTGAGCGCACTCTCACTCGTGTGATCAAGGCATTATTGTTCTTGCAGTGTATGGTTTCTCTCCTATGCGTCTATTCACACGTACCACAACCACACCACGTCGCAGCGACAAAATGTGGTCAAGCTGTGGTTACGTGTGAATAGTGTCGCGGCGACTTTTTGCAGTTGCGTTGTGGTAGCGACAAAATGTCGATGTGGTTGCGTTGTGGCTGTCGTTGCGATGTGGTAACCACGTGGTCACTGGCAGTTATACACCGGCTTTCGTAGAGGAAAAACGGCTTGATTAAACGTGATCATGGAGGAAAAATTGTTGTTGCTATCCTTGTTATGGTTTTTATTAATAAGAAGAAGAAGAAGACGACGACATCAGCGTATTCGTCGAAATATTATAAATTCGCGCGCTGTTGATGAAGGCATGTCGTGGCGATGTGGCCACGGTGTAATATTCATTTTCAATACAAAATGTACGTCCGACCACATCACGTCGTTGTGGCTGTGGTGTGGTTGTGGTACGTGTGTTTTGACTCTTTGATGTTCGTACCTGCTTGTGCAGCCGCTCAGTGTGCGCGCGCACGTGGTGCATGGCGCGCGTCATATGTTGATGTTGGTCGCGCAGGGAGCGCGCCAGGCCCCACAGGAACTTCTTCTTTTCTTGTATGTTGCGCTCCAGTTCCTGCTCCCGCGCTTTGAACGATTCCTCCAACTGTATGGCGAAACAAATTAAAAAAAAAACACTTTAAGCGATTCCCGACATATGAACTGATCATCGACAAACGAACAAATTAATCTTCATAAATAATTAAGTCAGGTAGTCAGGTCCAACAATAAAAAGAAGTCAAAATCCATCTAGTTGTTTACGAGCTACGATGCCACAGACATATGTACAGAGGGACACGTCAAACTTATAGCACCCCTCTTTTCACGTCTGAGATATAAAAATGATATCTAAGTTAAATCTAAAAAACAAAAAGGGTTTTCCCTTGGTATATGTATAGATAAGGCCCAACAACCATATCTACACTATAGTCCTCGCCATACAAGTCTGGAATAAAGGTCATTGATCCTAATAACGCATCGTTAGAATTCCATAATACCATCGTTCGAATTTCAAAATAAAATGTAAGGTCACGGTCGCCTCTTACCACGATTCCTCTATTTTGATTGTGTTACGACACTTTCTTTACATTTTTTCGAATGGTTTTGAAATATTGAAATACATTGGTACACGGGGGTCAACGAATTTTATTCCACACTTATCTGGCTCAAACTATAATAACATAAAAAGGATTTTTTGATTGTTTTTTGGTGGGAATAGGATCCGAAACTACTGGAACAAAATTTCTTTCACCAATTAAAAGCTGCTTTAGTCCTGAGTTACATAGACAATAAGGAGGGAGGAGGGTTGCTAAAGCTAGTTAACTTTAAGAGAGATGTTAGATTGATCATTATCCCATAGACAATTGTCTGGGCATGCGGGCGGCGAGTAATGGGCAACTCGGTATCCGACCATGGACCACGCCCGGGTCGACGGCGCGTTGTGTTCCACGCGCTTTCCAAGAGTGTCAGCATTATGACGAGGCCCCTTTTCAGAGGGCAAAGCCTGCCGGGGTCCCGGGACTAACTAATTATCGTGACCCCGGAACGTAAAGGGCTATTGAAGGACACCGTGGATTTTAGTCAGTACGAGTCTGACAGTCCCTCCCACTCTGCCCTGGGGATCATTTGATGATTTTAACACGATAAAAAAAAATTGTCAAATGTCTATGGGCCAATGCCCAGATTCCAACCCCAGCAGTGGACTCACCTCGTTTCGTTTCTGATGCAGCTGCATGGCGTGTGTAGCTATCGATCTCTTCACCTTCTTCTCTTCCTCGACCATAACCATTTCAACTTCAGTCTCGTACACTGACTTCATTTGTTGGAACATCTGCCAAATAAATTGATTTTAAAATTACACTCAAACTAAAATACCATATTGACAGTATGTTATTTTCGTCAATTTTGGTTTATGTAACAAAAGAAAAAATACGGGTTAAATATTTTTTGATAATCTAACTTATTAATTTTATTTTGTACACAATCCTATTAATACAATATACTTTTTTTTACAAATGAAAATACTTTGTCAACTTTTATTGGTGTTATCTACATGAATAAAATTCTACTTAATTACTATAAGGGTTACATTAATTACTCTAACGTTTACACTCAAATAAATTAAATCTTTTGATTTTTAATACTTGTACGAGTATATCTTTTTTCAGTAAAACCCAGCCAAAAACTAAATAAAAACGTTATATTATTGTACCGTTATAATTTAAACTTAACTGCACTGGGCCGACGGTTGAAAGTGAACAGCGGAATAAGACGGTCACTTAACAATATTCTTAGTGATTCACTTCGTGAATGAATGATAGAAGAATAGCTAATGAATGACGTTGCGGAGTGAATCATTAGTAATATTGCTTAAAGTGGCCGTTAGACCCTCAGAGCATTATTGTTAAATGGGCATCGTCATCTGCCTAGCCTTTTCCCAACTAATATTAGGGTCGGCTTCCAGTCGAACCAGATGCAGCTGGATATCAGTATTTTACGTGGAGCAAGTGCTTATCAGCAGTGATGGATTAAGACTATATGCAATAAATAAAGTAGATGGATTAAGACTATATGCAATAAATAAGGTAATCAGGCCTATACACGATGGAATAGCGAGCGAAGCAAGCTAGAAAATTTTAGCAGTTTCAGTTAGTGACATGAGAGTGGGACGTGATGCCCATGGGGGCACCAGAAGCAGCACAATAAAATCCGTCCTTAGGATTTTTTTGTGCTTCTTCTGATGCCCCCCCCCGTGACGTGATGCCCTAGGCAATTGCTTAATTTGATTAAGGGTTAATCCTTCACTGCTTATCAGACCTCCACAACCCAGTAACTAGGTAAAACGTTATCCTAGGTAAGACTGGTTGTCATACTTAAACGCTTCTGGCTAACAGTAACGACTATCTAAGATCTACAATGACAGCCGGGACTAATGGGCATGATATTCTTATAATTATTGGGTAATGGCTCTCATAGATAACAAAAAAATAAGAAATATAAATATCAAAAACCTCTTCGATGAGGCCTTTTTCCACAATGCTGATATTTTTAACAACGGACTCCGAATTCGCTGGGCTAACACTAGCACTCGCTTTATATTTATTAGATTTCTGAAAGAGAATCGTTTTATAAGTATGCTTTGAAAAAAATGCGATTACAGCTTGGCAAAAGAGAGTGGAAAAATTTTGGTCGCTACTAATTTTTTTTAAATTTATGAATAAACAAGTAAGCACTGATCGTTTGCGAAATAATGAATATAATGCGCCGCCAGTTGCGATGGGCTGGCCATGTCTCCCGAATGTCTGACGGCAGAGTGGCGAAGCGCATCTTCTACTCAGAACTGCAGGATGGCAAGCGGAAACAAGGCGGCCAACTCCTTCGGTACAAAGATGTGCTTAAGCGCCACATGAAACGATGTGACCTAGACTCGTCGCAATGGGAGGCAATGGCAGAGGACCGGTCACTGTGGAGGCATACTGTGAGCACTAAGGTGTTTGAGTTCGAAAGGCGGCGTAAAGAAGAGCTCGATACTAAACGAGACGAGCTTAAGGCCCGACCACCCGCGGCCATCCAATACAATTATGTCGGAGGGGTGCTGACTTGCAGTGAATGTGGACGCACTTTCACTGCAAAAATTGGCTATGTCAGTCACCAGAGGGCCAGTGACGGATTAAGACTACTTGATGCCCTAAGCAACTGAAGCCTTTGGTGCCCCCTTATCCACAGGTTTTTTTTTCGTGAATTACCTACATCCTATAGGTCGTCCCGCCCGGGCCGGGACGGGAGGGACTGTCAGACTTATACTGACTAAAATCCACGATGATCCTTCAATAGCCCTTTACGTTCCAGGATTACGGTTACTTAATGAGATAGTCACGCGACTCCGGCAGTCTTTTCCTTCTAAAGGGGCTCGCACAGTCAGTTTGCTGACAGCTCTTTGAGGTGTGCGTTGAACACCCGCCGTCGAACAGTCCATGATCGGAGGGCAAGTCATCCATTACTCGCCATCCGTATGACTGCGCCTACGGCGGTGGCCTGAAATCACCTCGCGACGTCCGTTGCCGTGAGCGTCTCCCACCTATCCACAGCAGTAGTGTCTGCCTTTAATGTTTTTTAACGAATTCATTTTCATTAGTGATAAGGAAGGTATTATGTAGGGAAGTACTTCGCTCAGTAGATAAAACAGAAGCTAGGGATATGCAAGAGCGAGCGAAGCGAGCTCGTTTTTTTATTGCACCCTTCTTGTATTATGCATTAAAATTAAATAAGGTAACCAAGCCTGTGCACGATGAATAGCGAGCGAAGCGAGCTAGAAAATTTAAGCAGTGTCAGTAAGTTTTTGGTGACGTGAGAGTACCGTGAGACGTGATGCCCATTGGGGCACCAGAAGAAGCACAATAAAATCCGTCCTTAGGATTTTTTTCTGTGCTTCTTCTGGTGCCCCCCAGACGTGATGCCCTAGGCAATTGCTTAATTTGTTTAAGGGTTAATCCGTCACTGCAGAGGGCACACCAGCGAGGCACTCAATAGATCCAAGTCGCTGTGGCCGAAATCGGTCTGGATCATCATATAATGAATATAATAGTGAAATACACGACGGAATTGTTTTTGACACAGAACCTACTCGTAGTTGACTTTTTAAATAGTGTTTTCACGACAACGTTTCGTAGTTTCAATTGTCACCGCATCTCTCTCGACTCTTTCCAAGCTGTAAAAATGAATGAATAAATGTTGCTTTGACATTTTTCAGGTTTTTGGGCACCTCCTCAATATATTAGATATATGTACCTTAATGCTATTCTAAATAAAGTCACGAATAGTTTGAAAGAAAACGTGCAACATATCATTGGCATCATACCTTTACAAATACATCAATATCAGCATAGAAAATATTATACGAAACAAAAATGCCAATTTAGGTCCTAAATCTAAGTGCACAGAGTTTACTTTCACTAAAACAAAAAGTCCAACATACCTTGGCTAAGCATTTCTTTTTCTTCTTGTACCTGTCTTTGAGCTTATACAACTTATTTTGACACTTAGTACAATAAGCACAATGACTACATTCCGGTACATTATTTTTATACCCAGCTTCTGTGTCTGCGCTGTCCAAAGATTTGGAACTTTCTAGAGGATCCGCTGATCTACCTGTGTAAAATATAAATCCATTGATATCTTGATAAGCCCAGTTACTGAGACTTGAATTGTGAAAAACCAAAAATAAAATATCATCATCAGCCTATAATTTTCCCACTGTTGGGACTTAGTACCCGTAGTACATAAGACAGCTAGGAGTAATGAGCTCATTGACCTTGTCATACATTTTCATCTTTGTGTCGTACAGCATAAAGTTGAAAATCCACCAAGACAAATCGTAGCTTCAACGTTGTCGCGGCACTGAGTTTTCTCCTAGTAACCACATTAAAATCTCGCCAATTCTTTCCAAGTAGATATCTTGATAAACATTTTCAGCTTGTTTTTAATTATAATTAAAACCTAAGTACTTATTAAACTTGATAGTAGGTACCTTACTCCACGGGTGCGCCCATTGATTCTCATCTCTGTCACATCGCGCGCTGCGATTGATAGTCCACACCACGGACTATGTACAGATTGTACAAACGTCAGCAGATCAACCTACCCAAATCTGACTTACTGTAATAGATTTTCAACCTTATCACAATAGGAGGAAGGTTGATAATATTCGATTGGTAAAATTTGACAGATTCAGATAGGTTGACGTGCTGGCGTCTGCAAATTGTCCGTCATTTTGGCGCTTACATTGCAGTGAAAAAAAAAACTTACCCTGTGGAGTCGCATTCTCCTTGTACATCGGCATACTCTTCAATATGCACAACAATAAGGGATCCTGTGAATCACTTTTATACATTTGTAGAATATTAGTAGCATGTTCCGAATCACACTGCAATCCTGGAAATTTTAAAATAAGTTCATTTAGGAGTACCTTTTTACCCCTGATTTAAAGACACCAAATTTTGGTCACAGGACTGTCTAAACAGGTGACCAAGAATGTAATGGGCAGTAAGAGTCTGACAATTCCTTCCACGAAACCCAGGGTAGGAGAAATCTTTTCATGACTTTAACTATAAAAATGACCCCAAGATTGACTCAAAATCACAGGTTCGCGCTGGATGCCGCTTTCGATCAGTCCTATTGGAAATCTATGTTAGAGGCCTATGTCAGCAGTGGACGTTCTACAGTTGATTTGATGATGATATCCCCAAGGTTGTGTAGCTATAAGGAAATACAGACTCTAACAGGGAATACCTCTCTTTATTCAAACAAAGAACGAAAAAAAGGATTGGCAAAACGCCTTATATGAACTTCTTTATTATTATTATTATATCAGCCCATAGTGTTCTACTGCAGGGTAAAGACCATTCCCTCCAATCCTTTCTTTCCACTACTTATGACTTTCTGTGCCCCTGGTCCTGTCCTTCATGAATCAGTCCAAGTAATAAACTTCTTACCTAAATAGTTTAGTATGGACCAAACTTCCTCTTCTTTGAACCTCATTTCTGAACAGTCCTCATCCACCTTACCCATCAAAGTCTTAGCGAACCCAAACACCATGTTAGCCAATGGTATCTCTGATATAAACACAGAGAAACTGTAGCTGAATTTCTGAAAAGAGAAGGAAACTTTAAAAAAGAATTATTTAATATAATTTTGTAGAAAAACAATCTGAAATACACAATTGGAATTAAAACTGGAATTTGAGCTTTATCAATAATCAATAATATGTATTTCACAACTATCACACAACGCAATCTAGTCCAAAGCTAAGCAGAGCTTGTATTGTGGTTACTAGACAAAGGACAAAACATACTTATATTTTTCTAATTACATACATTTAAAGATAAATTACACCCAGACACAGAACAAATGATCATGCTCATTCACACAAACATTAGTCCTGGGTGGGAATCGAACCCACAACCCCGGCATAGCAGTCAGGGTCACTAACCACTAGACCAACAGGCCTGTCAAACACTTGAAAAAGCTCAACATCCAATGCAACCAATTAATTCAGCATTTTTCAAAGTGGCCACACAAATATTACTTATTCTATGTAGATGAAATATTGGGGCATTAGACTTTAGACAAAGCATTTTGTTTTCAGTAAAAAACCAGCTTACATGTTAAATAAATGCTTTCAAATCCGATTACCCATTTAAGAACTACGGAACCACAGACAACTTATAAAATGGCTCTTTTTGCTACTTTAAGTGTAATTTGAAATATGCTTGTTTTAATTACTAAAGAATTAGGGCCCTTTTGTCAAAAATCCTTTGTTTCCATCCATCGGTTTGAAGTTTTTGTATAAAAATACTAGCTGTTCCCTGTAGTTTCACCCTCTCAGAATAATGTTATATTATTATAGCCTTCCTCCATAAATGGACTTTTGGACACAAAATATAATTTTAAATTTGAACCAGTAGTTCTGAGATTAGCGGATTCTATCTAATAAAAAAACTCTGCAACTTCATAAAATTAGTATTGATGAAATAAATTACTTACCAAGCGCATGAGATATTCAGCTATTAACATATTTAATGCTTGATATGTGAGGTCCAGACGTTGTGTGAAATTTTTTTGACAAGGGGGAGGCTCACCTTGAAATTAAGAATAAAATAATGATTACCAGAACATTATGGTTTAGAAAAACAGTTTTAGTTAGTGATTTTAGTGTGACTAAAATCAGTTTATGGGAGGAATGATTATAAGTCAGATTACTTTGATGTAGCTTGTGTAAAGAAATTTATTGAAAATGTACATTTTGTTTAGTGTTGTTTTACTTTTTGTGAGTTGTTCCCCATTAGAAAAAAGTCTTGCAGCCTAGAGGGACAAGCAAAGTTTCCATCAATTTCTTAGCATAGACTGCTTAGCACTGTGATTCCCTAAATTAACTATTAAGACGACCCACTGACCCTAATATATCTGAAAAACTGCAGTTGATAATAATTATAGGAATATGCAACAGATGTTTAACAAAAACATAAACAAAACAAATGCAAAATAGAAAACAGTGATAGAAGATGGCAAGTTGTTCGTAGACAAGAGAGACAGGTAAAACCTAAGCATTTGATAATGCTTCAAATGTTGCTTTTCCCGTCACTGGATGACTGGAATGACATATGCCGGGAATAGAAAAGGATGTATCAAGACTTTCTTTCAATAATTTCTTACCGGTTTGTGCACTTTTTAGTACGTTAACGATATGGCCACGTAAGTATGCTCTCACATCGTTAAGTATACCATTCTTTTCAAACAATTCGTAGATGAACGATTGAAATGAATCGGCAGAATCGGTGTTCTTCACATTTTCAGTTTCTGGTATTGTAAGCTTGGATTCGTTCGTAATGCCACTTTCCATATTATCGTTTTAACGTTTTTATAATTACATCAATCAAAAATTGCACCTACATTCTAATTTTATGCCAAATAAAATTACATGCTTGTATATTTTACAAATTCACTGGAAATTTCAAACTTCCCAAACACAGGTTTTTGACGTTACTTGTTTTGTTGACATTTCCGGTTGAGAATGACGACAACGGACAAATGAATTATTTATTTAAACTCTTTTTAGAAAACTGTTCATAAATGTAGGTGAGCAATGTGAAATAAATCAGAATAAATATAAAAAATACATGGATAAATTTTTATTAAGTTTCTAGTAATGTTTAGTGTTATTTTTCAGTAATGTAGGTACCAAATAGTAATTTTGACTACTCTCTCATAAGTCCCTGTGGCGCAGAGGATAGCGCGTTGGACTTCTAATCCAAAGGTCGTGGGTTCGATCCCCACCAGGGATGGTACTTTCTTTTTGTGGTTCCTTTTGCTATGGATATATTGGAACAAAGTCTGTCGTATAATATTTTTTGTTTATTTTTAAGGTAATCTTTTGATTTTACTTTTTTTTTTGTGATCAATGTACTCTATGACACTCTTAGTAAAGTGATATAGTCGTAGTTTTTGCGATAAAATCTATTGCTACATAAACAGTTATTAAACAAATGTTTACCAGTTTGTTACCAGTTGTTTAACTCACCCTTTTATAACGTAAGACTTGAATGTTTTTAGAGATTCGAGATAAACTACATTGTTGAATGAAATGATCTAACTGTCTTGTTCCGTGATAAAGTTAGGTTTGGGGTAGCTGTACTTGAACGTTCAGTTGATGAGCTATTGGATTTATATTCTCAATGTTTGCTCAATGTGCGATAATAGACTTGCACCCTGCCTGTACCCAGTAAGTGGCTATGAAATTGTCTACTCTCGTAAAAGATGGTAGCGCTTACGACAAAAAATGTATTAGTTCTACAGAACCACCTTTTTTCTTCCCAGAATCTAGACCACAGTCCCACAGAGTACCTTTAACTTGTAAAACAAATCATAAATTGGCTGTTTTGCTTTTCGGCATCCAAAAACTAGCAAGAAATTAAGGAGAATTAGTTAACGCCATCTACCTATGAACACTTGTAATGTTTTCAAAACCAACATAAATTATTGTATTCAAACTCAATCATCAATTCAATTAATTTTTTTGAGAAAATGCAATCGAATTTATTGTATCTATTAAAAAAAAAGTGTTTATTGATGAAATGTAAAAAAAATCATGTTGAAAAAAAAATGAATTCCTTGATTCGTGAATTCCAAAGTTTCGGAACGCAAAAAACTAATGTCAAAGTGTGGTCAAAGTCATCAAAACAAGAGAGGCCCAGGAGGAGGAAACGAGGAAAAAAATAAAACGCGAAGGAAAGCAAAGAATTGTCTTTTTACTGTTAAAAGTATTATATTATTTAACAATAATCATGAGGCGTCGAGCAGGAGTAGGTGCCATACAAAAACAAAGGTTGGAACAAGAGAAATACAGGGAAAAAGGGTCAGAGATCCAAGAAAATCAGTTCCAGCAGATGTCCAAACAACTGGAAGTGTTTAGGGAGAACTTAGAAGAATTTGCGACTAAACACAAGAGCGAGATCAAGAAGAACGCTCAGTTCAGAAAGCAGTTTCAGGAGATGTGCGCAGCTATTGGTGTTGATCCATTAGCTTCGGGCAAGGGTTTCTGGTCTGTGCTAGGTTTGTACTCTATTAATCTCTTTTTAAAATTTTCTTTTATTCTTTGCACATGCTAAATGTGACCACTTTTATCTGAATCACATAGGTCAAAAAATTTAAATTGAAAACAAAATTGTATCTCATGAAGATATAGTTTAATAGATCATGAAGATCAATTTAAACTTTTTGACCTATTTGACGAGATAGCTGAGTATGTGTCCACATATTTTGGAAGATCAAAGACTTAAAACCTTGAATGTTACTGTAACAATAAGGTAAAAAATCATTGGAGTAGGCTCACTAATGGCACTCATAGTTATTTTTGAAGTGAATACTTCTGTAGGCAGACTGATCTCTGACTGATTTTATGAGTAAGATATGAAATGAGTCTGAACCAACAGACTTGGTCACGTTAGTCTGGATTGATTAACATTGGTTCAAGGCAAGTAAAGGTAACATTCTGACCTTTCCAGCGACCTCGTCTGCATGCGAGTTGAGAATTATTCCACACGAATTTAATGCAGGGTTAAAATACAGATCAAAGTATTTTGAACTCAAATTTTATATTAATAAAACTTAATTCACCTTTCAGGAATCGGTGATTTTTATTACGAAATAGGAGTACAAATAGTTGAAGTTTGTTTGGCAACCAACTACAAAAACGGTGGGCTTATAACATTGGAGGAGCTGCGGACAAGGCTCATAGCTGCCCGAGGAAGGAGCAAAGTTCACCAGGAAATAACGAATGAAGATCTGCTAGTTGCTGTTAAGAAATTAAGGATATTCGGCAATGGGTGAGAGAATTCTGATGCTTCTGAACTACAGATGTATTATAGATCATTCTTTTTCTTTACAATCTTTAGTTATACTTGTTGAGCACCATGGCTTCGTCTGTGATTTTGAATAGTCTAAATCGTTCCTTTGAAATACGGCTATCAAATGCAGTTTTTTTTTCAAATCTTACTAAGAATTCCAGAGATTAGATTTTTATTTTTATGCCCTTGAGCATTAAGTTGAAAATCTAATAAAGACTCCAGAGCCCTTGCCACCACAGTCTAGGCCCTCTGGACTCTAGATTTGGGCTCAAGCAGGTGCCAGCAAATGTAAGTCATAAAGGTGACCAACTAACTGTCCATGTTTGTAAAGCCAAGATAAAAGTTCCTTTGATGCTTCATAATTTATCTTTTCTTAATATAAAAGTTGTATCTGTCGGTATGTTCGCGGTAAACTCAAAAACTACTGCTCAGATTTTTATGCCATGAGTACTTGTACATGGTACTCATGTTTCTGAGGATGGTTCCTTGCTAATTGATTGATAATGTCAGCCTATTATTTGATTATATGCAGAAATAATTAATAATGATATGCCATGTCATAAACAGTTATGTTTAAAGCCAAATAATTTTATTTAAATGATTTCAGGTTCACAGTAGTACCAATAGGCAAAGGCAAATGGTTGGTTCAGTCGGTACCCGGAGAACTAAACTTGGATCAAACACTAGTGCTGCAGAAGGCCAGCACTTTGGGCACTGCCTGGGTGTCACTCAGCATACTCACGGATGATTTACGGTAAAGTCTTTTGTTTCTTATTTGTTCAAGCATGATGTATTGTAAGACTTACAGCAGAAGCTCCTTCCGCTACAACGAAAATTATCCCACAGGAACATAAAGTTGGGATAAAAACTATAAAATGTGTTAATCCAGATTATAAACTATCTGTGTACCAATTTTCATTCAAATCCGTTGAGTAGTTTTTGTTTGAAAGAGTAGCAAACATCCTCACACACTTTTATAATATCACTTAATAGGATAGGAAGGATTTTGACAGAACGGTTTTAACGTATTGGCTGAGCGATTCGTAGGTTCTATTCCCTTCCGTTCCAGCTTTAGCTGTTTATGTATGTGAGTTTAATATTTGTTAAGTTTGCTCACAATTCTCTGTTTTAATAATTTGCACTCTCAAATTATTTCTCGATGTCTCTAAATTCTATGGCACAAAACCCCACAATATGGGAGTCGTAAAAAAACATTTTCACTTGCAGAGGAGGTTTCCAAAATATTTCTTCTAGGATGTTACCAACAAAATGGAAAAACAATTTTTTTCCATTTTGTTGGTTAAATTACAGCTTTCTTGGATTGCGGACATGGCGAAATAATAAGGCCCATCGTACACAATGCGACGGTGTCCGATAACTTACGACTTTGGTAGCCGAGTCCGCGTTGCGTACGAAAAGGCTGAGGTTATCTGTAGAATAGAAGACCCTCAATGTATTAATTCTCTTAGTGACTGTCATAATAAATCTTCTCTCTCTACTATTCCAGTTGGACCGAGACAAGGGCCCAAAATGCTTTGAATCACATGGTGAAGGAAGGACTCGCGTGGGTAGATTCCCAGGACAACAAGGAAACTCTATACTGGTTCCCAAGTATGTTCTCCGAGTGTGTGGCAGCGTGATTTTCGACTTTAAGCGTTATTGTCAAGTGATAAGAGTCATAATGTGATCTATATTTATGTTGAAAATATACACTTTGAACAAATGCTTGGATTTTCGTGATTTCTAACAGATACTAATAAGGAAAAGATCAGGAATATGATGGTGAGTATTTCTACATCTCATCTTCGAAAATGGCATACATGCTTTTTGAAAAATTATATCGCTTACAAATAAATAAAAAACTACATTGAGATATAATTAATATTTATTAATATTGCACTGAGGTAGAAATCTTACTACTAAGAAAACATTTTACAGAGGTAGCTAATTAGTCACATCCTCTAGATTCCGCATACAAAGTAACCTATGCGCGTCACACGTCAGTGAATTTGCCTTTACTTAAATTGATATTTGTTGTAGTTGATAAATGCACAAGAACCAATTGTACTGACGTGTAGCGCACATTGTTAGCCTTTTATGCGGAATCTAGAGGAGATTATCTGTGAATTTTGTAAATCTAGCACATTCCTGTGGTCCACAGGAATGTGCTAGATTTACAAAATTCTAAAAAAAATCATTAAAACTTAAAAATCCACAGGCTGTGGATTTTTAAGTTTTAATGATTTTTATAGCAATTGTTTGGCAGTGAAAACTACCCTGTGCCTCACTATACTATTTCAACTATATGTATAAGATGTACTGTATGTACTTAGCTATGATCCACAATAATTTTATTGAATTTGAATACTATACCAATTAATTCCCGACCATAAAAACTAATATTTTATAACTAAACCGTAGATTTGTGTCTAAGGGCCAGTTATTTGATTAGTGGTTCAGTAAAATATTGGTTAAAATTAGTGCAAGAAATGCTAACAATCTATGTGGTGTCCATAGATTTAGAGAATGAAGTGAGCAATACTTGTATGAAATTGACACTCTAGAAAGAGAAAGCGATTACACAGCTAATACTATTCAAAGATGATGATACAATCACTTTGTCCCATTGTCTCTCTCATAATTTCCTGTCTATACAGCTGGCTCAGGAAAGCTCAGTCCATGCTCTATGTCTATGGTCCTCGTATATGCCTAACGTTAGCTATTGCTGTCTTCAGAGGATCCAATGTAGGGTAGTTTTAACTTTAACCGAAGTTCTTTATTCTCTTTTTGCATTTCATCAAGTTTCTTCTTTAGCTTCTCTGCCATTTCTAGGTAGGATTCCTTCCATCTGTGAATAATGTAGGTAGTTATTTTAGTTCGTATGTACAGTCTGTATGTGTGAAGTAAAATTATTCAAAGTAGGGCAACACTAAATCGAGGTACATCGTATGTCATCGGCTTGTCTTGCGACTCTATATCACCGTAGAATTGAAAAGGAATAAAAATGCATTAGATGACGAGTGCCCTCATCGATTTTCTAGACAGACTGTAGATCTCAAATTGGTTATAAATTAAATTTTTGATTTCACTCCATTCGCCATTGTACTAGTTACGGCTATAGTTTTCACAGTAATTTGGGGGGCCTTGAGTATAGCAGGGCTCTGGGCAGTTACCAGAGTGCCCATTGGAAATGACGGCCCTGCACCTTGGTATGATAGGTTACCATACTTTCGGCCCACTGTCATATAACGACTGTGAAAGATTTACAAATTACAAACGGCACCAACTTTAGAAGGTAAATTTTTAAATAAATTACTTTTTACTAAGCTCCATTTGATTTTCCAAATGTTTGTTCAATTCTGCGACCTCCTCTTCTTTTGTTGTCACCATTCTGGAATGTGAATGATCAGATTATTTAATTTTCAAGTAAAGGAAAGAGACAGATGGCCCTATAACTGTTTCATCCATGCTCTATGCAGCATTAGCGAGTATAAGTACTTGGAATTGATCCGGGATAGCTCCTTAAATAGTGGCTTATTTTGAATGATACCAAATTGTATCAATTTAAAATTAAAAGTTAAAACTTTGAAATGGTTCCATTTTCATTATTCTTAACCAGTTATTAAGTACTCAAGATATGCTTATTCGCGTATAAGTGATCGAATTTTAGTAAGTGATTCCATACTTTTGCTCGCGAGTGTAGATAGATTTTCAACTTTCTGTGCTGAGCGTTAACGATTATTATCGATTGTAGTTTGGCTATAAGGCCAGTACTTACTTCTGATTGAGTTCTGTTCTAGAAGCTAGCATAGTCTGTAGCTTGTTGACCATCTCGTGCGTCTCATCCAAAGACTTCTGGAGATGTTCCACTTGTAACCTGGAATAATTACAAGAATTTCTTATCACAAAAATGTTATAGATACATACGGTGCTTAATCCAATAATTAAACTTATAAGTTTGCGTGAGATTGGTGCCCGAAAAAGGCAAAAAATTATTAAGAAACAAATTATGGATATCTGAAAATGTATCTTCGACGGCGTTTGGTGTTCCAGACTCGCCTAAAGGAGCTCTCAATAAACTGACGGGGTACCTAGAAGGTCAAACCTGCCGGGATCGCGGGACTGTTTAAACAGAGTACCAATAACCTAGATCAACCGGAGGAACAGGGTTGTTTTTAGTCAGTAAGAGTCTGACAGATAATTTTCCAGAACCTCTAAAACAGTTAGTATCGACGAATCACAAGCAAAGGTCTAAGAACACGAATCAAGATTTGGACTAGGATAATATTTAATTTCAAGTGTTACTTGAGCTCATCGCACTGCGTCTTCAGGAGTTGCTCCTCCCAGTCTCTCCGCTTGGTTTCTCGAGCGTAGATATCTTGCATTCTCTGCAAGTCCGTCACGAGGCATTGTTTCTCGCAGACTAGTTGGATGTTACGTCTTTCTGAAGATACCTGAAGAAATCAAGCATTTGAGAAGTTTGGTTTTAATTATTTTAAGGTTTAAAAGGTGATAAAAACGATAGAATAAAAATATATTCTGAGCCGGTACGAAGTTTGCCGGGTCAGCTAGTCAGAAATATTTATGAGAACGTAGCATAGGTAGGAAGTTAAGAGTAACGCTGCTAGTGCATTAGAGAGCCTTATTTCTTATTTCCGTACAGTAAGATTGCCAAATTAATTTGAAAATAAACTTGTAAATATTTGACAGCTATTAGCGACGTTGCCAACCTTCAGAATACGCGCCCTTAAAGCCTGATTAGATACAGTGAGGGAAAGAGACAACGCTACACAAGTCGTCTAGCGCCACCTCGTTCCCTCACTGGAGCTACTTTGGCTTTAGGGCGTCGTGGTAGCCAACCCGCCTTTTATTGATTCCCTATAAGCTGGCGCCAGGGCACGTGCCCCGCATTCGATCCGGCCCTGATGGTGTATTTCTCGATTCTGCAAAGAAAGCAGTTACTCACTAGTTCTTGGAACATTGCTTCAATTCTTTGCTCTGCTAGCGCCAGCTTTGGGTCCACCGATTTCAGAGAATCCTTTTGCTGTTTCAAATAACTCTCATTGGCTGCCAGTAGTATTTTATTGTCTCTGAAAGTAAACATTTATACTTATAAAGAATGTTTTGATAGTAATATTTAAAAAATAAATAAAAGTGATCTCTTGTCTATTAAGCATACATTATATGATCCCAGAGAGATCCATATTGTTCCTTAAAAACTCAGAGCGTCCCGGTAGCGTCGAAACTACGGTTTATATCTGTAGTAGATTTTCAACTGCCTACATCAACACACATAAAAACAGCGGGTAAAAATTAATAAAATTGTTCATTATATGCTAGTAGCAATAGAATAGAAGATTACGCACCAAGGGAGTAAAGCATTGCCTTACGTCACGGGCGTATTGAATCCCGAAGCGACACTAAGGATTCTGGGGGTGAACCTCCGTAGCGCAGCAAGGAGGTTCACGAGGGAATACTTTTTGCTTTTGACACCTACTGCGAGGAAATGAATTCGATTTTTGAAAGATGTGGTACGACAACCTTCGAACGTGAAGTTGGCACCACTGCAAGCGATCAGCTGTTGCTGCCAGCGGCCGCCATTACTGATCCAACTCCTTGGTGAAAGTTTTCATACGGTTTTATTTGAGGTTCCAAATTCAAATCACATTATTCCCACGGCAATAATGAAATTCAGTACAATCTTATTGCCCGGCTCGAGCGAGAGGGAACAATGACTTGCTTTACAGTACGGTTTACCTGACATATAATTTGACATTTACGAGCAAGTGGTGTGAAAAATACATTGTATAGTCCCTAGACAATTGATATAGAAAAAAAATATGGCAATTCGATTAGGGGCTTTTATTGGGTCTACCTCATAGTCTTGTTCAGCAACAGTCCCTTCTCCACTAACTCTGCATCCAAGTTCCTGATGTGCTGCAGCATGTCCGCTACTTTTTCATTGTACTTCTCCTTAACTTCGTCCAACTCTTTTCTACACGACGTTTCTACGTCTCGTCTTATGGATGATAATGCATGTTTTAGTTGCGAGACTTCTCCTGCAAAATATAAAAAACATACTTATATTTTCTGGATAACTCAGGGCAAAGAAGAGTACCCCGTGGTACACCTACATTTCTTGGTTTGTCGTTACCCTATTCGAGGCCCTGGGCAATCTCTTACATCCTTACTGATATTATAAATGTGTAAAGGATGTTTGGATGGGATGGATATTTGTCGCTCAAGTTGCAAATAAATGATTTGATTCAGAGCAGATTCAGAGAGATTTTGAGACTGTAGGGATCTTGATGAGAGAGAGTTATGATATTGGTCTGGTCTTATCTAGCACATGTATACTTAATATCTTTTTGTAAGCCCCTGTTCTCGTATTAACAGGAATTCGGGGTCCCCAAGGATTGCGAGGCCCAATGGGGAGTACGGCCCTGGGTATTGTGGAACTTGGCTCACAGAAATTAATTATCTTTGTGTTATTTTTGTGTGTGTATCAACTTACTAGTTAACTCCTGCACAGCTTTATGGGCCTCATTCTTCTGTTTTGATACTACATCATAGAGCTGCAAAGCTTCTGCAACCTGAAAAAATTGTTTATGTTGTACAAAGGCGTTTTGGGGGTTGCCATAATACCCATGCTTGTTGTTTCCAAATATTTGACCCGTATTTTGTTACGTAAACCAAAATTGACGAAGAAATGACACTTTTAACAATTGGCAATACGTCACCGCTTTGTACAATTTATGCTACTAACGCCACGAGCCTTCACTCTCAAGTTTTTATGCGTTATATCTTTGTAAATATTAATTAACAAAAGAAAAAATACGTGTTCATTATTTTTCAAAACTCTAACTGACTAATAGATTTGCAATTTATGGATGTTGTCATATAGCCAATTATGAGAGCCAAAATAATGAAATGAGTCCTACCACGGTCCCACCCCGGGCAGGACGGGTACGACTATCAAAATTATAAGAGCCTTACTTTAGACTTGGCTTCCGCCTCTCTCTTGACTTTCTCGACACACTCTTTCTGACACAACGCCAACTGTCCCTTCAAATCTTCACCATTCTTCTTCTCCACTGCCAAGTTTATTCTATACTCTTCTAAACTCTTCGTGACGTTACTCAACTTCTCCTCTAACTCTTTGCCTCTCTCTTTGTATGTTGCTATCTCTTTTTCTCTACTTTTCAAGTCATTTTCTAGAACACTGTGCTTTGTTTGTAAGTCTTTATGCTTGGTCTCTAGTTCGATGTAGTCTGTTAATGCTGTTTCTAGTTTTAATTCGAAATCTCTTCTTTCTTCTGTTGAAGTCTGTAAAGTATCATATTCTTTGTAATGGGTACACTACGATAATACGAAAAACTTAATTCCAAAATTCATAAATACGAACTGCAAAATACCGATCTCGAGATTCTTAATAATAGATATTGTAATTTTTAAGGTATTATGATATTCGGAGTTTTGAAAATCGGAATAAAATATTTCGGAGTATTTGGGTGTTCCCCTTTGTAATTTGAGCTAATCTTAAGAACTTCTGGTTCGAATTAAAAATATTTTTGTGTTGGATAGTCCATTTATCCAGGAGGGCTTCCATAATGCTACGACCAATAGGAGCTGAGTCGCGGGTTTGAAACCACGGGTAACAGCTACTGCATTATAAGAGCGAGCAGGTGCGCCGAACGTGTATACCACCAGTATACTCGTAATTATGATTTTAAAGTAAAGATGGTAGAATAAGAAGAAAATACCTGTTTTCCTCTATTGTCGTAACTCTGATATGTTTTCAGTTCATTTTCCAGTGCATCTATGGTTTTCTGTGATGTCTGCCATAGCACATGCAGCGAGTCCCTTTCCTGAAAATATGATTATAAGCAACCGAATCATAAAAAAAAGCAAGTCAAGTATCTTGACCTGAGGTTGAGAGCGAGAGTAATTCCATTGAGGGAAAGAGACAGAGCGTCTAGCGCCATTTCGTTCCCATACTGAAACTACCCTCACTTTATAGACGTCATGTTAGGCTACCTGGCTCGCAAGATTCAGCGGTCGTTGAGCCGATAGTCGTGTCGGCTAATGCCTTTAATTGAACCTCGACCAATTCCAATATAAACCAATTCCAAAATAATAGCCAATATCTATTAAGGAGGCTCTCGTTAGGCAGTTGGATTAAGGGCCTGATTCAGAAAGCAGTTCTTCTGGACACGGCGTTTGTCTAAGGTCAATTCATACCGAGACGCGACGATAAGAGCACATTTCAATAGGGCAACTCAAAATCTCACTTTACTTTCTTGTAGTAAACTACACGAAAATATGTATACACATTTCCAGTCTAGTCGCATCACGTCGCGCTGTGTGAGCTGACCTTAAGGAGGTTTCCTTTCTCTGGAGCCAAGATTACTGTGGGTCTATTGCAAAAGTATACTGCGCCGACTCCAAGTAGGATAGGGCAGGACAAAGATGAGGTGGTAAAAATATCGAAGCGAGTGAGGCGGCCGAAGCTGTGTGCAAAAGCTAGCTATATCATAAACAGAAACCTTAGCAAGCAAAGACACTTGTTTCTTCAGTTCCTCCAACTCTTTGCTGTTGTCCTGGTTATGGCTGTTCGCTCTGGCAACATCCAGCTTCTCTTTTAGCAGCATCCCCACTTGTTGGGACAACTTCTGATTGTCAGATATCAATGATCTTATTTCTTCTTCCACTACTGTTTGATTCTGCTGTGAATTCAAATTAGGAATATCATCATCATCAGCCGGAAGACGTCCACTGCTGAACATAGGCCTGCCCTTAGACCGCCACGCCGAACGACAATTCGCAAATTGCATCGTACGGCTAACCGCGATTCTCACGATGTCGTCGGTCCACCCAGTGGGAAGTGGGAGGCCAGCCTAGGCTGCGTCTTGCAGTACATAGTCGCCTACTCGAGAACTTGTCTCCATCGGTTATCAGATCAGATTAGGAATATAAGCAAAAGAAAAAAAAACACTACTGGCAGTGTAGCTTTATCCAAGCCAACGAAAAAAAAGGCCCGCCACTTGAAAGCGTGTACTTAGTTGGCTTTTCAACTCTAGGTTCAGCACAGTAAGTTGAAGATTGACCAGCACAGTTTTGTGAAATTCGTTATTTTCGAGATGCCAGTTTATGGTTACCATAAGTACGTAGATAAATAAAATCTGCGTTGCGTTGCTGGGGACAATATGTGAAAAGTGTGACTTGTTGATTTGGTAAGTACGAGATATCTTTCAATAAGTTTTTTGTCTTTGGGGTATCTGTGCCGTGAATTGAACAAGCAAGGGATAAATTACAAACCCTGTAAAAATCGACTTCCGATTGAAGAGCTTCCAGAGTAGTATTTTCCATAATATCTGTGATAATATTTGTGTTTTAAGTAATATGGGCCATGTAAAAACATTAAGAAGTCTTATCACTTGTACATACTTAATAACAATTTTATAAATTATATTCAAACTTAATAATTCGAGGATAACTTTCGCGATACACGTTTTGTTTACATTTCGCGCCCCAGGAACGTCATCATTGGTTGCTAGGCAACAGGATTGCAACGTTCGGAAATACATAGGGAGTAAAGCGCCGTATTCACGTTCCATCTTGCTGTACGTCCCGCCAAGGTCATACACGATACACGAAGCAAAAACACCGTGATTATGACGTACTGGACGTACGTCAAGCCTATTCACGTTGTTTTTGCGTCGTGCATCGTGCATGACGTACAGCCGTGACAGATGGTGAATACGGCGCTTAAGACTTGAGTGCCCTCATCATTTGAATAGCCTTTTCCTATATTGGGGATTTGGGGTCGGCTTCCAGTCGAACCAGATTCAGGTTAGTGTTTTGTTTTATTTGTTCAGTATTTTTTTGTGTAGTGCCCTAAGTTTCATATAATCAGCTAAATCTGAAATCAAATACGAAAAAAATAAAGTGATAATGTAACCAAATTCGTTAACGTAGTTTGGGTTGTCATATTAAAAAAATATGAACACACAAATTCTGAACGAAATTTTGTTTTTGTCATTGTCAAAATTGACATCCGCGAAAATCGAAATTGCGTTTCGCGGAGTGTGGGATTTCCTCGCGGAAATGTAATGTTTTTTTAAAGTTTCTTTTGAGTTAAATTAGATTAATCAATTCATCATGACCAGGTCTGTGTTAAATAATTTAACTTGGTTAATATAGGCATGAAGTTTTGCGGTTTTATCTTAAATAATTTAATAATAACAAATATTCAAGGTCTGTCCTATGTTTTGATCCCTGTTTTTAATGATTCCAGTGCCAATACCTGCTTATATTTTGATATTAATGAAAGCCAGTGGCCTCTGGTGTATTCCGATCACTATAATGTATCGTTCATGGGTTTGGAAAAGTTACATGTTTTTGATGCTAAGAAATGGGGCAACATAATAAAGGTACAGAGAGCTTATTAATTATTATAACTTGCTGTGATAAAATATGAATGTTGAAGATCAAAGAAGAGTCCCTTAAATAAAATAAGTAGATCATTAACAAATTTACCTATAAAAACATTAATAATAATCAATCAATGGACAGTATTAGTTTGAAATAAATAATAAAATAGCATATTTCTCAATCCACAGCACTTGAAAGATGAAAAGTTCATAACAGATGAACACATAGTCAAACCAATAGAAGCACAAAAGAGTGATCTAGAACTAGTTCACACCAAGAAATATCTGAGATCATTAAAAGTGAGTACTGAGTATTACAATATTTTAATTTTGTTACTAGCCTGGCCTAAGATTTACTCAGGTTAGGTTATAAATAATCATCTCATAAGTGGAAACTGGGAATAAACATAAGCATCTTATTTCTTAGTCTTATCACATCAAGTTTGTGAAAATGATTGTGTCTTCTAATTTGCTATCTACAACATTTAATTTAATAAGCAAACACTGCCATAAAAAGTTCAGTGTAAAAGCTCAAAATCCACAAAAACCATCAGATAGCTTTAAAAAATATGCATTTCATGAGCTAAGCTTTTTAGCGCTATCTTGTTCAAAACCTATAAAAATATCATTAACAAAACAAAATCCCTATTCCAGTTTTACCTTAAATCATTCATTCAATGGCATGAAAATCAACGTAACAATTTTTTGAAGATATTGCACTTTGCACTTTGTAGGGCATAACAGCAATGAAACACTTAAGGCATGCAATGAAGGGTGCTAAGACAGGAACCTTTCACGTGCGCCCGTGGACTGGAGTTCCCTCTCGGATACGTCCGGGGGGAAGATCAGTTTTTCGGGCTGGTGCACCCTGGGATGCGGGCTAAAACTCTTATTTAGGCACTGCGTGCCTAAGGGGTCTCTTTGCCCGTATGCGAATAGCCTGTCGTGTGGACGCTCCAACGCGTGTCCCTCTGATCAGCAGCGGGCACAGCGGCGGAGCGGGCTTGCGGACGGTGAGTAATGGGTAGCTCGCCGTCCGACCGAGGACCAAGCCCGGGTCGGTGGCGCTACGTCTTTCGCGCCAAATGCCTGCTGGGGTCGCGGGTTTTTTTCTTAACCCAGGATACCGCGGCCCCGGAATGTAAAGGGCATCCAAAAGAATTCGGGTGGATTTTAGTCAGTAAGAGTCTGACAGTCCCTTCCGCCCCACCCAGGGCGGGAGGACTCATTTGATGATTTCACCACATAAAAAAAAAGGCATGCAATGAAATAGTAATAGTATACTGATGTCAGTTACTAGTTCATACTGGACTGCTGAAAGGATTTTGATACACATGATATTTTATAACATGGATTCCTCGGATAGTATGACTTTGTGGGACAACTGAGCACTATAATGTGAGCAAAGTTGGGAGAGCAAAACACAAATTTAATGAGTTTAAGTTACCTTCAAAATGGCATGATTGATACAGTAGCTGAGCAATCAACTGCTATGCAGTATTTCGGAATGTTCAATCCCTGCTCGGAAAAATATTTGAAAGATTTACATTAGTTCCAGGTATTTGTGTATGTAAAAATCTATGTTTGTAAACATGCCCACAATAGGCCCTAGTGTGCAGCTACATCTTTTTAAAAAACTTATAAATCATGTGATCCAAGAGTTTTATTCTTTTTTTTTTTTTTAATGCTTCGTGTTCCATAGTTTGTCGTTGTAATTATTATTATTATTATAAATCATGTAAATAATTAAATTTCCAGTGGAGTGCCAGAGTAGCTGTAATAGCAGAAGTCCCGGTACTAGCACTAGTGCCAAATATGCTGGTCCAGTATGCATATTTAAGGCCTATGAGGTAAGTACTATGTCCACTACAGAGACAGAGAACTACCAAGAACTCTTTTCATTATGAGATCTTAGGGTTGGTAACTGCGCGGGATACGGCCAGCGGGTAATGGGAGACTCCGTGTCCGATCATGGGCTATGCCGGGATCAACGGCGAGTCGTGTTCCACTTGCGCCTCAAAGAGCTGTCAGCAATCTGACGCGGCCCCCTTACAGGGCCAAATCCTGCTAAGGCCGAAGTTGAGGCCCGGGCATGGACCCTGCCCGGGTCGACGGGTCGACGGCGCGTCTTGTTCCACGCGCGCCTCAAAGAGCGTCAGCATAATGACGGGGCCCCCTCTCAGAGGGCCAAAGCCTGACGGGGTTGCGGGACTTACTTCCATCACCGTGACCCCGGAACATAAAGGGCTATTGAAGGACACCGTGGATTTTAGTCAGTACAAGTCTGACAGTCCCTCCCGCCCTGCCCGGGGTGGGAGGACTCATTTGATGATTTTACCACGATAAAAAAAAAGGGCCGAAGTTGAAGGATTACCCTGGATTTAGTATGTAAAATTCTGACAGTCCCGCCCTGGGTAGGAGGCATCTTTTGATAATTTTACCACAGTAAAAAATTAAAAAAAAGGGTTACTATCCAGGATCTTCCACTCAGTAGTTCACATAATGCTGCTCCTGGAATTGCCTAAGGGTTAAGCAGAGGTGTAACTAATAGTTAGTATCCGCACCTCACCATTTATCTTTCTGAAGTCTCACATAATAGGGCCAGCCTATTGCCATCATTCATGGTCAAACAGTTTCTGGTGTTATATTTCAGATATCAAACCGGTGGCTCAGTTCTAGCAGGAAAGTTGGCCCTAGATCGAGGTTGGGCCATCAACGTGGGTGGTGGGTTCCACCACTGCCGGAGCGACAAGGGTGCAGGGTTCTGTCCCTACGCAGACATTACCCTGCTCATACGGTTTCTTGTTCTACATCAGATGATACAAAATGCTATGATTGTGGATTTGGATGCTCATCAGGTAATACACACGTATCATAACATAACGCCTGCACCTGCACTTGTAGCATGGCGCTGTAGAAGCGGGTTTTGTGGACGGGAAAATAACCAAAATGACAGAACGTAAAAGATTTTTATCGATTTAATCATAGGAATGTTTAAAAAATAGGACAGATATTTTTCTAGTCTGTAATTTTTTTTTATGTGATTTTTTTTTCCAAAATCAGCGGGTTCGATTCCTGGCCAGGATTTTTGATTTTTCTAAAATCCAATGATGCAGTTTTAGTTTTCGTCAAAATCGGTCTCGAGACTCCTTTCAACGTTTTTCGATATTCCTCATAGTTTTGAAAGTAGCCATCCACGCCCAGTTGAAAAATTCACTCTCTATATGGGTGACCTGTGCAGTAAGATATCATAATTATGTAATTATTTAACGTTTGCCTTCCATTTTAAAATAGGTGATCAAAGCAATCAGTTTTTTTTGTAATGGGTTTACTCTTGACTCTAGTCTAGGTCAGAGGTGACAGAGACAAAGCCTATGATGGAGTGAGCTTACCCAGAAGAACCCCGTTCACTCTTAAACATCTTGAAAACTGCAAGCCTAACATTTTTTTTTTGAAATGCTCTTGCTTTAAGTTTGCCGTATATGATTACTTCCCAGAATTTGTTCCCTATTAGCAACACTATCGATTAGTGTAATAATACAGGATGTGATTTTTTTCCAAAATCAGCAGGTTCGATTCCTGGCCAGGATTTTTGATTTTTCTAAAATCCAATGATGCAGTTTTAGTTTTCGTCAAAATCGGTCTCGTGACTCCTTTCAACGTTTTTCTATATTCCTCATAGTTTCGAAAGTAGCCATCCACGCCCAGCTGAAAAATTCACCCTGTATAGCCTATACCCTTCTTCAATAAATTGACTAAACAAAACAAAAAAAGTTTTCAATTCGAAGCAGTTAATTCTGATATTAGCGCGTTCAACGAAACAACTCATAAATAGATTTTATTACAATATATTTAATTAAAAATATTCCAGGGAAACGGTTACGCACATGATTTCATGGACGTTCCAGAAGTATACATAATGGATATGTACAACAAGAACATATACCCCAAAGATAGGGCTGCTAAGAGAGCCATACGGAAGAAGGTGGAACTGGGGAACAAAGTTGAGGATATGGAGTATATGCTCAAGTTGAGACTGTAAGTTTTTAACAAATTTTTGTAATGTATTTTGAAGTCTATTTGGAAGATATAGTACCAGTGGTATCGGCCACGACTTACGAGTAGGTCTTGGGTTCGAATCCGGCCAGGCGCATCACTTTGTGTAATTTATTTCATCACCACTGCCCTCAAAACGTTGAAGGAAAATATCGTGAGGAAACCAGCATATCCTAGAACCAAAAATTCGATGACATGTGACATCTACCAATCCGAACTAGGCCCGCGTGATGGATTACGGCCCACTCCCTCTCACAGAGATACTATAATGTGGAATAACGTGGAAAAATAGAACAAGGGTATGATAGATTCAGCTACAATGAGTGTGTTCTGATAGCCTTATTAGTATGGCGTCTTGAATATTTATCCAAAAGACCCGGGTTCGAGTCCTACTCACAGCAGAATTATTTTTTCCGGAAAAATTTAACGAAAAAGCGACGCACGCGTTATTGCGTATGAATATTTAACAAAATAGTAAACATTGTATTTTTCAGAAATTTAAAAGAAGCCCTGAAGGAATTCAAGCCAGACATTGTGGTGTACAACGCTGGGACAGATATATTGGACTCAGACCCACTTGGAAATATGAGGATCAGCGAATTTGTAAGTTTAATTTTGATACAAGCATGTTTAAGTGGATCTAACGACCGAGATATAGAATATTCTAGCGAATTTCCAGCAAAATCATGAGCATTTCTTTTAAATTTCGTAAAATAGTTACACGTACAAACAGAATTGATTCTCATAAACGTAAATGTACGTCATAGACTAAGCATTCGATAGTTAAAATTGCCATACACTCATAAGAGCGAATAACAAATTGTAGGACCATCTATCTCTTTCTTGTACATCCTAGATAATGAATTTGGCAATGTATATAAATTAAAAAATATATAATTATATTGGATATTTGGCTATGGAACGAAGGAAGTAGTCTATAATATAAGTTTTTGTTCAGATATAATTATGATACAAGCAATTCCGTTTATGCGAGTAACCATTTCACGTATTTTAGAAGAATTGCTAATGACGTTGCTATTAATTCACAAAGTGAATCATTAGAAATATTGCTTAGTAAATACTTAAGACACGCAGTATAAAAAAAAGTGTTTATTTCATGCTTGCCTTGCATTTTCATAAGACTTGTACAGTTTCGACAAACGGCATCAAAAAGTTTACCACGATACTCGATAGATGGCGTTGTACGTTCCGCGTTCATTTCTGAATCGCGGTGTTAAGATTCTCCGCGAGCGAATGACTACCTCGGAGTTACAATTTTACGTTATCGCTTCTCGGCCTTTTGGCTAAGATCAAAGTGTAGTATCTGTTCTTTTCAGCTTAATATCTGAAAGTTCCCTCACTGAGGGACCAGTATATTAAACTGATTTTTGTAAGCTGACGGGATGTTCGGGGCTCGCTCCACTCCCGTCGCGGGTCGGCCCGGCATTGCAGTGCCGCCGGGATCGGCCCACATAATACTCTTGACTAAATACGGAACTTGGTGTTCCTGAGGGATATCCTCAAGGAGGGATCTACAATTTTCAATAATAAAGATAACAATTTGTCCGTTTTCAGGGAGTAGTAAAGAGGGACCAGTTCGTATTTGAAATGTGCAAGGAGAACAACATTCCTATTGTAATGCTGACCAGTGGTGGGTACTTGAGGAAAACCGCTAGGATCATTGCAGATTCTATCATGAACTTGCATCGCAAAGGACTTATTTCTGGCTGAGTTTATTACGGCCCATGATAATCAAAGTGATAATTATTTTATTATTAAAATAAACATTATTTAGGTGGTCGTACATACTACTACTATATGACGTCATCAAGAGCAGTGGTACCCGCCTTGACTTAGGAGGTGTAGGTTGTGGATTTGAATCCAACCTGCCACATAATTTTGTGTCATCATTAGCCTGTAATATTCCGAGTGCAGGGACACAGGCCTCCTCTCTGTGAGAGGGACTGGGCCATAATCCACAACGCGGGCCCACTGCGGATTGGTAGATGACACATATCTTCGAATTTTTGGTCCTAGGCTCTGCCCGTTTCCTCACGATGTTTTCCTTCACAGTTTTGAGAGCAGTGGTGATGAAATAATTTTACATAGTATGCCTGGCGGGGTTCGAAGTTCGTACCCACGACCACTCGTAAGTCGGGACCGATACCTTTGTGTTATTAATTTCAACAATACTGCTCTCAAAACGGTGAAGGAAAAAAAAACATGACGAAACAAAGCAAATGTTCTAAAACCAAAAAATTTGAAGAAACATAGGGTCTGCCTACCTGCTCTGGGCCCCCTTGGTGGATTATGACCCACATCCTCTCACAGAGAGTCGGGGTGTGTCCCAGAACTGAGGGCATTTATGATGAGGATGATCTATTTAAGATTACTGAATCGGTAACCATCAATAGTTTTTAGATTTTATGCCTCAGAGGATTAAGATTAAAAATCCGGCGTTTTCGTTTGGCCTTCTGATACCAGTATTTTATATGGAGAAATTATCTGACCGGCAAGACTGGTTGTCAGATATGAAGGTACAGCTCATGTTTTTATGGTTGAGAACTTTAGCGAAGTAAATTTATTGTTTTTCTAAATAATTTAAATGAAATAAGATCGAATTTTGAATACTGGGCAATGTCTAGTTGTAATAAATCTTTAAAGTTTACCCTGTATTTGTATTTCCATAATGAAATATTCGTCAAAAAAAATCATGTATCAATTTTGAAGTTACTTCTACATAGTTTTCATAACTATAAAATAAAGAAATGTTCTCAAAAATTACATATTATAATATATTTTTGAATATAAAGGCTCTTACACACTATGCCGGCGACATTCCCTGCGGCTAAACAAGGAGATGTCAATGGGACAGCAGACCTATGGCAAATGCCGCCGGCATAGTGTGTAGTAGTCATAAATGACCCTAAGGATATAATTATAATTGTATAATAGGATAATCCACTGAAAAAATCTCAATAATCTGCCAGTTAAATATCAAAAATATTACAGATGCATTTTTTCTTTTCATATTTAACCAAAATTGATTAAAAAAATCACTTAGGTAACGCCTTCGTATCATTATAATGTGACGTCTGGCGTCACGTTAGATGTGATGCGTTTTCGTTGTCAAATATTGTTAGAAAAAAAACAAGCCCGAGTTACGACTCAAGTCCTGCTGAAAATTCGTGGTACTACATTTTTTAATGCAATTTGATGTACCTAATGACATAGGCAGTAGCGCCGTGTCAAAAGGACTTCAGTTGTGGCTCGGACTGTAGATAATTAATTTCTTTGATTGATGCTGGAAACTGGCTTGGTAAAAACCATTTTATTCGTTTTAGAATTAAATTCTATGAGGTGGATAATAATGTATTTAAAGTCCCACGTCAATGATCTCAACTTGTGCCAACGAGGATATTATAAGCAAATAAAATTTGCGACATGTTAGCGAGAGGCGCTCTTTCACCGGGAGCAAACAGCGAGAGACGCAAACCGAACATTAGACCGGCCATCACTGACTGCCTGAAGTAGCCAGTATCGACTGCTTCAAGCGATAGCATAACAAAATGACAGTCTTCTACCCACACACATTATCTACCACCATCTTCCTGCCCTCATCCCATTTTGCTTGTGGTCGGCGCAACACGTTGTTTTCTTCCATTCTCCCCTATCAGACGTCACAGGGGTGCGTTTAAGTCAACCATCCAGTTTAAAATTTATACGGACTAAACGTTAAACACCCCGTTCAAGTACACCGAGAGGTGAAAAATTAAACCGACTAAAACTTTATATGCACCGTTCACGGTCGCCCGCTGGTATAAGTTTTCGCCTACTAGGATAAATCTTAGCGACCTTTTTACCTCGCTAAATTTTATCCTGCTGTCAGATTGACTTTGATATGGAGCTGTTTGCTCAATTCGCTCTCTAGAAACAAATATTTGTAACAAGTACTTACTTTATCACCTCCGTGAACTTTATTTGAGTGTGACAAGTAAATAAGATTTGAAAAAAATTAGAATAATTAATAATAAGCTGAGCTGTCAATTGAATTTGACAGTTAAACCTATGACTCCGTTCAGTGAACTCTCGTTAGTTTAATTTTTATCTGGATGGTTGACTTAAACGCACCCCAGTATCATTTACTCCTTTTTCTTTCATATCATTTCTTATACAATCCATCCATCTTCTCTTTGGCCTTCCTCTTCCTCTCCATCCATCAACATCACTCTCTTAGTCACATGTAGATATGTACCGATCCGATCGATTTCATTTAAGGCGATTACTTCAGCTCCGCTGTAGTTATCGTTTGTGTGCTCGCATGTGGCTAATGAAGATCTTCTTCGTGAAGATCCTTGCACATTGCGGGCATGAAAGATACACACAAAGACACACGGCACGGCTCGAGCAGTCGACCAGCTTCAGAAATAGTTAGCAATGGCAGTTTTAGCAGTTGAATTTGACTGTGCAGTCTAGGGTGTTGATTACTGGCTAACTGCTCGGCCAGTCTGTGTTAATCGATCGCTGGGTAACTGCTCGAACAGTGTAAGGGCGGCACTTCAGTACTGTAATTATACTTTTTGCGCGGCAGTCTGTTGTTACTTGAATTTTTTTACTACAGGTGGCTGTTCCGGTGAGGGAGCGCCTTAAGAATTATTTCATCAGTATATCAGTATTAATGAATGTATAATGTGATCAAAAGATTTTATATTTACGGTTGTAGCCTGGAGATTATTTTTCCAAATAAATAATTATTTTCGTCCTAAAATTGTTCTTTCTATTTCTCTCCTTTTGTATTGATTAAAACGGGGTGAATTAATTGGGATAAACTTTACGAATTCAATTTTCAAGATTGTATTAATACGAAACCAGAAACACCATGCCTTTCAAACTTTTGTTTCAATTCATCCCTGCACGCTTTCGATACCTGGTGAAGGCGGCAAATTGGAATACTTTTGCCGCCAAGTGGAAATGTTACTTGTCTTTTTTATTAAGGTTATTCAGAAAATGTAAGAAAAGAAATAAAACAATAAATAGGTAAATAAAACGGAAAGTTTAATTAATAACATACCTATAAATAAACAGCATTTATGCAAATCAATTTGAAAAGGACTTCTAGCATTATGCACACTTTATTAGATTTTAAGCAGTGCTAATAATAAACTAAAGTGCATCCAAATCATTGTTTATGCATTTCCAGCAAAAATGTGGTTTTAACAAAGTACCTATGCTACTTGGCTTAATATTCGAAAGTTTATAGTGCCGAGGTAGATTTCAAGTACATACAGGTGGAAATTGTTAGATAATAATAAATTAGAGAAGACATTTTACCCATATTTAGGGTGACATGCCATTCTAGCGCCAAATACTCCAATGTGGGGTCTAATGCGCCACAATGGGGGCCAAATATTGGCAAATGTGATTTATCACACATCAAACAAGACTGAATTAGCAAAAGATTTATCCAACCTAATCTAATCAACCAAAATCGTGAACACAATCTGGTGGGGTGCACCAGTACCCCATATTCCTGGTGGGGTCCTCTGGTACCCCATTTTATCTGGTGGTGGTGTTGAACTGCGAGTAGTAGAGATCGGTTGGGGTATTGTTGTAGACCACTTCTTTGTAATATTTTGCTTTTTCCTTCTGCTGTAAGGCCAGGAGTTGGTTTTCGTCCATCAGTTGGCGGGCGATTTCTCTGTAGAAAAAAAAATAGGTTAGTATAAACCACACACAACGTAAATGGAAAACTAGTCGTAACGTAACTCATTGCAAGTGTCGTGTTCTTAGATATCTCAAATCTTCCAATGTGAGGGTAGTACAGTCACGAGCAATAACATGTATACAATCAGCAGAATTCAAAAGCGATTTACTCCTAACATTAACGTTTTCCTTTTGCCTTTCATGAACCTTCTATTTTGGAAGCTATGCTATTACAAAATAGGTCTTTTAACAAAGTAGAAACCAATATTTCATGAGAAATACGCGTTTGAATTTTGTGCAGTGTGCATACATGCTATTGCTCGTGACTGTACATTAATTTTGTCAACCGATTTCCAATCGTAAAAATTATAATACCTACCTGTCTAATGCTTCGAACTGTCTATGCTAGTTATTAGGTCCAGACTCCGGCAAAGAGGAGACGAGAAGAGAGGAGAGGTGTGATTTAAACTAGTAATCATATTTTCAATTTTGTAATTTAAACCCTTCGTATCATGATTGAAGTCTTATAGGGTAAAACACCCAATTATTGACCCTTTAAGCGGTTTTTCTTGCTTCTTTCGCAAAATAAACTAATGCATGAGTTGCAAGTGGAAATTAATGTTTTTGGAAGATAAAATAAACATTGGAGAATGTAACTAAAACATTATAAACAGTAATACAAAGGTAAAAAGTGTTTTTTTTCTCGAGTTTAGCAAAAACAGGCTATTTGACCAGTTATCAACATGCCTGTACCAAATTTTCATCATGCAAATGACCAATTTTTGACCTCCTGTAGTATAAGAATAAACTCAAATATTATTTATTAGGACTGTGATACGAGGTTTTATTTGATAAAAAACAAACAAAGGTAGTCTTATTGCCCTTCTCATTTTCTTTTTTCACACATTTTTGGTCTACAGTCTTCAAACGCGGTCTATAATATTCTTGCACTTATTTTTGAAGTTTTCTTGTAGTTTTATCACTTCTTGTCCAATTTTTCCTCTTTATTAGTAGTTATTTAATTTATCTGTATTATGCAGCAAATTAAAAATGCTTGCCGGCAAAACAAATTGAAAGAATACGGCTTTAGTTCTTCAAAGTGAGTTTAAAAAAGTTTGAATTAATATTTTCCCAATTACATAAGACTGTTTTAACTTTTTCAACTTATGTAGAAGATCCTCAGAAATGAAGAGAACATAGACACAAATAAAAAACTAGCTAACACTTTGCCTCGAATATGATTTAAGACAGTTTGTTCAAATATACAGGTTAGAGTAACTTTTCTCATAATTTTATGCACTAAACCAACTTATGACTGAGGCATTGCCCGTGTTACGTTCGGCAATTGTCCCACGGGATCATATACCGACATAAAAAGTATCCTGCGTCCAGGTACACCCACCTAACCAGGTTTTTATATTATCCGCTTGCTAAATTGTATCAAAATCCATTCAGCCGTTCACTTTTCCTATAATTGTAGTAAGTTTAAAATAATCAGGAGGATCCAGAATGTGACAATAGACTGAAAATTTAAGTACCTCGCTCAAATTAAGCTAGGTTCTTAGGTTACAACGTAAGGTATTTTTTTGTTTGTGAGTATGCAGATACACACCTTTAGGGGTGCCAACACCCATGGGCATAATACAGATGCATTAAAGTTAAGCTACTTCACCATTAAAATGAACTATACGTATAAACCGTGGTGTTAGTAACTGTTATATTCATACATATGGTTCATTACCAGCTATTGACATGTCGTGTCAAATAAATGGTTATTCATACATTTGAGTCTACCACATATTGACCCCATCATTTTAACTAGTTAAGGCTCATTAAAACTTGAAAATCATGTGAAAAAGCATTATGTCTCTCTTAAATAACGAAAAAATACCAAACTCTAAGGAATCTATCGTGTAAAACTGAATTAAAATGACATTGAAAACAACCTTCAGCTTAGCAAATTGTTAAATTTCTTGATGATTTTAGCAGGGTATTTTATTATCATAGGTTTACGGACGCAATATCGCTTTATTAAAATTTTCTGTGACGCCGATATATTACAAGATAAATTATTTTTCATTTTCTGTATTCTTTATGCAGCACTGCAAGAAGATTTATTATTATTTTTGATAAAAACTGTTAAGAGGTCAGTAGTTGGTGGGAGGTCGGCAATTGGGTACTTTACCCTATTTGTTTAGGCCAGTCTGCACTGCGCGGCTAAGCAAGAGACAGTGCACAGCGGAAACGAGAAGGGACAAGACGGCGATTTTGGTGTTTCATGTTAGATTTTTTTATTATTATTGATTCCTCCAAATTCCTCCTGACTATAATTCAAGATCTAAAATATTTCTCTTCAGAAGGCTGGCAGGGTCGTATAGCTAGGTATCGTACTTACTTTCTCTTTCTGGTATCAGCGATGTCCTGTCGTGCTACTTCACGCTGGATAGACTTGGCTAAGGCCTGCCATTCAGCTTCCATCTTGTCCAGAGCGTCGCGCTTCGCCTGGAAAAAGAACGCATCAACATTAATCTTGACATTCTTAGCGAATCTAATTTCCCACTAGAATTTAAAATCCTCCTTTCCTAAATTTTCATGCCCTTTTTTTACGTTTTAAAATCATCATTCACATTCCAGGCCCTTTTTTACGTTTTAAAATCATCAAATGAGTCCTCCCACCCCGGGGGGGCGGGTGGTATTGTCAGACTTGTACTGACTAAAATCCACGGTGTCCTTCAATAGCCCTTTATGTTCCGGGGTCACGGTGATGGAATGAGTCCCGCGACCCCGGCAGGCGACATTCCAGGCCCTAGGCACATTTTTCTGGTTAAGCTTCGTAAGAATGTTTGCTAGACCTTCAGCTTACTTTTTTTTTTTTTTTTTTTATCGTGGTAAAATCATCAAATGAGACCTCCAACCCCGGGCAGGGCGGGAGGTACTGTCAGACTTGTACTGACTAAAATCCACGGTGTTCTTCAGTAGCCCTTTATGTTCCGGGGTCACGGTAATAGAAATAAATCCCGCGACCCCGGCAGGCTTTGGCCCTCTGAGAGGGGGCCCGTCATTTTTTGCTGACAGCTCTTTGAGGCGCGCGTGGAACACGACGCGCCGTCGACCCGGGCATGGTCCATGGTCGGACAGCGAGTTGCCCTTTACTCGCTGTCCGCATGCCCGCGCCTACGGTGGCCGGAGATCGTCTTGCGACGTACGGCGCCGTGGGCGTACACCACTGAGGTTGGGGCGGAGGGAGGAAGCTGTCCTCTCTCTCTCGCGGCCCGCCGCCTCCTTCACGAGCATTACTGCCTCGCAGAAGGCGGCGACCGCTTCCCACTCCGTCTCGCTCCGCAGCATGGCCGAAACCAATGCCGGGCGCGAGAGGTCTCCGCCTATCGCCGCCGTGAGGACACGTCGGTGCTCTGCCCAAGCTGGGCAGTCTTGCACCGTATGCTCTACTGTGTCCTCCGGGCGATCTTCGCAGTGGTGACACCCCGGCGTTTCCTCCTTTCCCATCAGCCACAGGTACCTCCCGAAACTTCCGTGTCCGGTGAGGACCTGCGTCATGCGATAGGTCAGGACGCCGTGACGTCTCTCCAGCCACTCCTCAAAGAGGGGTCTTACCGCCGCGATTGCGGCGTGCCCGGCCGTCGGTTGCGACAGTCGTCCAATCCATACTACCCTGAGCTCGCGCCGGAGCTCTTCCCGCCACGCCTCGACTTCTCGAGGCAGCGGGGTCTCGCCCCGGCGCTGCGCCTCCACACGCCACTCATAGACGTGCTGGAGGGCAGTCGCCTCCAGATCCCAGGGTAGTAATCCGGCAAGCAGGTTGGCCGCTTCGCCGGCGATCGTGCGGTATCCCCGGATCATCCGACCTTCAGCTTACTTAACATACTTTTGAAATAGTTACGCACGGAGGTATTAAATGAGTCTAGCAAGCTCTTAAACAATTTAAAGGATAGCACTTTGCCTGTACTAAAAATATTCTTGTAGTTCAAGATTAGACTTATGAATCAAGAGATACCTTAGCGGCAGCCATTTGTTCTTTCTGCGCGGCGTAAAACTTCTTGAGTTCTTCCTGATTCATTCCCTTGTACATGAAGCCGATCGCTCTGGAATTGTATATAAAAATCTATTATCTTAATAAATAAGTCATGGTGTCCAAATCATGCGCATGATCTGAAAGATTGAAAGCTTTGCTCCAGTCTGATAAAAAGTTTACGGGGACTTTGATGTTAATTTAATGCAAAAATTTAGTTCCTCATTTGTACACTAGAAAAGCCTTCTTTTATAAACAATAAACGCTGTAAATACTTCAAGCACGATGTGCAGTAAAATACGGAAAACTTTTGATAAGGCTTTATCACAAGTTTGCCTGAAAATCTTTGCAACACCTGTTAAGGTGGTACCCTAGAGAGAGTTAGAGCACATCCCTAGGGGTTTAGAGCGTATCCCTAGGGAGTTAGGGCATATCCGTAGGGAATAGAGTACCTGTTCTTCCCGAGCGCGCTCTTGGCTACGTCGGGGTTTTCAGTGAGCATGTCCGACGTCAGGTTGTTGTACATCTCCGCTGTATTGTCAGCCTCTTCCTGCTCCTTCAGTATTTGTTCCAGCTGCTTCTTTTCTGCGGCCTAGTCACAAACAAATGGTTCATTGTATTGTTCTTGTAGGGAATGAAAAGAAGGAGTTTAAAAGACTGTTCAAATTCCTTGCTTTCTGAGGAATTAGAAAGAGTGTTCCGAAGAGTGATCCGAACCGGATCCGAAAAACCTTCATATATTCACACATGTCTCATGAATGTGTGTAATAGCATCCGTAGATCGTGGAACGCTAAAGACGTTTATACTTTCGAGTTCTAAAATTTTATTGATGAATGAATTTGAAACCCATTAGGGTATTTCGAAATGCATTTCACACCAGGTTTTCTCGTGTCAGTCAATTCTTCTCTAACAGCATAAATGCCTAGGCTTTTTGCCAATTATTTTGGAATCACCTTCCAGCTCTCCGCAACCAGTCTTTGTAACAGTTGCAGTTGCTAATGAAAGAAAATTGTTTTCATTAGTCCAATGGAGTAGATTGCAAATTATAAAGTCTTACCAACGCTTCATTATACTTGAGGTTGGCCTGTCCAAGTCTGTAACGACACTCTCGTTCCAACTTGTCCAGTTCACCCGCGCGCTCATCTCGAGCTTTGATGGCCATCTGTGAAATAGGACAATGGTTAATATTAAAAATAAATCTAGAAGAGGTAACGACTTACTTTTTTTTTTTGGGTTTGTAGAGGCTTTAAGTGAGTCCTCTCGCCCTTGGTGGAGCGGAAGAGACTGTCAGACTCGTACTAAGAAATCCACTCTTTTCATTCGGTTGACCCCCAGAGCCACGGTACCTATGCTGTTTAGACAGTCGTGAGTTCGTGACCACACAGTTTCGTGACCTAGGTTTTTGCCTAACTTGGGCTCATCATCATTATTTTGGGCCAGTCTTACCTCGCCTGTGCCAGTATTAATAAGGTTATGCCTATGATCTTTGGAATTGCATCTATCAAAAAATCGGGATGGTGAGGACCAAATTCAATGAAGGAAAGAAAAGTAAAGGATTAGCTCGTATTTGATAAATAATGTGTCCAAGATGAAGAAAGTCGACCTGCATACATGGGCACTGAAGTAAAGTAGTATATGTAATGAATCCATCATTACATATACTACTTTACAACAGTCAATTGTGTAATGATCTTGTAGCTGCAATACATAGAAGGGACATCCGTTCGTGGCCGCCGCACTAGAAACACTGAGCGCTGCGCGTTTTTTTTTTTTTTTTTTATTTTATGAATGGCATCTCGCAGGTCAACCTAGAAGAGGTTGTGTGCTGCTTAACCGGACTTTTCTGTGGATGCCATAGATTTTACTCTAAGGCCTCCAGCCAGAGCTTACAAGCTAGGCAAAAAACTATAAACTAAGTGACCGTTCGCTAAGGGCACCCCCTGTGGGGTACGGACCTCGGCTTAGGACGTCACTGACAGAGGACAGCAAGGGACAGGCTGGATCACAATAATATCTTATTTAGGGACTAATTTAAAACTACTGGCTCAGCATCGCGGGCTGGCTCTTGCAAGGGTCGGGGGGGGCATTGACTTGGGCGTCGCGACGGGCGGCCTCGGCGGCGAGGGCGGAATGACGGAGTCGGTCTGTGTCTGTGTTTCCTAAGAGTACTGGTTTCCCTACTGCTCTCCTGGAGGAGAGTGATGGGGTCGTCGGGCTCTACGAGGGTGTGCTTAGGGCGTCGGGTGGTACTGATACGCGATGGTTCGTATCGGGCGGCCGATGCGATCAAGGGATTGGGGTGCCTAATAGCGGAATCGAAGAAGCGCTTGGAAAGGCGCTTCATGAACTGGGCTACGGTGGGAATTCTAAGGTCGAGGTGGAGGGCGTCGTTACGGACATAGTACGGGGCTCCCGTGACTTTCCTGAGAAACCGGTTTTGGAGGACCTGCATTTTATAGAGGACGCGAGGGTTCGAATGAGCGAAAATGACACACGCGTATGTCATGATGGGACGGATAACCGCGGTATATAGGCGCATTTTGCACTTAAGTGACAATGAGCTTCTCGCAGTGAGCAAGAAGTGAAGCCTACCCATAACAAAGGACGCGCGGTCGCGGGCCTTTTTGATATGTTCGCGGAAGGAAAGGTGACTATCGAGCGTCACACCTAAGTACTTGGCTTGCTTCGCCCAGGGGATCGGCTTGCCGTACATAGAGATCGGAGAGAGGGAAGGGAGATCACGTTTGCGCGGTTTGGTGAAAAGAACCGCCTGACTCTTATCGGGATTAACCTCAATTCTCCATTTCCTAAACCAAGCGCCTAGGACGTTGGCAGAGGTCTGGAGGGTTTGGGCTATAGCGGTTGAACTGCGGCCTGTGTAATACAGGGCCGTGTCGTCCGCGAAGAGAGCTAACCGAGCCTTATTGCTCTTGGGAATGTCGCTAGTAAACAGCGTGAACAAGAGGGGAGAGAGGACGGCGCCTTGCGGGACGCCAGCACGTATCGGGTGCGGGGAGGAGAGGGCGTCCCCTATGCGGTAACGGAAAGTGCGGTTCGACAAGAAGTCTCGTATGATGAGCACGAGACGGTCTGGCACACCCATGTGGTAGAGCTTATATAATAAGCCGTTGTGCCAGACTTTGTCGAAGGCCTTCGCGATGTCGAAAAAGAGAGCACCAGTCATCGCACCGCGCTGAAAGCCCGCGCTAATGTGCTCGACTATACGGTGGACTTGTTGGACGCACGAGTGTCCGGACCTGAAGCCGTACTGCTCGTCAGGAATGAGGCGCTTTGATTCGGCGTAATCATAGAGTCGCTTATAAATAAGTCTCTCATAGATCTTGCCGAGAACGTTCAGGAGACTGATAGGTCGGTAACTCGTGGGCTCAGACTTGGGCTTGCCTGGCTTGGGGAAACCGATAACAGTGGCCTCTTTCCATGCCTCGGGAAAGATATTATTGCTCAGAGCGCCATTGAAGATGGCGGTCAACAACATAATGAGCTGGGCGGGGAGGAGTTTAAAAACCCTATTATTGATACCGTCCGTCCCGGGGGCTTTCCGGGGGCGGAGCCCTTTTATGATGTCGTGCACTTCGTCCGGCGTGGCCGGTGGCAGAGGATCATCAGGGTCTTCTACAGGTGGGAGAGAGGACCTACGTTCGACTTCCGAGTCTACCTTGAGGAGGTGACTGCTATCTACCGGTTGAGTGCTAGGAGTGCACTGAGTTTCCAGGCTGTCGGCCAGGCACTCGGCCTTCTCAGAGTCGTCAAAAGCGACGCTCTTGTCGGGACGGGTGAGGGGAGGAACGGTAGCCTCCTCGGTAGCACGCAACTTTCGTTGCAGCTGCCAGTAGGCTAGGTGGGTGGGCTCGAGTTCGCTCAGCATGTCGTTCCAGCGATTCGAACGAAACTCAGCGATGCGTTTCTTTACAGCACGCTGTAAATTGCGCATGTGAGCCTTGTTCGAATCGCATGGAAAGTTGCTGTAGGCACGGATGGCCGCGTTCTTCTCGGTTATCAGTTCACGTACGTCAGCGGGGAGATTCCATTTACGATCGCTCGTATCTGGGACTTCCCGTGAGCAATCCGTCAATACGGATTGCACGTGTTCTGTAAACGAGTTGATGGCGGCCGTCGTGTCAGCGACGGAGACAATGTGGTCGGGGATGGAGTCCAAGTGAGGTGACGAGGTCGATTTCAGCAATTCGCTTACTTTCTTCCAGTCAGTCAACACTTTGGTAGGAGGAGGCTGGCTAGGGTCAGAAGGACCCGTGCGCGGAGTCAGGTGCAAGAGCACAGGACGGTGGTCGGAATTAAGCTCGTGTAGCGTCTCAATGGCGTTCAACTTAAGGTTGACATTTTTGAGCAGCGCTATATCGAGGACATCGGAACGACAGTTGGGATCGTGGGGATAGTGCGTATGCTCATAAGGAGCAACGGGGTCAAAATTGAGGGTGGAGCTAAGGTTGAACACTACTCTTCCCCTAGGGGTCGTAATAGTGCTATTCCAAGCTGGATGTTTGGCGTTGAGGTCTCCCGCTAAGATAACGGAATCGCTCATGCCGAAGATAGAGGTGAGATCTCTAACGAGAAGGGACTGATCCTCTGCACCGGTAGCAGGAGGAAAATAGGCGGAGACTATGGTGATGGGCTGATGACCGGTCATGCCTAGCCGACAGACTGAAACCTCGAGGAGCGACTCGAGGGGAGGAGAGACTAGCGGGATACAATGCAGGGACTTTTTATAATAAATGAGAGTACCACCCTTGTGGCAACGCGACCTATCATTACGAACTAACTGAAAGTTGGCAATTTTGGGATCGCGATGGTGTGGCTTTAGGAACGTCTCCTGGAGAAGGAGAATATCTAACTGGTTATCGCGCAAGAAGGTAGCGAGTTCGTCCCGCTGACCTTGCATGCCGTTAACGTTAAAGAAACCTAACCTGAGGGACCGCGGTTTGAGAACGTTCCTATTCCTAGTAGCCATTGGAGATTAAACTAGGTGGAGGGCTTTAAGAGCTTCCCCTACATGGGGGTGAGAGGCGAAAATAGCCTTATAAGCGTCGGGACTACCGTTGGACGCCCTGAGTTGGGCGGCCAATTGTCGTGCCGACGCCTTAAGGATATTTTCGTAGTTCTCTACGGACTTATACGCGGAGATGATGACCCGCATGTCTTCATCGTCTACAAGGGCCACGGGGCCGGAGCCTAACGGGGGGGACACCAAAACCGGGGCTGCAAGAGCGGTCTTGCGAGCGGCTGCGGGAGCAGTCACGGGAGCCACGGGCTGGGGAGTGGGGACGTCTGGGAGAGGAGGAGCGGGATTGGAGGGCGCTGGGCCAAGGGCTGGGAAAGCCCTTTGGTGGTTCAGCGCGTTCCAGGGAGATGGGCGTTGGGGACCTAATCTATTGGGTATCTGTGAAGAGGGAATCTTCACAGATGGGGATTCCCTCTGCTGGCGGGCGGCAGCGCGCTTCGCCAGTTTGGGAGAAGTGGATTTAGGGGCTTTAGGGCAGCCGCGGTAGTTGGCCGGGTGGCCAACTTGGCCGCAAAGGACGCAACTAGGAGGATCTTGGCAGAGGGCCTTATCCTTAGGACGGGGGCAGTTGACCGTGCTATGGTCACCTAAGCACTTAACGCACCTGGGAGGTGCGAAGCAGTGGGACTGGCTATGGCCATACTGTTGGCAGTTGTGACACTGGCCAACAGTATGTGCTTTGTAGGGCTTCTCAATTGAGATGCCCGACAGGGAGCACACGGATCTGACTTTAAAAATGGGATGGGGGCCTGATTCGACTGGGTCGCATATTACCAAGACCATGTCGTACAGGTCTCCGCCCCTTGCCTTGTGAAGGCGGTGGACGGCGGAGACGGGGATTCCTTGGGCTTTTAAGTCCTCTAAGACGTCTTGGGTGGGAATCTCCTTGGGGATCCGCCTGATCACCACACGGGTGGGCTTCTCCTCAGGGAGAGAAAAAGAGTGGTGGGGGATGTTCCTCGAGCGAAGAACACGGGAGAGCTCCCTATAGTCCGAAGACGTAGGGGTCGACACCTTGATACCGGTGTTGGTACTGGTGGCCTTTATGAAATTGATTTTTAGGTCCACGCAGACCCTTGAAACATCAGTCCATTTGGACTTTTCGTGAATAAAGATCGGAGGGGGAAGTTTGGGCTTCTTAGAGGGAGCCGCGGTGGGGGTAGCCCTAGGGCTGGAGGGGCGGCTAGCGGGGGCCGGGGAGGGGGTGGGGGTGTTAACCCGAGTGGTCGGAGGAGAGGGGGTAGGCAAAGCCGCGAGGGACTTTTTGGCCTTTGAGGACAAGGAATGTTTCCCCTTGCGCTTACCTAGGACCACGGTAAAGTCCTCATCAGAGGAACCGGCTGAGTCACTGATCTCACAATCAGACTCGACTGGGCCGGACGTGTCCATACGTTCGGGCAAGGGAGGTTGAGGGACTGAAGGTCCGGGGGTGGCATCGGGTTGGGTCGGGACGCGGATCGCGGGTTCGCGGGACTTGGCAGACTTCTGAACCGAATGAAGAATGCCTTGTTCGGCTAGCGGGGGAGAAAGCGGGGATTCGCGCCTATCATTGCGAAGCTGTTCGATAACAGCTATCGCATCCTTGTAATCACCGCCAAGACGCTTGTCTTTGGCGATGTCTTTGAGAACCGCCCAAATGCGGTCCTCAATAGAAGGCTCCATCCTAAATGGATGGCATGAGAGTGAGGCTCTCTTAGGAAAAAAGATGGGAGTAAGCCTAACAGACTAACTCCCCGGGTGGGTGTGCCCGGGGATGAGTAGCCTCCCCTGCCTAGGGATTGTGTACGGCAGGGAGGTGAGTACCTATGGTGTGCCCTAAGCTTGTAAACCTGTTGCCAATCTTAATGTGCAACAGGGCCCTATTTGGGTCTGGTGCGAAGGGGTAGACACACCCAACCGACACCAGGTGTGTTGCTGTGAGCGAAACCAGAGACTGGGTTTGACTAGGAGATCCCCCAAGGCCAAGGTCCCAGCTCCCGACTCCAATAAATTAACCTCGCCCTGAAGGGGTTTGGCGGGATGGATTGGGGCACCACCCTCTTGGTTTCGTTGACACCGTGAGGTTTCCACCAAGAACCACGAAACTGTGGATTTTCCCTGAAGGGGCAAAAATACGTTTTTGACGATTGTCCTGAAAAGGACAGTTTTGTTTGGTAGTCGAAAGACTACCGAGACGTTGTGCGAGCACAACGAGACGCAGCGGCGAACACAGCACAGGCACGGAGCACACACGGGGAGACGTCCGTACGCGGCGGCGGTCAGGCGGCGAGTGAGCGCTGTGCGCGCCGGTTGGCAATATTTATATGCGGTGCAAACACGCCTCGCTGTACAGACGACGACGCAGCTCGCGCCCCCACTCGGATATTTTGTAGAACTATTATCTTATAAGAAACACGCAAACGTTCCTATTGGTTAATTCATTTTATTATATTATTGTACTACAACTGCTTGTAAATATTTCTAGCTATAAGTCCACGTACATTTTGTAAATAATTATTCCATAATCTTCAGTTCTTCTATACTTCTAATATACTACGTCGTAATCATCTGGAGTTTCATTCAACACCAACCAAGCGCTACATTGGTGACCCCGACGTGATTATCAAGAAGAAACCTCCAGATACCGAAAATTTCAAGAAATCATCATGGCCAACAACGGTGAACATGAACTCTCCGGTGTGTCAACGTCGCTGCGCATTCCACCCTTCTGGCGCGACAGAATTCGTCTGTGGTTCGCGCAATTCGAAGCCATCATGTCCGTGCAGAAGAAAGGTGATCAAGCCATGTTCGAGCTCGTCATCGGACAACTAGAGCGGCAAGATCTTGACGAAATCTCCGACATAATTCTACATCCACCTGAGAAGGACCGATACGAAGCCCTGAAGAGTAGATTGTTCCAAGTCTACGAGGAATCGGAACAACGGCAAGTACAGAGGTTGCTTTCTGAAATGGAACTCGGTGACATGAAGCCTTCACAGCTGCTTCGCCGCATGAAAAACCTCGCCGCTGACAACATCTCTGATTCAGCCCTGCGGATAATGTGGACCAACCACCTACCACAATCAGTTCGAGCAGTCCTCGCCGTCAGTGAAAACATCGCGAAACACTCCGACATCCATGAGCTGGCAATGATGGCAGACAAAATCCTCGAGCAGACGCAACCACTCGGCGCAGTCGCTGCAGTCACCTCCGTCCCCGCCACCCAGCGTGCATCATCATCTATTGAAGAAAAAATCGACGCGCTCACAAAAGAAATTGCAGAGCTGAAAGCATGCCGATCTCATCAAAATCATCAACATCGACGCAGATTCGACAGACGACAATCAAGATCGCGTTCGACGAGCAGAGCCAATCACAGTCGCCCTCGAAACGACCAATCAGCGACGTGCTATTATCATCGCAAGTTCGGCAAAGAGGCGCGAAGATGTACGCGTCCGTGCAATTTCGAAGGCAGCAGCGCCGCCGCCGGGTCCTCGGGAAACTAACGCCTACGTTGGATGAGGCGGGAACCGGCGCAAACAACATTTCTTACCGCCTATTTATAACAGACAGAAATTCACGTTTGTCATTTCTAATTGATACTGGCGCCAACGTCTCCGTAATACCAAGAAGAAAAGGCGGGAATGCTACAGCAACAGATTTTTGCCTGTATGCAGCGAACAACACGGTAATTCCAACGTACGGAGAGAAATCCCTACAACTGGATCTCAACCTACGAAGACCATACACGTGGAAATTCATCATCGCTGCAGTCAGCAAGCCCATCATCGGTGCCGACTTCCTGAAACACCATCAACTTCTTGTCGACATAGCCGGTCGATGTCTAGTCGACAAAGTTACCAACCTCACAGTCAAGGCACCAGTCACCTACTCCGCCGAACCTACTGTCAGAAGTATCGACGTTGACCAGCCGTATCATCAGCTACTCAGCAAGTTCCCTGACATCCTACGGCCATCATGCATGAAGGATACTCCAAAACACCGTGTAGAACATCACATCGAAACTACCGGCCCACCAGTACACAGCAAAAGCCGGCCGCTACCACCACATCGGTACTTGGCCGTGAAGAAAGAATTCGAGTCCATGATGCAGCAAGGAATATGCCGTCCAAGCAAAAGTCCTTGGTCCAGCCCACTACACGTCGTACCAAAGAAAAATGGCGATCTTCGTGTATGTGGCGACTATCGCAGACTCAATGACGTCACAAAACCAGACCGATATCCAGTGCCACGTCTCAAAGATTTTACCTACCTGCTCCACGGGAAGAAGATCTTCACGACACTCGACCTAAACCGTGCATACCAACAACTACCTGTTTACGAACCGGACATCGAGAAGACAGCCATCACAACACCCTTCGGCTTGTTCGAATTTCCTCGAATGTGTCCCGGTCTCAAAAATGCCGGACAGACATTCCAACGATTCATTCATCAAGTGCTCAACGGATTAGACTACGCATTTCCATTCATTGATGACGTCATCGTCGCATCTGAAAACGAAACCAGTCACATCGAAGACCTACAAGAAGTGTTACGCAGACTAGACGAGTATGGCATCACAGTAAATCCATCAAAATGCGTCTTCGGCAAAGAAAACGTAAAGTTCCTCGGTTATCAAGTGACGAGCAACGGAATCAAGCCACCACAAGATAAAGTCACTGCAATCACTGCTTACCCCAAACCCGAAACAATAGAGGAATTACGTCGATTCATTGGTATGGTAAACTTCTACCGAGATAGCATACCAAACGCCGCACACATTCAAGCACCTCTCAACGCGTTCCTGCACAATTCCAAGAAACGCGATAAGACAAAGATCAACTGGAACACAGAAGCGACACAAGCATTCGAGTCATGTAAAGTTAGCATACAAAACGCAGCTTTACTCGCTCATCCATCTCCATCACCAAACGACGCCATCTCCCTCATGTGCGACGCATCAAACACCTGCGCAGGAGCTGTACTGCAACAGTACGTAAACAAGAAATGGATACCACTTGGCTACTTCTCAAAGAAATTCTCCGAAACACAACAGCGATACAGTACATTCGACAGAGAATTACTATCAATCTACATGGCAATCAAACACTTCAGAAAAATGTTCGAAGGAAGAGAACTGACCGTCTACACCGACCACAAACCGCTGACCTACGCTATACGCAAGCCTCCGTCCGATAACGATACGCAACGGCGCACGCGTCAGCTGTTGTTTATCAGCGAGTTTACGACGGACATTCGCCACATCAGCGGAATAAACAACGTTGTCGCCGACGCACTCTCTCGCATCGAAACCATCGACTTGCCATCACCAATCAACTACGAAGAACTATCACAAGCACAAGAAAAAGATAGCAATATACCAACCTTATCACAACAAACAAATATTCAACTCAAGAAAATCGTCATGCCCGGAACAAACAAACCGATATTCTGCGAAACGTCTACGTCACACATTCGTCCATACCTACCAGCTGACTTTCGTCGCATCGCATTCAACGCCGTGCACAGCGCAAGTCACCCTGGAATACGAACTACGCGCAAACTCATTCAAGATCGTTACTTTTGGCCAGCAATGAACATCGACATTGGCGAGTGGACGAAAGCATGCACTTCGTGTCAACTATCGAAAGTTCAACGACACAATCACAGTGACGTCACATCATTCCCGCCGAGCGAACGATTTCAACACATCCACGTTGATATTGTTGGACCGCTACCTACATCTTCGTGTGGACATCGATACTTACTAACGATGATCGACCGCTGTACACGATGGCCCGAAGCTGTGCCCCTGCAAGAGATAACAGCTGAAGTCGTCGCAAGGAAGCTGTACGAAACATGGATATCTCGTTTCGGTTGCCCGACAAGAATAACAACTGATCAAGGACGACAGTTTGAAAGTCGACTATTCCAAGACCTCGCACAACTACTTGGAGTAGAAAGAACCCGTACTACTGCCTACCACCCGCAGAGTAACGGCATCGTCGAACGCTGGCACCGGTCACTGAAGGCCGCACTCATGACTCGACTAGAAGACAGCAACAAATGGATCAACGAGTTACCTATTGTTTTGATGGGTCTACGAGCCGCCACGCGCACTGACACTAACACCAGTGCCGCGCAACTCACCTACGGTCAAGCAATAAGACTACCCGGCGATTTCATATCACCATCACCAGCCGCAACGAAGATGGACCACACCTACGTCGATCAGCTGCACGACGACATCGCGAAGCTGACACCTACATACAAGCCGCATTCAAACAAGCGGTGTATGTTCGTGCACAACGACCTAACAACATGCAGCCATGTGTTTGTACGTGATGACACCGTCCGCAAGCCACTACAGCACCCATACAAAGGTCCATACAAGATCATCGAGCGCAACGAGAAGTACTTCACGATAAAACTACCAGATCGATCTAGCAACATATCGATCGACCGTCTCAAGCCGGCGTACACTATCAACATCGAAGACAATCACGAACACACAAGTAACGAGACACGTCAACCAGCTGCAGCTACCACTGAAGATCACTCCGGCTTTCCTCCAGCGTCGAACACCAGCGAGCAACAACGTACGAGATCAGGCAGGATCGTCAAGACGCCTGTACGCTTCGCTAAGGGGGGAGTACTGTAGCTGCAATACATAGAAGGGACATCCGTTCGTGGCCGCCGCACTAGAAACACTGAGCGCTGCGCGCGCCGGTTGGCAATATTTATATGCGGTGCAAACACGCCTCGCTGTACAGACGACGACGCAGCTCGCGCCCCCACTCGGATATTTTGTAGAACTATTATCTTATAAGAAACACGCAAACGTTCCTATTGGTTAATTCATTTTATTATATTATTGTACTACAACTGCTTGTAAATATTTCTAGCTATAAGTCCACGTACATTTTGTAAATAATTATTCCATAATCTTCAGTTCTTCTATACTTCTAATATACTACGTCGTAATCATCTGGAGTTTCATTCAACACCAACCAAGCGCTACAATCTGCTTACTTTGACAGTATCTCGTAATTCGACAATCAACAAACAATTATACTTATATCCCGTCATCATCATTAAACAAAAAAGGAAATAGGTATTACTAAATAATAAAATTATTAAAGTTGACGAATAAATAAATTTCTGGAAGGTACCATGTAAGCCGCCTCGGCCTTTTTCCTCTCCTCTTCCGCCGCCTGCCGCTCTTGAACCTGCTGCTCCAGCCAGGAGTTCTTCTGCGCTGCCATCATCTTCTTACGCTCTTCATACTCTAAGTCTTCGCCTTCGAACCTGTTAACATTGGATGCTGTTTGGCTTGCCATCGGTGTGCGTGACAAATGTTTCCTTTGGTCGACTTACTCAAGCACACACGGACAACCACACCCGGATACTTTTGTGCGCGCACACGTGAGCAGTGTAAACTCGGTTGACTAAAAAAAAATGTTCGCGCACAAATGTAGGTACAGTACTCCCTAATCAATAATGCACATGCTGATTTTCTTATTCCCGGAAACACCCGAATCTTTGAATCGGAGAGAGCCCTTAACAATGCACTTGCATTTTGCACCTTGTTCGAAAGAAACAGGAGTCAATGTCATATGTCAAATCATGTGAAACAATTGAAAACAATTTGGGTGGTCGGCGGCTGTCGCCGGTCAGTCAAAGGTCCGTCAGTCGTCTTTATATATTGGTGGTGACTGCACGTGTTCTCTCTGTGTGGAATTAGATAGTGCTGCTATTACACACCCTTCTTGGTTTTGCTAGATTGTGCCATATTCGCAATTTTGTCGTTTTCCTCGCTATTTACTTTTTTTTTTTTTTTTTTTTTTTACGTGGTAAAATCATCAAATGAGACCTCCCACCCCGGGCAGGGCGAGAGGTACTGTCAGACTTGTACTGACTAAAATCCACGGTGTCCTTCAATAGCCCTTTATGTTCCGGGGTCACGGTGATGGTATAAGACCCGCGACCTCGCTATTTACTTACATCGAATTATCGAATCAATTTCATGATAAATCAATATTTATCTCTTTTAGCACAAAACACATAATTCTACTAAATAATGCATGAAGAAAATGCACTTAACCACTCTATATACATATCGTCTTCCGACGCCGAACAGTAACGAAGATTTCTATGCGTATTATTAATTTGGGAGTACTGTACTGCATTATGCGCGAACAAAAGTTACGCACAACCTTGCCACAGGTGGACACAGACGCTAAACGAACGCGATAGCAGTTTAGTACGTGCACTACTGAAGTGCGCGAACAACTTTGATTTAATCGTACCATTAAGTTTATGAGTCACGATAAAGGGACTGTTACTTATTGGGCTTGTTGAGCATTTGCCGAGAGCCCCGTGATCATTGGACCATGGTTAGCGCAATGACTGAGAGATGCACTGCTGCGCTGTGTCTTGCGGGATCGATTCTCGCATGGAATAAATATTTGAATAGGCTACAGTAGTCTAACGGTGTCCAAAATCACCATGTGAGCTGGTAACCTAAGGCCCTGGACACACAGAAAAGTCGTAAAACACAGACGGGGCGCGGACAAACATACAGAAGAGTCGGGTGGCGGGCGCAACGCTCTGACATCTGCACCTGTCCGCGAGGCGTCCTCGTCTTACGTCTCTTCTGTCTAGCCTGTGCTTAAAGTGAACTTACTTCTGTGCGCTGGACAAACCGACAGGGTTGTCATCGCCGGCTCTCGGAGGCAGCTGTTTCTTCAGAACCTCAGGATCGTTGAGATCGTACTCCCGTCGGTCTTCGAACCGCTGGAACCGCTGGCGAAATGAGTCGATCTCTACGCCGATGCGACGACGCTCCTGTTATAGATAAGGTTTTTATTTATTTTAACTTATATTCCAAATTCGAAAGTGTTTCTTTATTGTGCTTTCACGTCAAAGTTACTGAACCGATTTTGATGCATTTTGGTAAGAATTAAATTGAGCCTTGGAAACGGTTTGCATAAAACTTAAACCGTCTCATTACAAAAAAGTTAAACATCGGTTGAACTTTTGTCCAAAAAAACTGTCAACTGCAAATCGGCTTTGGACGTTGATATAGGTAAGGGTCATTTAGCAGTTACACTTTTTTAAGACAAGTGTTTAACAGGTGATTTTGAAGTAAGACGGAAAGAGTTTAAGCGAAGTTTATAAAATAATGATAAATACTTACCTCTCTTTCCCTCGCTTCCAGCACCACAGCCAGGTTGCTGTCTTTGATCATCTGCGCAGCGAATGCCAGGTCCTTTCGCTCCTGCTCGGATCGCTCCGCTCGCTTCTCGGCCACTTGACGCTCCAGGAAGGGAAGATCCACCTGGTAAAAGTCTTTGGACATAAGTTGTGTATATTTGAGAAGTTTTATCTTCTTTTTCTAGGTTGGTACAGTCAACAAACGAGTTGATGGTGGTGGTGGTGAATGTTAAGGTGTATTTGATGGTGTGATTCTAGAGACAGACACATCTGATTCTCACGTGGCGGAAGACAGTCGATCTGAATGTCACCCAATTTTTCCAAAAACAAGTGCGTGTCGGGCCACGCACAGTGTAGGGTTCCGTAGTTGCCCATCAAAATACTTATGCGAACTAACTAAACTGATTCGCTGAATTTAATTTGAACTGATTAAAGTTGACAAACTTACATTTGCAGTTGAAAAAACATGTTCTCCGATACATTTTGTTTAGGAAAATATGTTATCCAAGTACGTTTTATAAGTTGGTCAACTATTACTCGTAAACTTGTGAAGCCTCCTTAGACATGATAATTTTCCTTTAAACTATGTTATCTAAACTACGATTGTGAATTTTTTCACACCCCCAAACATAATCGTTTAGCTGGTACAGGGTAGGACACTCGAGTCAAGCAATAACTTAGCACTTTAAAGCTTAATATTCCACAAACGAATCTTTTTATCAAAAAAATGTTAATGGAAACTATCAATATTATTTAAAGACCTATTTAATGATACCCCACACTAAGGGGTACGCGAGAAAAAATCATCCCCACTTTACGTGTACAGAAGGTATGTACTAAAAAAAATATTTTACGAGATTTTATTTTACCACTTTTTCGGCACAACGAATCCGTATATTTACACCGAATTACAGCTTTCTAGTACTGGGCGTCTCTGAGCTAAGCTGCGGTCAGACGGACGGACGGACGGACATGGCATTTGAACCTAGCTTTCCTAATAAATCGGCTATCCAACACAAACATTTTTTCAATTCGAATCTTCGAATTCAAATTCGACCAAATAAACTCTTCAGCTTTATAATATTAGCATTTAGATTGTAATGTTTCGCAACATCATCATGCCTGCCAACCGCGAATGGGTAAGCAGAGGCAGATTTCCGTTGCTATTACCACAGAATACCTAATAGTATTACTAAGAAATTCCTCATGGAAAAGAACTCAAAGACATTGGCGCCCAACTTGGGACATGAAGACAGGACACAGGCTAAGCAGGCGCGCTTACACCCACTAGTCAATCGAGACTTACCCCAATTTTCCTGTTCCTCGCATTGAAGATCCTGGACCTCCTCTCAAGCTCACATTGCCTCCTCCTCTCTCTATTCTGAGCCTCCTTCCGGTCCTGTTCGTTGGCTATCTGTAATTTCATCATTTTTACAACTTTCTAACGTCAAAATACTCTAAAAACTTGAACACAAAAAATTAAAATAGAAAATTCCGCGTCAGCGAGCTAACAAAGTCTGTTGCTATGGTAACCGCTTGCTTCTTTTTTATTGAAATGACATCTAGGTGACATTGATTTAACAAGGTTGATTTTCGGAATATATTAAGGAGGTTATATTTATAAGAGCACTGGTTGCCCAGTGGTATCGGTCCCGACTTACGAGTTATAAGTCGTGGTTTCGAAATCGAACCCCGCCAGGCGTATTACTTTGTGTAATTTATTTCATTACCACTGCTATCAAAACGGTGAAGGAAAACATCGTGAGGAAACCGGCATGTTCTAGAACCAAACATTCGAAGATATGCGACATCTACCAATCCGCACTGAGCCCGCGTGGTGGTTTATGGCCCACTCCCTCTCTCAGAGAGGAAGATTATAGGCTGGTAATGATGAATGATTATTGCTTGCCTAGCTTTTCCCTATAGCGACTTCAGTATTTGCATCGGTATAGTTAGGGTCACCTACCAGTCAATTTGGATACTATTTTTCTATCGTGGTATAATCATCAATAGTCCTCCCACCCAAGGCAGGACTTTCAGACTTGCACTGACGAAAATCCATGGTGATCCTTCAATAGCCCTTTACGTTCCAGGGTGCGGTAACCTGATGGGACTGTCCCGCGAGCACGGCAGAATTTAGGATACTTCATCATCATCATCATCATCATCATCCACAGCCCGTCTTCACCCACTGCTGGATGCATGCATAAATCAAGCACAACTCAATCTAACTGTAATTTTTCTGTAGAAGTAGTCGTGATATCAAAAGCTACACAGTTAACGGTAACTTTACTTTAATTATAAGATAGCTATCTCGGGAACTGCATTGAATATTTTCTGCTCTCTTATCTTGTTAAGGATATCCGACATTTATTAATGTTGTGTACCTATAAATGAACTAGCTTTTGAATGGAGTGATTTATCTTTTCTCTGCATTCATTTAGATTATGTTTAATTCCGTAATACAGATGGGAATTTAAAAACAGCCTAATTAACTGTGAGCAGTAAAAGGAGTAGTCATAGTCAGAATCTAATAAGAAGCCTATAAGATATGTTTAAAAAAATTAGTTCACCTACCAAAATAATACTGAATCTACCATTTTCAAAATTATGTCATAGTAGAATTTTATTTATCCAGCTAGCAACACTGACTGCGGGCAACGTGAGGTGTACGTCGCAATTGTCGGCCGGCCCGCTCGCCGAACAGCGTAGATTAGAATTCACCCACAGTGCACGCCACACCGTTATCGGACGAGGACGTAACGCGTTCGCGGATAAATCACCGTATTACATGCGCGTATAACGTATTTACACACGTATTTTTTTAAGTGTTACAAGAAAGAAATAAATTAAAGTGCTGTGCTTTTGAATCAATTTTTTTACTGTGTTATGTGACGGAAGTTATGACAAGTGTTTTGAAGAAAGCTAGAGGCACTAAAGGTAAATCCGAATCCATGCAAGAGGATCTGCCTTCAAGATGGGGGGAAGTCTCCCGCGAAAACAATTCCGAGGACGTTGCTAAATTGATAAAATGCATCGATGATAATATTATTGGAAAAGAAAATTCATTTTGTGGACCTTACGGCAGGAGAAAAGGTAAGATTTAATAAACATTTTCCTTTTCTAAAAAAACGTTACGTTCAAAAATAAGAATACGAATGAAGATTTGTCGTTGTTTTTATCTCCTTCTTTGTTGTGCTTATGCCAAGCAATGGTTTTGAAAACCGATTACGTCATTTGATTGTGTCAATAGGAATTTAAAATTTTAATTGCGCGCAAATATTTTTCGGATCGCTTTTTTGAATGTCGCGTGATTTTTAATGTTGGAATTAGCATTAGTTATTTCAAGATCTTAAACGATGCCAATGTGCCATGTTCCTTGCTAAACAGGGCCTATAAATAGAAAAACATATGTTGTTAGTAATAGCCGACAGCTCGTAAAACTGCTGTTTCAATGATCAAGGTTATAATAATCATAACACATGGAGATAACGAGAAATGTGTGCACCAAATTGCTCACAAAAATTTGGACTACAATTTTGCAAGACGTATTTTGAATCTTTCTGCATCTAATAGATGCACAAACACTCCTATCTGACGTTCGAGAAAAATCCGGAGGAGGTAGTTGAAAATTTTGTGTTTTGTTCATATATTGTGACTGTATCTTTTCTTCATGTGTCATCTTTGTTCATATAAGGTTTATGAATAAAGCTGAAAACCAATTGGTTGAGCTCTTCCCGATTTCACAGCTTACGTTCTTTTAAGTTATTTCCTCATTTTCATTACATACATCTTGAAAACTTGTAAATAACTTTAACAATAGCTGTAACGAATCGATTTTACTTTTCAAATAATACTGCCATGTAACCAACTGAAATTAAAAACCATATTGTAAGGAAAAATGCCCTTTTAGCCAAATTGGCTATCAGTTAGGTTAGACTTAGGGTGATGGTCGCACGACTGCCTTATCTGTTAAACGTGACCCTAAACCATAAAGGACTATTGAAGGATCTTGAACACCGTGGATTTTAGTCTGTACAAGTCTGACAGTCCAACCGTCCTGCTCTAGGTTGAGGACTTATTTGATAATTTTAAAACGATAAAAAAGGGATAGGGCGATAGACTCCTCCTGCTACACACTCCTCCTGCTTAGGCACAGGATATTATGTTCCTGGGGCTGTACAATCGGAACTCTTTGATTCGACATTTAAATAAGTATACAATTCCCCTGTATGCTAACAAACAGACTATTAGTATGCTAACGCGGTTTCCAATACCGGGTTAAGGTCGCCAGATGCCCGCTTATTTTGGGCTTCTGCTTTATTATAATTTCTGCAGTTTATTACAGAAATTCCAAACATGTGGCAGTTGCTTTAAAAGCATTCCGGCTTTCAATAGGATTGGCAGAGGCCTTTCGTCTTTTTAATAATTCGTCACACTGCCGCTGGCACTCAGGGCAGCCTAACTAATTTAATATTAAGCCATGCAATAAAATTCTCTATTAAACACTTAATTAATAAGCAATTTATTATGTAAGTAATGGTCACACGTGCCCGCGCATATTAATTACAGAGTGAAATTATTTACGGCATGTCGGATGTGGGCGCCAAAATTTTGCTTTTGTCTACCGATGTTAACTTGGCACAATCAATAACAGGCTATCAATACTTGTCAGTCGAATTCGAAAATACATGATAGAAGACATAAGTAAATAGATTGTTTAATGGTGTTTGTTTGGAACGGGAGGAAGGAGCTTATTTCTTATTTTCCGTTATTTTTTTTTTGTTTTTCAAACGTTACTTAAAACTAGGAATTTGTACAAAACATAAACCAGCATCTAGACCCAGTCTTAAAAATATTAGGAATAATAAGAAAATTGATATTAGCCTTCATGACGAAACAGTACAATAAATGTAATTTTGTAGTATAAAACATTTTTTTTTACTCAAATATCACAACCGTGCATTGAGCCAATTTATTAAACGAATTTCAGATAGGTACATGACATAGTTATCTTCATTTATCCATCAATCTTACCCATAATTTACTCGACAGTTTCTATATTACAAGACCGTTATTATAACTTTTTTCCTCGTAAAATGTGGAGGAAAACACTCCAGTGAAAGGAGTTCACCTAAACCCGGTTTTGGAGGTCATTTAAAAAGACGGTGTTGAAAACCGGGACCTTTTACGCTCCTACTGGAATTCGTGTACATTTTTTTACGATGCTGTTACTTATTTGATGGATACCTTACGTACAGTTTACAGCCGTATCAAATTCTCCTGTTATCAGTTAGAGATTAATAATGTCTTAAGGTCATATTGATAAGGAACAAGCGGTCTGGAAACAGGTCCGATTAAATACGTGAAAGTCTCGAGCTGCGATATTTTATTCAGCCTATAATGTTACCACTGCTGGGACACATGCCTCCTTTCTGTGAGAAGGAGTGAGTTGTGATCCATCACACATGAGCATTGAGGTTTTGTCGTATTTTAATAAAATGCAAAGGAATTTTTAAGCTCGTGAATTTTCATGTAGACGTCGATTGGCGAATTTGTCTAGCATAGCATAAATCTTAAAGGCACGTAGTATTTTTTAATACATGTCTAGCTAGCTTCTTTCTGCGTCTTTGCCCACATATTTATAACTTGGCGGCTACAAAACGCATAAAATTTATGATATTTTTTATTAGTTGTAGAGCAGTCTTTATTTGTTCTAATTTACCGGCAACTCCTTAACAGGGATGTATAAAACTAATAAAAATGACGTTAAAAAACCCTTTAAAAACTGTGTTATTTAAAAAAAATTTATAAATGGCAACACATTTCAGTCCACGTTTTGAATTGTAACAAATGAATGTGCTTTGAAATTGAAAATAAACAGCGTACAAAGTCTATAAATACGAATAATTTATATTTTATTGTTGACTAAGTGCATGGGATATCAGTGTCATGTTACTGACAAATACAGAAATGCATATATTGGACTAATTGAATGCTTTGTGAGTGCGGAAGTGGGTGCAACGATATGCGGCGCTTGCGCATGCTATAACAACCACGTTTCTAGTCACGTGTATTCCTACGTTAGTCATTTGTCACTGTGCTGAGTACTATTCGCTTACTCATTATTAAAATAATATGCACTGGTAATAGTTGCATCCAAATACGATTTTTAGTCAATAATATTGTGTTTAATAAAACCTTTTTGTGTATTTCAAATACATATGTATTTAACAAGTAACAACATCATTTTGGTCTTTTAAAGTGTAATTCATAAAATTACTAGACATCTGAAACTTTGAATATTATAGGTAAATAAGTTTTCGAGACGATCGCACCACTCCTTATACTGCAATTCCTGAAACCAGCGTCTGTGGCTATTAGAAAGAAGAGAAAAAACGAATTAATTAATTAATTAAAAAAAAAAACCGATCATAAAGATCTTGTACCAATACACCAGCTGATGTTCCCCGCACAAAACTGATCCTGAGATGAGCGCGTTCAACCAAATAAACGAACCTCCTAGATATACCTATATGCTCTAGTACAAATAAATCACGATATGAATGACAATGTCTTAATCATCTCGAACCATAAATCAAAGCCCTTGTCTTTTGTTATAAGGACAAATCGCACGCTGAATGCGATGAGCATACATTTGCGAAACACATCAGTTGAAGACGGGATTAGCATGGAAATTAAGATTACACGCGTGCCAGATTTCACTGTCAGCACGCATTTGATAAAGAGACTTATTAAAACGTGTTATTAATAAAAAAAAAATATTTACCGTTTTACTAAAAAAGGTTAAAGATCTGTTGAACACGTGTCTAAAAAAGAATATGTAGAATTACTGGGTTTTTGTTATGCCCTATATTATTATGGCAAAACCGGAGTCTGAGGCTGCTTTTCCACCAGAGATGCGCTATGCTACGTTGCTGCGGATGCGTTTGATTCCACCAATCATATTTATTGGTTTACATAGCACAGCACTGGTGGAAACGGATTCAACTAAGATGTGTTTTTTCTATGGAAGGATGCGTGCTATACGGCTGCGTGCTATGGATTTTGGTATGGGTAACTAACGATACATCGCATAGCTCGAGCTGCGTACCTTCGTAGCGCAGCTACACATCTTCGTGTGGTAGCTACGTATCTCCGTAGCGCAGCTACGCATCTTCGTATCGCAGCTACGCATATTCGTAGTGCAGCTCTTCATAGCACATCTTACTCGCACAGCTACATAGCGTAGCATCAGTGGAAACGGTCACATAGTTTCGTAGCTCAGCTTTTACATCCTCGCAGCACAGCTACATACTCGTAGCATATCTCTTGTGGAAAGGCACCCTGACAGCAGTTTTAATAATGGATCCAATATATGTATATTTTACTTCTGCTAAACCCTTCGGAACTATGTAATAAGCGTGAAATTATGACGTTATATATTTTTTTTGAATATTAACATTTATAAAAAATGTTAGGCACCAAAAATATTATTAAAATGGGCTAATAGTGACTATGACACGAACCGGTGGCTTCACCTCATGCATTCTTTATTTAAAAATCTTATTTTTTAAATAGTGTTGCAATATGTTGAATACAATTCCAACAGTAGTTTTATGAAATTAATTTTGTAGGTAAAACTTAATCTCATAATTTACTAAATCAAGAGTAATCTTAAGGAAATTAAAAGAAAACATCAATTGTAAGTGCGTTGTAATTTTTTCCAAGGACTAAAGTTATCCACTACAAAGAGTGTCAGGCGAGGCCCCTTTAGAGCTTGCTGTGGTTACCGTGACCCCGGAACGTAAAGGGGTATTGAAGGAATTTAGTCAGTACAAGTCTGACAGCCCCTCCCGCTCTGCCCTGGGTGGGAGTACTCATTCGATGATTTTACCACGATAAAAAAAGACTAAAGTGATTTTAGCTGCCTACAATTCCTTATCGTTCATTTCGTATGACATAACTTTATTTTGGTATTAAACGTTCAAGTACAGGTTTATTGATTAGTGTACTGATAATATTGTCAGTGGTTTACCCACTTAGGAAAGCAAATTCATTGGTGTGGCAAGACTACGTCATGACTTATTAAGCGATTCAATCAGGAAGGAAGGTTTGCTGACGCCATGTTGTGACGTCATACACGCTTTTTAACACTTCATGCTTTTAGATCCACAATTATCATTATGAAAATAACTCTTACAAGATAATAAACACTATTCAAAATTTGTTTATACTAAAATATTTTATTGCTAAACGTTATATGCAAGTGACAGTTGACAGATAGAGGTCACCACCATTACCATATTGACAGCACGGTTGGCGCAGTGGCGAAGTGACCGACTGATACGTAGCGTGTCGTGGGTTCGATCCCCGCACGGAACAAATATTTGTATGATCTACAAGTCGTTGGTCTGAGTGTTTGTGTATGTGAGTTTCTATGTTTGTAAACGCACGACAGTTTCTAGGGTGGGTCAACGTTTTTCCAAACAAAAAATAATCTTGCCGCAGCGCGTTCTACACTACGTTTGCCCATTCGTATTCCAGGACATGTCTGCTCCACCATAATAATTATTAAAACACCATAAATATAAAATATTGCTCTGCTTCTAATATTATCTCAAAATGTCTAGATTGCCATTAATTAGCAATTTATTGTCGGCGTGACACTTCCTGTAAATAAAATGGTTACGTTACTTGGCAACACTGACATAGCGATAAATCTTTTGAATATGATTCAAATTATTGCGTCGGCGATTGTGTCTAAATTAATAGTAGAGTCTGCGCTACCACCAAGTCCTTTGCAAAATTCGTGGTACTACATTTTTTTAATGTAATTTGACGTAATGACTAAGAAACTAGCGCCGCGATACAAGGACTTCATTTATGGTGCGGATTCTAAGTATTATAATCCTACATTTTTCATCATTAAACCCTCTTTGGTTAAAATCAAATGATTTCATTTCACACTAGCTGCCCGTCCCAGCTTTGCACGGTGGAAGTCCTCTAAAAACCGGTCCCGATGGTGAACAATAAAAAAAGAATTATCCGAATCGGTCCAGCCGTTTTCGCGTTATGAGCTTAGCAACACATTTTGCGAACCATTTTTATATTATAGATGGATAGATATAGGATAGATATAGAAGAAGACTAGATAGGCCCATCAGGGCACTTATAAAATGTCGACAACAGCTGCTCGGTTTGAATATTTTAAAATGCTGAAAAAGGCTTGGTTACAAACGAATAGATTTTATCAAGACCACACATGAAAAATAACATTAATCTTATTGAAATATTCAACTATACCATACAAAGTAATCAAACATGTAAAAACAACAATTTAATCAATTAAAATACTGTTATCAGGTCGCCATATTGTCTGGTTTCGAGAACGTAAACAATTACAACATTTACAACTAATCTAGTCTCTCAACTATTCTATTTTTATTTGAAGCGTATTTTTGTCGCTTTGTGAAATGTATTTCATTACGATTGCTTTCAAACCTGTGAAGGAAAATATCGTGAGGAAACCGACATTTCATAGAACCAAAAATTAGAAGTCATGTGTCATCTGCCACTCGCACTGGGCTCACGGATGCATTACAGATTTCTCTCTCGGTCTTATTTAAACGTAAAATCTTATAAAAGTCCTCCTGCCTAGTCCTGTCAGACTCTTATTTACTACAATCCACAGTTTTCTTACAATAGCCCTTTACGTTTGAGAGTCACAGTTACCTTGTAAGACAGACAGTTTAATATTCCTCCTTTATTTTTATCAATCTATTAATATTACATTAATATGTATATTATATTACTATGTATAGTTATAATAATTCTAAACGTGTCTCAAACTAGATGAACCAGTTTTTGTAACCAACTTCTTAAAGTATACCTGACAAAAAACGTGTTTGGAATGACCATTTATATGATTGTATGTATAATATATTCCTCAACTTGTTATTCCGCCTAAAAAAAGTTAAAACCAGTAACTCGTAACATTAGCGACATTTAAAAAGTTGGTAAATGAAGCATAAATAATTATTATGTCTGTAATCACCAAAGGTTTAGGTAGATGTCTAATGGCACACACATTCAAATCACAAAATATATTCGTACATAGTCCATGCCCCTATGTTTTCGTCAAACACCTTTTTTATTTTTTTTATTTTCGTGGTAAAATCATCATAAATGAGTCCTCCCAACCCGGGCAGGGCGGGAGGGACTGTCAGACTTGTACTTACTAAAATTCACGGTGTCCTTCTTTGAATACCGGAGTCGCGGTATACGTGTGTCCCGCAACCCCGGCAAGTCTTTGGCCCTCTATAGGGGGGCCCCGTCATTTGTCAAATACCTAAGTATTTTTCATAAAGCATTGACAGGGTAAAATGTAAACTTCTTAGCTGCTACTGAATTTATAATTGTACCCTTTGCGATTCAGGGTCGTGGAAACTCTTTTGAAAATAATTGCGACCATTTTTTGCATGACGAGATATTTATTTAACCAACAACGCAAGGAAAACGAAAAACCGAAAACGAAATATGTATTTTAAAAGACGGAGGTCATTGACATACATTAAAAAAAAAAAAAAAAACATACCGACCGAATTGAGAACCTCCTTCTTTTTTTGAAGTTTGTTAAAAAGTAATGAGATCGCGTGATCTTTTTACATGTTTTAGTATTCTTTTTTTAACTTAGCCCACCCTAGGAATTTATCCTGTATCGTGAGTGTGTTTCAAATATAGAAACACTTACAGACCCAGAACAAATATTAGCAGAGCATACAAACAAATATTTGTTACGTGCAGGGATCGAATTTACAACCTTTTTTATAGGTAATTCAATCAATAAACTGTCTTCTACTGGCCAGTGTTAACCAACGATTAAATTATGACACTTCCTAGCAGAATAGTAATCTGTGGCAGAACTAACAAGAGTGTAATATAACTAGTTCTCATAGTGCACATACATATAAACAGGGCGCGTAGCAAGGTCAGGACAGACAGATAAGGCCACTAGATAATAAATACTGGGTTATATGTGTACATGACTAGTTTTAGAAACCCTGAACCTGTGGCTCTAAGCTTTACTTACCTATGGCATTGATTATTGTAATTACCAAACTTCATTAAACATAATTTTAGTTAAGATATTTTTACGAACGAAAAATTGAGCTGCGAGCAGGGTTTGAACCTGCGTCTTCTGGATAGGTACTCCAGACGCCTTAACCAATTAGGCACCGCAACCACTACACTCGTAGCTAAATTTCTCTTTCGCTTGTTTTTGAAACGCTGTTTACACATTGCACATTTTTCGTTAGTAAAAATATCTTTGCGAAGACGCGACGCAGGCGTTATTGCGTATAAAAGTATAAATATAATTTTAGTTTAGCATCTTGGTTAATATCCGTGATTTTTTTCGAGTAGGTTTATCTTTGGTACGGTGCGCAGGAGTTTCAGTCTCTTCTGAGTGAACTCAGTCCATCTTAGACCTTTCTTTATGGAGTGACTAAAGAGGCGCCACATTGTCCTCACCTTCTTCCGCTTGACGCAGGTTCTCACCGGACACTGAAGTTATGGTAGGTATCTGTGTCGGATTGGGCGGGAAGAAACGCATGGCCATCATCTCTGTGCGTTTTTCCCGGAGGATTCACGATGGAGATCTGCCACGCTTGGGCAGAGCAATGCCCAATGCCTCCATAGAGGGCAAAACGCCTGCTGCTATCGTTAAAAAAATAAAAACGAAAAATAAAAACACAAAAAGAAAAACCCTTTTGTCTGAGAAGAAAATTCTCACTTAGTTATTCATAATATAATATCAAGAGTTTTCCTCTAATATACTTACAAGTAGTTCTGTTCAACTACAACAGACAGCACATACATAAATGATTGAAAACCGGTCGAAGCGAAGGTCGGTTTGCCCGTACAGTACTATTTAATATTTACGAGAAACGGATCAATGCTGATCAAACAAATTATGAAAAGGGTAAAGGATGACCTATGTCACGAATTTGGATAACTTTTTTGGGACTGACACAAATAAAGTATTTTTTTTAGATAGTAAATCTAGAAAACCATTAAATGAGTCAGTACTTCGACACTGGGTATAGCAGACTCTTGTTTTTTTGCGTGGTAAAATCATCAAATGAGTTCTCTCACCCCGGGCAGGGCGGGAGGGACTGTCAGCCTTGTACTGACTGAAATCCACGGTGTCCTTCAATTGCCCTTTATGTTCCGGGGTCACGGTGATGGAAATAAGTCCCGCAACCCCGGCAGGCTTTGGCCCTCTGTGAGGGGGCCCCGTCATTTTGCTGACGCTTTTTGAGGCGTCGACCCGGGCATGGTCCATGGTCGGACAGCGAGTTGCCCTTTACTCGCTGTCCGCATGCCCGCGCCTACGGTGGCCGGAGATCATCTGCCGACGTCCGACGCCATGGGCGTGTACCATTGCGGTTGGGGGTATAGCACACTCTTACTGACTAAAATTCTACCCTGTTCGCCTCCAAGCGCATAAGCTAGTAATTGATAAAGGGCTAAGCAGATGACACTTCTTCCATTGTTCGAAGCTATGTTAATACTTAAAACTGTGAGTAACAATATTGTCTAAACCTAATAATAGGTTTACTCAATACTTATATACAGGAAACTGTTCTATGTTAATTATTGCAAACGGGGAAAATAAAGTGTTTACAATAGTTTTTATTTAGTTTTAAAACGGGATATTTACCATGTTTATTATTTGTTTTGAGTTTCCGATATTTCGGCACTGTTGCAAGCGCCATGATCACGGATGAACTCGTTTTAAAACTAAATAATAGTTATAGTGACCATGTCAGTCTAAAAACTTTTACAATAGTTGATGCAAAAACCATCTATCCATCTATTTTTATAAAATGAGAGCTATGAACTGCGTTTATCAATTCTCTCAGGAGTCAATTACTGTCCATTGCTAGATGTAAGCCTCCCCCAAAGAAGGCCAACCATCCCGGTTCTGGGCATAGGAACACATATGGATGTGTACTGCCGGCAGTGTATGGACACTGCCAGCCACTTTCAAATCATAGATCCATCTTGCCGCAGGGCGTCCACGTTTGCCAATTCGTGGTCGCCAGTCAGGCCAAAGTCAGGCACATCACACTCTTCATATTCACACCCTCTGCTCAGCACCTATTGTTCAAAACGTGATGTATTATGTATAGCTCATAGCCTTTCGATGAATAGACTAACCAACACAAGAATTTTTCAATTCTAACTCTAGTTCCTGAAATTAGCGGGATCAACCATATAAACTTCAACTTTATATATTACTAGCGGCCCGTCCCGGCTTCGCACGGGTGGAGGACCCGGTCTAAAATTTTATTATAATCGGTTAAGTGGTTTAGGAGTCCATTGAGGACAAACATTGTGACACGAGATTTATATATATTAAGATATCTTTATATATTATACGGAGTTTTAATTTAGATGATGGCTTTTAATATTTGAACTAGTAGGTAGCTCTACATTTCCTAGAATCAATTCCATAGTAATTACTCCCACCGGTCATTGCACTTACCAATTACTTTTTGTAGTTGCGTGACTGATGGATATATTTTTGATAGGACTCTGATGTGTATTAATGGAAGGCTCGTCAGTCATCAGATATGTGGGTGTTGATACAATGACGATCTTAACATTTTACGTTCATGTTTCAATCATCAGGGCATTGTCTTCTGTTGATCTGTTAATTTTTAGGGGGTACAGACGCGTCGTTGAACTCAGTTATATCTACTTTGGCTTCTTCAATTTAAACGAGATCAAATCATGGATGGGATTCACCATCCATGGTTTGATTTAGTTTAAATTCTCCTCAGTAATTTAGTTGAGGTTTTGGCCCAATGGTATCGGCCCCGGCTAACGATTACTTTGTGTGATTTATTTCATCACCACTGCTCTCAAAATTGTAAAGGAACATCTTGAGGGAAACGACATTCTGTCCTAGTACTAAAATTTCGAAGACATGTGACATCCACCAATACGTGCCACCACGGCCCGCGTGGTGGATTATGGCCCACTCCCTCTTATAGAGTGGACGCCTGTGTCCCAGCAGTGGGAAGGCTGATGAAGTTAAATTCTCCTTCTACCACCCACTAGTATATTTGACCACTATCTCGTCTAAAGGTAAGCGATGATGTGGTCGATAGTGAAGCACGATTGCCTAGAAGGAACCCAAAGTGACTTAAACACCCCAAAGTTATAGCTGTAAGGAAACAAAGACTACTGCAAGAATTTCTATTCCTTATCTGTGTGCACAATGAAAGTGTTACAAGTAGTTTTGTTCGTAAGAGTAGGATTTCCACTATGTACCGATGGCGCATTGCCATACGTCTTGTAGTCCACAGATAGCACAAACTGCACAATTCTATCATCATAGAATTGTGCAGTTTTATAGCAGATTGCCGAAATAAAATACCGACAAGCTGGCAAATCGGTGTATTTGCAAAATTGCTTTTTCTAAAATGTTCACACGATGAAATTAGCTGCTTTTCATTATAAATCGAACTTAACGTTCACAAAACTGGTCCTTGTTTGTCGCTATGGCCTAATCTGTTGCCCTTTAACAAACAAATTTAGTAGTTTACATTGGCCTTTTAAGATTTAAGACCGTGAGTCCATGGTCAATGTCAATAATCATGTTTAGAAAACAAGTCTGCTTCGAAACACACGCCCACACCAGTGCTGATAAACTTGACCGTTCTTACGAATCCCTACTAATATTATAAATGCGCAAGTAACTCTGTCTGTCTGTCTCTTTTTCACGCTTAAACCACTGAACTGATTTGGATGAAAGGTACAAAGATAGTTTGACAGCCGAGAATGGACATAGGATAGTTTTTGTCCAGAAATTCCCACAGGAACGATAAAAACGTTATGCGCGCACGAAGTCGCGGGCAAAAGCTAATGTAATAATATTCCACAACTATCACACAATGCCATCTAGTCCCAAGCTAAGCAGAGCTTGTGTTATGGGTACTAGACAACTGATAAACATACTTATATATTTCTAAATACATACATATTATAGATAAATTACACCCAGACACAGAACAAATGATCGAGCTCATCACACAAACATTTTTCCTGGGTGGGAATCGAACCCACGGCCTCCGGCATAGCAGTCAGGGTCACTAACCACTAGACCAACAGGCCAGTCAAAATGTTTAATAAATAAAAAACAAATGCGTTTTAGGCGAGTATTCTGGGGAGCTTTATGTTTTAGGGTTCTTTTATTGTTGCAGGACTGTCCTAAAACGGCACCACGGCTTTAGAAAGCAAAGATAATTTTGATGATAGACACGATGCGTAGATTTGAACTTTTTTTTCGTGTTTGGTTTTTGTATGGTCCTTGTTAACAAGTCCATTAAATGTTTTTTTTTTCTTTCTTTCAAAGGGAAATTCAAGGAACAGAGAGATTTAGAGTCTGTCAAGTCTGACAGTCCCCTTCCGTTCCACAAAGAGCTAGGACTCAACTGATTTACTATCTATTTTAATAAAAAGGATATCGCATTGTGCGAAATCATTTACATCCTGTACTTATAATTATAATTAACCGTTCCATAGATATCTAATAAGGTGACTATAATTATATAAGGAAATCAAAGATTAATATCAGTACCCGATCGTTATACCCAAGGTCGTTAACCTCCCGGCGGCAGGCGGTCTGGCTAAACGGAGGGGTCTCCATCTATACATATTAATATAATATATCTATATGATATTGTACGTTTGTGTTTCTAGTAATAAGTACGTGGAAGCTATCGATTGGTTTAATATAGAGTTCATAAACTGTACTCGACTTATTAAAGCTGAAGAGATTGTTGTTGAACGCGCTAATCTAAGGAAGGAATGGTTCGAATTATTTTGTTTGTTATGTTGGCTAGTCCATTTACCGAGGAAGCCTATAGGCTATACATATAACCATATCTCTAAGTAGTCTGTGCATATAAAATCACGTGCGACTATTAGGAGTCGAGCAGCGGGGGTATAACCACGGAAAAGAGGTCTTTTAAACTACATTTTACACTATGTTATCGTTTTCGCGTTGTATCTACGCCTACTCATTATTTAAATTGTCATCTCTTAATTACAATATCTCCGCGGACCATTTGGTATGCTTCAACGAACCACCACCGGTCCGCGAATCGCAGTCTGAGAACCACTGTGACAGATGTAAGTACAGCACTCCCGAATTAATAATGCACATAGAAATCTTCGTTACTGTTCGGCAACGGTCGTATTCCCGAGTTGAGTAGTTGAGAATGAGTTTTAGCAAAATGTTCAACACTAGCTGTATCAAAGACATTGCTGCGGCTTCAAAAAGTACAAAAATTATCGTTATCTAGACCACACGTCCAAAAACTATTCAAGAATAAATTAATCATCTCCTGTACTTTCATCACCACCGCAACTAATTTATCAAAACTGACAAATAACGGTTTCCTCTGACGCGTCCACAACACGTTCATTTAATAAGTTCAGCAACATTAGGCGTCAAGCTGTCTGTACATTCATTAGTATAAATAAAAGCCGTTTTTTGCCAACTACTAAAAAACTGTAAGTAATTAATACTGGCATGTTGTGTGTGTATTGTATGTCAGGTCGACTGTGAGGTTGACGAACTACCAACTGTCAGAAAACAAATAAAAAATAGTAGTCCCAGTAAGAGATACAGATGGCTATTCACTGGGTTCCGAAGTACTAGGGTATCATAATCGATTGTAGCGCTCATGGTGGCAAAAAGTTAAAATAATGTAGGCTCTGTCACTGAGTACATTGAGCTGTCAATCAATGTTAGATATCTATACGTCCCTACGTCCTCTTGGGATTTCAAAAATCATTCAGCTATAGCTTACAAAAAAGCTATTTGGAAGATATCACTGCAAAAGAAAGACCGCCATTGTAAAATCCATAGAATTGGTGAAGGTGATATTCTTGTCATAATTTACGTGTAATTTAAACCATATTTTACCTGCCTATTCAGACTATTCGCTTATGTTTTTTTTACAATATAACATTCAATTGCATTTCTTCTATTGCGTCAGTCACCCGCATTGGCACTTTATGGTCGCCTAGGGCGCATAGTCATACTATAACCATACGATGTACTTTATAATTCTGAGTGTCTTTAATTAATCCTAATGCTTGTAGAAACACCCTAGGATTCTTAGAAGTTCAAACAGCTGCATTCTTAGATTTTAGACTATTCATTATTATTTGATTGTACTCGTGGTTAGATGTAACCATCTACGTAAGTCATAGACAATAGTGAATCTTCTGTCATTTCCTATTCAACGTTACCCACTACTCCACTAATTCGGTTCAATTGTCAGGTTGATGCCCTGTTTTCATATCCTGTTGGTAACGATCGTGGTGAAGGGCAGAGGCGCGCCGATCATGTCAATGTGTTTGAAATTTATCTGTGGTTATTGCTTCTTTACATCTCCTTCCTCACATTGTATCTGGTTGGTAATACTGTCAGGTGTAATAGAAGGAAAATGAGGCTTAATGAGGATTTATTGTGGAGGTTTGTTTCCGAATTCCGGTTGGTGATGAATGGTTCATGGACAACGCTCATTGTGTTGAAATTAAGGATGATAATAGAATCTAGCCAGTTACGAAATAAAACCCCAAATATCTAATGTTTAATATTCATGGGGAAAAATTACTTGTCAATTGAAATTCTTATGTCGAAGCAACAAAAACAGTTGCTTCATCTAAATTGTGTTTATTGCTTTAAATTTGCCGGAAATTTCGCTCAACTTTATCGTTAGCCTGATAATTAAAATTCCGAAACTTTGCCAAAGTAAACAGATTTCATTAGAATATTAAATACCTGCTTGGTCTGGTGAGTTTATGGGCAAAGGGCAGATAATTAACCAACTACAACATTTCCAAAGTTTGAAAGGTTGACCCTTATAAACTTTGGACTCCGACCTTTTGATAGGAATCGGTATTTTCCCAAAAATTCCTCGTACAATCCGTTTACTGGGGAATACAAAGTGAACACATGTAGCAATCACCGCGTTGATCCCTATTTTTAAACATTTCACTGTCGGTCATAAAATCAAGTAAAAATAGGAAATGACGTGGTTCTGAAATATAATACTGTAAGGAATATGAATCTTCAGTGTTTCTTATAAAAACTACAAGTTCGTTCGTCAACCTCTTAGCCCAGTTTGCTATGTCAGCCGGTAATTAGCAGTTTGAGATAAAATCTTTAATTTCTGAAGAATTCTTCTGAAGTTTCTTAAGGAAAATGGTAGATAATATTCATCATATTTAATTTCTAAAAAATTAGAATTGTTTTCATCTAGAACACTAATTTAGCTTTCTCGGTATTGTCCCAAGAAACAACTTTGTAAAATGACGGTCTTTGTTTCATTTTTTTTTTATATTTCTAACTAGTATTTTTAGAACAAGTCAACAAGAATAACTTGTTGACTGAAGTTAAACAAAATAGGTTTCCGTTGTTATTCTTCCTGAACTTGTTTACTTTGCAAGCGAAGTCGAAGCAAATAAACCTAGCACTAAAAATTCAGTAAAGCTCGATGCGAGCGATTTAAATAAATATGAAAACGGAGAAGAAAACTAGGTTACAGATAAGAATTCTAATCAAAGAGATAGTGTTATTTGTAGCGTACCTACTTAATAAACATGGGTGAATCGTTCCCACCATTTACAATGATAATAATTCATATTTATGATGTGTTTTCTTTGGGCATGTTCCAAATACCGGTCCCAGAAAAGATGGTAATTTGGGAGACGAGAAATAGACACAGGAAACATCTCCTAAGAATATTATTTAAATGCAATCGAGCACATTCTTTAGCCACATAGAAATTGAACTTGGTTTGGCAAAACATTCCAAGAATTCTAACTACCAAATCTTAATATCCAAACAATTCATTCTACAAGTTCAATATATCTTCGATCTTTCTTTTATTCAACCATATCGTTTTTTTCATTCAAATCTGAACATTCCTCATTCTCCTATTTAATCATACTGCCAACTGGCACCAATATTTGTGGGTCCAGTAGGTTTATCCTTATAAGTAAATGTGAAGGGTATTATAGTATCTAGATTGAAATCTTCATATATATTTATTAATTTAGACTTGGCTGCACAATAGGTAGATAAGTTGCCATTACAAATGGAGCTAGCAGCTATTTCATTGTCAACCTTTCTATCATCCGTATAAGGTTACATTGTTCTACGCCAAACAGGTTTACTTGTTAATCTATATTTATTAGTATTTCTTTGTCTAGTTGAACGCGGTTGTATCAGGAACTACTGGTTAGAATTGAAATGTTATTTTTGTGTTGGATAGTCCATTTATCGAGGAAGGTAGATAGATAGAACAATACTAGGGGTACGTTTTTAACCCGTTGCTTGTCCTTGTCTCCTATTGGTCGTAGCGTTGTGTTTTATACCCTAACAGTGTTCTTTTAGGGTTTATACTATTACTTTAGATAAAAGTGAGTCTTTATGGAGTTAAATGAGCCTGTTATAGTTATAGTCAACCAATCTGTTTTAACTGTGGTACGTGTCTCCTTAATAGCGTGTTACATATTTGTTTTGAGTATAATTTTCAGAGGAAATAATATTATTTTTCAGGTCAGCTAGTTTGTTTTGAAATGTTCCAGTGTTTGCTTTTGTAACCTACATTTTGGATTGGCACGCTCGTGAAACTTGGAATGTTTTTATTTTGTACGGATTACGTGGATGTGCGTAGTAGGTGGCTCGTATTTGTTACGGGCTAATAATAAAAATGTTAATCTAATGATAAGCCCGGGTTTATTTGAGTGTTTCGGGAATATTACGACAGATGAAGCTTACATTACGAAACAGGCGCAATTCCTGTGGTTTTGTTTACTAAATAGAAGTAAGTCTAAGTCGTCTACGTCTATTATGATATTGCCAGTTAGGTAAATGGACGGATTCGAGTATATTGTCACTATTGTTAAACTCTGCCGTAGAATCCTGGATACAACGCGTTCTACTCTTGTCCTACAGTTGTTTTTAAACTTCTATATTTCTCATGAACCTAATGAAAATTAATGGCTGTGTTTGGAAGCTCAAAATTTCAAGAACGGCGCCATCAGTACCACTTTTTGGAGATGCCTAAGTCCGTCAGCACGAAATTACGAATGCAGGCCGATGATGATGATGAAGCGGGGGCAGGTTGCTTGTATGCAATATTATTGATGCAAACTGCAGTTGTTGATATAATTCTAACAGGAAGCAAATTGAAGGGCATTCGGATATAAACACGAGATGATAAGAAACTTGATTGATCATTCCCTTCGCACTTTACGATGCTATCAAATGAGGAAAGCGTTTAACTACTGGTTCAGTTAACTGTCCGGTTAAATTCTAGATTATTATAAAACTATTTCCTGAACCACAGGTCTAGAATAGAAATAAAGCTTTTTTTATTTCTACAATATCTGTCAACAGAAGGGAAAAAGCTTTTCGCTAATGTCACCTTTTTAAATTCTTGTTTCGGTTTTTTTATCGATATTGATTGGTTTTTAGTATATTTTGATGGGATTTCTCAAGAAAAATCATGACAATTTCTTGAATCCCGAAAAAATCTTGAGATCTCAGGATAAATCCCACCCAGGGCGTGACTGGAGGGACTGACCGACTTGTACTGACTAAAATCTACGGTGAACTTTCAATAGCCCTTTACGTTCAAGGTCACGATTTCCTGATGAGGCAGTCCCGCGTCCAGGACAACTTCTGAGATATATTGTAACCTAAAACCATATCACATTTTAGCTATCGCCTCCTTGCAAGAAACTTGCAACCAAGATTTACATTACATCCACCGCAAAAAGCAGTAGATATCTTCTATGCGAAATACAGACGCCATTAAAATACAATGCGCATCCGATTGAAGTCGAATGCGGCAGGAAACGACCACTCCAATGATGACAGGCGCGTCAAAAACACTTAAAACTCTAGTGCGTTCTTGCATCATACATGAAACGTGTGTACGTCGATTACCCTACATCCCGAGTTCCGACGTAGACTGACTGTCACCCCGGAACAACGGGACGTTTGGCGCAAACAGTTCGTGTACAGTCACGAGCAGAAATAGATGTAGCACTTTTAAAATGGATTATAAAATAAATGCATTTATTTCACTCTAACAATTACTAAATTAAAGTTTATAATAGCATTCAGCAGTCAAAGAAATTAGAATTAAATTAAAATAAATACGAATACAATCATTACGTATACAATTAATTGAATCATAGAATGGAAGTGAATTGGTATAATTATAAGTTAAATAATTATAATTCCTATCTGTCTATAATCACTGTCTTCTCTTTTTTTCTATATTTTTCTTGAATTTTAAATTGAGTTCGCCCAGATTTGGGCTTCCAGTTTTTGGAACCTTCAAGATTACAGAGCATACAGGATCAACAATCGTCTGGGAAGGTACGAAAGACACTTGTTTCGACATTGTAGTTTTTAAAAAGGTGGACTTTTTAAATTGGCTATTTAACAGAAAAATTCTAATTAAGCCGTCAGTTACATTCAAAGCATATTTGAACTTTATTTTTTCTTTGCTTTGTTAACCAAAATTGGTTCGCAGATACGACTCTTTTAGCACTAAACGTCTTTCGAGTTTTGATTCGAAAAAAAATACGTGTTCTTTATTTTCTAGAACTCTAATTGACGCATTAATTGGATTTAGTTACAATTTTATTAATGCTGTCAGCATATGCTTAAAGGAGGTTTTCTCAAAGCCACGTACGATGTTTTTAACAAAATGGCTGTTGATTGAATTTATTTAAGCAACATATAAGTGGCTGTGATTGTACGAAGCGAATGGTGTAACTTGTAAACAATTGTGACCTATTTCCCCAACAGTCGTGTACATGTGCTTCTGAGAATGAATTGTTCGAGCACTTGTATTGTAATTTGATCAGTATTTTTGTTGTTTTTCCTTGATGCTAATTTATTCAAATTTATTCTCACTAATCAACTGTTGATCTATCTGTGGTCTGACCGATGGGTAATTTCGTATTCACAATTTCACATAGAAAGAAATACCTAAAGAAGAGCAAACGTTTTTATTAAATCTTCATTTGCGTTTAAGTCGAAAATTATCCCACAGGTATTGAATACCGGGATATAAGGTATCCTATGGGTTATTCCAGGGGAGTTACTTAAAGCGGTATCTATTCATTAGCATTATTGTTAATTAAAAATAAGTTGGTCACATAATAACTAAGTCAGCCACAATCAATTCAATGGATGTTTCAGCAAAATGTACAAAAAATAGTCCAAACCAAGGCGTTATCGACGGAGCCCCGCGGCGCGTGTCTCCTATTTCTGTCTGCAGGGTTTAAAAGAACCAAACCAACCCTCGGGGTGCCTTCAAAATTAAAAATGTTTTGGAGTCGTGATATTCATGACTGAGTTAGTAATTATGTGGATTATTTCCTAGAAACATCTAGATCCGGAACAAACATCCATCCAAGCTTCGTGGAGATTTTCTGTGTAGACATCTTCTTCTTCTGAAAATTTAATTGGGACATTAACTCAATAAGTTATTGGCATGGCTGACATCTTATGAAATTCTTAGGAAGTACTTTTGGCAACACAATAATTAAGGCACAATATATCATTCTGCGTATTCCTATTGTTTTTGCCAAGAGCTGCGTTAGTTTTCCGCGACCTATACTAACGTTAAAGACTGAATTTGTGGCTTTTTGACGGCCGTTTTCATTATTATGTAATACAGAAATAAGTTTATGAGCACTTGCAATATATTTAGCTTTGTTTAAGTGCAAAACAGTTATAAATATGAATGTTAAAATAACTATAAGGAAGAAGCTTACTGTAGTTTGATAATATTTGTAAGAGACCCAAACTGCTATTCTTGATAAATAAAATTATTAAATCGTTTAAAAATACGAATAGTTACAGACTTTTGTACAAACAGTGAGAATTTTGGCCAACTATGCTGCACTTGAATTCATAGAACGATAAATTGATAAAGTGATAAATGATCTTTATTTAGCAAATTGATTTTGACAAACTCTTTTACACGTCAAAAAACACTATTTCAAACTAGACGAGGCCGGTGTTTCGTACCTGACTACTCTGAGAAAAAACATCCGAAACAAACGCACAGATTTGAGTGGACCTGTCCAGTCAGTACAAGCATGTGTCAGTTATCGTGTAGCTCAACTCATAACACTAAAAGCTCGGCGAACGATCTCAAAACCAAGAAATAATATCAATAATACCTGATACAAAAAGATTCGAGGCTACAATACGTTCTCAAGTCGGCATCTATCAATTACTGACATTTAAAATGCACATTTTAAGTGTTCCACTAACCGCTTGTAATGCAGGAGGAAATAGTTTATCTGTCATTTAATTGACTGCTGATCGGGGCTATCAACTTTTCTTATGTTTTTCTTAGATAAAATCTTTATTTTATATTATAAGCTAAAGAGTTTGTTTGCTTGGTTGAACGCGCTAATTTCAGAAACTATTAATCTGAATTTAAAAGATCTTAAGAAAGATTTGAACCAAGATATGACTCTTTTAAAATACACTTTACGTCACTTCGCGTTTTGATGTCATGAGCTGCACTACCGAATTTTGATGCGTTTTATCTTTGCTAATTGATTAACAAATCGAAATAATCAGATTTGAAATTTATTTACGCAGTCATCATACAGTATTATAGAGAGGTATGTACAGAGGCTCTATCTTTGATTATAGAATGTCCAGATAAATAGTAGGCCACTGAAAATTCTAGCCAAAAACATGACAGAAAAAATATAAAAAACCAATAGGCACGCAAAAAATGTTTTTTTTTAATCTGGTCATAATTTAAGCTCTTGTAGAACAGTACATTAGAGTGCGGTTGGCAGCCCTGCAGTTGATAGATGATCGTAGCATGTCGGTTTTACAAAGCGATTCTGTCATATTGCGGAAGGTGAAGCAGAATTGCAGATGTAGGTACGCCATCAAGGTCTTGTAACGTCTGATGAAATAGTCTGCCGACTCCGACCTGTCTTCCGAAGCGATGGAAGGTTTCATGATTCATATATAATTGCTAAGGTGGAAATAACATTTGTAAATAATAATATGATTCATCTTATTCAACATTGATTCAAGAGGAAGGTTTTTGTATGTTATCCTAAGTTCGTTTGTAATCATTTCACGCCCAAATCACTGAATATATCATCCTGAAATTTTACGTAAATGTTGTCAGATATACAGAGACAGACATAGGGTACCTTTATTCCCGAAAAGGGACAAGTAGTTCCTGAGATTAGCGCGTACAACCAAACCAACTCCATAACTTAATAATATTAGATGACTGTAAACTAAAGTGGGGAAAAATAATGACGTGAATCGTGTGTAACTGTGTATGTTTCCAAAAACAAAGTAGAGTGTTAATTATTTGAGATACAGTGAATCCGTGAGTCTATTACTTAGTTGCAAATTTCTAAGAAATAACCAGTTTCCGTCCAATGAAAGGAATATTTTTATCAGGGTCAACCTAATTATAGCTGATACTTATAGTTTCATTAAAATATGATTCCGAGTTTTTTTTGGGAAGAATTTGTTACCGAATAGATATTTCAATACTTGGTCAACAATATTTTCTATAACAAAGAAAATTAGATATTAAAGGAAAGATTTATATAAAGGAGAAGGAGGTGAAGGAGGAAGAAGCGTAGGAGTAGATGAAGGAGGAAGAAGCGAAGGAGTAGGTGAAGGAGGAAGAAGCGAAAGAGGAGGAATCTTCTCCGACAATTTCATAATAAATACCAAAGAGAAACAAGACGAGAAAATGAACCCTTTCAAATACAAATAATTGGAAAAGTTCACACAAAGGTTGACGTTTGGTTATTGTGTAAAATTGCTTTAACATTTTAAACAAACTTTGTATAGTCAGTTTGTTGGCGAGTTTTAGCTACAAATTATTATGAAAACATTTTTCATTGTAACCTAAATAGCTGTATAAACAGAAAACAGGCTGTTCGTAGAAGTGTTCAAGTTATGTTTTTATTGCAATCCATAATTTAGGTCCTTGGCAAGGTGAATTCCACAGCGAACATACTTTTACATGACTTAACTTATTCAGTTTGTCATAGATAGATTAAACGCTATAGAAAAATAATACCTCTGCCTAGCCTTTTCCCAACTATATTGAGGTCGGCTTCCTGTCGAACTAGATGCAGGATGGAGGACTGCCTATAGGAGCTCCACAACCCAGTAACTGGGTAATACAATAACCCAGGGTAAGACTGGTTGTACCATTTTAGAGCTTCTGACTAACAGTAACGACTGTCAAAGATCTACAAATGACAGCCGGCACCAACGGCTTCACGTCCTTTCTGAGGCGCAAAGGAAACTTGCTATGACAAATGGTCACCCATCCACAGACCAATCTCCGCAAGCTAAACCCGAATGATCGGCCTGTGTTGTCATTTAGCCATGAGCTCCTTCGAAAAATTCGAGGTGTTACATTATTTTATCCAATGTCATCATCATCAGCCTTTAACGTTCCCACTGCTGGGACACAGGCCTCCTCTCTTGTGAGAGGGAGTGGGCCATAATCCACCACGCGGGCCCAGTGCGGGTTGGCAGATGTCACATGTCTTCGAATTTGATGGTTCTAGGACATGCCGGTTTCCTCACGATGTTTTCCTTCACCGTTTTGAGAGCAGTGGTGATGAAATAAATTACACAAAGTAATGCGCCAAGCTGGGTTCGAACCCACGACCTACAACTCGTAAGTCGGGACCGATACCAATGCGCCACCACTGCGTATTACACAGTACAGTACATTACAGTATTATCCAATGTAATTTGACGTTATGACATAGGCTCTCGCGCGTATCCGTATCCGTATCCGTTCGTGTATCTGTATCCCCAGGTTATATTATGTTTCATCAGTAACGCCTAGTGCCTGTTTGCAAAGTGCAGAGGAATTTTCTAGTACTTAGTTAATTGACAACACTTATAATTTCTTGAGTTTAAACGTTTGTGGCTATGGGAAAATCCCTATTATTATCCTTTTATGTTCTTATTTACTTATTACCGTGGTTGGAAAAAATGTTAGAACGATGTATTTAGATTCTTAGATATATCTTTCTATGAAGAGTATTTATTGCAGTTTACCTTATGCAAAGGTTATTTAGTAAGTTGTGCAATCTAATGTTGCCAATTAAGTAATTTCACAACTATTACGTCGGTATGGAATTTAATGGAATTTTTTGCAGTAAGTTTACGTTTTCTTAGTCAGCGAATTCAACAATTTGATCTACGACTTAAGTTTAATTTTATTTATGACTATAATCTAATCTAGCTTATTAAATTATAATATAAATATTATAAATAATAATCTATTTTATTTATTTTCCCAATAATTAATTTTGTATTCTTTGTTGCAGGTAATTTATCATCAATATTTACAAACGTTCCCACTGCTATATTTGATACCGATGTAAGTACCTTACTGAAATATGTATAAACGTCATTATTTAAATTATTTTTCATCTGTTAATTTAAAAAAATAGCCCTCTTTTTGATATTGCTACGTTCTAGTTCACGCTGACTTAAAACTTTTTTAGGCTGGCTGTCAACATTTTCCTGTCACTAAACGTATTCATCTAGTCTAAGATCTTTAGTGTTGCCAGCATTCAAACTTGAATACAATTTGAATATTAGAACGAAAACTTTGCTGAGCTATTATGGTATGCTATGTGATAAGGGGTTAAAAAATGAGTTCACTAAAAAGTAACAGGAATGATAAAAGTCAAGTTATTAATAAACTAATTATAAGTAGGCAAAACAAATAAACCAGTCACCTATTTGCCCAAATTGTTTACAGAGAGTGATTCCGAAAATCTAGCGAAAAGTGGGTTATGTCAGATTTTATTTGCCCGCGCTAGTTCTGTTTGAAAATTGTCTGACAGATACTGTCAGAATATTTAACATTTTCAACCTAAAGTCAAAATACGAATGTCCCAGTAGCAATTTTGTTTTATTACCTATATTATTTCTTTAAAACAAGTACTTTACCCCACACTATTAATTTCTCCTGTGTCGTGGGTGTTTTACAAACTCTCAACTCAGAACTCAGATACAAAAACGCTCAGACCCGGAATAACTACTTGTAGATCATATTATAAATATTTGTTCGAAGCCGCGACAAGCAGCGCAGCAGTCCAATCGGCAGCCACTGCGCCAACCGTACCGTATTATATTAACATTTTTCATTTTTGCATATGTTCGAAAACATGTTTATTTATTAATTATATATAATAGAATTGTCACTTCTAAAAAGAAAGAGAAACAATAATTTGCGTAGACTTTTAAGAAAATAATTGTTTTCCTCTCTTTTTAGAATTAACCATACATTTATTTTATGCAGCTATTTCTGAGTTCATCCTTGTCTATGGTAATAGCTAAAAACATAACCTGCCATCTTAATAACTGTAAAGTACATAAGCACCCACACATAATACATAATCCTACGCGATTACCTCGGGGCTTCGGATGCGACGTGATCGGTCAATGTCTGCCTGATCTACGTACTACAGCATATCAGATCGAACGGTAAAAAATTACGAGAAAATTGTTTGAGAATAATCTTCTTCTTCTTCTTCTATATATAAAAATGAAACCCGTTTTCCGTTGTCACGACATAACATGACCGATTCGGATAATTATTTTTTTGTTGTGTTTGTAAACATCGGGACCGGGTTTTAGATCGGGTCCTTCACCCGTGAGAAGCCGGGGTGGGCCGCTAGTAAAATATAAAAATAATACTACACAACTATCACACAACGCCATCAAGTCCCAAGCTATGCAGAGCTTGTGTTATGGGTACTAGACAACTGATAAACATACTTATATATTTCTAAATACATAATTATTATAGATAAATTACACCCAGACACAGAACAAATGATCATGCTCATCACACAAACATAAGTCCTGGTGGGAATCGAACACACGACCTCCGGTATAGCAGTCAGGGTCACTAACCACTAGACCAACAGGCCAGGCCAGAATGTAGAGGTATTTAGTAATTAATGTAAATTTTTAACTCAAAAATATAGTTACCACTCAAGTTACTATAAGGCTTAGATGTTTTAAGATTAGGTATATTTTCATTTAATCAATAATTTACAGCAAAGCTAAAGCGTAGTAGAATATTTGTAAATCACAGTCGATGTAATTTAAATTCTATTAAGACCACATTTGAGTGTTTTATTAAAGCTATGAAACCGAAAAGCACCTGTTATATCCTAATAATTCATTGAAAATTGATCAATAGAATTTCCTAATATATTTAGTTGGCTGCTCTCCAATTGACGTTCATAGAAGCGAGTAATTAGAGTTCATATTAGCGTGTATTTGGTTTTGATAATGTTGATCGTGAAGATTAGTGATGCATTGTTGTTGTGATTTGTATTGATCAACATGTTGATCTTTGTTTGGATGTTGGTGTTGATGCTATAAATACACATTTTTTACTAGGAATATTTTCCTGTATCGTGGGTGCGTTTACGAACATAGAAACTCACATACACAAACACTCAGACCAAACAACTAGGTATTTGCAGATGATACAATAATTATTTGTTCCGTGCCGGGATCGAACCCGCGACATGCTGCACAGCAGTCGATAGCTTAACCACTGCGCCAACCATGCCGTCAATTTTTGTATTAAAATTAAAACTCTATTAATCCTGTTGTTGAGAGTTTACTAACCGTAGGCACTTGGTTCTCGGTAATCCCTAATGTATTTCAATACACTGATACCTAGCGCTATGTCCATTGAAACACGAATTGATGTATTATTTCCTTTAATAGGATACCATATAGTTTCGTGGGAGTAAAACTCGTTTGAAATGTGTAGAAAAGCACTATATTGTTATTTTAAGGGGAATAACAAATTAAAGCAGGAGTAAGGAGTGTTAACTGATAGCTATTACCTTGGGGGTCTTCAAGTCAAGAGTGAATAGGTTTCTTCTAGTCAAGCGTGCTTCACCGTCGACCACATCTTCGCTTACAATCACGCGAGATATGTAGTGATCAAATGCGTACTTATCGTTTAATAAAAAAAGATTAAGAAAGTTTCACAAAGGGATATAGGATCTGTATAGTATTAGAATTAATTATAGTAATGCAAAAAGTAAATTAATAACCAAGTACTATCAATAATACACTAAACATTCGGCAAAGACCGGTGCAAAATAATTTATACCAAATTTATCAGAAGGAATTTACATGCATTTCCCCTGATAAAAGTATTATTCTGAATGACATACATATCTTATCTCAGATTTAAAGAGACGATTGGTAAAAATAGAATGTACTTGAGTACTTTTGTCTCAAGATCCTTTCTAGTGTTGCCAGTAGTAGTTGCAAGCTGGGATATTATGGCAATGAAATATTTCACACTAGCTGTTGCCCGCGGTTCCACCCACAACAACTCCCGTGCGAACATTAAATCGGGATAATAACTATCCTATGTGTTAATCTAGGTTATAAGCTATCTGTGTACCAAAAATAAACAAAATCCGTTCAGTAGTTTCTGCGTGAAAGAGTAACAAACATCCATCCACACATACAACCAGTAGGATTGTATCCAGTCAACAATAAGTCAAAGAAAGCGTTTCATGTAATTTGTCAATCATAATTATGATTGCACTGTTATGGATTTGTTTTTGTATGGACATTTGTGATGAGGAAGGATGAGACTTATGTGACTAAGAGTGTGATGAGTATGAATGTTGATGGAAGGAGAGGAAGAGGAACGCCAAAGAAGAGATGGATGGATTGTGTAAGGGATGATATGATTGAAAAAGGAGTAAATGATACGGTGACGTTTTTTTCTTCCATTCTTCCCTATCAGATAGGGGAGAATGGAAGAAAAAAACGAGTTGCGCCGACCCCAAGTAAAATGGGATAAGGACAGGAAGATGATGATGATGTTAAGGATTTGTTTCTGTTATAGAATCTATGTTATTGTGGTCAGAATGATTCAGGGGTTTTAATAATAATTATCTTTATGTACTTACTTTTATTATAACAGGTGCTTTATTTTTGGAACTTAATCGTAATAAAATAATCGTAATCCAAAACTAAATTATACAAGAATTTATCAAGCGGTTGTATCACGTGTTGTGATATAACACGTGAAGAAATAATAGAATATAGAGACCACTATCTACAAATAAAATCATCTATCCGTAAAAACTTGAAATGATCACACGATAGACATATCTACTTAGGATACATAAACCGGTGCTTCAGATGTTAATGTTAAGAGATACCCAAAATACTTCTATGTGACACTATTTATTAAGACGAAACCTATTGAAATTGATAGATATGATAAAGCTGACAATGATAATAACATTCCTATTCAAGAATGACATATCGTCAGCGAAAATAATCAAAATAAAGACGTCTGTGGTAGCTAAGACAGTGGAGACGAACCAGATATAGCCAAGCCTCAGGTACCAGTTCTCAATTGATTGATAAGCGATATATAATGACTCCTTACTGAGAAACTATTGCTTTAGTAAGATGTTTACTTGGAGTAAGGTGCACAGGTTATATTACACGCCTGGATTTTACTGTTTAACATTTGAAAAGTTCAGTTGGAAGACCACGTAACTGAATAATATCCGCAATTCGAAGTGGTGACTGCCGTAAACTAACAATAACAACTTAATGAGTGGATATCCCCAAAACAAGTCAGTTTAGAACCCACGTTGTCGAGGTTAAAATAGTTCCAAATTAGATCTAGTATCACTGATTTCAAGGAATTCACCCAATTACAAATCACTGTGCAGATATGTCGTTGGTCTGGACTATAACGTAAAGATCTTTGACAATTGACACAGTCCCAATACTAACTCACTTAAGGCTTATTACCCGGTACTAATTGAGGTATGGAGTCGCTCTATGTAAAATACGGTTATTTAGTTGAATCTGGTAAATCTGAAAGCTAAGGCAATGGAGCGAAAAGGTTGGGCATATGACGATGGTGATGTAGAAATATTAAATGACGATCTAGTTAAAACATTTAGATGAATCTTGTTAGATTGGAAGCCAATCGTCGAATGTACAAAACAGAAAAGATTAATAGAGTTAAAGGTAGGGACAGCAAGTTTAAAGTCAATCTGAAAACACTTAACAAAAGAACATCAAAAGTTAAAGCGGAAGCAGCGGAAGTTACAATCCTTAAACTGGATTACATTCGTGACGATATAACTTTTGTTTTTAAAGACTTTGACGGGTTTCGTACATTCAACTTTGTTGGCGACTTTATTTTCTTTCGTCTGTCTAGTAGTATTACTGTATCAGATTCCTTGAAGATACAAGATGAGTCAGAAGCGTGTGTAGATTCCAATTTAGTTTTGTTTTAGTTGTCTCTATCTGCCCGATTATTTCATTTGAATTATCAATTAATCTTAAGGTAGATAGAATTCGCGGTCGCGGGACTTATCTCATTACCGTGACCCCGGAGCGTAAAGGGCTATTGTAGGACACCGTGGATTTTAGTCAGTACGAGTCTGACAGTCCCTCCCGCTCTGTCCGGGGTGGAATTACTCCTTTGATGATTTTACAACGCTAAAAAAAAGGTAGATAGAATGATTAGTTCTTATTTTATTTAAAATATACATACTGCCGAGCCAGCAGCACGAAATATAGATGAAGCTATCACCTAATTCAAGATTTAATCTTTATTGTTTATCTGAACCTTTTTGGGCTCTATCCTTATATTATATTTCTATAAATTAGTTGCCAGTTCAGTTAGTAGTTACCTTTATAGCAATGTATATCGTAATTTCTTTGATCAGTCGTTATACTAAATTCAAAGAGCATGTTAAATCCTCCATTCAATACAGAGTTTTTCTAGAAACTCTTAAATCAAAAGTCTATTACAACATTATTATCCACTGAATCAACCTCTTCTTCTTCATGAAACATTGCTCGGTTCTTATCATCCTTACACAAACATTTGCCATCAATTTACGTGTACCAGTACAAACAAGGGTGACGTCTGTTGTCTCGGTAGGATAAATTTGGACATGTCTCATTAACACCATTTCGCACGATGTATTTCGGACATCGCGGGAAGATTTTTAGGGAGATGAATACACCAAATGATGTGTTGGTCGGATTTGAAACTGAATTGTGTTATGTGCATCATATGGAGTATTAATAAACTGAGCCTTGCTAAATTCATCATGCTCAACTGGATTGATGATCGTCATTATGTTAATAATACACAGATGGATACAATCCTTGTTATTTTAAGCGTAAATGATACAAGAGCCAAAATATGTAGTCTTATGATCGATGTTGGATCATACTTGTAACACAAATTATGGCAATGGAAACACTTCTTCCTTTCGTTTGCTCGATACAGTAAAACTTTGTTTAAAGTATGATCGAGTAAAGAAGTTTTTAAACACTTCAAAATTGCTACAGAAATCTTCATGCCAGTTCAACAGGTCTATACTTGGTATATAACATTGTTAGTTTTCAACTAACTGAAATCCGAGTTACTCAGAACGACGTAGCTAAAATAGTTAAACCTTGAGCTCTCAAATACTTCTTACTTTGTGGTTACTCATCTACTCAGACTGTGTTACAAATTGTTCAAGTGAGCCAAGGACTTTGTTCGCGAAAACTTGCCTATTTAATATAATTGCGAACAGGGTCTGCTGATTACGAATTTGGTATAGTTGAAAAGATGTTAGCGTCAATTTAATTTTCTAGACTAAGACAAAATTGATCAATCTTATTCAGATCAAGATTGGATCCTTGAGTTAGTAATTTGTAACAGATGTTTTAGAAATTATTTGATAAGACCGAGTGAACGATACATGATTTTTTTTTTTACGATTTCGTAAGAACTAACGAGGACCTACATCAAAATTGTCAAGGTCAACAAAACAAACAAAATACCTAATTAGATTTAGATAAATAGATAGGTAGATGATAGAATATGCTGTAATGTACACAATAGTTATTTATGATACTAGTGCGGAAAGTTGGTTTTTACAAACGAGTAGACAACGTACGCCCGGGGCGCCGAAGGCGCCCGAGGGCGTACCGTAGTCACGAGTTTGTAAATACCAATTTCTGCACGTGTGTCATACAATGTTTTTCAACACATTTATCCATATTAATATCAGATTGCTCCCTTGAACTCAGATTAGTCGCAACAATTTTTGAAGTTCCTAATATGAAAATGGCGCGACTTTGAAAATGGCGCCACATGCACGTGGTGAAAATTCGAACTACATCTTTCATCTCATTTACTCTTTAGTATTAAAGTGAGACAACGAATTGAGCAAAAGCTCTTCCAAGGAGGTTCGATCAGTCAGGTTGTTTATTTTCATAATGTGAAACTCTTTGGTGGAATTCTTTTTTTTTTTTTTTTGGAAATTAAAAAAAAACCGTAAAGAAAACGCACGCTGCTCTACAAGGGGGCGTGCGGTAAAATAGGTACTTAGGTGAGAGTACCTATTTTACCGCACGCTGCGTTGTATGGTCCGTAATTTTTAACTTTCGAACACTGTATACAGGCTTTGTAAATGCATTTTACGAGCAAATGTGTTGAAAAAAATGTTACACAACTGTTTTATAAAATAGTTAATTCTATGGTTAAGATCAATGTGGTGTATAGTTATACTTAAACCTGGCAACCTTTAATGGACCTGTAGTGTTGTAGGAACTTCAACTTTTTTATCTATGAGAGCTACTTTTATAGAAAAATAAAAACTAATAACTCTCTTTATTAAGAACACCATAGAAATTACAGGCTTATGTTCAATGGACTATACCTATTTTTAAGTAGGGTGCCACAGTGGCCCGATATTTTTAAGGCAACCTTTGGATAGTTTCTGTTACTAGTCTATAACCATGACTAATCGTATCCAAGGCAAGACCTGAAGTCCAAGCTGAAGTAAACAATGCGTTAAATAATTTTCCAATCACGTTTTAAATCAATAAACCGTGAACATGAAAATTTTCAATGCGTAATGCCAGCGCAATAGACGATAACAAACGTATATACGAGTATGCAATGTTTAGTGGAATTCGTATTTATTTCACGACACTAATATATTACTTGCACTTTTAAAACAAGGGCTAAACCAATGAAAATCGCTTTAAAGCATTTGGTATTTCTAAGGTTTTTGTAGTGTATGTAATACCTATATATATTTTTCAGATTCATGTAGATAAAATGTCACCGACCAACCTTAGAGCTATTTTACTTAATTAGTATTACTATCAAAAGTGGTTAAGCAATAACGACATCGGCTGTACGTATGCGCGTGCGTTGAAACGTGTACAGTTATATGAGATTACGATTCTGTTTACTACGAGTATCTACAACGAATGATTGTACTGACGAAGAGTATCGAGTTCTGTGACAATGGGGTTGTGTTCATTCACACGTGTTAAACCGTGGATTCTTTGACTAAACCCGGTCGCGTGTTTTCCTAGAAGAAATCGCGTGATCCGATTTCTTACACACTCGTTTTGTTCTTAACAACCTTGAGCGCAATGAAGAATCTGTTCATCTGTCAACGCTTGGGTACCGTCCCGCTCTAATTCAGTTCAAAATACATTTTTTCACGAAGAATTTACATGCAAGTATTTAGTCTCATCTTTCAAAATGTCATTGTGTACATTGAAGATTGTGAGCTGACCTATATTAAACTTTCCGCTGGATTGACATGACTCATGCTTCGTCCTCGTGTTTTTAAGACCACAGGCCACAAGTTCGACATTACTTACATCCAGTTTGTTCCACGAACTGTCAATAATGCTGCGATCATAGCTGGTCGTATAAAATGTTAACGGTATCAGTATGGGAGTACCGCAAGGCATCCGCCTGGGACCCTTTATGTTTACACTCCAAGGTATCGAGTGACGTGTGGCGTAGTAACCTAAAGAATGCATAACAGAAAACTAGTGAAATTCAACGCCGCTGTTTACGCGGAACGCTGTGTTACATCAACATTATGGGCCGACACGTGGGCTTCGAACGTGAATGACCGGCGACTTTAGGCGTCGTGTTACTTCGTTTTGTTTATACAACAGAAGGTGGTGCCACTACTTCATAAACACCTACCAATCTGCATCAATCCTGGCATTAAATTACATATTCGAGTGTTTTCAAAAGCAATTCGTGGTTATTCTTAGGCAAACGGTACTTCAACGATATTTATGACCTACCTCAAATGCTTTGAAGAATTCTCATTTGTTTCTGCCTATGTTACTGTTTATTACCATAGGTTTTATGGCTTGGCAGGTACTAATGTTAATATTATTGGCATTTATCAAGGTCAAAAACAATAGGTTGGCATCTTTTCAGAAATGAAGTGTTGAAAAGTTTACTGTTTTGTTTGCCTCAGTTTATTTACAGTTGAGTTAACTAATTTCCTTGAAATAATACATTTGTATATAATTTGCTTAACACCCGTGTCTTGTTTTGATTCACTTACGTTAGGTACTGTATTGTTTATAACACCATTTCTTACACAATTGTGAAACTTACTCAAAGTGATTACTACGGCTTTGTAAATTATTTGTGTTGCTTGTAATAATTTAGTTTCATTATAACTTCATTCTTTGTTTATAATTTCTTGTTACTGCGATCTGAAAAATATCTACGTTAATAAAAATGTTGTTCCTACTGCATTTGAGATTTTGTTTGTTAAGCTAATATTTGTTAATGGACAATACCGTGAGTGTTTCATTGTGAGGTGGAATGACTTTACAATTGCTATGACAATAGACACTGTCGCCTTTATCCGTGATTTCGTCTTTCCTTCCTATAGTCTTGTTAATTGTTGGATCAATATTGAAGTTGACTTGGTCGAGGGTTTGGATAACGGATCTACTACTGTACTTCGTCATATTGCTAATATGACATAGTATACGTTGAAAAAATCTTTAGTCATATGAGAAATATGATTCTGGCGATATTTATGTAGGTATAAGTGCTACTACAGGTTGATTGCAGGTACATAATAATTACAACAGGTAGATTACAGGCTGTTTGTTTTTTTATGGGTTGATGATATTATATCTTTGTCTTAAATCTCTGAAATGAGGCTGTTAGTGTCCACAATAATATAATCAGTTATTTTGAGAGGTATATGTGTTTGCTGTAAATCGTGTTAATCCGGTAATAAACGAAAGGATCACGTATTATGAGTATGTCATTCGGGATATTTTTTAAATTCAATGAAAGTAAACAAATAAGGACATGTAAAAATAACCGCTTAAATGAGCCCTTAAACAGTAACCAAACGATTTGGTATTCTAATTAAGTATTTTTCTTCAAAAACTAAAATAGCAAATATTACATCAGCAATCGAACTTCTTTTTTTAACTAACAGCCCGCCCACAAAGCAAAGAATAAAGCATAAAGCGCTGCTTGTATTTGCTCTATAAATTAATCGTTCAACCAATTTGGGAAAGCGGAAAATCACCCGAGCGTGTTGTGGCGCCAGATGGACGCATGCCAGCCTTTCACTGGGAATCAACGTAACTTTGTGCCTGTACACGATGCGGGAATGATAACTTTACTCATAATAACAAAAGGAACAATACAGATAATGATGAAGAAAAAATTTAAAGTATTCATTGTAAAAACAATGAAAAACAAAAAGAATAACCATGTATGCTTTGCGCATAAGAATCGGTGGAACTCTGTTCTGGCGTATTTGACGAATTATATAATTAACAATAGAGACACTTTTTTAGTTGATGATGAAGAAGAATTTGATAATTTTTGTTATGAGATTACATATAATAAAAAATATGTTGATAAACTTTAAATTTCACTGGAAATCATCGTACTTTGTTCAGTAGACAATGTAGGTGCTGTTTATTTAAATACAATACAGATTACAATAATAAGGACAATGCAGGTGGTGACGAAGGAGATGATAAAGATGTTTTGTACGGTATCGTTTCGGACGTAATGAAATTACATAACCTTATTAAATTGACGAAGATGTGGGACCAACATGTGCAGAAAACATTGCATCGCATAAAGGAAGAAAAACTACATTGAAAGTTTTAAGCCACTCCTTTTATTTTGCTAAACATAAGACTATTCAAACAAACTTAACGCTACAAGGCAACAGATGACAAGAGTAAACAATAAGAAACTATTCATTATGTTAGTGCGACTGTAGAAGTTTTGTACGAAGAAAGACGTAATAAATTCTTAACTATACACAAATGTATTGAAATGCAAAATACTTTTTTGTTATCGGATGAACTTTGAACGCTCGTGGAAAGTATTACTACTTAGCGATCGGTTTGAATAAAAGTAAATATGAAAGTTAACAAAACGCTTGAAGTAGATATTGTTGTAGAAAATGGACAACATGTACATTAATTTAGATAATTCTCTTTCTTTTCTCACACTCCTTTTTTACTAGGGCCACACTAAAGGGAAATGTCGTTAATTTTCGACCTCTAAACGAACATTTTAAGACTATTTTCTCAAAAATTACCGGAATTTCCCCCGCATTAGAGGGTCTGCTAGAAGAAATTTCTTAAATAATAAGCAGAACTCCGAGTCTAAAACAGCCACGTAAATCATTTGGAATATTGCTTAGTGGTTTTAACCTTCTGTAGTATAAAACCGATGTAAATCTTTTGTGATTAATTCTGTCTACATAAAGGTTAAAATGGTCCACGGCATCACCAAACCATAATTCTCTAATATTTATATAAATATAGATAGGTCACCTGTATTTTAGCAAAATCTAGATTGTAGAATACTAAAATGGTTGGTCGATATTTGGCAATGCTTTGCGACACGAACTGAGGCCTCATCACGAAGACCGAAAACAGCAACCGCATGTAAGCCGAAAACAGTGCCAGTACTAGTTGACCTCTTATTCTACTGACACGCCTAACTTTGTGAGCTCAAGGTCCGGAATGGTTGTTAGCGTTTCTTGGTACATCAATTTATTAGTCTGTAAGAACAGTGCGTGTCTTATTATTATTTGTCGATGAATATTCTAAAATATTGAAGCAAAATTGTTCTGACCTAGTTCTATTTCTGTTAGATCTATAGGACTTCGTTATAAAAAAATAATGCGACGGTCTTACGTCGCATCTTTGTGGAGAGGTAGAATAGTTTCTACGTTTAGGCAGTCATAATGTACTACCTCTACACAGATTCCTATTATCCAGAATCATAATCCACAGTCTGCCCTCATCTCGCAGTCTATTGCTGAATATAGGTCTCTCCCAGGCAACGCAACCTCACCTTGTCCTTCGCCTTCCGCATCCAGTCTTTCCCAGGCTCTTCTTAAGGCACCAACTGCCTCGCTTGCACGGTTTCCACTTTAGGATTCGTCTGCCTGACCTCACCCACTTTTAAGTATAGATCTGTCTCTCACCCTGTCATCCCGATAACCCGGTCTGCTCCAAAACCATTATATCATTGTAGAAAAATATCTGGAGCATCAAGCTTTTTACGTATTCAGCGAATCGTAACCATGTCACTAACAAGAGAAGTTTCTACATCTAATAAAACATCAATGTATTATGTACGAACTAGATACCGTTTGCCACTATGTATATTTATTTCAGGTTTAAAATAAAAACAGACGCGCCACACTAACGAATGATATATTGTCCACTATTTTAAATGTAACGGCGTATACTTTACAAGTTTCCTGTAGTGTGTTCTTCAATGTATTTTAGATCTGTCGGTTTTAAATCGAATGATGTAAATTGACCGTAGATACCCGCATGAGAATCGTCTCATCCTGTATTTCATGCCGCGGTCGGATTGGTCTCGCATTTGGACAATTTCCAGATTTTGTGTCATAAAGCTTTTAGATAATGTTGGAATTAGTGTAAAGTTGTCGCGGTTTGGCATATAAACAAATTGAACATGAGATTTTGTGTTTAGATTTTGTAGGAGAGAAAATGAAAACAGACAAAAGAAATGATAAGGCTCGCGAAACAAACAGAGATGGTGACGTTGAAAATTTTAGTCACAATCTAACAAAAAACCTAGAATACGATAAGTTTTTAATTCCTTATCACACTAATAAGATTAAACAAAGCAATAAAGTATTCCCGGAACAAATTACAAAGGGAATTGTAAGAGCATATCTGAAGGACTTTCATTCACTAAATGGTTAATAATTTATTTTTCCTTAATTAAAAGATTGCCTTTTTCAATAAATAACATAGTCCTTTGAAATTGAACAAAAGCTTTCGTTCTATTGTTATTTTGAGGAAGCCGATCTTGACACATTCATTGTGGTCATATTTTTAAAAGACCTTTGTAGAAATTACTTTAAGATAAAGTATTAAAGTCCCTTTTTATTATCACCTTTATAATCATTATTAATACTTATTCAGTCATTAATTTTGATTTTAATGACTAGCTAAATATTTTGAGTTGGACATTGACAAAGAATTAAAACATTTTACAAATTTTGCTTGCAAATCAGATAGGATTTGCCCTTTATCATTGAATTACTATCATTTAAACCCAAGGTTTGGATTCAGATAAAGATTTTATTTGTAGGCACAATATCAGGGACAGACTTATCTTCACAAATATTGCAAAGGTTAGATATGACAAGCAAATAACTCTACATTCGACCTTCAATCCGTAATAACAAGGCACAAAACACGAAATCTGATTCCAAAATTCTTAGTACATTACAAAATAGTTGCTTTCCGTAAAATATTGATGGTTGAAGAGTAAACATCGGAATTTCAATATAATATAACACTCACAACTGCGTAATTCGTAGTACAAAGTACCAGAATAGCATGGCATTGCAGGAAGTGATTTCCTGCATAAAGAGACGGTTGCCAAGGGGGATAGGGATGGAGGTATACAAGAGCAAGGGATGGATAGAAAACAAGAGTGACCCTGACCGTATTCGGAGCCTACTCCCGGGTGAATATTGATCCAATGAGAGGACAAAGGATAATGCTCCTTACGCAACTCAAAGGGAAACCAGTTCCAAGGTTATTTATATAATGAAAGACCTAATAAAAGATGATGTTTATGAGAACTAAGAATAGACACTTTTTCTGGGACAGGAGAGTACGCCTATCAGATTTTGTTGCATGAATGGATGAGTCAGAACCAGCTAGATTTTAGCTTTTAGGGCACTGAACTGAAGACCTCAATTGCTGAACTTTAAGGTCTAGAGTTGAATGGACTGGCATTGAACTGGTGTTACTTTAGTGATGTGTGCGCTGAGCTTTTGTGTTGAATAACATTCTGTTGTAGGTCCTTTCATTGAAGTGATTTTGCATAGTACCTATGCTTCGTAGTCGCATCGTCTTTATATTATTATAGTCTTTAGTTACAGAGATTGAAGTGCATAGTATTACATTCAAGTTCTTACCATGTCGAGTGTTTTATTTAAAGCCTAAGCACATAAGTAATATTGGTTCTATTCTAAAACGTCTCTTGTTGGATTACGCGGATTATTTTACGTCATATTAGTTTCATCTCTAATATAATCCTTATCCTCAGAGCATACAGTTCAGTTTTCCTTTTCAAGCTTTATTTAATCGTTGTCTTTTTTTTTCTTAGCTGTTTATCGATGTCAAATAAAGATTGGAGTCAAGTTTTCGTATAAGAAGGTTTTGTTTCGCCCACTCATACGCCCACTACGAATACTAAAAAAAGGTTTTATGCTAAAAGCAGTATTTATGGTTATTAATGATTTATGTGTTCAAAATACATGGAAACGTTTCATAACTTGATTTTATATCCGGTGTGTTTTACGATAATGTTAAAATAACTTTTATTTGTGTGTTGTTTTACGTGCAGACTACAGTGTGAGTATTTATAGAATTAGGTCTTAAAATCAGGAGTCAGGACATCAGAAAGATGACGAATAAACGTGTATAAGCTTTTGTATGAGTATTCCCTCTTATATATGGGCCACACTAATGGGAATGCCGTTTAGTATAGCGATAATGAATTTTAAATGTTCAAAACTAAATTGCAATAATTAACGGAATTTCCCGTTAGTGTAGGCACAGTGTGTAGGCTAGTCTAGCTAGGCTAGCCCCTATATTAGAAATGATACAATGGGCTATTGACGACAATGTGAAGAAGTCAATGACCTATATCTGTCAACTGTCACTTAAGAATTACGTTTAGCATAAAAGTTGTCACTTACAATAACGTGAGGAGCTCGTGGCTAAATAATTAAAGCCGAACAGGTCGATCCTCCGCGCTTGCTGAGGTTGGTCTGTGAATGGGTAATCATCTGTCATAGCGAGTTTCCTCCGTGCCTCGGAAAGCCATTGAGCTATTATTACTACGTATAGAAACGACACCACGTATCACCACTATGTCCCATCCAAGATGAGTGCGCGCGCACAAGTTCATTCAGTTGTTTGACAGCTCTGTGGCGTGCTATAGACGAGTGGTGATGCGTGGTGTCGTCTCTATACGTAGTAGTAATAGCTCAATGCGGAAAGCACGTAAAGCCGTTGGTCAGGAGGCTGTCATTTGTAGATCTTTGACAGTCGTTATTATTAGTCAGAAGCTCCAAAATTTTGACAACCATTCTTACCATGGGGTATTGTATTACCCAGTAAGTGGGTTGTGGAGGTCCGACAGGCAGTCGCTCCATGTAAAATATTCAGTTGCATCTGGATTGACTGGAAGCCGAACCCAATATAGTTGGTAAAAGGCTAAAAGGCAGATGATGAGTTACATAACATTAATATAGTTATTATCTTGATAATGTTATTTTCAAATGATTATTGTGTTTAAGATCATGCACGTGTCAGAAAAGCGTGAATTACGTCACAATATCACAATATGGCGCTAGTACAGCTTCACCCTTATTTTGGCCGCATTTACAGTAGTGTATATCTACTTTAAACTTGGTACTGCGAGTCATTTCAACAATCTCTCGTGCCAATTAGTTACAAATTTTCCGCTAATTAAATACCTTCGTTTATTTACGATGTGCATTCAATGAAGGTGACGTCCATTAATTTGATCACACAATAAACAATGAAGGCGTCGTAATGTTTTCCGAAGTTGAATAAAATTGTTTGGTGTACCTAACATGTCTTTGCATTCCGATTTAAAAAATGTATTTTGTATTTGTAAAAAAGTATTAATTGGCTATTTTTTTAGTTAGTTTCGTGGTAATATGCTATGCTTAACGGTAATTTCTTAAATATTTACGTCCAAATTGAGAACCTTTACCATTTCGGTTAAAAATCAATTGCTGTTCGTTAGCACAAGAAAAACTCAAAAAAAGCAAGGTTTGAAACAACAGGGATAGGTACACCTACGTAAAAAATAATACGTTACTACTAGCTTTAGCACTCCACTAGCACGATTCCACCATAAGAGTCTTCGTATCGTATTTATGGCAAATATTTTGTTTGTATCCTGTCAAATATTATGTTTTGCCCAGTTCCCCATTTTCCCAGTTTTACCTGCGTTTCTCGTCTGCTTTTAGTCGTATCGAGATTTAATATACCCTATAGCCTTCCTCGACTATCCAACACAAAAATTCCTGAGATTATCGCGTTCAACCGAAAAAAGTCTTCATCAATTTTATAATAAGTATTATATTATAGTATTGAAGAAGCTTTTTCATTTTAAAATGTGGTAAAAATCACAACGCACATGCTTAAATACCGAATCTTTGCTGGATGCACGGCTGCACCCTCCGAATTCATCTCACGTAATCTACCCGCGACAGGCTCTCGGAGTAGTTAGGTACAGCTTGACTGTAGGAGCCTGCAATCTACTCCAGCTTGAAAATCTATTCCAAAGGGATTATCCTACCTTTCTTTAGCCTTTTGCAATTTATTTTCCACTATATCTTTTATAGCAGCGGTTACAGCAGTGGTGGCTCAGTGGTATCGGCTTCGACATACGAAATGGAAGTCGTGGGTTCGTAGACTCCTAATAACAGGCGACCGATGTCTGTCAACACACTAGGCAAAAAAGTCTTATATCCGTCTTATTTCGACCACTCCTGTGAGCCGTAAACATAACTAGAGACAGAACAGACCTAGAGTTAGCCAATCACAACGCAGTACCCCGTCCCCCTTGCTTACGTAGTACCTCAGCGAGTTGACGGAATAGTTTTTGTTCCTTGGATCATGCATGCGGAGTCTAGTAATATATCGTCGTTGGTTCAAACCCAGCCAGACGCATTACTTTGTGTAATTTATTTCATCACCACTGCTCTCAAAACGGTGACGGAAAACATCGTGAGGAAACCGGCTTGTTCTAGAACCAAAAATTCGAAAACATGTGACATAATTATATCTACTAAGTCGCTCTTGGACCGTGTCGTGTGGTAGATTATTGCCCGCTCGGTCTCACAGAGAGAAGGCCTGTGTCCAGCAGTGGGAACATTTATAGGCTGATGATGATGATGATGATTTATAGAATTGTGACTATCTATTTATTATATTATATTATTTATTTTTTAGGGTTCCGTACCCAAAGGGTAAAACGGAACCCTATTACTAAGACTCCATTGTCCGTCTGACAAAGACTATATCTCATAAACCGTGATGGTTAGAAAGTTGAAATTTTCACAGATGATGTATTTCTGTTGCCGCTATACCGGTATTCAAAAACAGAATAAAATGAATATTTACGCGGGCTTTTTTGGGCACTTTTATAATGGAACTCTTCATGGGCGACTCCAGGTTTTTTTTATTTATATCTGGCAATCTCATAAACTCAATAAATAAAGGGAAAACGTATGGACCAAGTTCAAAGTGTTTATTATGAACATTTGGTCATCACACCGGATCGACCCCACTATCTAAATTAAACGAGTTGATAAAAAACGAGTTTGTTTTCAATTTCCATTCATATCTGATACAATTAATTTGTTTATTCGTTTGTAGGTCTCGGTTATTATCTTGTTACGTAAAGTTTGATAGTCCTAATCTTCTTAATTAGTTCTGATAGCAGTTGATAACAGCGTTATAATTGAGAAAGATGAGATCATCCTTAAATTCGTCTTGCAGATCTTGTTGTCACTGAAACTTAGATTTATTTAGTTCTGCCGGGGTCGCAGCACTAAGAAGCTACCGGAACAAAAAGGTCTATTGAAGAACAACGTGGATTTTTAATCAGTAGAAGTCTGACAGTCCCTCCTGCCTTGCCCCGGGTGGGAGACTCGTTTGATGATTTTATCACGATAAAAAAGACGATAATTAACACGTGCTTACGACTTAACTACGGTCGAATTTTTTATTCTTAACAAGCAAAGGCAACCATTAGACACGATTTTTTGGCGATTTCTAGATAATGGTGCGGAACCCATCATGCACGAGTCCAACTCGAACTTAGCCGGTTTTTACTCTTGACTCTAGGGCTTTAGCCAAAGCACATGCTTTCCGATTAACCACAAGATTAAAATTCATGCCAAATCAACACGTAAGTCAATCAGTTCAAGGTTTATAATCCCATTCACAAGTGTCGATTTCAATGGAAACTTCCTACATTTACATTGAATTACAAATAACAGCTGTTCTGTTTAAACACTGATTAACGTCACTATAAATACGATACGTGTGGCCCTCACGAGTTTTTTTTTTTAATAAAAATAACGCGGTTTTTTTTCGGAGAATGCTGTTTACCGTCTGGTTTGGACCACATGCCTTGTAAATATTTTCAATTGAATTTGGGAATGTTTTTTAAAAATTGATTTTTCCAAAGAAAATTCTTTGTTGTGTTTTCTTTACATAGAAATTTCCAAACATAAAAATCGAAGAAGAAAGCAGGACATAAGAATCTAAAAATCAGAGATTTTGACTTTTCAAAGTGATCGCATACTTTTTTTGATATGTGTAGGTTATTTAGGCCACCTAGGAAACCGAAGAAATACAAAAACCGAGGGTCACATCTAGTATCTTAACAAGACGTAATTTTCATCCAAAACAGTCCAACAGAATGCTCAACTCGTAATTTTGTTGATGTAGAAATTAATCTGACGTCATAACGTGGGCGTTGAAAACACAAGTCATTGCCATGGCAAAATATGTATGTGTTACGAAGATAGTCATATTTTATGTAATTTTACAACATAATAATTTATGCAACCAGTGTTTATGTAAACAAATAAAAACAACAGAGGATTTGCAAAAGTTCAAACGTTCTTTTTTCGAAATGAACGGACGGCCATTGTTGCCATAGTCAACAAAGCAATCAAGAGTGTATGAGACACGTGTTTCGCATAAATATCGCGTTCCAAGGTTATCGCGAATAGTGAAGAACATCTGACTTGTGCTCGGGACAACACTAGAGATCGAAATTCAAATTTTTAACGTTATGAACAACAATATAATGTGCCAGTTGTTGGGAGGTCAGCGTGGATCGATGATACTCGTTGATTAAAAGCAGCTGGATTACTTTCCATATATTTATTCACAAATATTGGGTAAAAAATACAGTGATTAATTTAATAAAATAAGATTTAAATCACAAGCTGGACGGGGGCTCAAGCAATAATGGAAGGACACAGAGCAGATACAGTGACAGACAGTCAGTGTTGTAATCTTTAAAAAACATTATTAATATGCAGATTAAATATGAACATATGTTCAATTACTTTTTAACACTTTCCACACTTGAAACAAAAACATTTAGATTCAAACACACTTACATAGGATAGAGGTACATGCTCAATTCTATAAAACATTTCTTACATTTAACTCATACATAAAACCATTATGTTTACTACATGGTAGAGCCTTAGTCAGAATATCTGCCATCATTCTGTCTGTAGGAAGATAAGTTACATGGATACAACCATTGTACACTAAATCTTTCACAAAATGATAACGAACATCAATGTGTTTTGTCTTCTTGTGACACTCTCTACTCTCCAAGAGCTTAATTGCACTTAAATTATCATTACGCACCTTACATTTAATTTTACAACCTGTTATTTCATGACAAAAACTTTTTATGAATAAAACATCTTTACATGCATCGCCAATAGCCAAGTATTCGGCTTCAGTGCTAGATAATGCAACACAACGTTGTTTTCTGCTTTCCCAATTTACAGTATTGTTACCAATCTTAATTACAAATCCTGAATAAGATCTTCTGTCAATAGGATCATTCGCCCAGTCAGCATCAGCAAACACCTCTAAATTATCATTTTTACATTTAGTAAAAATCAAACCATAATTTAAAGTATTTTTCAAATAACGAAGGACCCTCCTGGCAGCCAACCAATGACTTTGATTATAATTATTATTAAATTGGCTCAACATACTCACACTGAATGAAATATCAGGTCTAGTGCATACACTCAAGTACATAAGGCCTCCAATCAGTTCTCTATAATTGAATTTACACTCAGTACTTTCAAGAGGTTTTTCAAATTTTTCATTTACAGACATTGGTGTAGAGACACCTTTACATTCTAGCATGCCAAAACGAACAAGGAGCCTTTTAATGTACTCTGATTGATTTAAAATAATTATACCTCTATCTCTATCTCTATGCACACTGATGCCAAGACAGTTTTTAATAGATCCCAAGTTTTTAATCTCAAAATTATTCTTTAACAATGAAATGAGAGCTTCTTTTTCTAAATTACAGTTACTAAATATATAAAAATCATCTACATATAATGCCAAAATTGTAGACTTAGTATTATTTCTTTTTACATAAACACATGGCTCACAACGTGTTTGTGAATATCCATGACTAGTTAACAAATTGTGTACAGTCTCATTCCATACTCTACCTGCTTGTTTCAAACCATAGATGCTTTTTCGTAACATACATACTTTATTATCATCAATTTCAAATCCAGGAGGCTGCTCCATATAGATTTCCTCCTGTAGGGATCCATTCAGAAACGCGGTAGTGACATCTATATGGTCAATATCCATATCTTTTTCATTTGCCAAATTGAATAAAATACGCAAAGTTGAATGTCGAACTACGGGTGAAAAAGTCTTATCGAAATCCACACCAGGTTTCTGACTAAATCCTCGTGCAACTAAACGTGCCTTAAATTTATCAAAATTTCCTGACGCGTCTTGTTTGACCTTGAAAACCCACTTCGACTTTATAACATTTCTATTCAATGGTCTGTCTACAAGCGTCCAAACCCCGTTCTTAATCAAAGAGTTATATTCCTCTTTCATTGCGGACTCCCATTCAGTCTTATTAGTACCAGCCATTGCATCATCATAAGACTGGGGCTCATCAAAACATGGTGTATGAGAGAGAAAAGAACTATCAGAAATATAGTTATCATACCTTTTGGGTCGAATACCTCTTGTAGTCCTCACTGGACGACCACTGGCAGACATCTCAGGAATGAACTCAGTGTCCTCTGTGTCACTGCACAACGAGGGGCACCTGTCCTCCAACGAGCTGTCAGACTCATCAGAGAGCTGGCTCCTCTCTACAGCAGGAGACTGACCTCTCTCCACAGCAGGAGACTGACTTTCCTCCTCAACTGGAGACTGGCTTTCTCCCACACTTGGAGACTTGCTTCTCTCCTCAGCAAGAGAATCACTCTGATTGGTGGCCTCAATACCAACAGAGGGCTCCTGCACTGGAGTGCCTGGAATTTGAGAAAAAATCTGATTAATTCCAACAATATTATCATTATTTCTATTAGGATTATTATTCATGTCCAAATTAATAAAATTATTATTATTATATTTTAAATTAGAATTATCATTATTTGTCAATTCAATAAAATAAACATTTCTAGATTTAATTATCCTTTTAGGATTGCAGGGGTCCACCAATCTGTAGCCTTTCGAATAATCACAATAGCCTACAAAAATAAATTCTTTAGATTTTTCACTAAATTTACCACTACGTTTACTTTCAGGTACAAGAGAAAATGCTCGACATCCAAACACCCTTAAGTGACTAAGGTTCACTTTGGAACCAGTCCAAACTTCCTCAGGCATGGAGCCAGGCAACGCAGCAGTAGGGGACCTATTTTTCAAATAAATCGCTGTCATTACAGCTTCACCCCAATAGCGCGGTCCTAGGCCAGAGTCAGAAAGCATTGTCCTCGCCTTTTCAACTAAAGTCCTATTTAACCGCTCTGCAACACCATTTTGCTGCGGACTGTACGGTATAGTGGTTTGGTGGACTATCCCTTGACTAGATAAATAATTGGTGAATTTTGCACTGCAGTATTCACCGCCATTGTCTGACCGTAAATATTTAATCAAACATTCAGTCTGTCTCTCCACTAAAAGCTTAAAACTGATAAAACAGGACATTACCTCATTTTTGTTCTTCATTAAGAATCCATATGTCTTCCGCGAGTAGTCATCGGTGAACGTCACCAGATAACGTGCTCCTCCCCAACTAGGCTCGGACATGGGACCAAAAACGTCAGAATGTACTAACTCCAACAGTTGTTGAGCTCGCTTGGCACTACCCTTAGGAAAGGTCTTCACTGTTTGCTTTCCCATAATGCACGGAATACAATCTCCAAACTGATTGCTGTGAAATTTTACACCTTCAGCAAGATTATCACGAAGTGCACACATACCACGAAGACTCAGGTGTCCCAGCCGCTTGTGCCAGACATCCACTGACACCGAACCAGCTGCTAAAGCACTCTCCTGCTCCTGTTCATTGCCTGGCAGGGTGCATGAGGATGCAAAACTACTCTGAGAACAAGAAGAGTTAGGCACAGAACAATCTAACCTATAAAGACCATCTATATGAGATGCAGAGGCTAACACTTTGTTTTTGTTCTTAATATGACATTTACCATTATTAAATATCACAGAATATCCTTTATCAGTTAATTTGCTTACAGATAATAAATTGGCCAAGAGATTAGGAACATAGAGGACATTTTCTATGGTTCTAGAACACTTATCAAAATAAACAGTTACATGACCTTTTCCTTTACATTGCAATACATTATTATCAGCCACAGTAACATCACTTGTGAAACTAGTGTCCATAGATGTAAAGAGGTTCTTGTTATTACACATATGTGATGTGCAACCCGAGTCAATTAACCAGTTTGCACTATTTATACACTCAGCTAAGGCACACACCAAAAATGTTTCACTTGGAGCGGAGGCTTGCACTGGCTTTTTATTGCCTTTATTTTTGTTATCACGCTTAAGCTTAAAACACTTCGATTTTACGTGGCCCGGCTTCTTGCAGTAATGACAAACCACGAAGGATGACTCGCTGGGTGCGGAGACTCCGTTGTCGCTCTGCTTACGGAACTCCTCTTGTAGAAGACGCGCTCGCACTGCTTCGCTTGTCAGATTTTCCAGGATATTTGCGGTCTCCAGACTCGAAAACAAGCACATCAAACTCCTGTGGTAGCCCACTTAGTAGTAATTCTGCTACTTCCTTGTCTTCGATAACACGGCCAATGTCAGCAAGCTGCTGTACAAGTGTCATCACCCCGTCGATATATTCTCCCATGGAACTGTAGTCGTTGTAATTCGATCTGTGTAGCTTCCGGAGCAGCAGGACCCTTCGGTACAATCCTTTGTACTCGAAAACGTCCTTCAGCTTGTCCCATGCCTGTTTTGCGGTGGTGACTGACCTGAGGTACTGGATGCAGTTGCTTCTCACAGATAGGCAGATTCGTGCTAACGCTTTCTGATCTTTGGCAGGAGTTATAACCTCTCCCTCAGTTCTCTCAATACATGGCCACAGCCCTTCCATAATTAGAGCCATTTTCATTTGGAATTTCCAATTGTGGTAGCTTGCCACACCGTCCAGCTTGTCAAATGAGTAGGCGGCATGAGGCCCTTGCGCGCCCTCGCTTGACATTGTAAATCTTGGTAATTTATGTTACAATCGTTATATTTGCGCAGTACTCACAGCGTGTTTTCTTCTGGTCGCATAACCTGTTGGGAGGTCAGCGTGGATCGATGATACTCGTTGATTAAAAGCAGCTGGATTACTTTCCATATATTTATTCACAAATATTGGGTAAAAAATACAGTGATTAATTTAATAAAATAAGATTTAAATCACAAGCTGGACGGGGGCTCAAGCAATAATGGAAGGACACAGAGCAGATACAGTGACAGACAGTCAGTGTTGTAATCTTTAAAAAACATTATTAATATGCAGATTAAATATGAACATATGTTCAATTACTTTTTAACACCAGTAATGTCATACATAGCGGAGGTACGGTTTAAAGCAGGGTTTTTCAACCTGTGGGTCGCGACCCCCTGGGGGGTCGCCAAGCCTCTTCAGGGGGGTCGCGAAGATTCTATACGGGAGTTGTAAAAGGTTGGAAAAGCTACTGCATTAAAACAAAACAGTTAAGTTTAAAAAGATTATAAGGATAAATGTCATCTAAAGGTCAATTATAATCATTTGTTTATTTTCATTTATCCAAACTCTAATTATGAAAAGAAGTAACTGCGTTGGATTGAATATTTAATTGTCAAAAAAATACATGTTAAAATATCCAACGGGTAGGGGGGTCGCGAAATATTTCTTCGTACAAAAGGGGTCGTGCCATGAAAAAGGTTGAAAAACCCTGGTTTAAAGAATTACGTAAGTACAATTTTATCTCTGTACTTGCAATAGGCACTGAGCTATAGGGGGGTCAAAAGTGGGTCGACACGATTGGTGTAAATAGTGCACGGCATGCGCGCGGTCTTTTGCTGGAACTTGCCCTGCGCACTGTCGTGCGCGTAGATTATGTAACACTATTTAATTATTTTTTATTCGTATTATCATGGAAGGCCGTCCCTATACATAGTCTTGGTAATCATTTAATTATTTTTCGTTTTGTATTTAACTTAAACTATTTTGTTCTACATAATAGATTATATTTGGTTTGTAAATTCCTGAAAGACAATGTAACAGTTTTTAATTTTAAATCAGTGACTCATCCATGAACTGCCGCGACGTTACGCATTATTAAGACTTTTATTGTATTATGTGTATACATATATGTGTATATTGTCTATAATATTGTATGTATTCCTATTTTTATCAAAACAGCTGTTTAACACATAAATTGGCAACGATTGAACTAATAACGCATTAAAATATAATATGCTGTTTTAAACTTTTCCTTGTTTTCTATAAATAAATCGATTTCCACATGAAATGACGGAGCATCGCTTGAGAAAATGTCTGGACTTTACCTCTTTTTATCACAATACTAGCTTCTGCCCGCGGTTTCATCCGCGTAATGTTAGGCGTTTGGTCCTATGGTCCCGTCCACATCAGTTCCCTTGATAAGCGCGTGGAACTCGACGCGATGTGAGTCGGCCCTTGCCCTTGGTTGGACGGCGAGCTACCCGTTACTCCCCGTCCGCAAGCAGCAGGTATAATATGCCCCGCGGTTTCTAACGTCGTGGGCATCTTCAGTGGTGGCTGGGGCGAGAGGTAGAGGATGTCTTTTCCCTCACGCATTCCGACTGCTAACCATTCCCCTTACTTGCCACCGAATCTTGAGGTACATCTCGAAACAACCATGCCCGGGAGGACTGCGTCAGGTTGACGGTGAGGATGCAGCCCGTAGCGCCTTTCCAACCGCTTCTCAAAGAGGGATTTTATCGACGCAATTGTGACATACCCAGCCCGTCATTATTTTGTCGCGATATTATTTTGAAACTGTGATATCTCCTAAGATATTCATTGAAATCAAATGATGTCAAGGGCAATTTTGTTCAAAATTAAATGCTTGTGATGATTAACGTATTTATTTGGATAAGGATTAATATCATGTTAATGAAAACACCTTAGCAAATAATGCATTACTTTAAAACAAATTTGATTTTCATAAAAAAGGTTATACTGACTTAACCTTAAGAGATAGATATATGCTCTCGCGGACTTTATTTTAGAACTTTTTATGAGGAATAATTCCGTAATACATATTTTTTGCGTAACTCTAACCGTTTACGCAGCGCACGCAACGGAAGCTCTAAAAAAGGAATACAAATTCCCGATTTTGAAACAATTATCATTACTGCTCCGCTCCTATTGGTGATAGCGTGACGTTATATAGCCTATAGCCTTCCTCGATAAATGGACTATCTAACACAAAAATAATTTTTCAATTCCAACCAGCAGTTCCTGAGATTAGCGCGTTCAAACAAACAATCAAACAAACAAACTCTTCAGCTTTATAATATTAGTATACCTAGATTTATGCCAATAAGGTTCAAATTAAAGTTATTTTTTCAATCTACAGTAATAGCTGAAAAATTACCGAAATAAGTGCGAAACTGGCGAGCTTTACCTGATTAAAAATAAAATGTAATAAGGATTTGACAAGATCGAAAATTTTAATCTCAATTCAGCCACCTATTAAAAAAAAAATGATGCCAAGAATGTAGATAAATTATTTCAACGATTTTTTGTCCAATTGGAACTCAAATTATGAGAACAATGTTCTAATGATTCGGTATTTAAAATATTTCAAATTCTGATAAGATTGAGACGAAAAATTTCTAAAGGCATTTTTTTTATTTCAAAACGTGCTTTCTTTCAATTAAAACATTCGTCTACCTACTCAAAATATTCAAATTACGGTAACGACGTCAATAATACATAAATTATGCTTATTTTATTCTTAATCGGATAGCAAATTTTCCTCAGAATATACGTAAATAAATAATGAAAACATCTTCCATGTTCGTCGTGGTTTAAGAGATTTAGATACGCTCTTTTCGAAGAAGACAATAAAAATAAAAACGCTATCTATGGTTTTGTAAATATTTTGAAACCATATTATTTTGACGGCTTCTTAGAAAGCTTCTTGTCTAAAAGTTTTGTATCTTTGCCGAAAATACTGATTAATTGATTTCAAAAATTCTGACAACAAATATTATCTTTAGTCTTTGACTGTTATGCCTGGTGGCCCATGACGTCGTAGTTCTGCTGTTGGAACGTGATGGCGCTAGACGACTTGTAGGTATAACTTTGTCGCTTTCCTTCAGCGGAACTATTCACGCTTTAACACGTCATGTTGACATCTATTCGAATTTTGAAATATTTTTTATTATTTTATTTTTAACAAAACAAATATCACGCTTAGTTTTGGTATTTCAACCGCAACAAAACCACGTTGTTTTCATTCAAGGTCAAGTTTCCCGCCATTCGACTTACGTCTTCGAGGAGGCGATAAAGCATTTATTATTTTTATTTTTAAACTGTTCAACAAGAGTGGTTGTGTTGTGTTATGTTATGCCTCGGCACGTGTGCCAGATATACAATCAATACAATGATGTCATCGTAAAGTGTTTTGTTTTTGAATCCACGAGGGTTACTGTCACTCCAGACTGTATACCTGAATACCTTTGCCTCGGAGTCTGTATTTTACTCTTTGCTATACAAACACAAGTATAGGTACATAGAAACAAAAATTGATTGGCATAAAGGCCCTGAAGCCATTACAGAAACATTTCCAAAATAAGAAATAAAAATTTAAATCTGGAATAAGACGCCACCGCATAAAGTAGGCTAACTGATGAAATAAAAAAAAACGAGTTTTAAAGGAATTTCAAAAGAAGTGAAGTGTTCAAAACAACAATGAAAGCACGTGCTATACCGCGTGTTAAATATTTTGACGACTCTTAAAACAATACTCCTATGGAATGTTTCAGCTGGCCATGATATTACGTAATCCAAATCATTGTTAAATATCGTTGGGAAAAGTGAAAACTATTTTAGATTTTACTTTAAAAAAAAAACTGATCATATTGTAAGTGGATAAAAAGATAAAATATGTTCTTAGTTGTTGGACAAATGGAATTAACTCTGTTTAATTAATTTAATATTTTTAAGTAAAATACGTAAATAAAAATGGAAAATACCCGTTTTGCCTTTTTGATTATTAACAAATACTATTGCCTGATTGTCAATTCAACAAATATTAATCAACTAATCTCAGTAGCTCTTTATAAAAATAAGATAGGTACCTATGTGAATCACCTAAATTAATTTAGTTTTATTTTTGTAAAATAGTGAAGATACAAATCTAGGTAGGTAGGTAGGTACTATAACAAAAAAACAACTTTACATTTTCCCTATTACATAACAATCACCGTAATATTATACAAGTTGTCCGTACAAACACTCCTGTGTTTATTCTAATAGCGATCAAGGTCGATCATTCGTTTTATTTTGGTCTTGGATCGCGAATCGTCACGATCGTACGGTTGCGTTCAAAAAATAGTAGTCTCTTAAATTACGCTTCGTTAGCGGCGCGTGCTAAAGTCGCATTCAGTTTATCGGACTACTTGAATTTATTGGATATTTAAATATAGAACTAAAACTAAGGACATACTTATATTACTTACTTACATTATATTTTTATTTGACTGGTTTTAAGTAGCAAATTTTTGTTTCTTTTTGATTTGAGAATTTAAAAAGTAAGTTTATACAACCGAAGTTTGTACATTAGCATTAAATCATGGTATTTTGACCGGTCTTTAAACAAAAAAAAACATAAATGTAGGATTCCAATAACTAACCATTGGCAAGATTTAAACTTAAAATATTAAATTTTAAAATTGTTTGAGTTCAAAATTAAATATTTTGAGATTTTATTTTACCACTTTTTCGGCGCAACGAATCCGTATATTTACACCAAATTACAGCTTTCTAGAACGGGGCGTCTCTGAGCTAAGCTGCGGACAGACGGACGGACGACGAACATGGCGAAACTATAAGGGTTCCTTGTTGACTACGGAACCCAAAAAAATTGACATAAAATGCTTAATATTCAAAAATCGAGTTACCTATTTTGACATGCGTGACGTACCAGCTAATGTTGATAATATAGTCGTATTTAGATACCTATCTTATATCGGCAAAAAAATATATCTAAATTGATGAGATAACAGAATTAGGATTAGATATAAAACTGATGTTGGATGCTCTATCTTGTAGGTTATAAGGAACGTGAACCAAGAGGTTATTGAATAGACACGTGAGTGGATAGAGATTACAATTTAGATTAGGTAATTCTATTTTTTTTTTACTTTTGAAATTTTTAAAATCTTTGCAATATTTATATCTGCAATTTACTTTCATAAAGTTTTTATTGTTTTTTTTAATTTGCATCATATAATGAACAAAATAACACAGTAATTAGTTAATGAAACAATCATAAACGAATTTTATCATGGGTACATGATAAAGGAGAAATTCCTTATTTTCAGAAACATTTTTTTTAAACTCTCAGTTGAATTCGATTTAGCTTTTCTGATAGCACCAATTGTTATGCTTGGCCACACAGACGGAAAATGCAACGCTGTTTATTTTTCGTGAAAATTAAAGACATTTTCCGTTAGTGTAGCCCAAGCATTAAAGAGGGTTTTTTAATGGTCGATAACTTAACCACCATTAAAACACAAAAAATAACCTGTCATTTTAAATGACCGTAATTCTATTTGTTCTCATTTAAATAACCAATAGGTATACATAGGTATAAACACGTTTAACATGGATGTATATAAAGACATAGTTAAGTAAATAATGTAATATTTCTTACCACAAAATGTGTAAAACAGCTCATATTTGCCTATGTATTTGCCGCGCCCATGTACTCTTGTTCACCTAAGCTGTTATCTACACATAAACATTGACTTTGTGTATGAATGTGTCGCTTATATAACTAAAGTTTAACAAAGAAATATTTATTAAGAGTGTATTGATAAGAATTACTTTGTTAATATAAGGATTTTTATATTTGTTTAGGGTTTAAGAACTTGTTTGCTGAAAAGCATTTCATTTAAAAATTCAATTCCTTATTTTACGGAATTACTGAAGCAATTTTATTTATTTATTTTATTTATTTATTTAATTTTATTTATTTATTTGACTGAATACTCCTCTACTGCATATGCAGATAGCAGGATGGAGGACGGGTCTAATCGAGTATATGGATGGCGAGTAATGGGTGTAATGTAGTAATGGACTATGACTATGACTAGGTTGACGGCGCGTCGTATTCCACGCGCGCCTCAAAGAGCGTCAGCAATCTGACGGGGCCCCTCTCAGAGGGCCAAAGCCTGCCGGGGTCGCGGGACTGTCTTGTCATCTAACCGTGAACCTAGAACGTTAAGGGCTATTGAAGGACACCGTGGATTTTAGTCAGTACAAGTCTGACAGTCCCTCCTGTCCCGCTCTGGGTGGAAGGACTTATTTGATGATCTTACCACGATAAAAAAAAAGGATGGGTCTAAAAAGATGTCAAATAACATTTTAGAAATGACTTTAATTTTAATTTATGAACGAAAGCCGTTATAAGAAATGATTACGTAAAATGCTAAACTTTCTCAAAAGTATAGCATTTTAAACATTTGGTTATAAAATTGCTTAGTAAGTAAACTAAAGTACGATTAATAATTGTAGTCAGTAAAATGACAGTAAAATGACATTTGTTCTCTATAGAAATGTACTAAATTTCATAGTATCAGTGACAGTTGCACTTGTCATTTCACTGACTACAATTAAAAATCGTACTTTAGTACTATAACTTTACTCTCAACTACTAATCAAACAACAACTAGCCTTTAATCAGCAGAAATTTAATAAACCTATTACATTTCTGAAGTAGGTACCTACTTTACCACAAACCTTTATTTGCGAAAAGTCTGCCAACTACCACACTACCATATGCAAAACAGTTTGTTTATCATGATAACTGCACTATCTAATCTTGGCAAACACTTGAGACGTCTCATTCTAATCAAACTGGATGCGTTGCAAGTGGGTGGGAAGTGGCATGGAAGCGACGGATCACTTTGAGTGGGTGGACAGTTATGCTTTGTGGGAATGTGCGAGGCACGTGTACAATGGCATGGTATCTACTGTTGAAGCTGTTATGAGAGATAGCATTGTTTCTTTTTGTTATCGAATACTTCCTAAGGGGCGACGTTTCGCGCTCATTTAAATTAATAGAGCGAAAACTTAAAAATTCAGTAATACCGCGTCGCGAATATGAAATGACCCTTAGGATACCCGCGTAGTGGTGACTTTTTGTCCCGGTGACTTTTCGACCCGGTAACTTTTTGTCTCGGTGACTTTTCGATCCGGTAACTTTTTGTCCTGGTAACTTTTTGTACGGTGACTTTTTGTCCCGGTGACTTTCCGTTTGCTCCGTCAAATGATATGAAGATACATATATAATTATATATGACTGGTCTGATTATGGTGACTAATTCCTAGCGGACTGCAATACTTCAACGAATTCGTTAAAGGGTGACAAAAAGTCACAATCAGCACCCGATCTAAATGTGTTTTGTAAATTGCTTATTTAATTATATTCCACTACAGGGCAAATGCTGACGTCGCAGGTACTGTCTAAACAGGGTCTGGAACCTAAAGGGCAAACGAAGGAACTACCTCGACATCAGCAAAACGAAAATATTTAGCATTTCCACATTTTTTTTTAAATTTACTGCGTTTATTGTTAGGAAAATTGAAAAGGCGCCTAGATTTTTGTTGATGAATAACGTTCCTACATTTTTTCCCTTTGAATTAACGACAAAGTTACAGTTTACGTCACACAAACGGTAAAAGTCATGATGAGACCTCAGAACTAGGTACCACTTACCAACACAGATCAATAATCACTTATCATCCCGCTCTTCGTTTTTCCACTACACGTGGAATCGTCCTCCATTTTCCTTTGAGCATATCAATTAGTATCCATGTTTGTTTCTGACGGTATGCTAACAAACCTCGTGTTTATTGGTTAATGTTCAAGTGTGAAATACTCGTGATAATTGACTTTGTTAATCAGCTTGTCCTGGCCTTCCGTTTTAACAAAGCTGTTTGATTGAGAATGTGGATGCTTGTATTACTTAACAGCTATGTTATTCTCTTTAAGAAAATCTCATTGCTGGACTCGACTACGACGTATTCTTCGACGAAGCGGCTTTAGTAGGCATAGCGTCGCTGTTAGTAGGTTAGTTAATAGCAAACTTTAGTTCCAGGGTGGAGTGAGCGCTGCGGCAGCGCTGTCACAAGCTTGTGCTATATAGAATATAAATTTTAAAACCACTAATGCATATAAAATCAATAGCAAAGATTTCAGAGAGTTCAAATCCAAAACAATAATTAATGTTCGGAAAATTTGAGAGAGAAGATACTGCATATTTGAATAGGTATTAAAGTATATAAATAAATCTAAGTATATAAGCATAAACCTATTGACGTAGATACATTAAGAATATAACGCTTGATTTACCATAAAGTTTGCAATTATGTACAGAAGCTAGGTAGGTACATCACTATTAATATACATAGTTACGGCTATTTTACATTCTAACACGAACACTTTGGCTGAAAAATAAGGCGCTGGTTGGAGATTTTGCCGCCCAGTCGAATGCTATGAAATATTGTCAGCCGTGAGAAACTATTTGTCGTCATAATCAGTGTACTCCTCATCCCATGACACTGCTGTTATCATGCTAAATAATAAAAAAAAAAAACGTTTTTTTTAGAACCATTATGGTACTTATTTCATTTTGAGAACTGCACTTTTCGCGAAATGCTCATTTTGAAAATTAATATTTTGAGAAGTGCACATTTTGCGAATTGCACATTGCACATTTTGCGAAGCACACATTTTACGCAAAACCTATAAAAGTTAAGACAGTTTTTTTTTAAGTTTTAGTTTTTTCTTGATCTAAACTTTATTAATTAGTGACCGGAACAACACAAATCACGCGCATGACAACTGATCTTCGTATTAGCAGTGTAAATACACAGATTAAATATTATTTGCTTACATGTTCAGCCTTAATGCCTTTGCCAGGTACATGCTAAACACACACTTGTTTCCGTATAATGTTTTAGAAATAAATGTGTAACACATAATGGCCATTTGTTTTAATTTTGCAATTGTAATTCTAATTTGTCATGTTGTTTTCAATGCAGTAATGGATGCACTAATTGCGTGCTTTGGTTTTGTATTACCTGGTCTGACTTTATTGTAACTGTACTATTATATCTTTATTACAGTTTATAGTTTCAAATTATGGCTTTACTAAAGCTAATGCTTAGTGTAATTTCATACTTTGTTATGGCTCATTACTGAGGAAAAGAATGCGACTTTTTGCTGTAATGTCGGATTTTTTGTATTATGTTAACGGAAATGCATGTAAAATCGCCCGGAAATGTGTGAAACCTAAACAAACCGAATCCCTGACGTCTACTTTCAAAGGCACCAACAACTCTTCGGCACTCCAAGGTTTTATTTGGTTAGGTTCCTTTAAGGTTTAAGGGCTCGCGGAAATAGGAGCCCTGCTCAGCGGGGCTTCTATTCCTTCTTCTTCGGAATTGAACACGATTCCTCCGCTAACATTATACATAAGTATCTTACGTGCTTATACATGCTATAAACTATCTGTGTGCCAAATGCCAAAACTGAAGTTTTTGTGTGAAAAAGTAACACCATACATAATAAGTCAAAAAAATGAATAAAAAGTATAGGGCAGTGTAAATATCTAATACATACACATAAACATGGTCTATATGCAGTTGCAGTGGCATTGACGAACAGATTACTGCATTTTAATGCCAATAACTGTACAGGGAAGTCGAAGTCGGCAGTAATTAAAACTGAAGCAATAAACCATAGACTACATACCTGGAGATGTCGAGTGGACTTGCAAAGGTAAATTGTCGGAAGAGGTTAAATAGTTTTTATTGATCATAGAGCACTTTGTGGAGCTCTATTTATGTCGTCAAGGTAACTGTGACCCTGGGGGGCCCTAAGGGGCAATAAATTGATGAAACAGGGTGGAAGTTAATTTTTTGTTTTATGGTCTGTGGGATGGTCGCCGGACTGTCTCATGAACGTAAAGGGCTATTGAAGGATCACCCTGGATTTTAGTCACTATAAGTCTGACAGTCCCTCCCGCCCCGCCCCGGGCGGTTATTTGATGATTTTATCACGATAAAAAGATGAATTAATTGTTGTACAACATATAAGTAGGTACTATTCCATCGGGTAAACGTTACCCTGAAATGTAAAATGCTATTGACGGATCACCGTGGATTTTAGTCAGTACGAGTTTGACAATGCCTTCCAGTGACCAAGGGCGGCAAAACTAATATGACACTAAAAAAAAATGGTTTCTGGGATGACCGAACGACCGAATTACAAAAAAATCTGCGTTACTTTACATTGCTTAAATTGTGCCAGCGCCTCATTTCAAACATAATTCCTTAAAATCCTTTGTTTTTCGTAAATACTAAGAGTTGAGACTGTAAACGAGGCAATTACAATTATTTAAATACAAGCTGGTTCGTTAGTTTTGACTCAAAAGAGGCAAATGTTTACACTGCATGCAAATTAAATGGCGCCTCTCTGCTCTTGTATTTGACGTCGGTCGCCAGGCCTTGGGACTGTTGCCACAGAATTTTATAAACTACAGTGTAAAATTTTATGGCCCATAGAATTGTACATAAATGTATATTAAAAAAGGTTAAAATGGACCCGGTTTTTGTCTATTTATCATATACTTCGCGTATTTTCATACACCTGTAACAAAGTTATTTTTAACAGCTTTTTTTGAAGGGTAGGTTTTGTTAAAGCATTTAAATATCGTTAATGTATCCTCTTTTTAATAAAGTGTAATGGAAAAGGCAAATAACATACAGCAACTAAGGTCGCGTTGTTTGATCATTAGTTAAAGTAAAAAAATGTTTAATCCTATACCTAAATGTTTTAAAAAATGAATGGGGTTTATACAATGGTTAGTTTAATTACTGATCAAACAACTCGGCTTTAGTTGATGCAGGTTAAAACGCATTATTCGCGAGCAGCCTACGAGGCATTTTCCGCGCGAGGAAACTGCCTAGCGAGGCTGCTCGCTCTGTGTGGACGCGTCAATTGTTTCTCGATCGAGGCACGAAACAATATACGCGAGCAAAACAAAAGCCGAGACTGGATGGCTCGGGCGCTCGGTCGATCGGCCGAGCACGCTTAATGCCTCGCGAGGCTGCTCGCTCTATGTTATGTGGACGAATAGCCAATGACGGTTTCTAGGAAATTCACGAAATGAATAATTTATAATATTGCAAAGTGGCTGTAGTATAGTAACTGATATCTTAAACTTTACTACGCTTCGTAACCACAATAAAATCAAATAAAATGGCTGCCATTAATCTTGAATGCAAAACTAACGCATGACATGCCACGTGACCGATAGTAATGGCAAAGATTAATAAACGTCATTTGTTTTGCATGTCCTTAAGCTGAGTACTATAGCTGTCACTGTCACACAGCTTCCTATTACTATGGGGAAGATAGAGACAACGACACGATTGAAATTTTCGAAGGATTAGGCAGAGGTTTGGCCATAAAAAAATCTAGAAAAACATACCGAGCCACTACATTCAGCCACAAATATTACAACTCGACGCCATTTTTAGTTTTAGGGGCTCTCCGACGTTCGGTTTGGTTAGGTTTCTTGAAACCCTTGTTTTTTCTTACGTGGTTGAATCATCAAATGAGTTCTCCCACCCAGGGCAGGTACTGTCAGGCTGGTACTGACTAAAATCCATAGTGTCCTTCAACAACACTTTTCCTGATAAGACAGTCGTCGACACAGACATGGTTCATGATCGGACGACGAGTCGCCCATAACTCGCTGAGTGAGATAGAGATGAAGACATAACCCTGAGCACGTTGTAAACAACGTTTAGTTTTTGCAGTATTATCGGTAGCACACGGTTGCGTTTCGTTGTGCAGTTTTGTCGCAGAGGTTACGTAATGCATTGCTGAATTGTTACTTGTGTTCACGTAATATCTAGATGCCTTTGTTGTGAAAGGATCAGTAGTATTTTATAAGATTTTACAGGTATTTTGAGAATATTTGTTTTTACAAATCAAAAAGAAAATCTAGACATGTCATACATGTGAAATTTCATTAAAATCGGGTACGTAACTTTGAACAACAAAATCTTTTAAAAAAGAAAGTTTTTATGAAATGCAATCCTCTGAAGACGTAGAAGATATTTGCAAAGCTAGAAAAATGATAATCTCTTCCGTTTTCGCACTTGAATGCGCATACAGTTTCCTTTGCTGTCATTTGCTGTACTTTTCAATACCTTTGCCTTACTTCATTTTGAAATATTTTCCAACTCTATGCACTAGTGCTACAAAGACCGGGGCATCTTTGATGCTTATTCTGTTTTGTGCCACTTTCCAAAAAAACTATATGTATAAGTAGATCTTTTTCTAAACTCTTTATAAAAACCCTGACAGACGCGTTTGAGATAAATTGTAATAAAACTATAAATTACTAGTTGATGCCAGCGGGTTTACACGCTACAACTCGAAAATTATCCTACGGGAACATAAAATCGGGATAAAAACTATCTTATCGGTCAATTCAGGTTATATACTATCTGAGTACCTAATTCTATAGAAATCGGTGCAGTAGTTTTTGCTTGAAAGAGTAACAAACATCAATCTATCCACTAAAAAGTTCACGTTTATCCTTTGACGCAATCTTACAAGCATTGCATTTACTTGGTCGTAATCAAATCAAGCAAAATGTCCACAAGTAGCAATATTTCCCTTTAGCCGAATGTAAAAAAGCATTATTTAGGGCTCTTAGCATATTTAAGACCCGGGGTTGCGGGACACATGTATACCGCGACTCCGGTACACAAAGGGCTACCGAAGGACACCGTGGATTTTAGTCAGTCAAGTCTGACAGTAGGGGCGGGAGGGTCTCATTTGATGATTTTACCACGAAAAAAAATGCGTATTTAAGACATCAACTATAGGTCTGGGAAAGCCGTCTAGTGTTAATAGACAATTGATTAAGTGTTAGTGAATGCAGGAGAAGGTAAACAAACAACAAACGCGTGTAACTTCCGTTATCTATGAAAATTTTCCGACATAAACCTTATTGTATCAAGTCTTGATACTTGGTCTGTGCTTACATAAGTGGATCTATCGACTTTCAATAGTATAGAGGTGACATCTGTTTACAAACTTAAAGGGGAAAGTCTATACTTGGCTTTGATAAAGTTGTTTGACGTAGATATAGTTTTGACGTTCGATTTGAGATTATCAACGCTTTGTATTGGGATTCTCTTTATCGATTTGATTAATAGATTTGTTGTTTACTAACGTAGAAATTGTTTAATGGACAGTCATAAGTTAAAAGATCAAATGACAGCATTATGTTTAGCTTAGGTATTATGTTTAGCTTTCTAAGGTAATAAGACACACAGTAAAAACATATCCGTAATTTATGCCAACTTATCCCTCGACCCGTCAAAAACAAGTCAACATTTATACGTGTAGATGTTGGATGATTTTAAGCGACAGTTGATCCTAAATACTGACGTATTTTGTCCAAGGGTAAGAGGGTGTATTGTCGGACTGTCTCTATCTATAGGTAACCGTGGGTGACCATGAAATGGAAAGGCTATTGAAGAAACACGCTGGATTGTAGTTAGTACGAGTCTAATCTCCCATCTCGTTCCGCCCAGAGCGGGAGGACTTATTTCATCAATCAATCTATTATGTATTACACATAAGGCAAGGAAAACCTCTTTCTTGATAATTTTACCAGGCTAAGAAAAAGAGTAAGGCGTTTGTCACTATACGGAATTTTACTGTCCGGCAGTAAGATTTACATCAACTTTCATTGAGAATTTATTGAAACTCATGGACAATTGTAAGAAAACTAACTGTCGGACGGTAAAATTCCTTGTAGTGCACAAACGCCCTAAGTGTTCTAAAGGAGATAGCCAGAAAAGGCCGATTGCTATTATAAGCTGATGATGGTGAAACTTATTCCATGCAGGAACATTGAGTCGATAGCAAGGTACTTGCATCCATATCGCAGATCTGTGCTAATCAAGCCTTCATGCGTAACTATGAAGGTTACACAATCTAACTATATCGTAATAAATTACATTGCGTGCTAGAGACCTATATTATAGTTGATATAAATTATATTAAAGTCATTTTCTATGTTGGCCAACAGAGGAAATCTAGAGGTAAATTGTATTGCCTGCTCGAGACGTGACTTTTCACTTTGACTTGAAGTTAACGTAAACTTTGACGTTAATTTGAAAGAAAAAATAGTTCCTCATTCGTACACTAGATACACTTTTTAATTTTCACTACAACAAACGCCGAGGTTTGTCAAAGGAGAATGCTCAGACTATATAGAAAAAAAAAAACAATTCCGGAGAATTAAAAATGATTTCGATTTCAAATCAATTGGTGATTTGAAATCGAAATCATTAAAAATAAAAACAGCAATCAAATGATAACCTGTTATTAATCCTTACTGGCTAAATTGCCATGTATATACATACTAGCCACTGCCAGCGGTTTCCCCCGCTACAACTCGATAATTATCCCACGGGAACATAAATTCGGATAAAAACTATCCTATGTGTTAATCTAGGTTATAAGCTATCTGTGTACCAATTTTCATTCACGTCCGTTCAATAGCTTTTGCGTGAAAGAGTAACAAACATACATCTACACAAACAAACTTTCACATTTATAATATTAGTAGGTTTTCACTACAACAAACGCCGAAGTTTGTCAAAGGAGAATGCTCAGACTCTATAGAAAAAAAAAAAATCCGGCGAATTAAAAATGATTTCGATTTCAAATCACCAATAATAAAAACAGCAATTAAATGATAACCTGTTATTAATCCTTACTGGCTAAATTGCCATGTATATGTTACCGGCCAAACCCGATTTTCAGGACAAACTAGTTTGGCCTAGGCTAAACTAGTTTTTTGCAAGCTGGGGCTTTTTTTTTTTTTTTTTTTTTTTTATCTTGGTAAAATCATCAAATGAGACCTCCAACCCCGGGCAGGGCGGGAGGTACTGTCAGACTTGTACTGACTAAAATCCACGGTGTCCTTCAGTAGCCCTTTATGTTCCGGGGTCACGGTAATAGAAATAAATCCCGCGACCCCGGCAGGCTTTGGCCCTCTGAGAGGGGGCCCCGTCATTTTTTGCTGACAGCTCTTTGAGGCGCGCGTGGAACACGACGCGCCGTCGACCCGGGCATGGTCCATGGTCGGACAGCGAGTTGCCCTTTACTCGCTGTCCGCATGCCCGCGAAGCTAGGGACTTGCTGGCACCCCGACTCGGACAATTTAGGTTAGAAGTTCTTTTTTTTAAAACCACCCAGTAGTAGGAAATCCGCAAAGCGGGACTCTGTCGAAACTAGTTTAGCCTAGGCCAAACTAGTTTGTCCTGAAATCGGGTTTGGCCGGTAACATATATACATACTAGCCACTGCCAGCGGTTTCCCCCGCTACAACTCGATAATTATCCCACGGGAACATAAATTGGGATAAAAACAATCCTATGTGTTAATCTAGGTTATAAGCTATCTGTGTACCAATTTTCATTCACATCCGTTCAATAGCTTTTGCGTGAAAGAGTAACAAACATACATCTACACAAACAAACTTTTACATTTATAATATTAGTAGGAAGTAGGATAATATTGTATACCATATCTAACTAAGTATAATTCAACGATAATAGATAGCATGTAAGAGCCCTTCACAAATTAATTAATAAACAAGTCGAGCTATTAAGAAAAACGATTGATAAATGTACATAAAACAATTGCCACGTGAGAATCGCAATGTTTTTGTTATGCACGTTATTTACATGAAGGCTCTGTTTACGTTTGTGTATCGATAAAGGTATAATCAATAACCGGGAAACTGATTGGCTATGTAACGAAGTAACTTGTTGATTGTGAATAAAATTCTTTGATAAGATCTCAATGCTTCCGAGTAATTACACTTCTATATGAGCATCTAAGGAGAAAACATTTTGGGGAGGATCCAAACGATTTCGTGGCTCTATTTTAAAAGAATGTCGATCTATAAAACTATTGTCAAACTAAGTCTTTTCTGCTCCATCTAGAAGAAGTCATTTGATGATTTTCCGCCATAAAAATAGAAAACCATCCAACCGCTTCGCTTCGATCCAATTATCTGCTTAGCCTTTTCCAACTTAAGGTATGGTTCGATTTTCATTCTAATCGTATGCGTCTGAGCAATAGTTTGAGAGAAGACAGTTACACATGACCTATAGTAAAAATTGTAGCAATAAAATGGCGTGAAACTTTGCTCCGCCAACTTTCGATAATCAAGCAAACAAAAGGAGAAAGAAGACAGTCATCGTGACATTTCCTATTATGTATTACAGTCTGGTTCAGAATAATATTGTTATCGTCACAATCTTAAGTTATCTAATCATTTTGTGAAGAAAAGTTTCTTTTGTGCTATAATTGTTCTCTATGAATCACTTTCATTCATATTCCAATCGTTAATTCAGAATAGAATTTTGGTTTACTGATTCATAGATAATTTGAATTTTCAAACTATATGTTTTGAAATTCATTAATTCCAGGTGTCATCAAAAAAAAAACATTGATGACGCCTGGGCGTTGCCCTTTATCTACAGAATCAGAAAATGCCTTTTTTAGCTCGTGTAAGAAAGAGTTGTGTGACCAGTTACATCCTGGGGTCTTTTTTCGTCTTCTTCCAAAACTATTAAATCAACTATGTTTACTATACAAATAAGCATATCTACAAGTTGAAAGGCTTTTTATTTCCCCTTAGAAGAATTTAAATTAGCATTGTGCAGCTCACTATTTTCTTAAGTGACGTCACTAAACAATCTCCGCCATTGTTCTCAATTTAAATTCTTTAGAACTACTATTGTTTTTCCATTCCTATTGTTTTTTAAACGTTAGGTATTTTCCTTAAAACATCACGTTTATCTTCGTGTAATTGAAAACACACCAGTAAATAGGTCGCGATAACGCGCTAGTGTTATAGTATTATGTGTTATTATATTGTTTATTATTATTTAATTATTCGTTTGCATTGACCAGTGTCTGGCGTTGGCCTAATGATACAGTTATCTTTATACTGTTATAATATTATGTGATATGGTTAGTTTAATTAGGCTCGTGTTTAGTTTTCGCACTCAATTGAAGGAAAATCGAACATATAAGATTTTCTTTAAAGAAAATCTTATATGTTCGATTCCACGCATAACTGATGACTATAAGTTATGCGTGGACGCGACAAAAGATTAGTGTTCATTTATACAACAAGGAAAATTATGCATTACACTAGCGTGGAGTTACTTTTTCTAGCAATAAATATAAACTATGTTACTCAGGGTGAATGTAGCTATAAATTGGTGAAAAATCAGCAAAAATTCATTCAATTATTTAACTTAAAAAGGAACTACACTTAGTTACATTATACTTTGGTTATTATGTAATGAAACAATTACATTATAGGTAGGTACTTTGATTATTATGTAATGAAACACTGGAAAACCTATAACATAACCAGCTAAAGGTTTTCCAGTGACGTGAATACAATTATTGAAGAGTTGACAATTTCATATAGAAAAGGCAGACATATCCTGCTCCGTTCCGTCGTGGGTAAAAATATAATTTAAAGTGGCACTTATATCAACTAAATGAATTAGCATTCACTAGGGACTGTTATCGATCGTATCTATAACAGAGCAATGTCTTTGTTGGCTGTGTCAGGCTGTTTGACATTGGCAATAAAGGTCAATGAACTTAGTTTTGCTGAACGGGCGATTTTGGGACATAGACATCCTCAGGAATATTTTAAAGCACATCGTTTTCATAATAATATTGCTGTGTACATTTCACGGTTATGTGTAATGAGAGGAAACGGATGTAGTTTTTTTTTATTTTTATTACGTAGTAAAATCATCAGATGAGTCCTCCCACCCAGGGCGGGAGGGACTGTCAGACTTGTACTGACTAAAATCCACGGTGTCCTTCAATAGCCCTTTATGTTCCGGGGTCACGGTGATGGAAATACGTTCCGCGACACCGGCAGGCTTTGGCCCTCTGTGAGTGGGCTCCGTCATTTTGCTGACGCTCTTTGAGGCGCGCGTGGAACACGACGCACCGTCGACCCGGGCATGGTCCATGGTCGGACAGCGAGTTGACCTTTACTCGCTGTCCGCATGCCCGCGCTTATGGTGGTTGGCCTATCAGAGGGCCAAAGCCTGCCGGGGTCGCGGGACTTCTTTCCATCACCGTGACTCCGGAACATAAAGGGCTATTGAAGGACACCGTGGATTTTAGTCAGTACAAGTCTGACAGTCCCTCCCACCTTGCTCGGGGTGGGAGGACTCATTTGATGATTTTTTTGAAGTCAAGGATTGGAAAAAGAAGTTTTGGTTGTCCGGCGGCAAGATGGGCAGACGACACTGTTACCATTGGGGGAGTGTCCTGGATGAGGCTGGCACAAGACCGTGCAGCTTGGCACAAACAAGGAGAGGCCTATACCTAGCAGTGGGTGAAGACCGGCTGTGGATGATGATGAATGATCATGCACACATAGCGTATACATACCATGACACCTCATTTCCTGTGTATCAAAAGAAGTTTCTAGAACTGACAACGTTTTATTCATACCTACAAAAACCACGTGTTTTCTCCCATTTATCGATGCAAAACAAATCAGATTTTCTATTTGCATATAAGATTATATGTTAGTAGTAAATCAAATGCTGAGATTAATTGTATAGGTACTGATTTCAATGCATAATGCTATGGTAATGTGACTGTTCTGCATACAAATTGATGTTAACAACATTATTGGTACCATTGAGTAGTTTTCCTAACAGTTCAGAATAAAATTACGTCGTAAGCGTGTTTTATTAAGCTGTGTCATGTAAACGTGAGTTCTATGCTGGTATTTTGTTTCTTTTAAAAATAATTAGGATAGTTTCATTTAAATCCTACTAATATTATAAACGTGAAAGTTTGTATGTATGGTCCTACTATAATATTATAAACGCGAAAGTTGGTATGTATGGATGTTTATTACTCTTTCACGCAAAAACTACTGAACGGATTTGGCTGAAATTTGGTACACAGATAGTTTATAACCTGGATTAACACATAGGATAGTTTTTATCCCGATTTTATGTTCCCGTGGGATAATTTTCGAGTTGTAGCGGGTGAAACCGCTGGCAGCAGCTAGTCAGATATACAAACAACCAGACGGTTTATGGAATTCGCAAAATGACAACCGAGTCACAAATCCTCGAAATGCCTAATTCTCAACAAGCCTGATTCTCAAATGGCAAATTCTTTAGAATCCTTATTTTCAAAAGAGGCAAATGATCGAAATGGAAAATAGTCTACAATTGTAAATTTATTTGTAAAAATAAAGAAATTCTACTCTTCGATCTAAGTTGTTTCAATGTTATGTGAAAAAATATTTTTCCAAGAATGATATTCCCAATTGCATACAATTTTTCATTTTGATCATCTATCATTTTGCAAGTTAGGCATTGTTATAAATAATGCCATATATTAAAACCATAAACTATGACCCGTGTTTGGAGATACTTTTTTTTATTCCAGGGGCCTTAGCCAAACAGCAGACGACAATCGTTATCGCTCAACAGTCTCCAATACATTTTCAACTTTATACCCCAGCGGGTCAAGTTTTCGTTTGTTTCGTTCGTTACCGCTCAGCAGTTTTTAATTGAATTTCAACTTTGTGCGCTGGTGTATAAACTTGAAAATGTAATATTGACTGCTGAGCGATAACGATTGTCGTTTGCTGTTGTCTGCTGTTTGTCTATAGGGCCTGTTCCGTTCCTCAACCACCGCGCCAAAATATACTTTCCTATCATATAACTAAATGCCTTCTTCTCTTTGTCCAACAGTTGTCTACTGCGACTACAATGGGTCTGGTCGAGCCCTGCAATGGGTGGAGGACTACATTGCGAGAGCTGTGCTACCAACACATGCTACTAAATGTACTGGACTCACATATACTTCGGGACAGAGCGAGCTTTACAGGTAAACTATAATAATAATCGTTTATTTATCTTTACTACATAAATTACATTTTTTTTTTAATTTTTCAATTTATATATATTTTTTTAATTTTTATTATAATGTGTTTTTCAATGTGTATTTTATGTTTAGTCTTTAAGTTAAAAATATGGATCTCTGTGTCTGAAATAAAGTTATATTATTATATTATATTATTATAAACATTATTTCCCTTTTCTTTGCGTGGTAAAATCATCCTATGAGTCCAGGGCGGGACAGGTGGGACTGTCAGGCTAGTACCACATGTACTGACGAAAATCCACGGTAATCCTTCAATAGCCCTTTACGTAACAGGGCCGCGGTTACCAGGTGAGATAGTCCCGCGACCCCGGTAGGCTTTGGCTCTCCTAGGGGGCCCCGTCAGACATTATTTACAATTCAATGTGGTAATGATAATGCTGCCAGCGTACTGGGCATTTTCCCCGTTGAAAGTGATGCAAGAAGCCACCCGGGGCAGGACAAGAGGAACTGTCAGACTCGTACTGGCTAAAATCTACGTTGTTCCTTCAATACTCCTTTGCGTTCCGGGGTTAAGTTTACCTGATAAGACATTCCTGGTAGGCATTCTCATTTACCGCCATCCTGTTTCATTTTGTCTGTCTATGTGTTTTGTTTAAGATTTAGTCCATTTTTTTAGTAAATATTTAGTAAACACCCCATACAAATTCATTGTTATTTGTCTTCGATATATGTATTTCGGCACAAGTGCTATTGTGTGACATTATTATCTAAAAACACACATCCTAAAACGGTAGGATTCATTTAAAACTAGCTTATATCCGCACCATTGCCCACGAGAAGTTCGAATCTTCCCACTGATATGTCATACCGGGATACAAAGTTACCCAAATCACCACTACCTACTGCAATTTACTTACTACAGTTAGTTTCATGTTCTACACTTAGCACGAGTTTTCAGTATTTGAGACGTAAAGTAAACTGGAACTTTGACAATTTCAAATTGACAATTTTCAAGGACAAAATTAGTTCCTTCTTCGCACACCAGAGGCGCTGTTCCATTTTTTCATACAAGAAACGCTGTAAATACTGGAAAGACGCTGTAAGTAAAAGAGTGAGCTGCTTTTTAAAAAGCTGAAAATACACACATATCTCCTACGCAAGAAACACAGCAATACGTGAGTCAGACGCCAAACGACGACAGTCATGTCTCCGCTTCAACGAAGACAAAACAGGTGTCAGACTCATTGTTCCTCCTCTATTGTCTAGCCGTTCACAATAACCACAGTACAGGTGGAACGTGGAAAGATACAGGGGTATTTGTTCTGTATTCTGAAAGATGCGGTAAATTAATGTCTATGTGGGGAATACTACTTTCCGTTGTTTTTTATTTTGGGACATAACAGACCAGTAGCTCGATCACAAGATTTCGTCGCGGGTGCGACTCTCGTACATTTGCGCCTGTCCACGACGCGTCCTCGTTTTGCGACTCTTCTGTCTGGCCTGCGTCTTACTAATATAATAACCAGTTTAAAGAATTCTCTTTCTTTCCATTCACAGATCAGAATCTAAGTCAATAATCCGGAGTCTGGTGGGTGCCTGCCCTGAAGATGTGGCGGTGGTGGGAGCGACCCTCGTGCGGTTCCTCCGGGCACTCCGGCCAGACCAGGTGGTGCTGTTCGTGTCCTCCCGGGAGACGGAGAGGCAGATCGCACCCTGGAGGGAGTATGATACTACGGTAAGCAGAAGAAGCTAGTTTGAACCTATCTACTTATATGTATATTTGTTTATTTCTAAATCTTGTAAAAGCCTTTTGATCCACTTCTACTGAAACGATTCTTATGAAACTTTGCACACGTTTAAGGTTTCTGTGACAATACAAAATTAACCAGAGATAAAACCGAAAATATTTGTTGAGTTTTAGTTTGTAAGTATTTTTTTAGTACCTAATGATGTAGAAACTGTAAAATATAAACAATTTTAAAATTAATAAATTGAAGTAGGTTAAAATAAAATATTTTAAAGAAGCAATCTTGATATTTTACAGTAACAGACGTCAGACTGGTTAAAAGACACTAATGAAAAATGAATGTCGAAGGACATTGTTAGAATTTAATTATTATTTCAAAAATAACACGACACTAAATTATTTTAGCCAAAAAGCCACTACGTAGGTACAATATTAATTTATGAAAGGCGAGAAATTTTAATTGGACCATGTTAAAACAATACACCTCTAGAATTTTATCAAAGTTTAAACTCGTTGGACAATAAATTAAAACAATGATGACTGGTCTGGACGTTATTTGCAAAAGTTTTTGGTAAATTAATTAAAATGGCCGACATTGACCATTCAATTGTAGGTACCTACCTTTTTTTGAAGGGTTAAAAAATATCTCTAGGGTTAGACAATTAGTAGATTGAAGGACAAAAATCTAGTAGTCGACTGCCTATAGGACCTCCACAACCCAGTAACTGGGTAGTAGGTGTACCCCATAGTAAGACTGGTTGTCACACTTTAGATCTTCTGACTAACAGCTGTGCTAACAGTAACGACTGTCAAAGATCTACAAATGACAGCCGGGACCAACGGCTTTACGTGCTTTTCGAGGCACGGAGGAAACTCGCTATGACAGATGGTCATCCATCCACAGACCAACCTCGTTAAGAAGATCGATCTATGCGACTGTTGTTTTCTGTTGTTTCCTCACTACGTTTGGGCGCCAAAACCCCCGAATCAGGACTAAATAAGTTACTGATCGGCCTGTGCAGCTGTAATTATTTAGCAACGAATATAAGCCATAATGTTGTTGACAAGCAACTTTAACAATGTCAACAAGAAGTCGACACGTTTTAGACTGTAGATTCCATCGTCGTATTACATGCAGTTGCCATAATATGCAATGCATGTCAGATATCACGTAGTACTTTGGCGGTAATTGAAGGTGCAAACCATTGAGCTATTATTACTACGTATAGAGACGACACCACGTATCACCACTATGTCCCATCCAGGATGAGTGCGCGCGCACAAGTTCATTCAATTGTTTGACAGCTCTGTGGCGTGCTCTAGGCGCGCGCACTCGTCCTGGATGAGACACAGTGGTGATACGTGGTGTCGTCTCTATACGTATTAATAATAGCTCAATGGTGCAAACGACGAATTTGCGTATGTGAGCCGTTACATGTTCAGATTTAATTATTTGAACTGCTGACTGATGGTAGCGTTCAGGGGGCATTTTATTATTTTTTTGAGAATTTTGCACATCTTATGCCGTCGTCCACACCGCGATCGAAATCTCCCCCGGCAGCGTAATAACAGTATCTGTGTATCAGCGCTCTAGTCAACGACGATTACCAGTGACGGATTAAGACTACTTGATGCCCTAAGCAATTGAAGCCTTTGGTTCCCCCTATCCACGGATTTTTTTGCGTGATTAATTACATCAAATGGGTCGTCCCGCCCAGGCCGGGACGGGAGGGGACTCTCAGAATTGTACTGACTAAAATCCACGGTGATCCTTCAAAAGCCCTCGTATGAGATAGTCCCGGGACTCCGGCAGTCTTTCGCTCTCTAAAGGGGAGCACAGTCAGTTTGCTGACAGCTCTTTGGGGTGCGCGTGGCACACGACGCGCCATCGACCCGGGAACGGTCCATGATCGGACGGCGAGTCACCCATTACTCGCCATCCGATCAATCGATCGATGACCGTGCCTACGGTGGCCGGAAATCGCCTCGCGACGTCCGTTGCCGTGAGCATCTCCCACCTATCCACGATTGTGTCTGCCTTTAATTTTTTTTAACGTATTCATTGGTGATGAGACTCACGCTTTAAGACCCATGAGATGAGACTCACGATTTTTTTTTGCACCTTTTATGCAATAAGTAAGGTAACCAGGCCTATGCACGATGGAATAGCGAGCGAAGCGACCTAGAAAAATGCAGTTTCAGTAAGTTTTTGGTGACGTGAGAGTGAGACGCGATGCCCATGGGGGCACCAGAAGAAGCACATAAAATCAGTCCTTTGGGTTTTTATGCCCTTCTTCAGGTGCCCCCTCAGACGTGATGCCCTAGGCAATTGCTTAATTTGATTAAGGGTTAATCCGTCACTGACGATTACTAGTCTCCGCATGCACGATATAAGGAACAAAAAATATTCTGTCAACTCGCTGAGGTACGTAAGCGAGGGGGACGGTGTAGTGCGTTGTAATTGGCTAACTCAAGGTCTGTTCTGTCTCAAGGTATGGCTCACAGGAGTGGTCGAAATAAGACGGATAAAAGACTTTTTTGCCTAATGTGTTGACAGACATCGCTGGCCAGTTATTAGGAGTCTAGTAATATGTCGTCGTTGGCTCTAGGCGTTGAGCCGCAATATTATGCGTACCCGTTATTAAGGATTCGAATGGTTCAATTCCTTCGATGTTATCGCTGTGCATACAGCACCAAGAAGGCAAACAGGGCACGGCACGGCAGCTATTCTTTTGGCCCGGTCTGTACTATATCTACATTAGAAGACATGTGACATCTATAAACCCGCACTGTGCCCGTGTGGTGGACAACGGCCCTCACCCTATCACAGGGAGGAGTTCTGTATCCGTTAGGATACAGGACTCCTCTCTGTTCTCTCTCTGGGAACAATATATTGAATGTTTTTCACTGAACAACGTTGTATGACCTGTCGATATCAATAAGGTATCAATCAAAGGTATAAATCACGTGAAGCTATGACGGGCGGGCGCCGGTTTCTACTTGTGGGCAATTGAAAATATATTGGGACCGGGACTAGGCTTGGCACGTTTGCCTCGTGCCAAATTAATTGTGGACTAAGATGCAACTTACTCGTTCTTGAAATGTAGTCTTTGGTCAACTCGACCATTTCGCTTCTGGACCCGTGCATGGGTAAACTTGACCACACTATTCATGTTTTGTGATTTTATTGGAAAACAAGCATTAAATAAAGTTTCAATTTGATCCAGTAGTTCCTGAGATGCTCGCTTTCAACCAAATAAACTGTTTAGATTTATAATATTAAGTATTAAACTAAGTACATTTATTTCACACCTAACAACAAACATAATTGACAAATGTCGGACATTTCCACTCGTAGAAATCACGAACGTGACATATGGCCAATAAAGTCCACCAGCGTGCATAATAACAAACAGTATGGAGTGCATATCAGCTGCAACTAAACGCATTACAACCAGTAAGGCCGAATGCCGATAACGCGCCCTTGAGTTACGTAACGAAACGTATTTTATAGTTTTTGCATACAATGAAAATAATATACGGCCGTCTAATATGGGCGCCGCCGCTGTAACGTTATAAATAACGCTTGCAACGGTTATTTTATTGGTTACTTTATTTGTTTCTTCGCTACGTACTGCGTAGTTTTCTTATGCAACGTTATTGCATATAATTTCGAATGACACGTCTGCTATTGAGATTGTTTGGCAGGCATTTATGTTGTTGGAGTTTAATGTAATTCGGTACATGGATCAAGAAATGTTTAACGATTCATAGAAAGAAACTAGTCCTTTGCGATTTAGGGTCACGGTAAACTATACTTAGGCAGTTTCGCAACCCCAGTAGGCGTTTTGTCCTTGCTGCTATGGGTTGCCTGTCAGTTTGTATAAAAAATGATTTATGGAAGACCATAGAGCGTTTTCTTTTATCGTTTGCCCCTTGTTTAGCCCCTCTGTACAACAGGCACTAGCAAAACGCGCACGGATACGCCAATCACCCGTATATTGTCCATAGCATGCAAAACGCATAAACACATCGTGGAGCTACGCTTACGATTGGCAAATTCCTTTATTTTATCAACAACAAAAGTACTTTATGATTTACGTTGTACACGTGACACGTTTTTGCGACGTTTGTTACTGGGTACTGCCCTTGTATTTATTCTCTAGCATTTGAGGCCTAAAGCTTGGCAGGTGGTTACAAGGTCTAGCTTGATTCTTGAAAGGTCAATTTGTGGTCTAGATGTTTTCTAAAACTAAGTATTGTTCTTTTGTTTTCTTGTTCTCTTTTTCAACTCAGCCTATTGGAGTCCAATGCTGGACATAGGCTTCTCCCAGACTGTGTCACACCACCCTGTCCTCTTTCGCATCCAGTCTGTCCCAGCTACTTTCGGTCATCGATTTTGTTTTCTTAGTTATATTTAACTTAAAACTTTTTTAAAAAAAGGGGACCGACTTCAAAACCAAACACAAAAAAACTGTAAAATAACTTTTCTTTCGGAAGTCGGTGGCTTTGTTTTCTATTTCATTGACTATGGCATATTATATATCAGTTATTTTACAGTTTTTTTGTGTTTGGTTTTGAAGTCGGTTCCCTTTTTTTAAAAAAGTTTTTTATTTTTCCATTTTTAGTTTAAATATTCAACACAAATCTTCATAATATAATCGGCGTCTTTGAAAATCTACAATCCTAGTAACCAACAAAAACGGATCTTTGTGGGCTACTTCACGAGGTATCTATTATTGTTATATACTCAAATCTTCTCCAGAATGTAACGAACACTTTTCCAAAAACCGCATCAAAATCGGTTCAGCCAAATGCGAGATAATCGCGGACAAACATGAAATCGTCTCTGAAAATGTACAATCCAAGTAAGCAAAAACGGATCCACGTGGGCAACGTCACGGGATATCTATTAGTGTTATATACTAAAACCTTCTCCGGAATATAATGAACACTTTCCTGAAAACCGCATCCAAATCCGTCCAGCCAAACGTGAGATAATCGCGGACAAACATACATACATACATACAGGTCGAACTGAGAACCTACTTTTTTTTTTGAAGTCGGTTAAAAATGGTGTTTTTCGTACTTTATTTTCTTTGCTTCTCTTGTTAATAATGTCTTCTGTGTCATGGTTGTTTTTAAAAACACTAAAACTCATATACACCTCAGCCGGACCCGCGAAAACTATCAGTAGGTCTAACAAATATTTTTTCCGTGTGGGAATCGGATCCGCAACACGCAGTGCAGCAGTCGATTATTAGCCACTTTGTCAACCGTGATTTAAACTTTTGGTTTGGATTTGGCCACATTTTCCTAAAAAAAACATGCTTTTTCTTTTGACGATAATCTCACCTGATACCTTAAGAATCCGATTAGTTTACCTTGTATCGACGTTTCTATCTCAAAGGGTACCTACACAAATTCCTCTACCTCCTATATCCACGTGTGACCTTTAAAACCGTGTGTGGGTACATCAGTCGATACTGTCGATCCCATTTCATCCCTAGATGTAGGTAGTTTAAGTACGAATCAATCTTAGCTTTTACTTTTACGACGTTTCATATCTCGATTTCATTTAAATTCTATGTCGGTCGTATGATCTTGTCGTACGAATATTTTGTAGGGAACACTTGTACTATGTTGCCTGGTGTACTTTGAAAGTAATGTAGCGTTTCTACTATAAGTATTTGTGTGAACAGTTAAATTTCTTTCATGATTATCATCTTAACAGCTGCAGGACGTCCACTGCTGAACGTAGGTCTCCCCTAAAGATTTGCTTCAGCTCTGCTTCTTCCAACTCGATTTTCATCAGATCGTGGGTCCACCTTGTTGTGCTTGCCAGTGCGTGATCTCCATTGAACGTTGCCGCTCCATTGGTCATCAAATTCCTTTAATTATTTTGAACATTTCTTCAGAGTTCTTTTCGAGTTTTTCTATTTTTCCAGTACTTGCTACTACAATCTCATTGTCATCTGCGTAGCCTCTTCCTTCTTTTCCTATATTTGCATAAAGGAAAGGAAGTGTACCTACAATTTATGCAAATAAAGCTTTCTTTCTTTCCTTCTTCCTCTTCTATGTCATAACTCAGAGTAATTTTATTAATAGGAGTACCAGTATCATCTCCTGATTGATTTTTCACGCTTATTATCTCCTTTGGTATGTGACCGTCATTATCAGGAAGTTATTTGACGATTTTTATTTGAACGTCAAAATGTCGTTCATGCATCAAAATTCATTAGGGATCTTGTTTTTCTTTATGCTACAGATGGCTCTCTAATTAATTGACTTCCTGTTTACGTTCTTGAAAAAATAATTTTCCGATCAGTTGACGTGCGTTTTCAATATGAAAATCGCTGTTTTTTACAACCTTGTCAACGTCATCGACCTTTGATAATATGATTATTTTAGTAAGCTTGATTAATATTGCGATTTCTTTACGAATTCTTTTATTATAGACAATCAGTTCTCTTACATGTTTCTTGTTAGCATACTATAAAATATTCTATAATATTTATAAGCCTCCCACGAGCGTCTGGTTAAACGTCTGCTTTTGCACACAACTGTTCAATATAGACTAATGACTAACTTCGCTATCATTATTATTAATTATATAAAAGTCATAAAACTTTATCTCCATGTTATAAGGTTGCAATTATTTTATATAATAATAATAATCAGCAGTCGTAAAACTTTGATGATTATTAATGACACATTTGTGCCAATGCTGGTCAAGTTTACTGTCATATTGTTTGCCAACGTGATCGTATTATTACGGACTATATAGTTGATTTTATTAGCATCATCGTACAATGTTTACATAGCAATGTTTCGATGATTTAGTGCCTCTGCTGTTTACTGCCATAGTTCACTTGGCATTGTGTTAATTTCCACTATTTTCAGGTCATAGCTGCGTCAGAATTTCAGGTCTAAAACTGTCAGCAACGTAGCTAAGAAAATTTGCAATAAAGTTCGATAAATGGAATATTCTATTCTATCACGCAACCAATAGTAGATAATTGGTAAAGAATAATGTGCAACGTTGTAAAAGAACAAACAACGTTCTCACAGTGGCGGTTTTAGAACGAAAAAGATCGAGTGAGAATTTTCAGTCAATAGATTTCTTTCTCCGACAATTTTGCTATTTGAATTTGAACTTTAAGAATGTTAAGGTTTGTTGGTACTGTCAGTTTCAGACAAAGTACCTCCTTTGGTAGTGTCATTACTACTGACCTTTCTTTGAAACTACCTTAACAAGAATTTTAGTGAGACCAAAACGGTTTGAAAATATCTGCTAAAATTACTGACCATTGTATGAAGATAGGATATCGATTCTGAAATATCTCTCAGGTTTTCTGGAAGCAAAAATATTGTTATAAGACGGACATTTCTAGGCACGAAAACGTTATTTCTATTTCAAATTGAATTTCTTTAGAAACCTTTTAATACAGTACAACTATTTCAAGAAAGACGTTTCAAAGGGAAATCTGGCTTCTGAAGGGCTCAGGCGCAAAATGTCTCTTTCGCAAAATGTCCCCTGGTCGCAAAACGTCTCTTTCGCATAATGTCTCTTTCGTAAAATGTCTCTTTCGCAGAATGTCTCTTTCGCAGAATGTCTCTTTCACAAAATGTCGCGCTAGGGACTTAATAATAAAATTTCGAATTTCAAAACAAAAAAAAATTATTAAAATTATAGTGCAATTATGATGTTAAAATTTTGGTACTTTTTACTTAAGTATAAGATATGTCATATATTTATATTTAATCAATAATGTTATATTAATCATTTACAAAAATGTTTTTTTTTATGCAATACTTGATAATAACTCAAGCAAATTATAATGCCAAAATTTATTTAGTTGACATTTTAATATTAAATATATATTTTTAATCATTTTAAAAATGGTATATTTTTTTTTTTCATTTGCAATACTTAGTTAATGTTGAGTTACTATTAGTAATATAATCAGTTGCGACCCACACGGACTTGATTTCCCGGGAGGTATCTCGTTCCTCATCTCTGACTTGCCTTTATTGGCCGGTCTGAGTGAACACTGACGAGGAACAGACCTCCTACCTCTTTCTTGCCTTAATCGGCTGGCTAGAGTGGAGATTCGCAAGAGCAAACGTGTTTGGAGGAAGGAATGCCCGCGCCTACGGTGGCCGGAAATCGTCTTGCGACGTCCGACTCCGTGGGCGTCCACCACCGCGGGTGGGGTGGAGTTAGGACGCTGTCCTCTCCCCCTCGCGGCCCGCCTCCTCCTTCACGAGCATTACAGCTACACAGAGGCGACCGCTTCCCACTCCGTCTCGCCCCGCAGCATGACCTCTACCAATGCCGGGCGCGAGAGGTCTCCGCCTATCACCTCCCTGAGGACACGTCGGTGCTCTGCCCAAGTTGGGCAGTCTTGCACCGTATGCTCTACTCACTACTGTGTCTTCCGGGCGATCTTCACAGTGGTGACACCCAGGCGTATCTTCCCTCCCTATCCGACACAGGTACCTCCCGAAACTACCGTGTCCGGTGAGGACCTGCGTCATGCGGTAGGTAAGGACGCCGTGACGTCTCTCCAGCCACTCCTCAAAGAGGGGTCTTACCGCCGTGATTGCAGCGTGCCCGTGGAATACATACTTAAGTAAAAAGTACCAACTAAATCACCACCATAATTGCACTATAATTTTAATAAATTATTTTTTGTTTTGAAAATCGAAATTTTATTATTAAGTCCCTAGCGCGACATTTTGCGAAAGAGACATTCTGCGAAAGAGACATTCTGCGAAAGAGACATTTTACGAAAGAGACATTATGCGAAAGAGACGTTTTGCGACCAGGGGACATTTTGCGAAAGAGACATTTTGCGCCTGAGCCTTCTGAAGTTCTTACAAAATGGTCAGAATTCGAGAAAGTTGTTTTGTAATTTGATACACAATTATATTTCCTTTTACTGTTATTTCAAAGGACCTACTTTGCTAAAATGATATTTTTACAGATATTTTTATCAAATCTATCTATATATATAAAAATGAAACCCGTTTTCCGTTGTCACGATATAACATGAAAACGGCTTGACCGATTCGAATAATTATTTTTTTGTTGTGTTTGTAACCATCGGGACCCGGTTTTAGACCGGGTCCTCCACCCGTGCGAAGCCGGGACGGGCCGCTAGTGATAGATAATAATGAGGTACGTTTAAGACATACCTAAATACCTTCGTCTGCCTTTATGTCGCTTTCATCATCATCATATCAGCCGTAAGATGTCCATTGATGAAGTTGAGCCCCTCCTATAGACTACCAGTAGGACCGGTTGGAAACGGCTTGCATCCAGCATGATCCTGTGGTCTTCATAAGATCGTCGTTCATGTCGTCTTGGTTTACATTAAATTTAAGATAACTTTTCCCCACATTTCGTTCTACCTTTGCCTCGTGAATATATCAACCCAACGCAGTTTTTTTCTCCATATACCATGTTATAATACTACATTTGATCTCTCTTCTTGAAAGTAGCACCTGGTCCAGAAAAAATGAAAGGAAGTCGTCTGTCTGTATGGACATGTGATGAGGAGAGATATGACTCATGTGGCTTAGAGAGTGATGAGTATGAATGTTGATGGATGGAGAGGGGAAAGCCAAAGAAAAGATGGATGGATTGTGTAAGGGATGATATGAATGAAAAAGGAGTAAATGATTCGGTGACGTCTGATAGAGGAGAATGGAAGAACAAAACGTGTTGCGCCGACCACAAGCAAAATGGGATGAGGGCAGGAAGATGATGATTTGATCTCTCTTCTAACAAACGCACAGTGCAAATCCCAACAATAGTCCGGAAACCCGTTAGCATCAATATTATGGTTCCTTAGGTCATTTCCTGTTCTTTATAGTATTCTATCTAGCAACCTTCCTTCCTCATTTCATTCATAACATACAAACACTGTAACACTAGTATTTGAAAGTAAACAATGTTGCGCATTACAAAGTGTTCCCGTATTTACCCTTTTTTTCACGTGGTAAAATCAACAAATGAGTCCACTCACCCTGGGCAGGGCGGGAGGGACTTTAAGACTTGTACTTATTAAAATCCACTGTGTCCTTCACCGTGACCCCGGAACATAAAGGGCTATCTTTATTCCGGGGTCACGGTGATGGAATAAGTCCCGCGACCTCCCGTAGTTACCCTTGAGAGATTACTTCATTTAGGGCTGTTGCAGACGTTACCGCCGAAAATTCGCCCGCGTCTTCTCTTGCGACGAAAACAAAAATATAGAAATGTGTATGCGAATTTTCCCGTGGTCAGGCGGTTAATACTTTTGGTATCAGTGATCTAGAATTTTGAGGTTTTGTAAATTTTCATTGTATTTAGCTCTGTTCCAATGCTTCTTTTTTTACTTTAGTATGTTTAAGGGTACTTTATAAATAGTCCTCCCACCCTGAGTGGACCGAAAGGGACTGTCAGACTCGTACTGACTAAAACCCAGCCTGTTACTTTAATTATCCTACGATTCAAAGTCAAGGTAGTGTAATGAGCGGCGTGTCCAAAATAACTGGTTTTAGAATCAGGTTCTAATCTAACTGCTTAACGAGAGCCTCTTTGAGTTTAGTAGGTACTTTTATTATTTGTGTTAAAAATAGTATTGTGTTTGTCAAAGCCCTTACTTCAGTGATGAATGACGTCACTTCATGGTCATGGGGGACGCGGCGCAATATGTATATGGCGTGTTTACTACTCCTTAACGCACCTTGTTTACTGTTAAACCCAGCAATGACATCATACTGTGTGTATTGCCGCATATTTGGTCCAATTCTGGGACGTGTCAGTAATTTATATTTGTACGTTGTTTTTAGTACGTTTCCTGTTTTTATAGTGAATTGTATGTAGTGGGATAGGTCGCCACTCGTCATATGATAATAACATCCCGGGTCAACGGCGCGTCGTGTTCCACGCACGATTCAAAGAGCTGCCAAAATAATGAGATTGACCGGCCTCCCTTAGAGGATCAAAGCCTGCCGGAGTCGCGGGACTGTCTTGTCAGGTAACTGTGGCCTCGGAACGTAAAGGGCTATTGAAGGACACCGTGGAATTTAGTGAGTACAGTTCCTCCCGTCCTGCCCTGGGTTTTTATGCCCATTTGATTACCACGATTATATGTTTAAAAAAAATAGTTACTTACCTAGTCGTAGTTTAACCAAAGGTTATCTGGAAGATTAGAGAAAACGCCGTTGTTTTACCCATCCAATTAGCAATATTGTTAAAGATCCATGTAACAATGTCTTATCTTACCTTTATGTCAGATGGCAGTATGTTTTCTAAAGATTACTTTCCACAAAGTTAAGGCTTTTAAGGAAAACTTACTAAGATTGAGATTTGAGACTCTCCAACTTGACAATTCATTGAAATTCTGAACGCGTTTGTAGCTAACTGGCAAAGCTGTTACTTTGTGTTGTTGTAATAATTAAGTTCAGGTTGAAGATTGTTCTTTAGGGCCAATGCATACCGAGACGCCACGCTGCGCGCTTTAATCTGCGACCCAAAATCTGCCTCTTTGTACACCTTTTTTTTTTTTTTTTTTTACGTGGTAAAATCATCAAATGAGACCTCCCACCTCGGGCAGGGCGAGAGGTACTGACAGACTTGTACTGACTAAAATCCACGGTGTCCTTCAATAGCCCTTTATGTTCCGGGGTCACGGTGATGGTATAAGACCCGCGACCCCGGCAGGCCTCTTTGTACACCTAGTATTCTTCTTCGTGTAGTAAACACAGTTAGCAGCTTCGTACACTAGGCGATGCAATTCCCCGATACCTTACGACTTTAGTATCCATTGACGCGTGCCTGTGTACGAACGTCTATGAATTTGTATTGCGATAGTCACCTGGATAATAAAGTCGTTCGGTATCGGAAACTTGCGTCGCGTTACATACGAAGGGGCTTACTGTATTTTCATACACATTTCCAATTTATCGTCGCTTCACGTCGCGTCGCGTCTTGGTGTGAACAGACCCTTATTGAAACTTCGAGAGTAATTTCTCTGATGTTCATGATTTATAAAATTCATGCCAGCAAATTGATACCTTTCGTTGATTGATTGTATGTTTGCTAAAACAGGTTTGCTCAAATCCTGTTGGACATTTTCCTCAAAAAACTGGTCTGGTTGTAGTCCTGTTTTTGTTGCACGATTCTTGAAATGTGTAACGTCTTTTCTAAATACTGTGGGAGTCATTTTACAATGGTAATGGCAGCTACACACCTTACGAAAAATTGTTACGATTTGACAGTACAGTCAGGGCCGTTTTATCCATTAGGCACTATAGGCAACTGCCTAGGGGCCCCGCCACGTTCAGGGGCCCCTGTGCTAAGTGCCAGGGAAAAGAATGGGCAATGTTTCTTTTTTAGTACTTTCGGAACGCATTCCAATAATATGATGATATACCCAGGTTAGTAAAAAACAGCGTAATTTTGAATTTTGTTGTGTTAACGAAAAAATTAGAAGAGGGTAGGGGGCCCCTGGATGAGCATTGCCTAGGGGCCCCGACAGGCATAACCCGGCCCTGAGTACAGTTCAAACTACAACGATAAATCTACAAGCGTGTATGAGAAAAACTGTACAGTTTGTTCGATTTTCCTCATACAGACTTGTAAACTTATCGTTGCAGTTTGAACTGTACCGTCAAATCCTTACGATTATTCGTAAGCAGCCATAAAGGGTGTAGAATCAATCCTATCTCATCTAATTTCCTTTCCATAATATTCGATGTTCAAAATTGCCGCTTCGATGGCTTAATTTAAATAAGTTATTTGATTTTGTGAAATGTAACGGAAATGTATAAAAGTGGAACAGAAATAATCAAATTTTAATCTAAATGAAGCTGAAGAGTTTGCTTGTATACGCTTATCTCAGGAACTACTGATTCGATTTGAAAAATATCTTTGTGTTGGATAATCTATTTAACAAGGAAGGTTATAGGCAAGGTATGTACGTATATAAAATCTCACTATGACCAATAGTGGATAAAAACAAATGGGAAATGCTAGTCATTTCCTCAGTTAAAATGGAATATCCGTACATACCTTTAGGAGTGATCTGCCTGCGTGAAATTTTTTGTGTTTTTATTTTATTTTACAGTCAATTACCCTTTTGTCTTCTTTTTTCATCACCTACATCTTCTTTAACAATCATCTAAAATAACATTGCCATTAAATTATTTCTTTCAAAGATTTTATTTCCAAAGAATTTTAACAAATAAAAGCTCTTTACTTTTAACTAAAGTCGTTTCGAGTTAAACGCTCTGTTTTGTTACAAGATAACTAACGGTTATTGCTCAAGTAATGCGCTCTTGTTTGTAATTGTATTTTATTTTAGACATTAAAATAATGTTCTTACCTTTTCAAATGATCTCTTTCAAGAGATGCCTAAAGGTAGATAATAACCAGTTTCATTAAAAACAATAGAACAATAACCAAAGTTTCGTAAAAACAAGAGGGAATCGGTTATTACTGTTTGGCAGTAAATGGTCGAAAAATGACGTCCATAATACGCAGTTCCTATTATCGTCAGCCAATTGTATCTTCATAATTGGGCTAATCACTTTTAATGCTTTTAATTCACCCTCGTTGCTCGGCTCCTAATGGTCTTAGCGCAATGTTATATACCCTGTATCATGCCTGAATAAATGGACAATCCAACACCAAAAAAATGTTTTAATTCGAACCAGTAATTCCTGAGATTGAGCGCATTCAACGAAACAACCTCTTCAGCTTTATAATATTAGTTTCGAGAATTCATTTTCGTTGTTTTTTAATCATTCAAACTCCAACTGCACAAGCTTTTGTCATAATAGTCCATATCACTTACAATATAAGTAATCAAATTGTGTGCAACATATACCTTAGTAATGGTATCGGACTAATGTAGGTTCTGTTAATGCTTCCACTTAGCATCTAATTCCCTACTAAGTCTATTATCTGTCATTATACTGACTGCATATCAATCAAGCTGGCTACTAGTGTTAAGCCCGTTGTACACATTGGGCAAGGCATTGGGCCAAGGCATTGGGCTAGCATGTTGGGCCAAAATAATGAATTCCAAATGTCGCTGTTTACACATTGGGCCAACGTGTGAACACTGTTTGCGAAGTACGCCAAGATCCTTTGATTGGTGCACAAAAACCCGAAAAAAAATCGGTTGGATGGCCAGTATTCTCGCCAAATTCTTACCAACATACCGACAAGTAGGTCTGTACATGTACACGCTGGCCCAATACGCTGGCCCAATGCGTTGGCCCAATGTGTACAGCTTTAGATTATAGTAAGCCATTAAGAATTAAAACCATTACACGGTAGAAAAATTACCAGGGGGTCGTTCGATTCCTACCTAAAACAAATGAACATCTCTAAGAAAAACATTTAAATATTTACGCTATGCTCACTCACACATTTATAAAAAACGGTTACACTAAAAACGTAACGTTTTGTTTCGAAAACGGAATCCGGAAAATTTATATTAATAATCTAAGCAACTAGCATTCTAGCAATTTTCTCCGTAGCCAAAAAGGTAAACAGTTTTAACCGATCTGTTATTCCACAAAAAGTTCAGATTTTTCTTTCCTTTACTGCTTGGCTTTTAAAACAGTCTAGTCAACAAAGTTCTATAACTTTTTATATTTGAATTACGTGATTTTGGGAAATTCGTCTAAAGAAACAATTATATAACAGGTAAATAAATAACCTACATTTTGTATTCGTCGGGCAGGTTACGCAAAACACAGAGTAAGGGATTTCAACTTATGTTTTCATTTGTTTCTATTTCAATCGCTGTAAGGTGAAGTTAAGCAAACTTTCATCAATATTTTATTCACGGAACTTCTCGACCTAGTTATTTTTAAGGTTCCGTACCCGAAGAATAAAACGGGGCCCTATTAATAAGACTCAACTGCCCGCCTCTGTCTGCTAGTTTGTCACTGTACTGAACCTTTCGTGCGCGAGTCCAAATCGCACTCGACCGTTTTGTTTTTCATTCTTGAAAAACTTGTAATTGTGGTAAAACCCCATGTAAGCGTTTGGGAATTTAAGTAGTTAAAAATTTAACCTCAAGCATATTTGTAGTTGAGCGCATTTTTTTAATTTGGAGGTTGAGCGAAATTGTTTAAAACATGCATGATTAAATTCATGGCTCATACTTCACCCCCGCCAAACGGGGTTTTTTATAGTGGTAATATCAGCATATGAGTCCTCCCACTCAAGGTCGGACGGGGGGAGTTACTGATTAAAATCCACGTGATGTTTCAATAGCCCTTTCTATTGCCTGCAGGCAGGGTCAAACAGGGAAGAAGATGGAAGAAAGAAAGAAAATTGTGTTTATTGGCACAAACTTAAAAGTAAACAATACAAAAAAAAAGTTATAAAGAGAGAGTACATGGTAAACACAGATGATATAAAAAAAAAACTTAACAATTTAATGCCAAAGGGCCTCAGCTCAGCATATGCCAGATGGCATCGCAAAGTTTGCCAACTAACGCTGATTTTCAGCTGCAGCCCACGAGTGTCATACGCTCGAAATAAAATACATAAACGCGCGTACGGGGTGAAGTGAAGTATGACTGCAACAGCACAATCATAATCAGCCCTTAATTATTCCCACTGCTGGGACACCTATATAATTCTTCTTAAAGAGAAGGTATATGCTGTAATCCCCTACGCTTGCTCAGCGCTGGTTGGTAGTCACATGTCTTTGAATTTTTGGTTCTACTAAGACATAACTATCAGATTTTCTTTCGTTTTCATGTTGTTAATAACAGTTAACATTACGTATTTTAATATTGATGTTGAAAATGACCAAGAAACATACTGATTCTAGCTGAGTGAGTATTCCAATAAACATCGACCCACGATCTACATTTCCAGATGTAGATTTAATTAATCAAATTTCGCTTGAGGGAAGCTAAAAATAGAACCAATCAAATCCTAAGGGTCAAATCACACACAGACGCGACGCTGCGAGCGCATTTCAATAGAGGGATTCAAAATCTAGCTTTACTTACCACACGAAAACATACACATTTCACCGTGGACTCGACGCTGGCGCCGCTGAGCGCAAACTTATTTAGCTGATCAACATTTAACATTTACCTACTACATGAAAATATACACATTTCTCGTACTTTGCGTCGCGTCGTGTTGCTTCTCTGTGTGAACCGACCCTAATTGTACTCGCATAACAACGAATCACGCTCTATTGGGACTATTAGTTTTGAAGCCCTAAATTGTCGCTCAGTCCTTGGCCAATTTTCACGTCATGAGAGACTTGGAAATTGAGGAGAAGCTCGCAATTATTTCGAGGTTATATTAAGTTTGACGTCATCAGCTCAAAAAACTTACCACTCTTACCAAATGAAGTTGTATAATAATAATGTATTATAGATGTTGAAATATTATAAAAGTTTTATTTAAACTTTTCATTATGCTACATAACATATCCAGAAGCATGGAAAAAGTCCTCCTCAACGATTCCTCAACGCTGATAGCAAGTAATGTGCCCAAAAGACTGGCGGTATTGCCTCTTCGTATGGCAATACTTAGCCTCTTGGCAAGGTAGAAGCCGCTCCTTGGGTTACCAGAATTGTGAACCAGTCGTTTTGAGTTATTTTTTAAAGAGTCTGTTGGCACTCACACCTCAAACGACACAAAAAGGGTACAAATGGTACTGGTGTGGTATGGGTAGTCGTCCTAAGTAAAATTATGGTATTCAGCTGCACCCTATTAGACTGGAAGCCGACCCTAACATAGTTGGGATAATTAACAAAATCCCGAAATTAATATTAAATGTTAATTTAAATCATTGTTTTCTTTCGCGACTTGTGATTGGGCAGATTCGACGTGAAATTTCCAACGTAAACATTTAAATAACTGACTACTTGCTTTAATTCACCTTTAAATCAATCAATAAGCTGTTTAATTCATTGTTTAGAATATATTCCTCGTATATTACAGACAACACGACATCTTTATGTGTCGTGTCCGATAAATTGCGTATTTCGCCAATAATTTTCAAAGTTACTAATATTATTATCCTGCTAGAAAGCTGGCACTGTTGTCTTCATTTACATATTAGTGTTTAAATTTTAATGCGCAGTGATTGCTTTATTGCTACACCTATCTTGTCTGGTCTTGAGTTACGAACCAGACTGATTATTTTCATTGTAACTTAGAAATGCATTTACAAGCACAAGTAGTGCACAATTAAATTTACAAAATATAAATAAAAACCAATAATAATAATAATAATAAGTTATATTTTCAGGAAAAATAATAATAAATAAATAAAAAAGAAAAAACATTCATAGGGCGTCAAAGAAAATTTTAAATTTATCTTTTCATTGTTAAATTTTATTTAACCTCGTTTTTGGATAAACTTATTTTTTTATTCATTTCCCCTTTCAATTGTTGCAGGTCATAAAAATCCCAGAAACAAAAGAAGGCTACATAGACTTGAACAACTTGGAACAGAGGCTACAACAGCACTCAAATACAGGCAAAAGGATGATCGGATTCTTCCCAGCAGCATCCAAGCTAACAGGAGTCTTAGCAGATGATGTAGCCACTACCCTACTCCTCCACCAGTATGGAGCGTGGTCCTTCTGGGACTATACGCTAGTGGCGCCATCTTCTGCAGTAGATATGAATCCTACCTTCCCAGGAGTAGATGAAGAGATGGTGAAGAAAGATGCGCTGTTTTTTAACTGTGAGAAGTTTGTTGGAGGAGTCCAGGGTCCCAGTGTTGTGATTGTTAAGAAGAATGTGTTTATTGATACTCCAATTTATTCTGATGATGTTGAGGTGAGTGATGATGATGTTTTTCCTGGAGATAAGAATAGAAATACCGGTATTCACCAGTATCCATTTAGATCAGAATCAAATGATGTTGAGGTATAGGAAATTACAGTTGGCATAAAGACAAAAGCTTATAAAGATTATTATAAAAAGAAAAATGTTGATAGTACTAACAAAAGAAACAGTAAACTTTAGATTATAAAATCCTTAATTCTATAAGACGAGGTACATGTATCCGAGCTCAGGTTTCTCAAAGACCTTAGGTAGTACAAGATGAACACAGGAATGAAATTGAAAGGCTTAAATATGGATGAGTTCATGATGAAAACTATCTTGGCTAGCATGTCTGTCTGTAGCTCGCGTAGAATTTTCATTGAATATTAAACCTTTTTCAACATGCTCAGGAACTTTTCTTACTTATTTGCGATTCTTCTGCCTTCTAGTGAATTTGCGAAATCATTAACATGTTCAACTGTTTGTCTTGTATTTTCTTTTGTTACTGTATTACTCTTAGTTATTGTTTACTGAATGCCTACATTTTTATTGTAATTATCAATTTTAAGTTGACGATCAAGGGTAAATTCAGTTTCTTGAACAATAATATTTTAACAAAATATTTCAACTGCGTGAGGTTTGAAATTTTTGGTCTTGATAAGTAGTGTCCAGCCAAATTGTGAGTGAACCTTTATTTGATTTTAGACCTTATTTATATTGAGATTTGGTTTCTTTTACAGTTATTAAGCGAAAGGATTGAAGAGTTGAAATGTACGGAGGGTGTCAGAGCAGCCTTGGTGATGCAATTAAGAGATGCTGTGGGACTTCAGACCATCGTTGAGAGGCAGGACAATATTAGCAAGTAAGTTATAATTCTGTAATTAAACAAGCCCTATGCCCGGTGGAATTTCCATCGGAAAAAATACATGATTGAAAAACTTATAGGAGAAATCAAAGAATCTTTGCAAAAAATGCTAGTACAGCCTTTGCGCTGTAATGCAACGAATTTATAATAATTCGAATACATCGTACGTTTTTTTATGTACATAAAAAGTCAGCCAGAAGAACCGTTAAGCATGATCAAATAGAAACAACTTTCGTCTTAAGAAACATAATATTATCTACTAGCAAGTCTGTTTTTATAACTATTATTTAGGTAGCAAAAAATTATAAGTAAATATTGTACAGTTATAAAGCCGTATTATAACTGTAATCGCAATTACGCGTATTGATATTTTATCTTCGTGTGTAGTTATATTTTTTTTTGGATCGTCTTTTCATATTAATTTCTATCTTAATATCAGTTATATCTATTTTTATCCTTCTTTTGATAAAATGGTAGACTACAAATCTCAGCTGTCGTTTCCTCAATATTTTGTATTTATTGTGTTCTGCGTTATTTGGCCCACATTTTATTAAATGGGTCTTTCAATGAAGAGCCTTGACAGTCGGGAAATTCCTGTTCAAATAATTTCAGGTTTTCCGAACTATTTTGGGGTCCAGTCCAACCAAAATGTAGCTGATTACCTTTACGAAATCGAGTGGGCCCTTCTCTGATCTCCACAACTACTTACTGTTTAATAAGCTACTGATTACTAAAGTTTCCGCCAGATAAGTGAGGAATAAAATTCGTTGATCCCCGTGTACCAATGTATTCCAATATTTCAAAACCATTCGAAAAATTAAAAAAAAGTGTCGTATCGCGTTCAAAATAAACGTATCGTGGTAAGAGGCGACCTTGACCTTACATTTTATTATGAAATTCGAACGATGGTATTATAAAATTCGAAGGATTGAATATTAGGATCAATAAACTTTATTCCAGACATATTTAGTGGTGACTATAAGTACACTGGTTTTAAATATCTAGACTACTGTCAAAGATAAACTAATGAAGAATATATTAAATCTTTTGTCTTTTTGCCCGCATTCTCCACAAACAATATAGGTGAAACCTGCTCATTCTTACATCATATTGCCTCTAAAAATAGAATTATTTCCACGCCAAGGACTTTTCTTGAATCGTTGAAGCACACTCGGTAATCTAAGCACGTGGCACTTCAATAACAAGTTCACTTCGCTTCGATAACTTGCTTCGCTAACTCGCTTCGCTAACTAGCTGGTAAACTTGCTTTATCGCCAGTGATCAGAGAATTTGTGATTAGGTTATGTGATCTATCCTTACCACTATTTTTAATGTATTGGCATTATTTTGACAGAATTAAAAGATTTTACCACAAAAAATAACTTACTTAAGTATAGAATTGGTTTAAAATCAATAGTAGCATACCTAATATTGTTTAAAAAAATATGTATGCAACAGGCGAAAGATAAGAAAACAGGAAGGTATAATTTGCGTTTGAAAGTAGGGGTTTCAAAATGGTCGTTGGTCGTTTTTGTGACATCATTCCAAAAAACTCCACTCCTAACTACGTCAGTAGCAAGCAAAACTGTTTTTAAATTTTAAAATACCCAGTTGAAAACTTTTACAACGAACCTGTCCCAAATAGCGTACGTACAAAAGTGCCAAACATAGTTTCTCCAAAAGCTTTGTGGACAACACGAATATTTTAAATTCAATTTTTGCAATGTCATACCGCACTTACGGTCGCCATGTTTGTTTTTACGTTTTCGAACGTAGAGAAACAAGGCAAGGGAAAATTACTGTGCAGCCAGGTTCAAAGTGTCAACTCAGATAGAATTTTGTTTACGCAGGCGTGAACAGAGGATTATTTATTACATAGATTTATGTATACTGCAGTCTCAGTTTACATTTAGTTAATGTTTAAAAGGAATATTTGCGAAGGAGATCCAGTTTGCAGAGATATTAGATTTTATATTTATGTGAGCGTACCTTGGGGAAATTTATTTGTGTAGCTAGCTTTCGAAACAACCATCGATTCTTTTGATATATTATTTTGAAATTGACTTGGTTTGAGCTCGTGGACTGCTTAAGTGCAGGGCTTTAATCAAATTGTATCCCATCTATGGAGACTGTAAATCTATGGAGATATTTTAGCCTCGTTAAATGATAGATGTATCAAAAGCTTGTAGAATTTCTAGTAGATACAGCAAATTAGTAACCATCACATATCAAACAGGAATATAATATTAATTTACGCATACCCGGGACAACCGAGAAGTAATAGAACACAGGATTTATTACATAATATGCGACAAACAGGCAATAAACAATGCATTAATAAAACAAAACCGCGTTCTTGAGTTCTTTGAGTGGCATTTATTGTAAAGTAAAACTATTTTGATCTGACTTTCTGGCATAGAGGGAGGGTCGCTGTGTATTCAAGTACCTACATTCGTTTATATTTCATCTGACTGGTTCTCTAAAAGGGGGATGGTCCCCCACTAGATAGCCAGACGACTGAGCAAAGCCTGACGCCGCTCAGTCGGATGCAAGCCCCTACATTTTCAATAAGTATGAATTATTATGATATGTATTTAGAAGATATGCGAGTGTTTGTCGAGCTTCCGGAATTATAGAGAGTATTTTCAGTTAGTCAGTTGTGAATAAGATTCGAAGCGAATTTATTATTGGTTTACTAGATTCATTTGTTGATAAACTGTTATTTAGATTATGAAAAGCAATAACGTAGGGAATGAAAGTTCTTGATGAAGTTTTAAACCCAGTATTAAACCCGTACCTTATAAGAATCTTCAAGTTTATTGTTGTAACTAGAATCTTCCTTCGTCTCCTCCCTTTTCTGTATAAAGTTTATTGTTTACTTAAGACGATTATCTATAAATTTGTGGGTTCATAGCCCCTGGGACAAAGGACAGACCTGCGTACAATAACGTCGGCCACAATTAGTGCCTTGTCTAACTTTATCTGTACCTTCGTTACAAGTTCAACTGTGTCAGTACCAAGATGACAGTCCTTTTATCTTCAAACTCGATTAACTACTTTAGGGATTTCGATAGCTCTATCTTTACTTTGATCAGAATTTGTCAAATGTTTGGGTGGCTTCAGAAATGGGGTTGAAATAACAAATCTTTAGGTTATTCTTGTAATCATGTCGTGTTTGCGACTAGTCGTACAACAATATTATGCAAAAATAAAGCCGTTCAATAAACAGGTTTAGTTTTTCAAATTGTATACTAAGCGCCGGATGTAATATGAACGATTTGTCAGCGATACGATTAGTCATGAATTATTTATTAAGTTATTTATTTTTATTGCGAAAAGCAAAACTGTTTTCGTGGCTTGTATCCAAACTTCGGGACACGTTTAGTCAACTGTATTTCCGTGTTTATTACAATGATATTATTTAGATGATTTTTTCAAAATTTTAAAGCGCAGCTGGATAGGATGATCCACCGATGATCGAATCAGTTTATGCCGGGATAAATATGATACATTTTTAACGACAGTCTAGGATTATTAATGAGCTTATCAATAATTTGGGTTGGTAATGACTTTTACGATGTTATGACTATATTAAATGATACTTTAGTTTTTCTTTTCCTAGCCAAAGCACGTGATGCTTCAACATTCATCTTTATGACTAATCATAATTCCATTGTAGCTCTAGCGACTAACAATGCCATTCAGAAAGTACCTAATGGAGTTTTCTTTTACATCTCTACCACAAAGCGACCCGATCAGCTCATAAATACCTATTTTTCCATACTTTGTGCTGATAGTCTTAGTATGCATCATAAGTTTATCATTTTATGGGATTGTTTGTATGTCCACCAGTATAAATTTACATACAATTACCTGTATAGATGGCGTTATATTCAAATGATTGTTTCAACGGAAGATTTAGAAGTATTATCTTGTGTGTTACGTACTTGTTAGTTAGGCGCCATTGACGGATTTAGTTTCACGATGTCAAGGTTCTACAAATACGATGTTTTTGTAATTTCTGCGACATTTTTTTTTGACTATCCTCAGTCAACAATGGTCTTTAATGTGTAGACCATAAATGGACATTGTTTACCACCATGATCAAACTGCAGTTCTAAAGTGTTTGCGATCAAAACTGGTCCGTTTCAGTTATCAAGTTTAATGTCTGTTCTGTTACCATCATCCTTCATCTTGTCTTCCTACGGTTGAGCATATATAACTCTCTTTAATTGTTCCACTCCTACACCACCTCCGTCAAAAGTTTACAGTAAGTTAATCAGTATAAACCAAATGTTATATAATTTCTCCAGCAGCTATTTCATGAGCGGAAGGCGCCAAGTCTCAAGTTCACGACTCAACGGTTCGTGCGTCATCCATGAAAGCCGCTGACAGACTATAACTCTATTTATGATGTTTCACATAAGTTGGGAAACTGGGAATTGTATGGAATTTTGCGTTCATTTTATAATGTCGGTACATTTGCGAAGTTTATTACAAAAGAAAACATTCGTTATACGCTCTAGAGTAAAAAAAGAATATGAATCATTAAAGAAAGAAGCACAAAATATAGGTTTTACGAAACCGGACGTTTTTTTTTTAGTAAAAATACCTATCTTATGTCGGTTCGCTATCTTATCTCGATCTGTAGTCTAACGCCAAATCTGTTATAACTCCAAGGGCTGCTGATCTGTTGCCAAGTCCCAGTTCGGGAAATAAAGAGCCTCAAATATCCCTGTTGTAGTAGTCTCCATGCCAAGCATCTTGTAATTCTCCTCGCGGGACATTCAATTTTGAAGACAAATAGACATGATTGCAACCATCTAGTTTGGCACTATTCCCGTTACAAGCAGATCTAGCTGCGTTACCGCAGTTTTTATTACACTGCGGCTTCCGTGACAGAGATATACATCGCAAATTATATCGGTAATGTTTTACCATCATGCGTTAATGCAGACACACTAACAATATGAGCTGTGAAAATATTAAACTGACGTTTCTTATTTTCATTTGAATTTTCTCAAGAAGTTTTATCTTTCTTTTTGAAAACAAGGAAAATGGTATACATAAACGTAACTATGCACATTGAAAATTATTTTTGATCTTTGAAATATAAAATAGTATTGGAGCCAAAATAGATCCTTGTGGAAAACCTAGATCTGATGTCGCAAACAGCTGATATGCGACCAATAATAATGTTTTGATTATTAACAAACATTCACGATTGTATTAGTTTAAACGTATTAAACATTGAAACTTTATTTTATTGGTATTTCTTTTGAAGTCTCAAGTGATTGTTGAATTCGAATGCTTGATATTAAACAATAACGTGATATTCACTACATTTGTATCCGTCTAAGATAGGTTTTGCTTTGTCTGCGGTATTTAACACTAAGACAAGGCATTCCCATTTTTCCGCATTGAATAGATGTTAACATTGTTTTTTCTCAACAGCTGTTATTTCAATACAAGTTGTGTATTAAAACAACGCTACTAAATGGGTTTGTGGGCGAATTTTACATGACGTCTGTTACATAGTAACTGTTCTAATTTTTGTATTTGCCATGTCTAGTTTCCATTTGTTCTACCGTTTACTATTTTGTAATAACGTGACGTCTTGAATTCTGATACTATTGAACTAAAAATACATTCTGATTAATTTAGTTAAATAAAGAAAATAATAACACCTGATAAAAGAAACTCTGACACCATCTGCATAAGCAAGACAATTAAAAGCACGATGGGATATGTGTAAATATCTTATTAGCAGACAATTATACGAAGAATTATTGAGGATTTATACAAAACTCACATGTAAATAGACTTTAAATAAACATTTCCCGTTGGAAAGACTCATTCAATAAATGTAGACAATGTTGGCGCAGAGTCGCCTTGCCAAAAGATTTGTTTGCAGTATGAGCCGGTGTCGGTTTTTTTCGGCGTTTGGCGCCTTCTCAATTCCATATGACCCATTCGTCTTTAGGTGTTGCGGTATATCGATTATTTGGAAGAATGACATTTTAGGCTGCAGATTAGGAATATGAATGTTTTGTTTAATTTAATAGGATATTTCTGATATTATTTTTCTTTGTGTTTGATGATGAAATTAGCATCCAATTAACAAAATGTAAACGCTCAATAAAATCTGCGTCTATGAACAACAAAAACGTACACGTCATCATTTCACATAATATTAAAACTAAAACACTAAGTAAGACCGCTAAGAGTTTCGCAAAGAAGTCTATCCACGAATATGCGAATATAACAAACAGAATTTCTCACGAAATTCCTCTTCCCGAGTGCATCGAAGGAAGCGTGGCCGGATGACCAAATACTTCGCTTCCTAACGCAACATTGTATGCTTTCCGATGGGAAGCACCAATTGACGGAACACTTATCGATAATTTACCCAACCCCGTTCTAAGAACCCATCAAATACTTCGGTAGAATGATTAGTGGCTATTATTATTATAACCCCCTAGTGGTGTCATTTAGACATAATAGTGTTAGAAAAATCGATGTCTGAATGCGCTGTTGTGTCTTTGGGAGTATCCGTTTCATTCAAAACAATTTGAGATGTTTTCGATTTGGTTGACTTAGCGACGAGATTATCTTCTTCTTTTCTTTCAATGTAAAATTCAGAACTAGTAAAGATGATTGTATTATCTGTGATCTCAAAACCATTTCCCTCTTTAAACCAAGTGCTTTGTTTAAATTAATCTATTCCGTTCACGACTAAAACGAATGATGACAAACCCACAGCATTTGCATACTTAGACATTAGCCCATATCCAAGGAAAATCAAACAAAATAATATAAAGCAACATAATTGCGCAAGGCTATCGTCTCCAATTCGCATTTCCGCAAATGTCCACGTCCGAGCGTGACTCGAGCATCGAATCCGGGTCATTGCAGCGCTGCCCTCGAAAGACGGTAAATGGGTCAGAGGAACTGGACGACTGAAATAGAACAAGTTGCTATGTGGCGTGCGTCCGTGTTCAATGTACATATTGTTAATGGAAAGGAGAGATGACTTTTTAGTTCGTTCATTTGCTATAGTTCAATGAGAATTTGCAATGGCTTAGAAATTGATAGACATTTGATGAAGGGATTTAAAGATGGGCAGCGTCAAGTGTGTTTTTAAGTCTAAACCAAATAAGAGAGTTAAAAGTAGTTTAATGTGTAAGTAAAGTGTGTAGTAGTGTCAATCGTAGTTCCAAAAGATAACTCTCAATGCCGTTTTTCCAAAACTTATAAACTGAACAGTTGTTAAAAATAAAAACAGCTTTAAACAATGCAATGTGAACAAATAATTAAACATTTCTACGCACATAACGCACGAACAAAGAAAATAAAGGCAGGAAAATTTATTTTTAATAAAACATTGACTAACAACTACACGTGGCAACATGGTATAGCTAGAACACTGCAAATTGACGCGGCGTATCAATTTGCATAACAACTAATCTACATGACAGATGACAGTGCCCACAATTTCATTAACCACCCACAGACCACCCAGAAAGCTCAAGTTCACGAATATTTCGCCCAGTACACTCACCCATAAAACTTCATTACTCAAGGATAGATTGGCAATTGTCACACTCGTAACTTTGCATTATTATCACCTTTGAACTTAACAACGTCATTTCTATATTTAACTACGCATTTTATTTCTTCTTTCCTGTACAGTTCCGGTCTCACTTTATCTTTATTGTTAAGGACATTAATGTTCTATTTATTTCTAGAAGTTTAACTAGTTTCATTTTGAAGCCTGTTGTTAGTCTAGGTACTTCCGGTATCCGGATTAGTAATCGAACGAGGTATTACTAAATCACCTTGATTGCCCATTTCGGGATCTTTAAAGTTCATTTTAAAGTTTTATTAGATCAAGGATTATAGTGCTTAGCATCCATAGTTCTTAATCGTGTACTTGTTTCAGTTTCGTTTATCTATATTCTACGGTTTGCAGTTGTCTGTTTCTTATGAAGTTTTCGGGAGTGAGTCTCAATAGCTTGTTAGTTAAAGTCAAATCTTCATCTGGATCTAGGTTTTTCTCTTCTTTATGACCATCCAAATCCTAAAATTGACCATAGCTCGGTATAGTGAAAGGTCTCTTTACTTTATGCTTCCGCCAATCATTTCAAAAGTCATGTAAATCAAACCTTAAATGATTCTGCAACAACTAAATTCTGCAACAACTAATCTGTCATATTTGCGACCTTGTCTACATCTGGATGACTTCTTAAAGGTCACCCTCCAGTTGCATGACGTAATCACACGGTACAGTTTAGGGTCGTTTTACTGAGAAATCTAACAATGTCATCTTTGTTCCTTGATATTTAGTACACGTGCATGATTGATAACATCGTTCTGCAAAAACTTAGCCTATAGGTTGTGTAGGTCATGCGTCGGTCTCATGTTGAGTGAAGCTAGATAATTGTATAATTTTCTAATCACCGCGATTACGAGAGTTTCCTGCATCGTGGAAATGATTCGGGCTTACTATCAAACTAGTTTAGCACGTCGACTCGTTTGCTTGCTAAAACTGGGATATATAAAATCCTTTTGATACTAACACAGCTCATCATTTATGAAGTCTCGTCTTAATACGTTCATTTATTAAGGCTTTATCAGATAACCGGCAGATTTACTTTCGCAGTTTTAATATTTATATTATGTAGATGATATCATTATTGATGTCATTACATTAGGATCCTCCCTATTGTTACATGTTTCCCTAATCGGTATGACATGTATCTATAGTATAGTGTTTATAAACAATTTGGAATCTAAAGGGTAGACCCTTTGTGCAGCCAAGCGGGTAAGTATGTCCTTATTAAGGTCAACATCCCCTGTAATGGTTAAAGTTTAGTAGTTTCCCGGAATCCAATGAATATTATGTTGATTAGTTTCTATTAGACTGTTTCAATTATAGAACAATTATTCGACGTGTTATATAAAACCACGTGGGTTCATTTGGTGTAGTTACAGTCTATTTCCTCTCCCAGAGAGGAATCCTGTGTCCCAACAGGATTCCTCTCTGCTTTTATAATCTCAAGAATTATAGTATAATACCCTTAACTTTATACAAAGATGGATAGGTGTTCATCCCTTGCCGATTTCATGTTTTCTCGCTCATTGGCAAAGAAAAGCAATTCACATGTATATTTTAACACAAAATTCATCGTACTATAAGAGCCAATATTTCACAATCACATAATTTGAAATGTCAATTTATGTAAACAAAATATTTGCTGTGAAATACTGAAATATTCCGTTCAATGACTTTAGATGTAACACGGTCACGGCAGATATCGAATTTTACGATGACATCGTAATTCCGCATATCAAAGAGAAACATAACAATAAAAATAAATGTAGATTTTTATGATTCACGGCTATTTTCCCGGTTATCTAACATAACTCATAATAAAACTGTACGTTTATGGGACGCAGACATGTAATGAGTCCAATGCTATAAACAGTCCCATCGGAGAACCGTAATCGTATTGACGACAGCTTTCAAACAGTTTTAAAAGAAAAATTGTGTATTTTCGTTTTCTGGGATGCGTAATAAGCTATATTGTGATTACACCTACGTAATAATCTTCGTCGCCGTGGGGCGCCGGCTTAGAATTGCGCTCCCCCAAATCATCCCGTGGGTGTCGTAAGAGGCGACTAAGGGACAAACCGGAGGTCGGGCAGCAGCGTCCTCCGGGTACTGCACATCCTCACTGCGATCGCCAACCCGCCTGCCAAGCGTGGCGATTAAGGCAAATTACCCCCTATAGTGAGAACCACAGAAACCAGGCCCCCAGTCCCCGGCAGCTCCGCTATCCCTGGCGCGGGTAGCGGTCAAGGTAACGGCGGAGCAGGGGGTGCTAAGAATCTCCGGAAGAGATCCGGCTACCCACCCCCACGACGACTGGCCCTGGTAACACACAACGTACGCACATTGAGGACTGACGAAAAGATCTGCGAGCTGGAAGAGGAGCTGAGCAAGTTACACTGGGACATTATGGGGTTATGCGAAGTCCGTAGAGAGGGGGAGGACACCGTAACCCTGAAGTCTGGTAACTTGCTCTACTACCGGGAGGGCGACCAACAGTCCCAAGGTGGTGTCGGGTTTCTCGTTCACAAGTCCCTCGTTAACAACATAATAACCATCGACAGTGTGTCGAGCAGGGTGGTATACCTAATACTCAGAATATCCAAAAGATATTCGCTGAAGGTCATTCAGGTATACGCACCGACCTCGTCACACTCCGATGAGGAAGTAGAGACTATGTATGAGGACGTAAGTAGGGCCATACATAGCTCAAAAACTCACTTCACTGTTGTTATGGGGGACTTTAACGCAAAGTTGGGCAAGAAAAGCGGTGATGAGTTGAGAGTGGGGCAATTTGGGTATGGGCAACGGAACCCTAGGGGACAGAGGCTGGCCGACTTTCTGGAGAAAGAAGAACTCTTCATGATGAACTCTTTCTTCCAGAAGCCGCCTCACAGGAAATGGACCTGGCTGAGTCCCGATGGTTCCACGAGAAACGAGATAGACTTCTTCATGACCGACAAGAAACGGATATTCAGTGATGTCTCTGTGATCAACAGGGTGAAAACCGGTAGCGATCACCGAATCGTAAGAGGCTCGCTGAATATCAATGTTAAACTTGAAAGGTCCAACCTGATGAAGTCTACGCTCCGACCTACTCGGTCCCATATTCAAAACCCCGAAAGCTTTCAACTCGAGCTCTCTAATCGCTTTGCTTGCCTTGAGAACTTAGTTTCAGTGGACGAGATCAACGACGGGCTAGTGGAAACTGTCCGCACGGTAGGGTCTAAGTTTTTTAGACCCGGCCGTAAAGATAGACCTCAGAAATTGACCGATCAAACCTTAAACCTCATGGCTGAACGACGTTTGCTACAGTTGCAGTCTTCCGATGACGCGAAGTCATATAGGCAGCTCAATAGACGTATATCTAAGTCCTTGCGGCACGACCTGCGTCTCTTTAATACGAATCGTGTTAAAGAGACCATACAGCGAAACCAAGGCTCCAAAGTGTTCGCGAAGGGCAAGTCTATTGGGCAAAGCCAGATGACAAAGCTGAAACGGGAGGATGGCAGCATAGCGTCGACCAAAGCAGAGGTTTTAGGCGAGATCGAGAGGTTCTATGGACAGTTATACACTTCGGTCGCAAAGCCCGTTGACAGCTTGGTAGGAGATCCAAGAGCCAAGCTGTCCCGACATTATACCGAAGATATCCCGGACATCAGTCTGTACGAGATTAGGATGGCCCTGAAACAGCTTAAGAACAACAAGGCGCCGGGCGAGGACGGAATCACCTCAGAGCTTCTGAGAGCGGGTGGAACACCGGTACTTAAAGTCCTCCAGAAGCTCTTTAATACCGTCCTGTTCGAGGGCAAAACGCCCGAAGCATGGAGCAGAGGTGAGGTGGTGCTGTTCTTCAAAAAAGGTGATAACAGCCTATTGAAGAACTACAGACCCATCACGCTTCTGAGTCATGTTTATAAGCTGTTTTCAAGGGTTATCACGAACCGTCTCGAACACAGACTTGATGACTTCCAGCCTCCCGAACAAGCCGGTTTCCGAAGAGGCTATAGTACCATAGACCACATCCATACGCTGCGGCAAGTTATACAGAAGACCGAGGAGTATAACTTGCCATTATGCTTAGCGTTTGTGGACTATGAGAAAGCCTTCGATTCGGTGGAAACATGGGCGGTGCTTGAGTCACTCCAGCGATGCCGTATTGACTGTCGGTACATCGAGGTGTTGAAGTGTTTGTATAATAACGCCACCATGTCGGTCCGAGTACAGGAGCAGAGTACGAAGGCGATTCCATTGAGAAGAGGCGTCAGACAGGGAGATGTTATCTCCCCTAAACTCTTTACTGCCGCAATGGAAGACGCCTTCAAGCTCCTGGAATGGCAAGGACTTGGCATCAACATCAATGGCGAGTACATCACTCACCTTCGGTTTGCCGACGACATCGTAGTCATGGCAAAGTCGATGGAGGAACTCAGCATGATGCTCGATGGCCTCGACCGAGTTTCGCAACGGGTGGGCTTGAAAATGAACATGGACAAGACGAAAATTATGTCAAATGCCAATGTTGTGCCCACCCCAGTCTTTGTTGGAAACTCGGTACTCGAAGTTGTTGACTCATATATCTACTTAGGACAAGTAGTCCAATTAGGTAGATCCAACTTCGAGAAAGAGGTCAGCCGCCGAATCCAACTCGGTTGGGCAGCGTTCGGGAAACTACGCAGTGTCTTTTCGTCCGATATACCTCAGTGCCTCAAGACGAAAGTCTTCAACCAATGTGTGTTACCAGTGATGAGTTACGGCACCGAAACGTGGTCTTTCACTATCGGCCTCATCTCAAAGCTCAAAGTCGCTCAGCGAGCTATGGAGAGGGCTATGCTCGGTGTTTCTCTGCGTGATCGAATCCGAAATGAGGAGATCCGTAGACGAACTAAAGTCACCGATATAGCCCACCGGATTAGCAAGCTGAAGTGGCAATGGGCAGGCCATATTGCTCGCAGAGCGGATGGCAGATGGGGTCGAAAAGTGCTAGAGTGGAGACCACGGACTAGCAAGCGCAGCGTAGGACGTCCACCAACAAGGTGGACAGACGACCTTATGAAGGTCGCCGGAAGACGCTGGATGCAGGTCGCTTCCAACCGGTACTTGTGGCGATCAAAAGGGGAGGCCTATGTTCAGCAGTGGACGTCCTATGGCTGAGATGATGATGATGATGAATAATCTTCATAATATTATTATTATTCGGGCTTATAAATAAACTACAGATCAAAAGTTCAATATCATCTAAACACATTTTTCCTCGCTTTTTTCGTAAATACGCATAAAGTTTTGTATCACAATTATTCGAGTGTTTTCTAAAGATATTTTTACGTCATTTCCATACGTATGACCAAAATTCTCGTCTTTTCATCCTCATCTTCAGCCAGAAGACGTCCAGTGCTGAACAAGGGCCATTTTGCATCCATTGGTTGCCCGCGGCACTCACGATGTCGTCTGCTCACAGTGGAATGTGTATGTTGTTGGATTGTCAAAATGGATAAGCATTTTGATGAGGTATCCCTCGAAGGTTACCCGCTGACAATGGCACCTAAGCTACTTGCACCTTATCTATTCGTCATAAGGCTCCTGTCAAAGTTTTCCGTTGGTGCCAGGTGCAATACGTGGAATACCTTATTTTGACACGCAGAAAACTTTTTGCATCACGATACAATACTAACACATTACAATATTCAATAGGCATAACTTATTCAAATTCTAGTCCCATTATTATAATTATCATAGTTTACGGTGTTTTATCATAGTCAGTGCAAAGTCCAGTCCTTAAGGAAAACGGAATACATGCATTTAGAACAGTTATATATTTATTTATGTACAAACAGAACATATACACAGGAAATGACATGCAGATAAATTAACACAAAGGTACTCAGTACTGCCACGGTATACTCTTATGTGACTGCTTATTTCATTAAGAAATCTTTTTCTTTTCCTAAGGATCTTCTTATACTTCTAATCTTTTGTAATCTTTTTCGAGGGAGATGATGTTCAGGGTTCTGTTTAGATAGTCCCGAGACCCTCTTTCTAAAGAGCTTGTATAGAAAAGTAGGGCAGTTAAGATATAATAGACATAAAAAACAATGAGTTCGTTGGGTGAACGACACACGGGACGGTTTTCTGGATTGAAACATGTTTACATTATTCCAGTACCTAGTTACCTTCTGATTTAGTATTGGAATCTAGTGGCGATGGATCCAGCTACGGGATCAATGATGGAATTGCAAAAATAATGGAAATTAATGGTTTCCGCTATGGCACGGACAAAATCTACGATTATGTAGGCTTAAATATTTCAAAAATATCACAATTTCGTATAACTACATGTCGCATTTATTTACATTTTATATTGCCGGATGCAGAAGTAATAAATGTGCAGTTAATAAAATAAAATTATGGCGGCCGTATTTCATAGGTTCAATGTCAAAACAACATCTTTTACATGCAAAAGCAGAACTCAATATAGATGGTAGGAAAAATAAGATAAACGTTAAAGAACTCTTAGATGAGCTCGTGGCTAAATAATTACAGCCGCACAGGCCGATCTTCCGGGTTAAGCCGCGCTTGCCGAGTTTGGTCTCCGGATGGGTGACCATCTGTCAATGCGAAATTCCTCCGTTCCTCGGAAAGCACGTAAATCCGTAGGTACCGGCTGTTAGTCGGAAGCACTAAAGTCTGACAACTAGTCTTACCATGAGGTATGGTATTACCCAGTTACTGGGTTGTAGATGTCCGACAGACAGTCGCTCTATTTAAAGTACTGATATCCAGCTGAATCTGGTTTGACTGGAAGACGACCCAAATAGTTGGGAAAAAGGCTAGGGAGATGATGTTAGAGAACTCATAGATGTCAACCACTTGTAGAATTGTGTAAGCAGGTTACTGTAGCAAACGACATTTTAAGGAACAGTGCCTATACCATGAGTTGTCATTACGATACTCGATCATACGCATCGATCGCGTTTGGCGCTCTTTTTTTATCGTGGTAAAATCATCAAATGAGTCAGACTTGTCAGACTTGTAGGTACTGACTAAAATCCACGGTGTCCTTCAATAGCCCTTTATGTTCCGGGGTCACGGTAATGAAATAAGTCCCTGGGGTGGAGGGCGGACAATATCCTCTCCCTCTCGCGGCCCGCCTTCTCCTTCACGAGCATGACTGCTTCGCAGAAGGAGGCGACCGCTACCCACTCCGTCTCGCCCCGCAGCATGGCCGCAACCAATGCCGGGCGCGAGAGGCCTAGGATCCTATCGTCGCCGTGAGGATTGGCGCTCTCATTGGTTGAAAGTTCAAACAACCTTTAAAACGGGCCAGTTAACAGTTCTTCGTCAGTAAACAGTCTGACGGTCTGGTACACCCGGTGTAAGAGGACTCATTTGATGATTTTTTTCTAACCCAAAAAATTGATAGTGCACTATTATGATTATAGTATGACGATTTTAGCGAGAGTTTTTATTAATAAGAATGTTGGGCTTCTCCAGACACATTATAAACCTGAAAATATTATACATAACCCAGTTTTTACTGAGACTGGCTTCTTTGCTTATGCCTTCTGTATTTTGTACCATTGCATTGTGACGCCAATGCCATACATGTCGTAACTCACTTGTAACTGGAAGCTTGTACAATTGTTTGTCTGTCTGTCTGTTTGTCCGGGTACATGTTTAACTCCTACGGCGCCTGCGCACGCTCGTTATCATTTATTTTTATAACTTCACGTCTACAACTGTTTTGTTACTTCTGTGATCCAAGTCGCACGTGTTGTAAAACATGGCTTGGAAACTTAAACATACATTATTATTCGAAGTAAGATCGGGATAGGTATACATTCAGCGTCTCTCGTCATTTGACATAATTTTTATCCTATAGCTAGGTACACACAAATATCTATGCAAAACCAGTGTAAGCTGGTCGTGTATTGTGTGAAAACATCGCGTCAAACGAGGCTAAGTTAAACTGGGTATGTTTAGCTTGTGTAGCCGTGTGTACATCAAGGGCAGTAAATACAAGGGGCTTAGGCTGGAGCGGTGACGTCATTGTATGTTTGTATGGTATAGGTTTCACTGCTGCATTAACATGACATTGTATGATCGAGTGTTATAGCCATCAACACAAGTACACATGTTTTGACGGATCATGGCGTGTACGTTGCGTAAAATACTCGAAAAATAAATAAATATTGTTGGTATGCTGTCATCGTGTCAGTTGTATTGATTTGGAATGAAGTATCTGCCATTTTTGATGGGAACATTATCGTGTTTACCAGTTACTGGGTTTTGGAGTTCAGATAGGTAGTCATTCCATGTGAAATACTGATATTCAGCGAACCTGGGGCCTGAGCTAAACAGCAGACTACAGCAGACGACAATCGTTATCCCTCAGCAATCACCAACGCGTTAAGTTGAAAATCTATTGAAGTTTACAGATCGTTTTCGTTTGTTATAGTTTGTAGTAGGCTCAACAGTCTTTAATAGATTTTCAACTTTGTACGCTAGGGTATAAAGTTGAAAATGTAATAGTGTCTGCTGAGCGATAACGATTGTCGTCTTCGTTTGTCTATAGGGCCTGTTACCTCATAAATTCAGTAAGTTACAACCGACGCTTTTACCAACCATGCTACCGAAGTCCCAAGCGTTGAATCTTTTAATCCATTCCTAACGACTTACGGTGAGGTCGCTGGTTCAAATCCTGTTCGAGGTTCCAATTTTTCTTGCCATAAGAAAAGGCGTATAATTTTGAAAAAATGTAAACTTACTCGACTTTGTGTCCTTAAACTCTAGTTTAACCAGTTTGACCGTGTCTGACCTAATATTGCTCACTGGCAAACATATGTTTTACATCCGTACTAACAATGGTTTCTCACTTTTAATATAAACGCTTTATTTTTATGTTACAAAACAAACTACGTTACAACATTCTGTGGCAGAGCCGACTAAAATAAATATTTAGTAACAAATATTATGAAAATAAAATGTGAAAATCTTCCGTGTTGGTCAAGAAATAGATATTTTATGCGCGTGAGTGTATCAGCTGATATTATCACGGATCATGTAGGCGGTGTCTGCACGCGTAGCATGGCGCCGTAGAAACGAGTTTTGTCGACGGGAGAATAGACAAAATGACAGAACCTTAAAGATTTTTGTCGATTTAAGCACAGCAATGTTTAAAATATAGAAAAAATATGTTTCTATTCTTCAATGGTGTACGAATCGTGTCATATTTGTGCAAAAAAACAGTCGATTTATATAGAAATAACCTTGAAATAACTTTGTCTTTTCTTGGTAGAATAGAGATAGAATCGCCATGCTACGCGTGCTGGGAGAACAGAAATATTTATGAGTTTTGTCAAAAGTTTGTTAAAACACACAGACACTTCGAAAATCATAGTCAATTTCTATAAAAGTAACTCAAAGATAAAAGAACCAAGGAATTTAAGGCACTCGAGTTGCGTTGTTGATTAAAATTATAGAATTACAGTACAGTACTGAAAAGCAATAGTTGTCAGATTTCGTTTCAATTTGTGTCACGCGCCAAATAACCCTTGTACAGTACACCTTACCTTTCCTTTGCCAGATTTCCATCGTATCTAAGTACATAAAAGTTAAATCGGTGAAAATGTGAAACTTAAATCTTTTTCATAAACGATATTACATCTTTTCCATGTATAAGCATAAATGTAAAAAGAATGCCTTAATAGCTAAAGTAAAATAACATAAATTCTAATTTACCACAGACATTTTAAAAGAAAACACAGAACAAGTATAACTCATCATAATATAAAAGTGTAACTAAACTAAAAAACTAAATTTCCGGGTGCCGACAAGGCTAGGTTAACTTCGCCCGAAATGCTGGTAACATGCTATAATGTACCTAAATGGTCGCCCCTCTATAAAGTTGGCTCAAAGTACCTTTGCTTGATAGACCCCGGGACCGAGCTAGGGTTGCCAATTTAAAAACTGCTGAAAAATATGGCAATGACGGGCTCATCATTGCTTATCATCAGGCGTGATAGTGGTTAAAGGCGAACCTATCATAAATAAAAAAAAATAAAGACACTCTGGACTACCTAGTCATAAAGGAAAATATTGTGATGAATTTAATATAGACCATGAAATGTTATATGAGCAAGCGTCTTTCAATGGTGAGATTGACATTTTCATTTAGAAGAACCAACATACAAACTAATACTGTCCGATAGAAGATTCGGCTTTGGCAATCTTCGGTCATAAAAATTAATTTCACACGTTTGGGCATCATAGACCAAAATTAAACGCATTGTGCATACATGATAGTGCGTTGGAAGAGGTGACGTTCGAGATTACCTTAGGTTTCGGCCAAAAATCGTCCAGTACTCGGATAATACAAGTTATCTTTCTACATACAATGTTTAAATTAAAAATAAAGTCAATTATATTTAATACGCAAAGACAACAATTGAAAAAGTTCCAATTGCAGCAATAAGAACTGCTCAGCCTGGTAATCAAAACAGAAACTATTCATTAAGTCTTAACAATGAAAATGGCCCGTAAGAAACACAAAACGACAAGGAAGTTGCCCATTCAGTCTGATTAGAAACATAAAAGTCTCACAAACCACTACCAGGGGTCTTTTAAGTTGCAAGGCCAAAGACAACCCTATCCCGTTAGGACCGTAAATGCTAAGTTTATTGGCTCGCACAAGGCCATCTGCAATGTAATGTTTCATTGGTGAAGGCGATATGGGCCAATTGTTTACGTTCAAGTGAAATACCGCTTTGTTTTATTCCCGGACTTCTCTGAATGAAGCTAATTTTGGACTGCTGTCAAGGTGTAAAAGAAGATGGGTGACTGATGCTTGGAGAAATCTAAGTCTCCTGCGACAAAGGTGGTACTCCATATAAGAACCACTGTACTACTATTTGACTTAATAGAAGGTTGATCATCACAGAATAATTCTTTGTTGTTTCGGGATGTAAGGAAGAGAGATTACATAAAGTTCTTCCAAACAAATTTAAATCCCTGAAATCTAAATAACAATTTCTAGTTGGACAAGTATCAAAATTATACGAAAAGGCCTTTCTTAACTTAAGTATGGCTTAGTGCCCTAAGCCTGCATTAATAATACACATAGCCCTTTCAATATGCACTAGATGAAGCTTATGTAAAATGTGTTCAAGCATACATAATGCCCTACTTCCTGCACGATTTGAATACAAATGGAGTGTAAGTAACGCGGGGTGCGTCAGCTAGTTCTTTGTCCAAAGACGTCATCTGTTCCGCACAAATTCAATAAAGCAATCTCTTGACAATCTCCAACTTCAAGCATTTATTCAAGAAAATGCTGCTTGACATTTATTTTAAGCTTCCGTAAAAGGAAAAGTCTGGAAAGAATGAACAGTGTATTAAAATTCTCGTAACGTGTAAAAGAAAATCGTGAGAAGGTTCAATTTTTATAAATTAGACTAGAAATGGAACAAAATGCTTGAGGAAATATTCTGAAATGATGGAAAATATTTAGTAATTGTATAGGCGCCGATCGAAAGAAAAATAGATAAATTGGAAACTGTAGAAGAATCTGAACATGCAATGACCAAAATCAATGAAATAGACAGTTCAGTCAGCGACCCCAACAAAGTTGGCAAAAAGCTAGCAGATGATAATATTAACAGTAAAACATAAATAACAGATTTTGATACTTGACTTCATATAATATAACTATCTATGACCTAAAATATTACAAATACTCTTTAAGTGAAGAGCTAGGGGCTTAAAGTTTCGCCATTAAGCGTTTGGCAACATTCCAAATAGTACGTGGATATGGCAGTCTTGGGATCCGTATCCAGTCGAATATTCCCATCCAAATATAGTTTTATGTCTTCACCGACCTCAATTTCTTGGTTAAAAATGTTCTTTTTGCGCTAAGTACATTGGTTTTCAAGATTTCGATAATTTATGAATGCATTTTATGAAAAATCGATGATATTGAACGGTAATCATTTAATTTTTAGATGTCTCTACCCAGGATGTGATCAAATCAATAATATCATCAAATGGCTCCGTTGCATTCTTTGATATTATTTGAAACTTCAATTCTTCTTCACAATGTTATGTAAGTCTCATGTAGGAGCGAGCCAATTGCCATCAGTCGAGCATGGTCGAGCACAAATTTGGGAATCCGAAGCAAAAAATCAACGGATGAAAACCTCAATAAGGCGTTCTTGAGAGTTAGCTGAGAATTAAACCCAGGACCTCTTGCTCAATAGTAACTCGCGATAAAACAAACTAGACATTTCTTTCTATCTTTACCACAATTCAACTATGATTCATTTGCTTTATCAAATCTGTCGTCACAGTTAACTAACAAAGATCCAGTGTCACGATCATATGTTCTATTATAGGATGTGTCCTACTTTCAAACCGTTCCAAGTACTGTCCCACATAACTTGGCAACTGAATTGATTGTCAAATTGTCCATAAAATAACCCATCTGTACCATTCTCTTGTTACTTTCTTTAGTTTCTGAATGGACATCATAAAATGGATATTCTTACATTTGACCTACTGGTTCAGTTCAGATTTGAAGCAAGATTTATTATGGAATCGTAAAGAAAACGGGTTAGCGAAAATTACGTCATTTGTGATTTGCATATTGGCAAATGTGCGCAATATAAAAAAGACCAAAATCTATTTAAATAAACGTAGTGATAAATGAGACGTTGCGAAAGAAATCGCTTACTAACTAGTTGTTGTAAAATGAACTGACAGTGACTTCGGCCATTACAAGATGGGCAGACGATCTAATGAAAACAACAGGATGACGCTGCAAGCAGCTTCCAATCAGTCAGTCCTATTGGAAGTCTTTACAGAGTCCTATGTTCAGCAGTGGACGTCTTACGGCTGATATGACGATGATGAAAAAACACCTTTATAAAGTGAATTACTCATAATCTTGTTTTATTCACTTAAATTATCGAAAATTTAAAACAAAATCCACACAAACAATAGATAAAACCTCTCCTTGGCAACACACCACATGCGTTATCAACCGTCCATTTTGAATACAAATCGAGGTGATAGTTCGCGCAGTTCAAGGCTGATTCTAAATATAGTGCATCAACAATGAGCTGTATTCATTCGAGTCAGGTTAGTCTTGTCGGTTTACTTCCGTCTACCGTCGATTGAGCATCGATATCGTTGATATCAGTACCTATTTCCTTCTGAGTGACGTCATTGTCTTTCTGTGTATTAAATAGTTCCTAATCAACTACGGCGCTGTGAGCTTCTTGCTTAAGGCTCGTATTACACATCAATATCATCCGCCTAGCCTTTTCTCAACTATGATAGAACAGTTGAATATCAGTATTTTACATGGAACGACTGCTTATCTGACCTCCACAATCCATGGTAAGACTGGTTGTCAGACTTTTGAGCATCTGACTGTGATTAACTTCTGCCAAAGATCTACAAATGACATCCGGGACCAAGGGCTTTACGTGCTTTCCGAGACCCGGAGGAAACTCGCTATGATAAATGGTCACCCATCCTCAGATCAACCTCGGTAAGATGATCGATGTATGCGGCTGTTGTTTTCTGTTGACTCCACCTCTTGTATCCTCACTACCTACAGTCGGGCGCCAAATCCCTTCTCGGAACTAAATAAGTTACTTTGAGCCTTTTAGCTTTAGCCGAGAGTTAACAGTTTACATTATAGAAGTGATTTAGATTTGGCTCAGTTATTTATACATAACTTAGGGCAAAATCATATTTATTGTTAAAAATATTTGAAGATAGTTCGGAGGATCGGTTGACGGATTTTCAAATGAAAGCAATTAAACCATCGAAGCCCAGATATTCTTGAGACTAGGTATTCAAATTATTTAAAGGTCAAAAGTTAGCTACCAAAATCTCTACAATCTCTTTTGGAACAAACTAAATTTAAATCAACAGACACAATCTAGCATTTATAACAAGAAATTGGTAGGTATCTGTAAAGATAGAGCAAACTTATCCGTTAGCAAGTCTTAAAAATGAGTGGGTCAGTAGCATTGACATGTAAACATGTTGTAAACATATGTTATGTCTTTAGCTTAGTTCCGGAGATATGAAGGTTGATTAAGTTGTTGATGGAGATCAAAATGTCAACATTCAGAAATTAATAATTGGCAGTTGAGAAATAATTGGAACATATAGGTATATGTTGCCACGCAAATTTTGATGAAGATAGGTTCAGTGAATTAGCGCGCTATCCCGCGTGCTATTAAAAATGATTCGGCAACTTTTAGCCCCTTTGACTATCAGAAGTCTCCGATACCTTACGTCTTTAGTATCCATCAACGCGTGCCTGTCTACGAACCTCTATGAATTTGTATTGCGATAATGATTTGGATACCAAAGACGTGAGATATTGGAGACTTGCGTCGCCTTGTGTACGAAGGGGCTTACAATACAAAATGTATGCGTCCGGCGGAAGTTTCTTCTAATTTGCGGTAGCTCTAGACGTTAAAAAGTAACAAATTTCCTTTTGCTTTTATAACGTTACGAAATTAAGATTAGTATCAAAGACTACACATAGTAATCATTGCCCTACATTTTTCATAAAACCGACATGTATACTTGTATAGAGCTAAATCTACTTCAGTTGCTGTATTGATTTCCACCTTTTATTGCTGCGGTCCCAATGTAGCCTTGGCATGGCAATTTAAGTGTTAATTGGCGGTTTATGCAGATATAATTAACGTATAGCTTGTTTAAGTGATTTCTACTTGATAATCAATGGTTGAACGGAACCTATGTAGTAACATGATGGAATAGAATACACTTTATTTTAAACACCATACAAATTACAGGTGCAAAGTAGATGTTATAAATAGGGTGACACAATGGGCGGTCTCATCGCTAATACTGAGTCCTTATCACGAGTTTTCAGTATTTTACTTCACAGCGTCTTTCCAGTATTAAATGGAACAGCGCCTCTAGTGTGCAAAGAAGGAACTAATTTTTTCCTTGAAATAAATGTCAAAGTTCCAGTTTACTTTACGTCACAATAACAGAAAATTCATGATAAGGCCTCTAATCTTTTCAAGAAAACCTTTGGATAGATTTAGGGAAGAGGGAGAAACAATATTGTAGGTAGCCTGTGGTGTACAAGTTGCACATAAATTAAGTACACACATAAACGCGAGGAGTTAGCAAAACATTTAATTTCAACTGTCCAATGCTGCCCCACTGCTAGGCAAAGGCCTCTCCAAGGCGTTTCAAGAGATCTTGCCTTGTCTTTAACTTTGCCCGCCGGTTTAGACAGGATGGTAGCCGCGAATAAGGCGGCCCCTGAGGTCGTGGGAATCTATACGGATAACCGTGACTGCAACGTAAGGGGCTATTGAAGGGACCCCATGGATTTTACTCACTGCGAGTCTGACAGTCCTTTCTGCATCATCATGGGCCGGGGATAATTTAATTATATATTTCGAAAAATTGTTCGATAAACGTTCGTTACGTGTTCATGTTTAATTCTCAGAATCAAATCGTGGACTTGTGAATCAATTAAATCGTGCAGACTGAATGATGATGGCATTACGCGGATAATTGTATTGTCTTGATTTATGGCGTGTTATTGTCACGTTTCTATATCATGTGCGTTCTAGGGAGGTGTCATAGTGAGTTTATTCTGTTCAGATGCATGAATACATTATTAAGATACCTAAGTACCACTATTTGCCCCGGCTTTTTACGGAAGAAAAGTCTACAATTTCGTAATACGAAACACCAACAAATGCCTTGTTAAGACATAAATACAAAGACATCATACGTAAACAGAAATTATAACTTATTAGGCAGAATATTATTGTTTTGTACAATTATTCTGCTTTGTCTTTTCTTCGTGAAATGGTAGCAAGTACTACCTTTCTGAATCACTTTACCAATAAAGTCAGTCGGTCTTCCAAGGATGTCCCTTCTGTTACCACTCACTCTGTTAAACGTTTGGATTACAATAATGATATATGTATATTTACATGATATTTACTCTGAATTTCTTTTGTTTCAGGCAAGTTATCTCCCACATCAAGAACATACCTGAACTGATTCTTCTGGGTAACGTGTCTCCAACTGTGAGGAGGCTCCCCATCTTCTCCCTGATGGTGAAGCATCCTCGAGGGACCTTCTTGCATCACAATTTCATCTGTGCAGTCTTAAATGATGTCTTCGGCATCCAAGCTAGAGGTGGATTGTCCAGCAACCTGAACTATGGGTCTGATATCCTTGGAATTGATGATCAGCTTCTGAGAGAATATGAGAAACTATTGGATGTCGAAGCGTAAGTAGATTTTGATAAATATAATAAATATGGCGCCAAAGAAAACAGCTCAAGATCTTAATTATTGTGAGAGTTGTTTTTTTTATGGTTGGAGAATTTTATGTTTTAATTCATCTCTTTTCCAACTCTGTCAGCTCTTATAACATAGATCTGAATAGCAGTATTTTACATAAAGCGATCGTTAAACAAATAAAGGTTCAAATAGTAATCTTTATTTAGCACCAAACAATCGTTGGTATATCTCCAACGAATTCGTTTATTATCAAACGGAATGATAACATTTCGAGCGCCGACCGCATTTTTAGCAGCACAAACATTCGGCTCTGTGCGTTTATATTACAAATCTGTTAATTGTATTTGAAGGCCGAATAATTTGCCCGCTCATAATATATCAACACGTTGAAATTGATCAATGGAATTATTTTTACAGGCAAAAAGAAGTTGCTCGCGTTAGGAAAATGAGTGATGTTAAAGCTCCAGAAGTACCAATCCACAATGAGCACTTAAGACCAGGGTTCTGCAGAGTGTCCCTGCCCTTCTTCACGTCAGATGCTGAACTGGCATTCGTTCTTGAAGCCTTGAAGATGGTCGCGACGGAAGGCTGGAAGATTCTGCCACAGTACGTGGTGAACCCTGAAACTGGGCAGTGGAGACACCACACCTGTGCAGTGCTCAGAGACAGAAAGTCATTGCACTCGGTGAGGTTCAACGAAGGCAAGATGACTGCACACGAGAGAAGAGTTTCTGGTCAGTTTACACTTTTATTTAGACACGCATGTCTAAACAATATGACGTCAATGAATCCGTTCTTTTAATGGATTTGTTTGTTCATTACAGGTCCAGGTATATTCCCGCAAACGTACACCGAGACTCTACAAACAGCTCGGAATCTTTTCAACAGAGCTAGAAAACTGGCAATGAAATGCTCAACAGCTGAGCCAGAAGTCAGTTTCAACCCACGCATAGATTATCTCAGATGGTTTATGCTTCCCAAAGAAGCCCACGACCTTCTTATCGGTCGATCGGGCAATGTCAAACATATTGTGCCATTTGACCCGTCAGGGTACACGGGAGCGAGAAAGAGCCTAAATCTGAATGCAAGATCTGCTATTACTTCGTCGCCTATTTTGGGATCTTCGCCACGACATTTCAGTCTTTCAGCCATAGACGACTGCCATATATTTAGACTGAAACAGAAACAAAAGTTATATGCGAGAGAATCAAGTCTAAGAGAAACACACAAAGAAGAATCGGAGACGCCACACCCAGTACAATTTGCTGTTGGAGAATCTGTGTCACCGTTACGTTTGATTCCTCAGAACAGACAACCGCTGCTTGTCAGGTCCAGATGTTATAGTCTTGGTTCTGACAGTCCTCCAGCCGCACTTAGCGCACAAACAAAACTAAACCTGGGCTTAAAAGAGACCAGCCCGAATAATGTTATAGACAAAACAGGCTTCTGTAATTGTGGGAGTCAAACAGACTTGCAGTCGTTAGACGACCCAATGATCTCACCCGGAAAGAAGTTCTCCTACAGCACACAGAGCAGCACGTCAGCATCTGACTGCAGTCAAGTAGGCAGAACATCGCCAACAACTTCATTAAACTCTCAAACCTCAGAGGATATCCAAGCTTATGTCAAAGAAATGACCAGGGAAATAGCAACAGAAATAAAGTCAGAGATCCGTGAAGTCATATCCAAAGTGGACGATATCTTAGAGAATTCAGACTCGCTCGAACAGTCGAATCTTAGTATGAACTCAATTAATTCTAGTCAGAGCGATAAGAATTCCGTATCAGTCATAGACGTAGCTGAGTACCTGATGGGTATGTCGAGAGAGATGGCTTCAGAAGTCAAACACGAAATTAGGGAGATGGTCAATCAGGTAGACGAGATGATTTCTCCAGATTACACTGGTTCGTGTTCCCGCAAAAGTTCTCCACCACAGAATGGCAGACAAAGGATAGGTTCAGGTCCAGAATTAGGATTGGATCTCAAAAAAGCGCCGGCCAGTTTAAAGAAGTGTCCTACTAGTCCCGTGTTACCTCATTATGATGAAGATGACAGTCGTTACTGTAAGCGGTCACCAACGACGAATTCCCCGAAGTCAGCACACGGTACTCCTTCACACGAGGCTTCAGGACCGAACAGCATCTCCTTTAATTCCAGTGAGACTTCAACACCTGACACAATCATCCAGGTGGTGACAACCCAGAACTCTCCAATTCTCCCCAAATCTTTGAGTTCGAATAAATTGTCTGATGATGAAGCGAGTTGTACTGACGCTGCTTGTAGACACTGTGGTATAAAAAAAAACTGGTGCCAAAACCCCTCAGTGAGCTCCCAAGATAGCGGTATCAACATGTCTTTCACGGAAACTGACGCATTTTTAGAATTCGGTAAGTGTATATACTTTTTAATTTTTAGAAGTATGATGGACAAGGTGTAAAGATCCTCCTTCTCCATTCAAAGACGCCTTCAGGTCACACGGGTCGGGTAAAAACTTAAAATCCTTTCTGAGATTATCATTTATATACAATTTCACAATTTAACAACAATATCACAATTTTTCCAAATCATTCCAGACACAATCAGTCAATAGAGGTGTCAATAAATTGTCCACGTTTATTCGTGTCGTCGACACCGAATATTTCAATGTCAATAGATGTTAATTGATGAAAATAGTCATCGTTACTGGTCCCTAGCGGTTTATGACTCGTTTTGTGACAAACACGGAAGTCAGTCATGCTAAACCTATATTTAATATTATAAATCTGAAGAATTTATTTAGTTGAACACGCTAATGTACAGAACTGAAAAAATCTTTGAATTGAAAAAATCGTTTCGTGTTAGATAGTCCATTTATCGAGGGAGGCAATTGGCATCACTTTTTAACCAATAGAGATTGAGCAGCGGGAGTAAAACACAGATAACAACTAGCTTTTAACACTATTTTACATTTTACCAATAAATTCTTCCAGATCCAACGAACAAAACCAGAAAATGCCTGGGCAGACTACGAATATGCCAGAAACTGGAAAAGAGCGAGGTTCCAGACATCATTGAAGGTGTCCCAGTCTGCTCCGGAGACCATGTGAGACAGACCAAGCGGTACGACACCACGGAACAAGGCAGAGTCGTGTTTGCTGAAGACCCTGAGAGAGAGAATAGGTTAGTGAGATATAGACAGTATTAAACTGGATAATTCTTGGTCTTCTGTCAAAAAACTCTCAGTAGATAAAGTGCTATTCTGTGACGTTGACGAACTCACTTCGAACCAAACGAGCTCACAATCGAACTCATGTGTCTCATTATGTTTTCTCAAAGGGAGAACATTCGAATTTCAAACGAGATGTTTAGAGACTTTTTGTTAGAGCAGCCGCTCACTGGAAACATTATCACGATGACTTCTTGTTATCCAGTCAAATGTGCTAGCTGCTAGAAACCTGAGCCAGCGCACTCCCATATTATCATCATAGCACTCGATGTGGAAACAAAAGGTTTCCGCGACAATAAGTCACCAGAGATCGGCTGGATGAGTTGTCTCGTTCAAAATCTGCGATGACTATACTTTAGAACGCCAATTTTATTAGTTTTCGAATTGTGAAGCTAGCTTCAGTGAAGTGAGCTCGTGAACGTAACGAAATAGTTGTAGGTACATCTGAATAAGACGATTTTTAGAAAGCCTGATATTTTTTGCGATTATGAACTTTATCCCTAGAGAGAAGTTATTCTGTTCTTTAGTCTATGCCACATCTTTAAATAACTATGACCATACCGTTCTGGTACTTATATACTGCTCATGCTTTTATCCTCTCATGTACATAATTATACCGATTATAATCCTTTCACTTCATCCACGTTCATACACTTTGTCATACACGCGATCAATAGTTATTTACTCATTAGTTTAAAATGGACTCGTATAGTTTCCATTAAAATGGCGTCATGGTTGTTTATGGGTAGTAATAAAAATGGCGCCTTTTACCGGTTCCTAGTATTTAAATTCTAATGTCGGTAATAAAAGTAAACAAAGGTGGTGACAGAGGAAACCATTTAAAATTTTCCACGTTACAGTTTTCATATACATAAAAATAAACTCATACTCTATTGTAGTAAAGTCAAGAGTGAATAGGTTACTTCTAGGCAAGCGTGCTTCACCGTCGACCACATCTTCGCTTACCATCAGGTAAGGTAGTGGTCAAACGTGAACCTATCATTAAATAAAAAAAGTAAACAATGATTTACCTGGACGCTGAATCCTTTACCAGTAAAGATGGCTTCTTTACCGGTAAAGAAGAATTTCATATCGGAATGAAATTGTTCTTGATTACTGCTAAACCGTCATTATATTTGCCAGAATAATGAAAATGACCTTAATCGTTCTTGCATTCAAAAATAAGAGCCGGTTACAGGAACGGCTGAAAATTAACATCACGAAACAAAGGAAATTAAGCTCGACTGCACACTGAACTGATGAAACTGTTAGAAAAATTCTGATGCACCCCGTATAATATCAGTAATTTTGAATCTACGTTTACAATATTGTCTAAGTCTATCGTGCATCAGAAGCGGATGATCCGTCAGAATCTTTAATACAGTTTGCGGCATCTAATACAAAATGTATGTGCCTTCCTGCGAGCATCAGATTTTTTCTTATAGTATGCGGTCGTGCTTAAGATCTTTAAAAATAAACGAACTCATAAAATTAAACCATGGATTCTATTTCAACTAATTTAATTGCATTTCCCCGGACGGCAGTTAGAAGGTCATTAAACTACTTGCTAGAACCAACGACGACTTGGCAAGATTATAATGAGGTTTAAATCTCAAAATGGCTACGATGGCCACGGGTAAACTTTTGGCAATCAATCAAAGCATGTCTTGAAAGCATCTCGTATTCCACTAAAACAATCTTTCATTTGTGACACCTAGTTGTCACTTTTAAATGTGGCCATATTAAAATTCCAGTGTAAAAATAAGTTTTTTTTGGCTAGAAACTCTTTTTTTAATTGATGTGTTTTTTTTTCATCCTTTTATGTAGGTTTCTCTAAAATTACACTTTTACTGTACATATTCATGCTTTGGCAAGGAATCAATCTCGTAGTATCTATAGATGGCATTTTCATTGACTCCAAATTCAAATCATTACGCGCCATTTTGTTTCTAACTTAGACCGTTCGTAACTATGTCATTATTTCGTAACTATATTATTATAATCTTGTTATGTTTAAACGATATTTTTCTATGCATTTTTATTGTAATGTTACAACATCAAACCACGTCAAATTTTTCCTGTATCAACATTTTATTTCTAATGCATAAATGAACAGTCCTGAGAAAATGTTGCCATTATTATCCAAATAGCGATTTAGTGTTTGTTCTTCGTTTGCTTATGGTTTAAGGTACTAACATACGTGATTAATTTCACCGGCAGTACGAGTATCTACCTTATCGTCATCTGAATATGATGACATGAGTTTGGGTTCAATCGGTTTAGGTCCTGGTCTTTTACCAACCTCTCCTCTGACCTTCTCTTCATTCTGGAAACTTTCCACAAAAACTGCGTTACTATTGAGTATGCTGTTTTGCCCAGAGGTTCCACTTTTTCCGTGGCTGATACTCTGAAATTAGTCAATGCTATGCCAAAAATGTACTTCCATCCCAAGACTTCTCTAATCTGCATCATACAACTAACACTACCTATCATCATGATCTGCCTTGTCTGTTCCCAACTATATTGGGGTCGGCTTCCAGTCTGACTGAATATCAGTATATTACATAAAGCGACTACCTATCGGACCTCCACTACCCATTAACTGGGTAATACGATACCCCATGGTAAGACTGGTTGTCCAACTAACAATGCTTATCACTACCATTCTAAATCTGGTCTACTCCGATTGTTCTAGGGCCACAACGACAGTGGTCGAGTCAAAGCGCTCCAGTCGCACGTCTAACGCGTCCTCCAGCTGTTCAGATAGAAGTTCTCGCTCCAGCGGTTATGGAACCGACCAGAGAACCCATGATGAGAGGTTCTATGATAGGAGGTTTGTTGATAATTTGAGTATATAAAAGTCATAATAATCTAACTGGTGCTTACGGTTGTTGAACCAAGTCTTTGTCCTTCTATGGAGTTTTTTTTACAAATGCAACTCGAGATTTGGCTATAGTGGCAGCATTTCATCAAGACAGTTCACATCATATCTACTGTGGTGATTAATTTGTACATTCGCTTGTAATGTGAGCATTTTGCGAATGTTACGCTACAGGAAAACTAACATCAGTGAGTTAGTGAGCATTTTAACGAACGTTTTGGCGAGCTATTTGCTAAGTCGACTAACAGATCTGACATCCACATGAAGAAAAATTTTCGACGACCATCGGCAAGTGCGTTCGTAACACAGATCGTGAACATGTTCGTAACAATGTTTGGCCCCATGCTTGGCTCTGCTCGCTGTTCAGTTCGACAGAATAAAAAACGGTGAATGCTAGATTTTATCTTAGAAGTCTAATTATAACATTTGATATTCCGCAGTGAGTCAGAATGCCGCACCTTCAAGCCTCACTGGGAGGATGAAAGAGAGGAACATGAGGACAGCAGTGCTTGCAGTGATGCGTCCCTCACAGACCTCACCCTGGATGACGACAGCAACTGGCACTGTCCACCTAGGGCTGTGTGGAAACCCACTGTCGAGGTACGTATAATATTAGGCGTTGGATGTTGGTAACAGGATATTCAGTAACAACAGTAGAAAGACCAGAGATTTAGTTTCCAAGGCGATCTGCTAACAAATCTTGCGTTATAAGTTTATTACATTGTTCACTGAAATAGTACGAGTAACCGAAAATTAATTTAAACTTGACAAAAGATTCTAAAAACCAATCATTGAGATTTTTCTTTTACCAATCATCTTGACTTCTCGATATTCTCAAGTCTGGTTATTTTTACGTAGGTCTGAGTTACTAGCACGAATTCTATACAATTTATTGTACGAGTACTTAGTACTTTTATTAAGTAAGTACGACTTAAATTGTATGTAAAAGCGCCTATAGTGTATCAGCACCAATAAAATTTTGTGCATCGTAACGTCACATCGCGTCGTGATAAGGTCGTAGTTTTCATAAAATATATTGCGTCATTTTCTCATCAAATTATTTTGTTCCTAGGCCATCCACGAGTACAACATGATCCGCCCTGGCGACAAGGTTCTGATCTGTCTCTCAGGAAGCAGCAGCTCTATCGCGCTGCTACATACCCTGCATCAATACCAGTTCTACTGCAGGGCTAAAGGGACTCACTTCAGTATTGGTAAGCCTTCACCATATTATACAGACTTTGTTGCACAGATAACCTCTTCTAGACTCTGTATAAAAGGCTAACGGTCTGTTCACACCAAGACGCGATGAAACACGATGTGACGCAACGATACTGCTAATGTGTGTCTTTTCGTGTAGTAAATAAAGTTAGATTTCGAGTAGCTCTATTGAAATGTGCACACAGCGTCGCGTTTCGGTGTTTTGACCCTAAGGTGAAACTACGTGCGCTTCAAGTCTGTGTATTTTTCATTGCAAGTCATATTTTCGGTCCCACGTTGGGCGCCAGTAATAGTATTCAATGTAAAATCGTAGACAGCACAAGAAGAATATTAATGACAAAGCCACTATGGACGCGCTTAGGTTGCTTTCTATACGGATGGATGTGGTTATCTGTGGTGTTTCGTCAACATTTGGAGAATTAAAGAGCAAGGAGGTACTCGACATATTATCATTTATATAATACATCAGCGTATAATAATACCACTGCTGGAACATAAACACGCAGTCCGGCTTAGTATATGTCACAAGTCTTTGAATTTTTAGTTCAAGTACACACCGGTTTCCACACAATGTTTTCCTTAACCGTTTATACCAGTGGCGATAAAATAAATTACACATGGTAATGCGTTTCGGGTCGAACACACGACTGTTCAAGATTTCTGAACTACATCTTAATTCTGTTACTAAATAATTATTATTTACTTCTTTCAGGTGCTCTCTTCGTACATGAATCACGTTCACAAGTAGACCCCCTGCATCTAATGGCCTACTGCAGAACACTTGGCGTCAAATTCATTTATGAAGACAAGTTTGAAGAAGAGGAGCCTGAACGTAAGTGAAACCTGCTTTTTAAATGTTTGAAACACTCAGTGTCGATCAAGCCTTTTTTTGTCGTGGTAATTTCAGCAAATGAGTCCTCTCGTTCTTTGTTGTTGCTTATGCGTTTCAGAGCCATGAAGTCCTTTTAACACAGTACTCATCTGCCTAGCCTTTTTCCAACTACTTATATAAGGATCGGCTTCCAGTCGAACCAGATGCAGCTAAACATCAGTATTTTACATAGAGCGACTGCCTATCGGACCTCCACAACCCAGTGACTGGGTAATACGATACCCCATGGTAAAACTGGTTGTCAGACTTTTAGACCTTTTGACTAATAATAACGATTGTCAAAAGTTTACAAATGACAGCCGGTACCAACGGCTTTACGTGCTTTCCGAGGCACAGAGGAAACTCGTTATGGGAGATGGATTTTTTTAAGACAGTAGTCAATAAGCAATTTTTGATAAAGCTCTACTTCGTCATCAATGAGAAACGTCAACCATTTTTACATTATCATACCAATCTCACATCAATTTTCTTCAACAGACACTATCCCAACCCCCTGGAGCCTAGCAGCCGAAGCCACTCGCTGGTCGCGTCGTAGCACCCGCAAGCGCGCCCTCACTGCAGCCGTAGCACACGGCTACGGCGTAGCGGCGCTGGCGCAGCACCTCGACCGCGCTGCTACGGCGTTCGTAGCAGCTGCCATGCATGCTGGAACACTGAGGACTTTGAAGCCACATTATACTCTGCGGTAAGTGTCACTATTTCTCGTTAATAAAGACGAATGACACATCTTCTATCTATAATATAAAAATCAATTGCTGTTCGTAAGTCTCGCTAAAACTCGAAAACGGCTGGACAGATTTGGCAATACCTATTTTGTTTTGAATTATTTTTGAAAGTCTAGGGAAGGTTTAAAGGATTATTCTGAGGCGGTACGAAGTATAGAAACGTAGTATACGCTCTGTAGTTCGTTGGTCCGCTAAATAAACAAAATATTTTTGAAAATGTAACTGGTAGAGTAAAGTGGGAGTAGTGGGACGCCCTCCACATAGATGGACGACGACCTTAAGAAAGTTGCTGAAACAGGCAGGATAAGAAAGCCAAAGGACAGGGTAATGTGGCGCAGCCTGGGAAAGGCCTGTGTCTAGCAGTGAACTGACGGAATTTAGTTAATTTGATTGAACTGAATTACGGACTATTTTTTTTTCCATTTATAATGTCTATGGGTATTAAAGTCATCAAGATATTGGAAGACTTGAAATGACCGTTCTAAAATCGGCTCATACGACAAAACGATCTAAGTATGATTCTGACTTAGCAAGATTATGTTCTCGTACAGAATCAGCTTAAAAAGTACCTAAATGTATAGAATATTTTTTTCTAGAGAGTACCTATATGTGTGCACGTAATAAAGAGTTTTCTATCTTCTTCTTTCCAGTGAGCACGAGATCCGTATCATCCGGCCGTTCATCTACGTGCGCGAGCGCGCTCTGGCCGCGTTCGCGTGCGCGCGCTCGCTCCCCGACTTCCGCGTGCCCTGTGACGTCACACTGTCCCCGCCCGACAGCCCTGGACATAGCGATGATAGCGAGGATCAAAGGTAACAAATCATGACAATATTATGGGGTCGCGGGATTGTACCAGGTAACCGCGACCCTAGACGTAAAGGGTTAATGACGGATCACATTGGATTTGAGTATGAGTCTGACAGTTCCTCCCGATAATAGGTCCTCCCACCCAGGGCTGGGCAAGAGGGACTGTAAGACTTGTATTTACTTAAGTCCACGGTGTCCTTCAATAGCTCTTTACGTTTCGGGGTCACGGTAGCTTGTTCGTCCCGCTACGGTAATAAAATAAGCCATTTTGGAGTATTTAAAAGCCAGTTAAAACTACTACTATTTTTGACTAGTCACAAACCCACCGTAAGAGTATGAGTGAATACTCAAACTTCATTTCCTTTGCAGCAAAGACAATATCCTGGACCGTACTGTCTCCGAAGCCTGCAGCTCCTCAGAGAAGCGACCAGCCGCACCTTCCCGCGATGACCATCAGGACAAGTCTCTGGCCGCCTCCCTGGTGGAACCGATGGAGAGTGCTCGTGACCTCCTGGCCAGCCAGGAACGACTGTACCCGTACCTCTTCACCAGTCTCAAGAGTGCGTTACGACCTCTTTTTAATGGCAGGTTAGTTTTTATTGTAAAAAAACCGCGATAAACGATAACGCTCTGTAGTGTTTAATGGATTTTCAACTTTATGTCTTGGGGAATAAAGTTGAAAATCTTTTTGGGATTAATAATTTTTATACACATTAACGACTGGGTTACGAATTTCTTCTCCTTCAATATCTGGCGCCAACGCTGGCATGATTATTGCGAAATGATTATTGCGGGCATAACTTGAGTTTAGTTGATAAAAGCGTGAGGTGTACTGAATCAAGAGATTTAGCAGTTTTAAATCCTGCTCGTAGTTAACTTTCTTTCCACAAAAAAGCTTAAATACTACATTAAATTTCTTTAAAGCATCGTACTAACCCACCATTTCTTTACAGAGACCTGAACAAAGACCAAAAGGAACAACGTCATAGGAAGAAGTCAGTCATACAGATGAGGAATGGTGCACCCGTATACGAGTCTGATGAGGACAGTGAAGAAGAACTGCTACCATAGGTGACTGCTGCCTGCCACAGCTGCCTGCCTCCCATACCAGGATGCCAGCTATTGTAAATACGTGCCAGATGCCCGAATATAGATGCCAACTAACCAAGCAGTGCTGGCAATGAATACCAGATGCTTGTAGATGCAATTTATTTTTACGAAAAAAAGACAAATGCAATTCGAGTAGAAGCTTCCACCTATGAACTATCTTTTGATAGATTTTACGTTTGACATCGACCTTACGTCAACACGAATAAAGGATATACTTATCCCACAAAAGGTCGCACATTCGCTTGCTATACAACACTACACATTTATTTAAAAATTTTAAAGAGGACGCAAGTGTGGGCAGGCAGTCACCATAGAGTGAGTACTGGCTGTAAAATTCTTGCTGGTCAACATCGTCCGGGCTGGCTCGCCATAGGCGGCCACCGTGAGTGTTGCCAGCCATAAAATAGATGTGTTCCAGGTGTAGTAGTAAGCCAACCTTATAGGTGGATATAATTCACCTCGGATGAATGTTATATTATGCCAATTGGCGATTGTTTCTGTAGTGTGTGTTAGAAGTCGGCTCGTGATTTCTCAGTGATCGTTTACTTGTGATCAATTATGTTATTGTGTGCGGTGGCGTTAAAGTGGCTCTTTAATAAAAGAGTAAAAATGGAAAAGTCTCCAAAATAATGAAGTCAGTATGGATTTTTAGCACGCAACAGAAGTGGTTGCGAAACAAAATATTACTCTCAAGGGCTTGTTGGAAAGCCTGTACATGTAATATAGGAGACGATTTTGTTATAATTAGAGCCACTAGAACTCCACCGTATTATTATTATTGTAGATTGTAAGTTTTAAAGTGAGTGTAAACTTTGAGTTGACGTTACATTCAGAGTTGCCATGTTGAAAATATTTTGTTACTAATAAAAAATGGTACGATTTTTTTATTCGAATGTATAACTGTGGAATTGAAAACAAAGTGCATTTGTTATAGTCTGTTAATGTAATATTAAGAAATATATTTTTCAATGTTGTTGTATGAATTGATATTGTATGAGACGAAGCTATATTGTATAACGAGGTCTATTTATTCAGTTGATTGAAGAGAGTTTAATAAATATATCCAAGTGTTTATTATATACTGATTTTATTTTAGGTACATATTATGTACCGAACAAGGTACCTAAAAACTATTTTGTGGAACGTAGTTATAAAGATATAATATTAGATATAAAAGATTTAATTATACAAGTTTACAAAGTAGCAAGTATCAAAGCTGTTATTTGTACAAACTTCGTAGTTGTAGTTTATTACGCTTTTTATAAAGATATTAATTTGCTTAACGCGACAGTGTTGCCCGTATTTGTTAATTTTTATTACGAAATGTTCTAACTACATTTTTCTACAACGAGTGTGAATGAATTATTTTTGTGGTGACATCAACAATCACTTTCTACGCATTACCCTCCTTTTTGCTTCGTAGTCGGGTAAGAAGGAATATGGCTGCTGATGTTTGACTGAATTTTGAAAGAGAACTCATTTTATATGTTATTTTCATTAAGTTTTTCTTATGATTTTGCATTATTAAGCGACTACTTACCTACTTAGATATTTTGTATTGCTATTGTATGCAAATGTAGGATGTAAGTGATTCCTAATTATTTGGGATACAAATAGAAATAAGTGTGAACTATTATAATCTTGAAACAACAAGTCCCATTAATTGCTTCCATGATATAATTATTGTATTCATATACATATTGTCGTATGAAATAAAAATATGTTTTAATGAAACTTCGTCTTTTTTCGACAGCCCTTTAAAGCCACACTAACGGTATTTCTCGTTAATGTAGCCCTAGTGTAAGGCCTCCCGGCCTGTAAACAACTGAAGGGACTGTGAGGCAATATCCACAGTGTTCCATAAATAGTCCTTTACGTTCCAGGTTCATGGTTAGGCCCTCACACAGGCATTGGTCCTTTATGCCTCGTCAGATTGCTGACAGCTCTTTTAGGTGTACGTGGAATATACGCACCGCTAACCTGGGCATGGTCCATGATCGGACGACGAGTCACCCATTACTCGCCGTCCACTAAGGTGTCAAAAGGCAAGGGTAAAATAAAATACGACAAGTTTCCTTACTTATTTACTAAATACACTACACAGATTCTTGGTGTGTGTGTGTGCGTGCCCACATCTCTTACGGAACTAATGAGTATTACAAGTACTAAGGAATTAATCTCTTCACTGAGACGAAGCTAAATATTATTAATTTAAACACTGAATGTGACAATCATTATATACTACACTTAATAATACATAAGCAGAGACGAATATAATCTAACCTATATAAGCTATAATCATTGTAATACTATTCATTTCTTATATACTAATTTCATTTCATGACGACACAATATTACTCCTCGATAGTTATATTTTAAATACAATTAAAGACAGCTACATTATATAATTGTAATGTGTTACACGGCTATTTAATCTACGATATAATAGAGGTTATATAATTTTTAAAATAGAGCATCATTTGGGAAAAGGGAGTTTAGAATTTTAAGGTTGAATTTTACTTTTTGCCGCCTCCCTGGCAACATGGCTTGCCACCTGTGGAAAAAAACGCATGTTAATAAACACATTGAAAAAAATGTATTAGTAATCAATGGATTCTAATTTATGCTGGCGGCAAAGCTAGTGGGCTTTGCCGCCCGGGTTGGCTGTTTTTTATGAACACTTTGTGTTCAGCTTTAACCGCATAATGCGTAGAATACTTGCTGAGAGCCTAAACATACTGTCACGGTTACTACAAACGATAAACGATAACGCTCTGTAGTCTTTAAAAAAAAATCAACTCTATTCTCTAGTTTATAAAGTTGAAAGTCTATAAGAGATTAGAGAGCGTTTTCGTTCGTTCGCCTTGCCTCTATGATAGATTTTCAACTTTATACTGTGTAGAATAAAGTTCTAAATCTATTGAAGACTACAGAACGTTTTCTTTTGCCATTTTTTCCCTGATATGTTCAGCAAGACATACATTAATGGTATACTGACCAGAGGGTTTGCCATCTCCGCAAGCGCAGTTTGGGCCGCAGGTGCAATTAGCACCGCACGCAGCCGCCCCGCCACCGCACGTATCTGTAATCAGTCATCAGCATTTTGTAATGATACCATCATCTGAGCAATTCAGCCTCAGAGTCTCTATGAAGAGACTATGAGCTCAGTACTGATTAGTGCTCCTCTCATGTTTTTATTGTTAGAACGGTGTTACCATACTAAAAAATAATTAAATTATATGGTTTACTTAACATGATTTTTTAAATAAGACTGGTATATTTTTTGTTTATCGTAAAATTATTATAGTTTTCATCGTTTGTTATGTAACAATAATTAGTAAAAATAATTATGGAATAATTAATGGTTTATTTTAAAAGTGTTAAAACATTTTGGTTAAAACGATATCGATTCAAAATGATTAATTCGATCTTAATATGTTGTTTTACGTTACCCTCACTACATTTGATTATTGTCAAAGTTGAGCTAATTGTAAATTTTAGGACCAACAGTCAGTCTAGTTTGTGCCTCGAGTCGAGCAGGTCGTATTAATCTCTGGTAGACGCGAATAAAATTGTTCGAGATGTAGAAGTGTGAGTGTATTGTTTTAAAAGTGGAATAAAATTTTAATAATATCTATTGTGGACTTCATTTTATCGAATAGTTAACACAATTGGTGGCAATGAATTGAATTTTAGTAATTTTTAAAAAGTTCCGTGATAACCTTTTTTTAAAATTAATTGTGGTCACTAATGACCTGTGATGTTAAAAAGTGACCTTAAATAAATAAATAAATTAAAAAAGGAAGAAAAAGTATCTATTGATTGGACTCACATAAGACAAAACAAAATCCTACGTATTCTACTTAATCATTTTGAAAAATAAGTACTTAGGGTCATAATGCAAAAACATTTAGTTTAAACACAGGACAGACGTCGTTATTTCCTCAAAAATACCCTTTACTTTACATAAGACAACATTATAGCAGTCGTAAGTTATTTTCTAATTATCTTGTGTGTCTTTGCAAACCACTATTGTATTGGGTATGCCTGTAAAGATAGTGTGTATTTTTAAATAAATAAACTTGTGTAACTCTGTGTTAAACTAGCCGAAGGCAACGGTTTCCAAAGATCGTTAAATAAATTGGTAGAACAAAATCGCGATCGAATTTTCCAAATCTGTGCTTCCAATCTATCTAATTAAGATTGTCTAGTATTTTAACCTCCTTGTTAGCGAAGTGATTAGAGATAACTGTAACAAGCCGAGCTTTCTAAATCCTTATTTTATGAATACTTTTAAATATACTGAAGTTTAAGTTACAAGAGATTTTGATGTTATTTTGTATATTAATTATTCATTGATATAGTAAAAAAATCGAGCGAGCCGTCGTTATTTGCATAAATGATGTGTAGCTTCTCACCTTGTTGATAAGCAATACGGCTTTAATTAAGGCTTGGTCTTCGACTTGAAGTCTTGAAGTTTTGAGAGAACTTAAAATCCACAAAGAGACCTCGTCAAGTTACTTAATTTTGAAGATCACCCATCCAAAGACGGACTTAGACAAATGATCCTTCGTTGCTTACCCACCCAAATAGCTATTCGATTTGACTACATCTGTTAAACTTCCGTTCGCGAAATCTTACCTACAGAAACGAAAGGAAATATAATTAAAAAACCTATAAGGACCGAAATACGAACATTGTTTAGATAAAAATCTAGTAGGTACCTACCTAGTTACTTATTACATGATAATTATAATTTCAAAACTTAGTCAGAGCCTGTTTCTTATTGTAAAACGGTTTTAGCCAATTACTTCAGTCGATTTGTTTTTTTTTTAAATCTTACTTAAAATTAAAAAAAAAAATTGACATTCCCGAAAATTTCCCAATACAGTTTGATGTCTAAGGTCTAAGTCGAAGTGTATACCTATGTGAAAAAAATCTTTACACTTTATTTTTTATTTTTTACGAATGTTTAACTTTATTATTTTTATAGGCAAATGAAAACAGTTACAATTTATATTCAAATCTTAAATCGTAAGCAAACAATTCCAATTAAAAGGTCACACAAAAAAAGTAACAGAGAGTAACTACGTTCGTACGTTCAACTTTAGATACCTCGCGTTCGTGGGAACTGCTCTACAATTTTATCTATACAATTGAATAAACTTTCCCACTTAGATAGTATCTAACAGATTTTCAACTTAATGTTTTAAAGAATAAAGTCGTAAATCTACGAAAGTTTACAGAGCGTTTTCGTACCTATAACGTTTGGCACTTGTCTAGGGGGCAGGCCATAGAACTGATAAATCTCTTGGTCTAACGAATCTAATTAAAATTCCTGTTAGTACTGAGCTAGGCTAGGTAAGAAATTGTTGGTAATTGGTAAAGTATAACACTATGTAGGAAAGGAAAGGGAAGGCGCGAATGGTGGCGTTGTATTTTGGTACCTTAAAATTACTTAACCTGGTTTTAGAAGGACTCTTTTTGAGCGTGACAAAAACATGGACCCTTTTTTTATCATGAAATGAGACCTCCCGACTGGGGACCGTCTGGGGACCGTCAGGGAACGGGAGGGACCGTCAGACTCGTACTGACTTAAAAAAGATTTAGTTATTCAAAATCTGTATTTACTTTAAAAAAACATAATGTCTGACATCACTGCATAAAAGTTTATCTGCAGTGCATAACAGTTAGTCAGTTTCCGTCGACAAATTGTAATGCACTTATGCACTTTAGTCTTCTAACAAAATTCCATAGTGTTCCTTTATTAGACCACGTGCCAGGATCGCGGTTATGTGTTAAGACAATTCAGCGACCCCGGCTGGTGTCCTGTTTTGTAACTTAAAGGTTTTTTTCTATGTCGATGGATATTACCTACAATAAGAATGACACAATTTTTCTTTAGGCTCCCAATATTGCCCGGGTCGACGGCGCGTCGTGTTCCACGCGCGCCTCAAAGAGCTGTCAGCAAAATGACGGGGCCCCCTCTCAGAGGGCCAAAGCCTGCCGGGGTCGCGGGACTTATTTCTATTACCGTGACCCCGGAACATAAAGGGCTACTGAAGGACACCGTGGATTTTAGTCAGTACAAGTCTGACAGTGCCTCCCGCCCTGCCCGGGGTTGGAGGACTCATTTGATAATTTTACCACGCTAAAAAAAAAAAAAAAAAAAGGCTCCCAATATTGACAATATCACTAAAAGCTGTCTCTGATTATGCGATTTGGAAAGCTTGGCTGGTTAAAATTAAATTGAATTGTCGCTAAAACTGTCATTGCCGCAATATTTTGTTTTTCTGCCTTTTTTTTGCAAAACTCACCAACTTTATAGACGTTTTTTGTAAGAACTAAAAAGTAAAAAGCTTCATTGCAAATTATATCTAGTTTCTAACTCCGTCATCATAAAATTAACTGGCTCAACTTCATATAAATGTATAAGAATGATTAATTTGAATTTTACAATAACAAACATGGTAATCTTACAGCTTGCTTCGCAAATCATCACACTTCAGGTACTCATTGCCTCATTAAAAAACTTTATTAACATCTAAACAATAGAAAAAAACAAATCACAGAGATCACCAACCCTAACCAATCTCAAATTACATCCAATTTAGCAACCACAGATAAACTGCGTCATTCGCAAACCCGTCCTAATTGATATTGGCCGGCAAAACAAAAACAAAATAAAAGCACGTGGAAAAAAAGAAAGAAAATTCAAAACGAAAATAGAACACAGAAAAGAACAGTTTTAAAAATGTTCGAAATACAAAAAAAAAATAGAAAGAATAGTCTATCTTACCTTTGCAAGAGTCACAGGGTGCAGGCATCTCGATGCTGGTCTAAGCTAGACTAAGCTAGCTAGGGATGTGAGCAGTAGGGTGCGCGCGCACTGGTTACGTCCACAGCCAACGGCAGCTCGACGGGTCAATAACTGAGCGCCTTGAGTGGGGATCGCATCGTTTTGTAGTACAAGAGATAGTGCACTGATTGAGAGCGTTATCGAGTCTTATTGAATGATTGATGTAGTTAAGATTGGATTGATTGATTGCTTTTGCGATTGTTTGGTGTTTCTATGCAACTGAGATGCTACTGTTTTTGGAAGAGATAAGATTATTTATTATTGGAATTTAAGATGAGTAAATTGATTGCAGGAGGTCAGACTCTCGGTTACGTTTATTAGTTTTTTTTTCCTCATTAACCAAAAATGTTTACTTAATTGCTTTTAAAAGCTAACCACAACATAATCATCATCATAACATCATTTATACATTATGCCTTAGTTGTCTTTAGGTACCAATAATATTTTGAGGATCATTTTCGTTCGATTGTTTAAAATCAAGTTTACTAAAGGTTCAACGCTCAAATCGGAAAAAAAATCGAAGTGTAGGAAAGGAAACTACCTACTTATTTTTATTTTCACACGATTTCGGACCAAAAACTAAGTTTGATGAGAAAAAAATACAGAGTTACATTATAAGGTTTTTCTAATAACTTTATCAAAACAAAGTTCTTCAAACGAACATTTAAATATCGAACCCTCCTCAAAACAAAAATCAAAATGCATCATTGAAAAAAAAACCGGCACCCTGTCTCCTGTCCTAAAATAAGATAGTTATTGAAGGCATGGCGTGCCCGCAGGTATATAGCGTATAGCTACAATAAATGATCGGCTCGTAAACAAAAACAGGCCGGGCCCGGCCGTCGGCGTCGGACCGGTTCGTACACGATTGTATCTGTAGCAAGCTTTCCTATACGAACTTTGGAAGTTTCGCAAGAGAATGGCAAGAAATGGTTGGTATGTTTGTGAGTTAAAAATTCATGATCCAATTCTATCAGTTAAGGATGCGCTAGTCGGCGTGACGAACTTGTTGGCGGGCGGGATTAAAATGCTTGTTATTTCATCCAACATCACGTATCGATAGGATGGATGAGCAGTAAGTAGCTAGGGCACTTATGCAGACATACTCCACCCTTCGACTGACTCATGAATGCGTGATTACTTTGAATAATGAACTACTGCAACTTTTCAAAAGACCTTCGGGAATTTGGATATTATGAAAAAACTACTGAATGTATCTGTTCAAATTAAAGTTATCTGGAATTTTGAACAAATTATCTATTTCTGTATGGAAATTATTTTACAATTTACTGTCTTTTTTTGTTATTTATTTCCCCCCAAAGATTCGTTAAAATTAGGCTTAAAATAAGGAAGTTTCAACACCCATAACTAATAATAGATGTTTTTTTTTTTACTTTTTTGATTCCATACAGAACTAGACAATGATGAGATGAATGTAGATCAATGTTTAATGAGAATTTAAACCGTCAAATATTGGAATAATCGCGAAACTACGTTTGTATGGAAGAATGACCGACTAGGGTACCCTTAAACGAATATGGTAATGAAAAACCGAGATCAATAATTGGCAAAAATAAATTGATCAATCATCAACTTTTTTTAGGTAGATACTACGGGTAGGGACCCGAGTACGCGCGGTTCTGTACCTACTATCCTATAAAATCGGCAAAAAAGTAATTCTGTTGCACGGGAGACACATTCAATTTTATTTCATGTAGTTTTTTTTGTTTTTGTGGCAACAGAAATACAGCATCTGTGAAAATTTCAACTGTCTAAATATCACAGGTCATGAGATATAGCTTAGTGACAGACGGACAGACAGACGTAGGTCGGAGTTTGATTAACAGGGTCCCGTTTTACCCTTTTGGGTACAGAACTCTAAAAAAGTAAGAAATTATTTGAACTTTAAATTAGGTAAAATCTTTTCCACTAGACGCAATTAAAACAAAGTTGTAGTCATGCATATAAGTTACGGTGCCATAAATTCCTTTTTGAAAGCTTTATGTGAAACTAGCTTCTGCAAGGACTTCGCTTGCGTTAATTTAGAAATTCACAAACAAAACATTGACAATATCTTAATATATATAAATCTCTTGTCACAATGTTTGTCCTCAATGGACTCCTAAACCACTTAACCGATTATAATAAAATTCGCACACCATGTGCAGTTCGATCCAACTTGAGAGATAGGATAGTTTAAATCTCAAATTTTAGACCGGGTCCTCCACCCGTGCGAAGCCGGGACGGGCCGCTAGTCTATTATATTTTTGTTTTCCTCTGAAATAGTACGATTCCTACACGGAATATATATTTAATGACCTGCAAGTAGTTGTTCCGGGTCTGCGTTTCTATGTTTGTAAACGCACCCACGTCAATGAAGAAATTAATAATGTGGGGCAACTTCATAAAAAAGCAGTAGATCCTTTTTTTCGGGATGACAGGTTACCTACACCAAATTACACACATTTCAGGATCATTGGTTCAGTAATGTAGACGTGAAAAGGTAACAAACAAACTTAATTTCTCATTTTAATATTAGTAAGGATAAGGATAGTATAGTATAGTAAATAGTCCCCTAATCTTGTCTAGACTTTAGAGATTTTGCGCAGAGACGATAATTTGCCAAAAACTGCAGACGACTTCTTGGCGCATTGCGAGATTTTGCTCAAAGTTATGCGCAGTATATTTATGTAGCCACTTTTCTGGGTAAAACTTAAAAGTGGCGCTAATTACAAAATTATGGGGCTACTTTTGTGAACCGTTAAGGAAATTCATATAAAAGTTCCCACTCCTGGGACACGGGCCTCCTGGGAGGAGAGCAGAGAGCTCTCTGTGAGAAGGATTCAACTATAATCCACCAAGCGGGCCCAGTGCGGGTTCCTGGATGTCACATTTCTTCGATTTGTTGGTTCTTGGACATGCCACACAACCAAAAATTTTTCTCCTCTGTTTTTAGAGCAGTGGTGATTAGAGGCATGGGAGAGGACATTTCCAATCTTCTTACCTTTAAGACATCCACACCGTGCTATTTATTTTGGTTCAAAAGTGATGACCGCTTATATAGTTCAGATAGGCAAAAATGGAATAGAGATTCTTTAGAGATTAGGATTAATCACTCGGATATTCTTATTATTTAATTAACTCACTTCAAAAAGTCATCATCATCTCTCTGCCCCTATCCCATTTTGCTTGTGGTCGGCGCAACACGTTTTTTTCTTCCATTCTCCCCTATCAAACGTCATCGAATCATTTACTCCTTTTTCATTCATATCATCCCTTACACAATCCATCCATCTTTTCTTTGGCCTTCCCCTTCCTCTCCATCCATCAACGTTCATACTCATCACTCTCTTAGCCACATTAGTCTCATCCACAGTTCTCATCCCTCCTCATCACATGTCCATACCAACTACTTACTTTATTACTGATTGGTTAAAATTGCCAAATATTTAGCGCCTTAATTTATCACTAGTTAGGTAGGTATATAGATAGGTGATCTAGTAGCACTTTAATAAATTATTGTAACAAACTAATTGTCCTCACATGGCAGTAGCTATGAAAAGAAAAAAAAGTCATTTGCAAACAACTTTGTATCTCCTGTTAAGATTGTTATACCACCTGCTCTGTCTGGATCGGAAACTGACAGTAAAAACTTAACTCAAACTGAAGAGGATGTTTCCATATAAGGACTCACTATTTATATTTATACATACATTGTAACAAGCCAGTCTGTATCTACAGTAATTTAAACCACAGTCATAACTTATACATATTATAAACAGGAAAGATTTGTAATTTTGTGTGTAAATTTGTGATGAATACACTGAAAAACTACTGCGCCGATTTCAAAAACTATATCACCATTAGAAAGCTTTACACCTTTTTTTTGCGTAGTAAAATCATCAAATGAGTCCTCCCATCCCGGGCAGGGCGGGAGGGAAAGTCAGATTAGTACTTTCTGACTAAAATCCACGGTGTCCTTCTCGGTAGCCCTTTGTGTACCGAAGTCGCAGTATATGTATGTCTTCTAAAAGGGGGGCCCTGTCAAAGCTTCACACTTGGTGATAGACCGACAGACAGACGTAAAGCAGATTCGTAGTAATAGAGTCCCGTTTAACCCTGTAGGCAAGGAACCCTAAAAATATAGCTAATTGATTCTTAATTCCACGCGTATGAAGTCGCAAGTAGAAACTAGTTATAAAAATAAAATTACAAAACACTTTTTCCCGTGAGAAACGAACCGCCATTAGAAATATTCTGCAGTTAGTTTGTGATGTTGGGGGTCCGATAGGATCGTAAAGAAGTACACAACCACCTTGATCGAACTCCATTTAATAAGTACTTCACTAATTATAATGGAATGCGCATTCTAGGTAAAGTACATCGTAAGCATAATTCACTAAATCACTATTAAGTAGTGCACACAATAGGTTAAGTCTACCTAAGGAGCATACACACTAATTACATACACTTCACCACCCAGGGCAAAGAGAAAAAAAAAAAAAAAAAAGTTTTCTTTTCTTTTTTTTTTTTTTTTTTTTTTACATTGTCTTTTAGCATATTTGTCTAAACCATGACAAAACTATTTTATTTATTAAAAAAAAATGACTTAATCCTATTTAACTACTAAACATTGCAATGTAACTTAAATGTAATCATACATAAAATCTATTGAAAGTAAGGCCTAGTTCTATTTTTATGCACTAATTCTATTTTATTATTTTTACTTATCTGAACATTACAACCTAAATCTTCAATTACTTTGTAGGGACCTTCAAATAAAGCATCTAATTTACGACCAGTTTCATTCTTTAATAACACCAAATCATCTTTCTGATACTTAGACGAATTTACAGATTTATCATACAGTTCTTTTCGTTTCTGCTTGTTAATTAATAAATTATTCTTGGCATCAGCATGGGCTAACTGTAATCGGTATTTCAATTGTAATGGGTAATCATCAATATTGTATAACGGTTCTACAGGATCACAAATTCTGCTAGGAATTCGACAGAGTTTACCAAACACGAGTTCATAGGGCGTATACTTCGTTTCAGAATGGACCGTGTTATTGAAACTAAAACACCAGAAAGGTAACCAGTAACTCCAAGTGTCTGTGTAATTTTCACATTGAATTCTTAAAAATGCACCAAGTGTTTTATGCGCATTTTCAAGAGCACCAATTGACTGATGATGATAAGCTGTTGAGCATAACTTTTCAATACTAAGGATTTTACATACCTGTACCATAGTTGCTGAAATGAATTCGCTGCCGCGATCTGTAGCAATCGTACCTGGGATACCAAACCTTAAAACAAAATCTCTAACAAATGCATCTGCAATGGATATGGTCTCTTTATTTTTAAGAGGGGTGGCATGCACAAATTTTGTTAATTCACATTGCATGGTTAGTATATAACAATTACCGTCGATGTCTTTATCTAAAGGACCCACAACATCTAAGAAAATTTTATCAAACGCCGACGAAGCTGTTGTAGTTATTTCCATCGGCTCTTTGATATAACGAAAGTATTTCGACTTTTGACATTTCGAACATCTTTTGACAAATTCTTGAACGTCTTTTTCCATACCTGGCCAAAAGTACCGTCTTTTAATAGTATTAACCATCCTGCGCACTCCAGCATGACCACTAGATGGCAGTAAATGGAAATCATTCATAATAATGGTTTTATCATTATCATCTGATATTCTTTTTATTCCTCGTAGTATACAAAGTCGTGGTCCGGACCAATTCTTAAGAGAAGTTATTTCATCGCAAATATTTTTAATAAAATCTTCATTGTCTTTATTTTTAATTATACACAATTCGTCGATACGTATCTTTTCACAAACATAAATTAATTTCTGCACAAATTCGGCTCGCGAAAAATGTGCCTTGAAATCAAAATTAATATATAACGTCTTTGTATCCGGTCTCAATGCAAAACATTCAAACTCATCAATTATCATGTTATTATCTCTTAATCCCTTTAATTCATCACCTTCAATAAAACACAATTCTACTGATTCCCGTGGTTTTCTTAATATATCTACAACTCTTGGCTGATCAGACCGTTTGTCGCAGATTTTACTAAGATCCATCTTCTCACACTCATCTTTGCTTTTAGCTAACTCATCCATTCTTTTCTTTTGAGCTCTAGTCATCACAGCAACAACTTGTTCATGCATACCCTTTAATTCTTCTGATGTTAAGCAAATTCTTGATAAAGCATCCGCAACCACATTCTCCTTTCCTTTGACATAAATAATCTTAAAGTTATATTCTTCCAAAGTTAAGCGAAATTTTAGGAGTCTACTTGAAGGATCTCTCATGCCAAAAAGATATATCAAGGGTTTATGATCTGTCATTATTGTAAATTTTTTGCCATACAAGTATGGTCTAAAATATTTTACAGACCAAACTATCGCCAACAGCTCTTTTTGAATGGTAGGATAATTTTTTTCTGCCTTATTTAAGGGCCTACTAGCATACGCTACTGGTCTTAAATCTTTATTACACAATACGGCTCCAATGGCAGTACCTGATGCATCCGTTTGCAATACAAATTCGTTCTTTTCGGAAAAATCCGGGTATTGTAGCACAGGTGAGGAAATTAAAGCATTCTTTAGAAACTCGAAAGCGCTGTTACATTCATTAGTCCATATAAACGGTTCATTCTTCCTACATAATTTATTTAACGGCATTGCTATATCTGAAAATGATTTTATAAATTTTCGGTAATAATTACAAAATGCTACAAAGCGTTTAACTTCATCGGAATTTCTAGGTGTGGGGTATTTTTTTAATACATTAGTTTTATCCGGATCAGGTAAAACTCCTTTTTCTGAAACAACATGGCCTAAATAAAGTATTTCTTTCTTCAAAAAAATACACTTTTGAGGGTTTAATTTTAAATTAACTTTTCTTAACCTTTCCATGACGTCAGTTAAATTTTGATTATGCGTAGTAAGATTTCTTCCAAAAATAATTAGGTCATCTTGATACACGAGACATTTCTCATAGGTAAGACCTGACATTGCTATAGACATCATTCGACTAAAAGCACTTGGACTTGTTTTTAGTCCCATTGGTAATCGTTTCATTTGATATTGGCCCGTATTAGTAGTAAAGGCTGTTAATTTTCGACTGCTAGGTTCCAAAGTGACTTGATAATAACCCTGGTGAAGGTCAAGGTGAGTAAAGTAAATAGCACCAGATAAAGAATCTAAAATTTCATTTATATTCGGTAGCGGAAATTTATCATCGCAAATCATCTCATTTAATTTCCTATAATCAACTACTAATCGCCATTTTTTCTCATTACCTTCGCTAGTTTTCTTCGGCACTAATAAGATTGGACTTGACCATTCACTATTCGACTCTTCTATGATATCATCTCTAATCATTTTATCTATTTGCCTAGCTATTTCCGGTTTTAATGCTTGAGGTAACCTATATGGTTTAACATAAACAGGTGTAACATTAGGTTTTACTACTATAGATTGTTCACAAATGTTTGTTGTCGTCAATTTATCGCCTTCTACGTAAAAAACGTCAGAGTACTTTGTACATATTGCCTCTATAGACTGCCTCTCTTCTTTGTTTAAATAATTTAAATTTAATTCGGATAGTAACGTTTGAACTCTTGAAAAGTTAATATTGTTTTTACTGAACTGACAGATATCAAAATCACTCAATGATTTTAATTCAGGAAGTACAGATGGCAAGGTTATTTCCTTATCGCTTACGTTAAGAATTTTAACAGGAATCCTATTATTTAGCACTCGCACTATCGAGTTTGCTAAAAATACATCCTTCGTTAACTCACTCCCACAAACAACTACATCTTCAGTCACAATATCATTCACCCAAATATAGTGAATTGACTCTGACCGTGCTGGAATAATTAATGTATTCCTATTATTTTCTATTTCTTCAATTAAATTTAAGTAATATTTTTGGCCATCGTTAGTCAACGTTAAACTATTTGTATTTAAATTAATGTTAGCCTGAAATTTATTTAAGAAATCTAAACCTATGATTCCATCAGCTTTAAGTGGTATAGAATCAAAAATAAGGAAGTTATGATGTAATACTTGTTCTTTGTTATCTCTTAACATCAAGTCAATAGAACCTTGAGAACGTAATTTCCCACCTATTCCATTAACTAAAGTGTCATCTCTGCGCACGACAAAACCTTTTGGCAATATTTCTTTTTTAATTATTGACAATGTAGCGCCTGTATCAATAAGCCAATAGTATTTTATATTGTCAATGTAGAAAACAACGTACTTAGTATTCCCTTGGCATGATAATATGTGGTGTTTAAGATCGAAAAAAACTGATTTGAAGTGGCTACATTACTACTTTTCTGGTCGTCACTGTGTCTTTTGTCGTCAGATTTTTCCACTGACAGCATATTTTGGCTTTGCCCACGATTCCTATGGTATCTACCTCTATTGCCATTTGACAATGATCGGAAATTGCCTCTACTTGTGTCGTTGCCTCTAAAATTACCACGTCGTACATGATCACGATTATAAAACGTTCCATATTGCTGACCACGACTGTAATTGTTATACCATTGACCACGGCTATTGTGAAAACCCCTTCTTTGATATTGACGCTGCGGTCGTCTTGAGTAATGTGAACCACGGCCATTGTTAGACAAATGCATTATGTTACCTGACGATGACTGATGGGACGCCGACTCTTCATCCTTAGCTGCTTGGATGGCATCCTTCAGGTTGCTGTAGTTTCGGGCGGATATAATGGTGCCTAATTTTGAGCTTCGCAGGCCATCTGAAAACCGTTTAATTGCAAGCTTTTCATTTAAAGGCTTCAACACTCCATACGTGGCAGAATCACCATCAGCTTGGGAAATAGTTAACTCAGTAAACAATTTCTCTACTTCGGTGCCAAAAGCATCAATAGAATTAGATCCCTGTTGTATATTTTGTAATTGTGTCTGTATAGCCACAAAAGATTTCTTAGGTAAAAGGTGATTTCTCAAATCTTTAATTAATTCTTCAACCGTTTTGTAAGAACCCGAAATACGTAATTTCGCATTCTCCGAGAGTCTACTTTTCAATATAAATGTAATTAATAAAGCCTTACCCTTATCATCAATCATATCCGCGTACATCTCAGCGGAGTCTATCAACCGCTTGGTTGTATTTTCAACACCGTCCATAACTGGAATGAGACTACACGCCACCTTAAGGTCAAACTCCATCTTTCCTAAATCAGACTGAATGGGAAAAATACACAATTTATTTATCTCCTCGTACACCTCCTTAATATTTTGAAAAATATTGATTGCCGATGACAGCTTTACATCCTTGCCCTTTTCTAACAATAAAAATATTTGGCTACATTTATCAAAAGTATCTTTTGCTTCGCCTAATTTTGTATCAATAACTTTGCCTCTATACCTAGCTTGTCCCTTTTTAATCAAGTACTTACGGATATCTACTAAAACCTCATAATGTGTTAACAAACTATCAATCATACTCTAATTTTAACATTATTTCATTATGATATAAAACTACGACATATCCACTAATTCATTATACAATGTTAAAAAAAAAATCAAAAGTAAGCTTAACTTAAAATTATTGCGAAACACTAGAAATAATGTCCGACGATGCAGTTTTACGCAAACGGTATCAAATTCGCTGAGTGTTCGTGCACGATTTTAGGACGTTTAAGTTTTTGCATTATGAAATTTGACACTTCACTCACTGTTAATTAATATTATAATCATTGCGAAATTGAATGCATTTAACTATTAAAAAAAAAAACAACACTTTCACTGACTCACATCACAACTTTGATTGATGCTGGATTGTCTAATTGTCTGGTGTACCTCCGGCTTGTCCACGTATCGAAGCTCTTAAACGCTGCATGGTGCTGAGACCTATCTCCTCCTGCATCCAGCGGCGATGACAATTTTTGTAGACTTTCAGCACGAAGTAAATAGCAATCACAGCTATCACAGCGAGGATTATAAAAGTCATAATGCTGAGGCGCTCCACGTGTCCTCCGATTTCTTTTATAGCAGCATCATTGCTTCCGCTGGCCGCGTTTTGGCTCAGAAAGACCTCCTCCTTCTCAACTGTTGACCGACACATTGTATACTTTTACTTGCTTAAATGTCGCGAAAACTTTTCTTATAGCCCCTTGGCAGACCTTTTAGGCAGGGTCGCCATGTGATGTTGGGGGTCCGATAGGATCGTAAAGAAGTACACAACCACCTTGATCGAACTCCATTTAATAAGTACTTCACTAATTATAATGGAATGCGCATTCTAGGTAAAGTACATCGTAAGCATAATTCACTAAATCACTATTAAGTAGTGCACACAATAGGTTAAGTCTACCTAAGGAGCATACACACTAATTACATACACTTCAAGTTTTTGCATCATTACTCGTCTGGGCCCTTCGAGCCTTCGCATTTAACATATCTAATTTGTTTTTTATCACCTAATTTGGGCCCTTCCAAAAATATTTTTAAAAAGAACTGTTTTGGTCGTTAGTCGTAACATGCAATATCATTAAGTCCACGTTTCCATTATACAAGTTACCAGATTTTGCCAAAACAGGGCCTGTTTACTTATAAATCATGACCTTCATTGAATTGATTTTTTGGAAATACTTGGCTTTTTTCCGAATAAAAAAAAACAACTAACAAAACCAAAGGGATTAATGAAAACTTGAAAAGTAGAAATACTTATACTATTCCGGAACAAAACAATCATAAATCAAAGAAACCAAAAACCGCAAAGAAATAACAAACAGAATAATCTGATTTCATTGACTCTTCTAATTCGACAAAAAACACAAAATTATAAGAAACTGAGTCATTATTTTTATCAACAAAGCATCTAGGAGTTAGATAGACAAAGATCTACACTTATAAACTACTAGCTGTTGCCCGCGGCTTCACCCGCTACAACTCGAAATTATCCCACGGTAACATAAATCGGGATAAAAACTATCCTTCGAGTAAATCCAGGTTATAAACTATCTGTGTACCAAATTTCATCCTAATCCGTTCAGTGGTTTTTGCGTGAAAGAGTAACAAACATCCATACATCCAAACAAACTTTCTCGTTAGTAGGATGAAGATCTGCGGTTTGGCGGAACGACACGAAGTCTCCCGAAGTCGACGACCTGCGCGCACGCAGTGATTCACTCGTTTTATAGCGAGTATCAAACTCTTAATGGTTTATTTTGCAATGGTGTGTTTTTTTTTTGTTTTGTTGTTGAACTAATTTGGGTCCAGTTTGTAAGCAGGTTTTTTTTATTATTGTAATGATTTTCAATTCGGGATTCGTGTTTGTGAGGCTGCTTTTTGAAATAATAAATGTGGTTCTTCCAATAATATTAGTTTACACGTACAGTCAACAAAAGAGTAAAGAATGCAGGCGGAATGTTTTAAACAGCTTTCCCCTTTGTTACATGGTTTTTAAAAGCCAAAGAGTTCGGTACGATATAAACTTGGAAAGCAGCTTAAAACTTGTAGTCTTCATCATCTCAGCTCTAGGACGTCCCCCGCTGATCATAGGCCTCTCCTTTTGATCTCCACATATACCGTTGGAAGCGACCTGCATCCAGCGTCTTCCGACGACCTTTATAGTGCCAGTCTTCCTTTATGCAAAATTTCTAACGATTCACTTCGCAATGGCTATTTTCCATTATTCATTCACGAAGAATGTCATTAGAAATATTGCTAAGTGGCCGTATTAGACCTAACTGTTTTGTTCACCATACATTATACACAGTTACTAACACTGTTAAGCCCTTCGTACACAACGCGACAAGTCTCCAATACCTTACGACTTTGCTATCCATGGACGCGTGCCTGTGTACGTTACCTCTATGAATTTGTATTGCGATAGTCGCCTGGATACCAAAATCGTAAGGTTTCGGAGGCTTGCATCGACAAGCCATACAAAACCATTTTGTCTTGGTCTCGCTTTATACGATTTTTACACACAAATAATTGTCAGCTAATACTGGTTTTGTATAGCTTGATGTGTAGCCGTATGTACATACAAAGGGGCTAAGTTATAGCATTTCTCGGGAGAAAGCTAGGAAGCGTCGTGTCTTATGCGCAAGCGCTTATTACTCGCCAGCTGCTAATTGTGGCTAAAGTGGTCGCACCAATGTTATCTACATACAGTTTTGTTGGCATGGATTAACTAAACATGCCTGCAGATGGTATCATTATTTTAAAATGAATTTGATAGCAAAGGTTTGAAGAATTTGGAGGCTTCTAAATACTTAAATAGTCCCTTGAAACAAATAATCAAAATAGGCTATAAAAAAAGAATTTTATAAGGCAAACGTGAGTAGAAACACTGAATTATTAAAATTAGTATCCATCTTTCATATAACTGTTTTTTTAACCGACTTCAAAAAGAAGGAGGTTATTTTAAAGTTGATTATTGTTTTAAATTGAATAATTATTAGCAACTTAAGGAGGGGACGCCCTCGACCCGCGCCTTCCTTGTATGACTAGATCTATGGATGTGAATGAGGCGAAAGGAGTAAGTATCGTAGCAGGTGTCACTCTATAGTTTCTTCATGGGAAGAAGGCGTGGGTTAAGTATGTCAAAAAAAAATCTGCAATCATCAACTACCTAGCGTTTTATGGTCGGCTTTCAGTCGAACTCTTCAATTCTGAGGAAACACTTCTATTCAAAATTTTGAACAACGTCACGCCAATGTTGGTACAAATCTTTCTAAGTACCTCTCCCATATTTTTGTCCATAAACGATTGTGTGAAAACTCTTGCCAAATGTTGTAATTTCTTTGTTAGGTATATTATTTTATTGCTATTCCATAAACTACTAAACACTCCCTACAGCTAGCTACCAAAGAGTTTCTTATTCTATTTTTTTAAAATTAATAATTACAAGTTCCATCTGCGCTCCAATTTTAAATTATACGTTTACGTTTTTTTTTTCTTCATTATGTATGTATGACTGGTTATTTCTACACCGATCACGATTATTTTTTGTGAAACAGTAGTAAGTACTATGTTGCCTTTATTTATTAAAAAAAAAGATGGCCGACGGCCCGGTGATGAAATGTTATCGACAGGTGCTTCGTTTAATGAATGGGTTCGATGTAGAATGTTGATGTAGATGTTTTGCTCTCTGAAGAGTAGACTTAGTTTTATTTATTTCATCATCATCATCGTTATAGACGTCCACTGCTGAACATAGGCCTCCCCCTTAGACCGCCACGCCGAACAACAATGCGCCACTTGCATCCATCGGTTGCCCGCGACTCTCACGATGTCGTCGGTTCACCTAGTGGGAGACCAGCTTATTATTATTTTTCTGTTATTTCGGAGGTGTGATTTTTATAGATACAAAGGAAAAACACGAGACTAGTGTTTTACTCCTGTTGACTATTGCGAGCATCTTGAATCAACGTCTTCTTAAGTAAAAAAGAACTTTTCACACCACTTGCTCGTAAATGTCTAATTATATGTCAGGCAAACCGTACTGTAAACCAAGTCATTGTTCCCCCTCGCTCGAGCCGGGCAATAATATTGTACTGAATTTCATTATTCCCGTGGGAATAATGTGATTTGAATTTGGAACCTCAAATAAAACCCTATGAAAACTTTCACCAAGGAGTTGGACCAGTAATGGCGGCCGCTGGCCGCAACAGCTGATCGCTTGCAGTAGTGCCAACTTCACGTTCGAAGGTTGTCGTACCACATGAAATTTCAAAAATCGAATTTATTTCCTCGCATTAGGTGTGAAAAGCAGAGTATGCTCCTCGGGAGTAAAGCTGCCTTGTCTTGGGCTAACTTGAATCCCTCGCTACACTAAGGATTCTTAATAATACTATTAGTATCGCTTTGGGATTCAATACGCCCGTGACGTTAGGCAATACTTTACTCCCTTGGTGCGTAATCTACTATTTTATCTGCATAAGTTTTACTCCGCTGCACAAAGTACAGAGGGTCCCTTATGACTATTTATCAATTGAACGTCTTGAATGGGGCAGTGGCCGGGAACGATGATAACTTGATGTTCTACTGCATTCAAACATTAATTCTCTTGGTTGTTTTTTGTCTGTGGTTGCAACTTGTATCGTCTTGGCGCTACATAACGGATAGGGAGTGTATAATTTTGTGGTTATAGGTCAAGCTCTTTTAATAAGTAGTGTATAAATTGTAAAACAGTAGAAGTTTCTCGAAAAATAAACACGAATAGGTTGCTAGGAAGCAACAATAACAGAACTCGGTAAATCGGCTCCTTTTGGTCGTAGCGTGATTTTATACATATCGTCCCCGTAGTTGGAAAATTAAATAACTCCGATTTTGGCGATATTGACTTTTCCCTATTTTCAAAACACCTAAAACATACCGCATATTTGAGCCTTACAGGCGTTTTCGTATCTTATTCCGTTCCAAAAATATAGCTATTTTTGTCGGATAAATGGAATAATAAATATCTTCAGACAAACAATATTTTTTAAAAGGAAAAATAAATAACTCAGTAAATAAATCAATAACTGTGGTCAATGATAAGTTGAATGTCAAATAAATTAAATAACATGAGTTGTTGAATTTTTCCTCAACTTCAAAATTCTTTCACAAAACTAACTAAGTTCTAGGAAAACTAAATAACTCTATTTATTTAATTCTGCTATGCAGAATTCTCAAATAACGTACTTAATTTATAAATACTTGATGTTATCTGTTTGAATATCAATCATTTTGAGTTGTGGGAGAAGTTGACTCTTCTGCTTTCATTGGAATTTTGACTCTTAAGTAGAAGAATTAAGGTTACTTTTAGGTTGTCACACAAATTGTTTTTGTTGGGTATTTTCGTTAAACATTCTATTAAGAGTGAAACTACGTAGGGTACCTACGTTTAAATCAATTATCGAATAATTTGCAGCAGAAAAACATTAGTAGGTACCTATAGCACGGGCACGCCGCAATCCCGGCGGTAAGACCCCTTTTTGAGGAGTGGCTGGATAGGCGCTACGGCTTCCGTCTTCTATCTTCCGTCTGGCGCAGGTCCTCACCGGACACGATTGTTTCGGGAGGTTCCTGTTTCGGATTCAGCGGGAGGATACACCCGGGTGTCACCACTGTGTGGACCGCCCAAAGAACACGGTGAAGCATACGATGACGGTCTGCCCAGCTTAGAACTGCAATGCTAATGGCTTGGAGCTTCTCACTCTGTGCTCAGAGTTTGACCTGTGCCTGACTAATAACTTCTTTCACCTAGCAGATAAATATAATACCTCGTGGATGCACCCTAGATCCAAGCAATGACACCTTATTGATTACATTATTGTATGTAAAAAAAGATCTGAATCACATCTTGGTAACAACAAGTATTGTTGGGTGCTGGTCAGACCATCAACTTATTCGATCGAAGGTGCGTTTGTAAATAAAAGCTCCTCGACGCACAGCGCATAAGAAACCAGTGAATGTTTGTGTTGTTTCGGCGCCAAGGCGTTTATATGCCAAAAATCTTCATGATACGTGTCATGTACTATACCATAACCACTAAAGAAAATCCAGAACTGGTTCGATGACTTACATAGGCAAGGAAATCAGAGCATTTCTTGAAAGCTACAGACTAGAACTGAAATTTCTATCAAACACCGTTAGACGAAAATCCATTCAATGCGAACTTAAAATTAAGATCCGGGACTTAAAAATCAATAGTGGCTGGATATAGCAATAGACATGCAACTCTGTGCTGACACAAACCAAACGAGCAGATTTATCGAAGGCTTGAAAACAACAATTTTCGGACCCAAATTAAGAAATAGGCACCAATATATTATAATATACTCGTGACAGGGACTTTAAACTGACAGATCATAAGCAAATCTTAAATAGATGGGCTGAACATTTCAATAACGCTCTGAATCTCTGCTCTCAGATAACTGATTTACCATACATTGGAAATCTTGAATGCCGTCCCATCAAGGAGAACTTAGCAGACCTTTGGTAAATTCATGTCAGCCGTCAAAAGATTGAAGAACGGTAAAACACCAGAAGCCGACTGTCTACCATCAGAGGTTTGCGAATATGCTGGTCTACAAATACAAAGTAGGCTCTTCAACTTATTGCTCAAGGTATGGGAAGCCGAAATTGTATCCCAAGACTGGAAGAATGCCTCCATTTGCAAATTTTATAAGGGTAAAGGTGAATTATTGGACCGTGGTTCTTACAGAGGCATCTATCTCCTGTCTTCCACTGGGAAGGTACTGGCTCTTATCATAGATAGCCGTTTATCAAACCTTGTGGAACAGATACTTCCAGAGATCCAGTGCAGGTTTACACCCAGCAGGGGAACTGTTGACGGCATTTTCAATGAAACAAATTCAAGAGAAAAGCCTTGAACAAAACCGTCCTCTGTACATGTGTTTCGTTAACTTAGAAAAGGCCTTCGATCGCGCGCTCCCCTTTGGGTAGTGTTGAAAAAGGCCGGATGGAAACGATTTCTCAGATCTAATTAATATAACCAGCGATGTGAAGCAAGGTTGTGTCGTGGCTCCCACGTTATTTTCACTCTATTTCTCGGCTCTGCTAAATGATGCTCAATTTTCGCACTGATAAAAGTGTCTTCGCCATCTCACGCTTCAGGGCGAACTGGCGAAGAGTAAGAGTCTAGGGTTCCCGTGCTTGACACTCTGGTTCTTTGGAAGATATCGCTATTAGCGATAAGACCGCCATTATAACCATAGCATTAGTAAAGTTTATAATAGTTGTGTAACAATTTTGGTGTACAATAAAGTAGAATATATCTATTTATCTATGCTGATGATGTATGCCTGTCAGTTGATCGTGTGGAAACTCTCCAAGACGCTTTACAAGGGTGTGTAGACCTCTCATGACTTGAAACCTGTCCGATATGTACTTACCGCTTTTTTACAGGAAGGGTGCGAATCATAAAACAAAAGTTATTTTATATGAGACCAATAATAGTTAAAAAAATATCGAAGTAATAGTAACGCACAAAGCCACAAAATTTTACATTTCAAAATATTTCGAGTTTGATAAATTCAATAACTGCATTTATTTCACCAAATTTTACTCTACCAAATGTATTTAGTTTGTAGAAAAACTAAATAAATAGCCGAAATAAGTAGATAATTTTATTACGTTATAAATAACAGTTGTGGCAAAATTAAACAACTTGATTGTTTATGTGTTATTTAGTTATCGTTAAAGATTGAGTTCAGTTTGTTAAAGCATAATGTAAAAGGTAATCAGGTCCACAAAATATCAAATTACCGACAGTAAAATTGTCTCACATTTTTTAACAAATGTACATTAACTGAAAAAAAAACACTAAATCGCGTTTATCTCAAAACTACAAAATCAGAGTTATTTAATTTTCCAACTACGGGGACGATATAGCCTATAGTCTTTCTTGATAAATGGACTATCCAACATAAAAAAACAGATATTCAAATCAGTTTAAAATAGATTATGTCAAAACCAGTAGTGGTATTCTATAACGTTTACGGGATCTCTTCAACGAAGTCAGAGCACAATTGAAATCATTATTTTTAAAAGAAAATCGACGCGGATACTCAACGAGACACCGAGTTCGTTTTTCGAATATGATATTTAGGGAATACTTTCAGATAGATATTAATTATTCGTTCCGAATCTGCGATAATTTACCTAATTTAAAAAAAAACTCGCTTTACCGAATAGTATTGATACACTGATAACAATACAATACAATAGCCTTCGTAACTATAATAGTTCATTGCCAAATTCATGATACCTATTCATAACAAAAATACCAAAAAAAAAAAAAAAAAACTCGCAGTTCTCAGCAAAAAGTTCGTATACTTAGAAGAGAAAAAAACATTCGTGCTCTGTGGTATAATCTACGATCTCAATTTTGCGCCAAAATCGTATTTGTCACAAAAAATATCTACTGTCGAGTGTTAATTTCAGATCAGTGAACTTGCTAGCGGCACTAATTATTGAGGTAAAAAGTTAAGAATAGGTATAAACATACCTATGTATTCTCAAAAATGAATAGGTATTTTTGTGTATGTGAGTTTCTATGTTTGTAAATGCACCCACGATACAGGAAGAAATTTCTAGTGTGGGGCAACCAAAAAAAATGTATCTATTTTTTTTCTTTAACCCCGATTTTTTTACCGGGGCTAAACTTGATCGGAACCCCTCTCCAGACTTTCAAATTAATACATAGTTAATAAATATAAAAAAATGGGAAAAGAGGCCTAATATCCAAAATATTTTCGGAATCAAGCCCGCGACACGCTGAGTCGCTGACCAGTGACCGATCAACTGCGCCAAACGAGCTTCCCAAAAAATTCTCTTCTCCCTTTCTCTTATTAATTTAACGTAATGGATTTAATTAAAACCTAAGCAAAAGGATTTAAATTCTAAATTCGTCGTGTTTTGTTTAATTTTAGGCACGTCACCACTAGTCACGCACTCGCGATAACACCTCAGAGAAATAAACGTTTCAAAGTTGTTGAACTACGAACTACGTCGTCAAAGTAATTTGGTAGTATGACTCAGTATACAGAGTTCAAGTTCAGACATACTCAGACCATTTTTTATACTTAGATATCTGTATCTGTGGTTTTTTTTCAAATTATTTTTCGATAGACTTTCGTTCTGTGGTATTCGTCTTCTTCTCCACTCCTGAAATTTAAGGGCCTATATGCACACCACGTTTTTTAAAAGCGCCGTCGACGCGCAGTTTGGAAACGCGCGTCGATGGCGCGTTTTTTCCATCAGAGCAGTTTGTTGTCGTGGTACAAAGTGTCAAACGCGCGTTTGCATCGATACAAACGCGCGTCGACGGCGCGTTTAAAAAACGTGGTGTGCATAGGCCCTAAGACCCCGGAGTTGCAGCTATTGGAAAATAAAAACAACGACAGGGAATTCAGGTCTTGAGCCGTGCACACGCACAGGCACCAAATAAAAGTATCGCATGTCGCTTTGTGATCGAAAGCGCATTGTCGTACATCTTGAAATCCGAGAAAGTGCCAGGTATTTGGGATATTGATGATATCAAACATTATCATAACACATACCAATCATAAAAATCAACATAATCTGAGACACGACAACACCGCTGTAAAAATAAACAAGATAAAAAATTAACAAACAAACATAAACAAAAAACAATTTATTGAATACTTTGCATGCTCAGTGGTTCCAAATAAATAAACAAATAAATACTTAGCCTAGAAATAAATACAGTGCGAATAAAAAACATCAGTTAGTCAGACTTGGCATGTGATGTGGACAATCTAGATTTAGACAGGCGTCTGAGGATAGAGTAACAAACCCAGAAGATTATATAGATATTAGAATCTGTAGTGACTATTAAATACGTAGCTATGAGTGCAACAATGATCCCTATGGCGTTAAACATAAGTTTCATGGGTTTTTCGTAAGAACTTTCCTTCTTGGCCTTGCATGGACAGTCAATGGGGCAGCCCAGAGCTTGTGGCTCTTGTTTGGTCGTTGGAGGTAGATTCTGTTTGGCTTTCGGGGTCATTATTTGCTTGATTTTTTGTGTTGGCAGGAATTCTGTAATGAAAAGGGACTTTAGTAATTGATGAAAAAAAGCTATGAACATGGTTTGACGGCTAGTATGAGAGGAGTAAATTTCCCGGGACCGAAAATTGCGTGGCATCAATGAAATCGGTACTAAAAAATATAGTCATAACATTCTCAAATTTTTTTCCGGGTAGGTGACATAGTAATCTATGTGTAGCACTAAATGTTTATTTAATTGGATGAATGGATATTCCAAAAAAAAAATATTAAACCTCGAAATCTTTCATTGCCGTGTTTGTCCACACTTCACATTGTTGTGTATTATTCCACATTGATAAAAATCTATTGGTTATTTATACTAAAACCTCGTTTTATTTGATACATGAATAGTTAAAGTATTGCTACAGAATACATTTATTCAAATATTCAAACAAAACAACGAATGGTTAATAAAAAATCACTTGTCCCAGAACTACCCTTCATCGCCGTGTCCTAATCATGTTCAAGGATATTTTTTACCTACTACTTTCTTCCCCCCTACCGGTATGCTAAACGTTGCATATTAGTGCTGCCTAAGTGCTCAACGTGGAAGGAAGTACACACGTGCCTGCGTTTTCGCACCATAAATTTAAATAATCAATTTTTATGTTACTGGAAAAAATTTCTTTCATCGCCGTGGATAGATATAATCGATATTCGAATAAGTTTGTCTTCATGAGTAAGCATTCGATAGAACACCATTCCTCATATGTTCATTTGTGAGGTGCTTATTTCTTCGAATAATTAATAGATTTTTTGTTATTTATATTTTTTGCCTTGATTTTCATCGACGTGTTTTCATTGCCGTGGTTTCCGTGGCCGAAATTTGCTATGGAAATGAAAAAAAAGACATGGCAATTCAAAAAATTTCATTGCCATGCCTTGTAAAACAATCTAGTTTCATTGCCGTGGCCAGGTATTTCATTTCCGTGACTTGTGTTTTCATCGCCATGGTATGATTAGGCAAAGAAAATATCTTTTGTCACCTGCGGTTCAGGTAATACCGATTACTGACAGTACAAAACTCGTCAAGTTAACTCTAGATTGTTTCTCTCTGGTCTCTCTTTAGATTTGATGAGTTTTTTACTGTACGGTCAACTACAAAAAGATGTTTTCATGTTAACCTTACAAAATGACGTAACATTTGGTACTATATCACACGTAAATACACTCACACACGCAAGCAGTTTCAATTCAGTGATGTCTTTGAGATCAACAGGGTAAAAACCGGTAGCGATCACCGAATCGTAAGAGGCTCACTGAATATCAATGAAAGGTCCAGCCTGATGAAGTCAACGCTCCCACCTACTCGGTCCCATATTCAGAACCCCGAAATCAACTCGAGCTTTCTAATCGTTTTGCTTTCCCTGAGAACTTATTGACCGAGCAAACCTTAAACCTCATGTCTGAACGAGGTTTGCTACAGTTGCAGTCTTCCAATGACGCGAAGTCATATAAGCAGCTAAATAGACGTTTATCTAAGTCACTTCAGAGCTTCTGAAAGTGGGTGGAATACCGGTATTTAAAGTCCTCCAGAAGCTCACTAATACCGTCCTGTTCTAGGGCAAAACGCTTGAAGCATGGAGCAAAGGTGAAGTGGTGCTTTTCTTAAAAAAAGTTGATAACAGCCTATTGAAGAACTACAGACCCATCATGCTTCTGAGTCATGACTGTCAGACTTGATGACTTCTAGCCTCCTGAACAAGCCGGTTTCCGAAGAGGCTATAGTACCATACACCACATCCATACGCTGCGGCAAGTTATACAGAAGACCGAAGAGTATAACTTGCCATTATGCTTAGCGTTTGTGGACTATGAGAAAGCCATCGTACGGGTGGAAACATGGGTGGTACTTGAGTCACTCCAGCGATGCCGTATTGACTATCGGTACATCAAAGTGTTGAAGTGTTTGTATGATAACGCCACCATGTCGGTTCGAGTACAGGAGCAGAGCACGAAGGTGATTCCATTGAGAAGAGGCGTAAGAAGGATGTTATCTCCCTGAAACTGTTTACTGCCATAATGGAAGACGCCTTCAAGCTCCTGGAATGACAAGGACTTAGCATCAACATCAACGGCGAATACATCACTCACCTTCGATATGCCGACGACATCATAGTCATGGCAAGTCGATGGAGGAACTCAGCATGATGCTTGATGGCCTCGACTGAGTTTCACAATGGGTGGGCTATGGGATTGAAAATAAACATGTACAAGACGTTTTTTTTTTTTAAATTTCAAATGTCGGTATGATGCATAATATTATTTTGTCAAAGTCTGCCAATCAGTTTGAATATAATTGTAGTTCTAATTTTAACATATATTGTACTCATCGTTGATTGATTCTTTCATTGACATGCCACAGTTCTTTCATTGCCGTGGGCGCTTGTTTCATTGCCGTGCACGCATGTTTCATCGCCGTGGCACGAAATTTTTAAATCCTTATATCTCGTTAGTTTTTTAAGTTATCTGCTAGACATTAAGCAAGAATATATATATAAATTATCAAAAACTTTAATAAGAGCGTTTCTTTTTTTAAAAAAAGGTTAAGATTAAAAAAACCACGGAAATGAAGATTTTATAGGACCTGTTGAAATTCACTCAGAGATGAACTTAATGAATGTTAGAACTTAAAAACGCCTACAAATGTTTTCAGAATCAATTTGCTATTAAATATCGAAAAGGCGCCAAAAGAATGTAAGCGCAAAAATAACGTTTAGGATCTAAACGTTATTTTTACGCTTACATTCTCTACTGTATAGTTCATCTAAACTTTAGATCAACTATACAGTAGAGAAATGTGTATTAACTTCAAACCCGAGAAAATAATCAAAGGCTGAAACCAAACGAGCGTAAAGTTTGAATAGGAAGTCGCGTAATTTCCAGTTTCATAGTAAAGTCTTTTGCGAGGCAAAATGAATGGACACATAACTCAATTTACGCTCGTTTTGGCTTCAACCATAACTTTCTTGACAAAGAGTAAGATTTTAAACAAACAAATATTATTTAAAACGACTGAACTGATGACCGATGTTTCCCTAAGGTGCTCGAATGCACACAACACACGCCCAATCGTAGCTTGTGACGACCAACTACAAGGTGGACAGACGATCTTATGGAGACCACGGGATCACGCTGGATGGAAGCCTTCCAGCTTTCCAACCGGTTCTTTTGGAAATCTATAGGGGAGATGGATGTCCCCTATAGATTTATTATGAGAGCAGTGGTGGCTCAGTGGTATCGGTCCCGACTTACGAGTTGTAGGTCGTGGGGTCGAACCCAGCTTGGCGCATTACTATGTGTAATTTATTTCATCACCACTGCTCTCAAAACGGTGAAGAAAAGAAAGGAAAACATCGTGAGGAAACCGGCATGTCCTAGAACCATCAAATTCGAAGACATGTGACATCTGCCAATCCGCACTGGGCTCGCGTGGTGGATAATGGCCCACTCCCTCTCACAAGAGAGGAGGCCTGGGTCCCAGCAGTGGGAACGTTATAGGTTGATGATGATGATGATAGATTTCCGAAAGGTTCAACAGTGGACGTGTTGTCTGATTAGTGATAATGATGAATATTTTAATGACACCTACCTTCCACAGTTTGCGTGATCGTCTGAGTCGCCATAACTGCAATCCACAGCTTCCTGGATGAGAATGATATGAAAATAAAATTAATTCTCCTAAATATAGGTGCACTGCCCACAAACAAGGTTGCTTGGGCAACAGGAAAAGCCTTGCTTGTTCTTCCTCAATGTTCAATACGTGTAGTCGTGCGGAACTCTCCAATTGATGGGCTGTTTCTTTTCTATTTTTTATTAGTTCGCGGAAGAAAAATATATATTGTTACAGACCTGCTTCCTTGGCTGAGTGTGATGGTCGAATGGAGAGAACGGAAAATTATCTGAAACTTGGTGAATGTTGAAGATTGTATCTGGTTAAAAAATATGGATATTTTGTAAGGAGAGGCTAATGGTCTGATGGTTAATTCCGTACACCAACGTATGCACGGAATTAACCATCAGAGATGCTCTAGATAAATTACCTTAAAGAATCTTGTATGATGAGTTGTTTCTGTTTATTATCTTTTCTCTGAGAACACATTGTGTTGAACAAATCAGCAACACAATGTTAACACAATTCACATATATTTATTCTTTAATGTGCACAAACAATTACAATTTAAGCATTTATACTAACATTTTGTTCACAAAGGTGATATACTCGTGCATAAATAGTCAGACTATGCAGAGTTGTGTTCCGTAAAGGAATCAAACCCGAGATTCGGCACAGCAGACTTAATCGTTCAGCCACTGCACAATTTGTGCCATCGGTCCGTGCCTACAAAATATGTTGAATAATGAACTTTACTGTGTATCGTATCGCTTGAATTACAGACAAAATTTTGAGATAGCTGAACAAAATAAAATGTACTTTTATAACAAAAGATAACTAGAAATAAACAAAATGGTGCAGTTAACATTAGGTAACACCAAATTACAAGTAGGTAATTGTCAATTTACGTAGTTACTAGAATACTGACTAACATAAGCATGGTTCTATCAAAATAGAACTTTTCATCATATTCTAACTTCCTAGCTATCCTAATTAATTTTAAGGGCGAAAGCAGTTTTGTTAAACCTACATATATACTCACTGTTATATTCAACATCGACAACGTAACGTCACGGTACAACTCGCTCCGTGTTTGAAATTGTTTTAAATTGTTAAAAAACGTTTATATTCTTATCAGTGGTTGGAAGTGCAAAGTTACAATTATCAGTGGACAATTGCATTGTGAACTTAGTTGGTGAAGTGTTTTAATACTATAATAGATCTAAATAACATTTTCTATACGTTATAAACCACCGCATCGGACAATATTTATAAAGTGATTCAACGAAACGCGTAAGCGACGAGCTACGCACGGCGCTTACGACCTTTTTCGCGCGGCCGGCTACATTTGCAGAGCAACGGACCGCCGAAAAAGTTAAGAATATACCTTACGTTACTTAAATCTTAATCGGTTGTTTACAACGAAAATTTGCTATATTATAATGGCAGATCATTCCGCTAAGTCGATGAGTTCTGGACTGTTATGGGGATGTTGTAATCAGACGACGGATATTGGAAATCACGCGAAATGTGTTAAATGTCTTAAGGCATATCATTATAATTGTCTCTCGTTGCCTGATGATTTTAAGGTGCCTGCTGAGTGGCACTGTCCTGAATGTCTAAATCTGGGACCGAAGCTTGCCAAATCTGATAATACTCCTTTGCGTAACATCTCTACTACCAGAGGCAATAAGAGGCAAGCCGTTGGTTCTCCACCTCAAGCGCCTGTTGAAGTTGTCTTAGCACACGACGACATTCGTCAACTTATTCAGGAATCAATTAAAAAAGGACAAAATGAGATGCTTACCAAGTTCATAGAAAATATGAAACTTACTTTGAACCAACAGCTACAACCAATTAGAGACCAAATAGACAGCATGGATAAATCTATGGCATTTATGAACACCCAATACGAAGATCTCTTAAAAAAGTATACAGCGTCTGAGGAAAATATGAAAGAGTTGCGAAGGGAAAACTCGGAGATGAGGGGGTGTATGAACGATTTATCTTCACGTATAAACCAATTAGAACAACAAATCCGCGCAAATAACGTGGAAATTCAGTGCCTGCCAGAGAAAAAGAACGAAAATTTGATAGATATTGTATCTCAATTATCTAAAATTGTAGGAAGCGGTGTTCAAGACAACGATATTAAGCATTGTACAAGAGTCGCAAAACAAAATGCCAGCAATACCCGTCCGCGTGCGGTTGTAGTTCAGCTTGCCTCCCCTCGCAATCGTGACCAATTTCTCGCTGCAACAATAAAATTTAACAAGTCGAATCCAGACAACAAATTAAATACGAACCACTTGGGATACACCGGGCCTAAATCCCCGATCTACATTACAGAGCATCTGTCTACTACCAACAAGTCACTCCATGCTGCCGCTAGGTTGAAAGCCAAGGAGATTGGGTATCAATTTGTCTGGGTGCGGGGTGGTCGAATATTCATGCGGAAGGCACAGGAATCAGAACATATTCTAATCAGGAATAAGGATACATTAGATAAGTTGGTTTAATTTTAGTTTTTTTTTGTTTCTAGTCAACGTAACAATAAAAGTAATTTAATTATAATTCTCGGACTTAAAGATATATTACCAAAACACTCGAGGCTTACGCACTAAATGTCATAATTTCTATCGTCAAGTTTCTTGTGAAAACTATGACGTAGTAATATTAACCGAGACTTGGTTAAATGATTCTGTGATGAGTTCAGAGCTATTTGATAACAGATATGTGGTCTACAGGCGAGATAGGTGTAACAGAAAAAAGGATGGAGGGGGTGTTCTAATAGCCGTATTAAGAAGTTTAAATTCAAAACGCATGTTTCAATGGGAAAGCAACTGTGAGGATTTGTGGGTAATTATTGACATTTCAATTACAAAGTCTGTCTATCAACTGGCTCTGTGCGCAGTTTATTTGCCTCCACCTGTACTTCGTTCAACCCTAGAACACTTCTTGGACTCCTGTAACACCATAATCGTACAGTCAGTTTCTAAGCTGTGTATAGTTGGTGACTTTAACCTAGGAATTATTGATTGGAACTTGGTAAGTGAGTCCGATAGTGGCTATATTGCTCCGGGTATTGGTCATTTGCTAACTGATTTTAGTCATATAAACAAGTTAATACAACTCAACAATATAACAAATAAGTCAGGACGCATACTTGACCTTGTGTTGACTGACTTAACTTCCGGTTCCGTTTTTTCTGCTCCAAATCCCTTAAGTATAATTGACCCTTTCCATCCCCCTATTGAAATTAATTTAAATTCACATAATGACACAAGACTTCCTTATAACAGTAACAAAAGAGTAAATTTTTACAAAATAGATTATGATGCAATTTGTAAAAGCTTAAATGATATCGACTGGAACCTGTTATTTGGTGACACACACGATGTGAATGACATGGTCAGAGTGTTCTATGACAAAATTAATAATACTATAGCATTGCAAAATCCCCCTTCCGCGCGTAAACATAGGACGCACCCGCCTTGGTTTGATAAAAATCTAATTAGAACTTTAAGGGAAAAGGAAAGGGTTCGCCAGCGATATAGAATCTATAAAAATCCCATGGATGAGCTCGAATTGAAACTGCTGAGTAAGCGGTGCTCAGTTTTGGCTGCCTCTTGCTACAGTAAGTATATCAGTGACCTGGAGTCTGTCATAGCCAAGGATCCAAAACGATTTTGGGCTTATATTAAGGACAAGCGAGGTGGAACTAGTTCTTTTCCTTTAACAATGACTGACGGCAACACAACATCTTCGGATGGCGTCAGTATATCAGAAATGTTTGCTGCTCACTTTTCTGCAATTTACAGTCAGCAAAACGTGACTCATCATTCATATCCATCAGAATGCATTCAGAACATGTTACCTTACAGTTTACCTTTGTCAGCTCCTATAATTGATCCTGAAACCTTGCTCAACAAATTGAAAGCTTTGGATCGTCGAAAAGGCGCCGGACCCGACGGGATCCCGCCTTATTTTGTTTCTATGTGTGCTTCGTCTCTGGTGGTTCCCCTGCTACAAATATTTAATAGGTCACTTGCCACGGGCACTTTCCCAAATTTTTGGAAGGTAGCGCAGGTGGTACCAATTCATAAAAGCAGCGACCGTGACTATGTAGGTAACTATAGACCAATTTCAATATTGTCTACCTTCGCTAAAGTCTTCGAATCCTTGATCTGTCCCTATATTCAGTCTCATTTGAAACTTTACCTCAGTAACTCTCAACATGGCTTTGTGAGTTCCAGATCTACATGTACGAACCTAGTGACTTTCACGGAGACCCTGGTTAGTGCCATTGACTCGGGCAAACAGGTAGACGTCATTTACACCGATTTTAGTAAGGCCTTTGATTGCGTTCCGCACAATATACTTCTGTATAAATTAAACGCTTACGGTATCACTGGCTCCCTCCTTGATTGGTTTAGATCCTATCTTGAAGGTCGAACCTTCTTTGTTGCCCTCAATGGTTACCGGTCAGGCTCCTACAAGGTTACATCTGGTGTCCCCCAGGGATCACATGCTGGTCCAGTCATGTTTAACTTATTTGTCAATGATCTCGCAAATGAACTTAAATTCTCTGAGTGTTTCATGTTTGCTGACGATTTAAAATTTTGCAGAGTTATTGAATCAGATCTTGATGTTGAATTGCTGCAGAGAGATATTGATGCACTAGTGAAGTGGTGTGATGATAATGGTATGAGCTTAAATACCAAGAAGTGCTACCATGTCAAATTTACCAGAAAAATAAATGTAACACAATCCACATATTATATATGTGGAACTTCTGTCCAGGAAGTGGAGCAGATGAGGGATTTAGGGGTTTTATTCGATAGGCAGTTAACATTTATTCCCCACATGGAAAACGTGATTAAAAAAGCCTCTAGAATGCTTGGGTTTGTAATAAGGAACGTAACCAGCTTTCGTCGCTGTAGGACTAAAATCTTACTTTATAATTGTTTGGTCCGTAGCACATTGGAATATTGCAGCACTGTATGGAGACCTCATTATGCTACCCACACACTTAGATTAGAAAGGGTCCAAAAACGTTTTCTGTGGCACTTGGCTTATTCTTCTGGGATAGCTAAAAAGAAACGGTCGTATAAAGAGAGACTCCTGCATTTCAAAATGATATCCCTACAAAAGAGAAGAGATTTATTAGATGCAACATTTTTATTCAAGGTTCTGCGATATCAAATTGACTGTCCGCAATTGTTGAGCAGGTTCCAATTTCGAGTGCCTACAAAAAACCCACGATCTCCTATAACCCCATTACGTCCTCCTTTGCGCAGAACCGTTCTGGGCGCTAACTCTCCTATACCCCGTCTGTGCAAATTATTAAACAACTGCAGTGATCTAGTCGATGTGCACTCGGACTCACTTACTAAGTTCAGAAGTATTATAAATAATGTGTGAAATCTTTCTGTGAACTTGTTTTTCATGGTTACATGTTTTTCTATAAATTCAAGGTTGTTTAGATAAAAATGCACGTTTTTGTATTAAATATAATTCTGTTTAATTCCATTCTAACAATGTTTCCGACTGATTTTGATTATGATTTTATTTTTATTTCCTTATGATATCCGTATGAATTTAGTTCGATCAAGTTGTAAATTATTTTTTTAGTTTTAATTGTGATGCTTTTTGATTATTTTGTTTATATTCTGTCGAATGTTAATTTTGATTTTGTTATTTTTAGTAACTGGCTTGAATTTGATTAACTTTTGATTTTATTATGATTTTATTTCTATTAGGTTTTCGATTATAATTTTATCTCGTTCTCAATTGTGTTTCTGCCTGTGATTTTAATGTTTTATTTCAATTTTTAATTTTAAATTGGCCTGAGGAGCCTGATTGTTCTGTATGTATCAAATATCCTGTAATTTTAATTTTAAGTTAATATATATTTAATCAATATTTAGTGCATGATGTGCTTACCTGTAAGAGATTGATACACTAGACCCGATTTGAATCAATGTAATCCATAATTGTTTGAGTGTACTCAATTGTTGGTGAGCCAAATAAATAAAATAAAATAAAATATATACCGTGACTAGCAGGTATAATATGCCACCGAAATGATCTGTTAATTTAATGCCATTTAAATGTAACTAGAACATTTTTATCAAATTAACGTGTCTCAAAAACATTGCATTCAATTTTTTACGTTTTAACAGTGCCTTGCAAAGTGTAAATCCCCACTAAATTACTTAGCTTAGCAGTTTTTCAACTCTTTACAATTTCATTTCAAAAGTGAAATGATTTCGAAAGGGCATTTTTTTGCAAGAACAATTGTATCTTTAAAGATGTCTGGTTAGTTTAATCTACTTTAGTTAATTTTTTAGTGTGACGACGAGAGGCCTTAGCCAGGTTTAGGGATTATTAACACCTACCTTAAAATATGATGCAGCTCTCCGAATACCAGGCCGTTTCCATCATTATTTTTTTGAGGCCAAACCAATTCGAAAAGAGATGATTACAATGAATAACATACTTTCTTTTGTAGAAATATATTTTTCAAACATTTTACTAGAGTGACCATCAAAAGGCGAATTATACCAAAAAAATATCAATAGAAAAATTGTAGCGAAATTGAATTTTAGCACCTAAAATACTGAGACTAGATGCTCAAAGCAAAATTTCATTTTCAGATTCTATATTTCCTTTTTTAATGTTCAGCAACATAATCTATTATGTCGTCCAATTTCAGTTCTATAATAGCTATCGGTTTTTCGTCAACCTTGCTCCAGTTATTAACACTTTTTGCGATGATCGTGCCGTATAAAACATGCCGAGATCTAGGATAGTGCATAGTTTGTTGTGAAACTGCAACTACAATCAACAAGATGCCTTCTCCCTGTGAACCGTGCAAAGGTAAGAAATTTTTAGTTCCTTCTTTTATTTTAATGTTCATAATCATCTTCATCAGCATGATTGCTCATAAAGTCTCTGCTAAAACATAGACTTCATTTCTGTGAGAAAGAGTGAGCTATAGCTTCACAAAGCGTGTTGTCTATGTCTATAGCTATCTTTATTATTTCAATTTCATTTTCTCTTTTTATGAGTTCCTTTTGCTGTTGGCTCTAGTCTAAGTCAAAGGTGACAGAGACAAAGTCTAGAATAGAGCGCGCTTACCCAAAAGAAGCTTGTTCACACTCACTTTGAAGAGATTCGTTTGATATCCAAATAAGAAAAGTTTTCTTGATGTTTTGACCTAAGTGTGACTCAATAGAGACCCAAAAATGTCTTTTTCACACTACTTGCTCGTAAATGTCATATTATACGTCAGGCAAACCTACTGTAAAGCATGACATTATTCCCCCTCGCTCGAGCCGGGAATAATATATGTACTGAATTTCATTATTCCCGTGGGAATAATGTGATTTGAATTTGGAACCTCAAAGAAAACCGTATGAAAACTTTCACCAAAGAGTCGTATCAGTAATGGCGGCCGCTGGCAGCAACAGCTGATCGCTTACAGGGGTGCCAACTTCACGTTCGAAGGTTGTAGTACCACATCAAATTTCAAAAATCGAATTTATTTCCTCGCAGTAGGTGTGAAAAGCAGAGTACGCTCCTCGGGAGTAAAGCTGCCTTGTCTTGGGCTGACTTGAATCCCTCGCTACACTAAGGATTCTTAACTTAATTCCCTCGTTTCACTCGGGAATTAACACTTGAACCACCTCGCTGCGCTACGGAGGTTCACCTCAGAATCCTTAGTGTCGTTTCGGGATTCAATACGCCCGTGACGTAAGGCAATGCTTTACTCCCTTGGTGCGTAATCTACTATTGTATTTCAAAAAGCACCCCAACTTTCTACGATCTCTACATTGCTTCATACACGTGCACTTATCTCTATCACTAGGATTTGAAACTGTCACAGAATCACCAAAAGCTTTAAACTCATTTGATACGAAAACTGCTTCTACCAATCATGGTTCAGTTCTGGTTAATGTTTCATGCATACAAATATACGTACCTATAAATGCCTACCTGTTCTTAGTGGGTATTTATTTTCCTTAAATGAAGGTCTTTCAAACACTTTATAAAGAGGAACCAAGTATTTTTAAACGTTAGTTATTTATTTATTTTCCTTTTGAGTAGTGCTCCAGAGTAGTAATAAAATGCTGTGATAAAAAAGTTTCTTCAAATAGTTCATTTTTTAAAAGCAATGAAACACTGTTTCAAACAATTTCGAAGCGATCATCATACTTGGTCAAATTGAAATCAAAGGTAATCAAAGCAAATTGTTTATTAAAATTGGTCTTCCCAAGAAAGATAATGAACAAAGAAATATAATAACTTACTATGCAAATATTAGTGTAGTATTTATTTTCGACACTAACAGACTTTTTTAAACCAGCAACACAATAATTAATTTCAGAGTCCTGCAAGGGTGGCGCTTGCGCAGACAACTGTGCATGCAAGGAAAAAGGCTGCAACGACTGCACAACTAAAGGTAAAACTATTGACAATAGAGATTATAAAAACAGTTAGATTTACCGACAGAGGAAACGGGAAGACGGCTTTTGTACGTGACAGGTAATTCAAATTGCTTAGACACAGTAAAGACAAAGTGTTTGATAAAAGGAAAATATTACCAGAACCAAACCAGATTTTGAAATCAAAGATGTTTCTGTACCTTTATTGTGACTATGCAACTGATGCGGCACTTGAGAAGGCCGTGACAAATATGATAGAAAATTCATTTTAAAAATATCGAACACTTAATCTTTATGAACGTTGTCAAGTCATTTGTATGGATTAACTAATCTAGACGAAATTGCATCAATACCATACTCACAAGTATCAAATATGAGTCAATTTACATTATTTTGTTATAGACAATACAAGTAACAATAAAAGTCACAAAGAAAATGACATTATTGCCTGTGTGTAACGTTGAAACATTAATATCCTTCTTAGAATTCTTAATGTCCTTCATCCTCTATACTTCGTTCAAGGTCTGATAAGTCATTATTCTCTTCTTTCCAGGCGGCTGCTGCTAAAACCATAACTTCACCATGGACAGAGACAGGCGTGGTCGCCGGCCCTCCCTCTTCACCCGCGCCAGTAACTTCCTGGAGACCTGTTTCCCCATTACCTTCAGCATAGGCCTCTTTGTCACCCTAGTGTGCTTCTACTGTCTAATATAAATGTTCTGTTGAAGTTATTTCTGCGTTTTCTTTGTTACGGACTTTATTTTTTAAGTTTCTTATCTATGATATTGGCTATATAAACCTGGAATTTCGAAAGGTACTGATAGAACTGAGCATTCACTTGTAATAGGACTTTGAGCATTCACTGTTTCTAGTTTTGCCGCCAAACCCAAACATCGCTACGAATATTTTCACGAACATTCTAGCGAACGCTCTAGTCGTCAAAATTGTATTCTTTAGAAAGATTTCCGATTCTGGTCAGACTTGACAGTTGGCAGAACGCTCGTTAGAATGCTCGCTAAAACGTCTTCTTGACTTCTCCTCTTATTTGTTTTCTTTTTTCTGCAATGTAACTTTGGCAATAATGCATTACAATTGAATGCAAAAAAAATAAATCATAGTGGCAGTGCCAGAAGGATATTGGCAGTATAAAAACAGACCGGTAGCGTCTCTCGTATATGTAAGGGGGCCGATTTTTTGGTCGATGTGCCGTACGGTTAAAATAGACCGAAAACACCCGACATTTCTTGCTGCTACCGACACAAAATCGGTTTCTTTGTGAATAGCTTCATTTATGCTGGTATCCATCATCACATCCCATAAATATATGGATCCGAAACCAGACAAGCGGGAAACCACTCTTGGCTAGCCGCTCACGGGTGACTTTATGTCCATATGTGACCCAGTCGAATTCTTTAAAGATTAGCCGGCTGCTAAAAACTATTTCTCTGCTGACCATAACCAGCGCACTCTCATATAATATCTTCAACTTCTTCGCACTCCAAAGAGTGATCGATCGTGAAAAAAAGTTACCATCAATGAACCGCTAGCCTAACTAGCGTTCTATGCCTTTGGTTGACCATTAACAGGATATTTGGCAGACTTACAACAGGTAGTCAGATCTTATTACCGTCCATTTTTTTGACCCATTTGTTTAAGAGATTTTTTTTGTTAAGATAACCATTATTAAGTAGTTTTTCTGAGACGGTAGCTCGAGTTTGTGCCATAAGCGTAAAACTTGGCCAAAAAAAGCTTGCCCTTTAGCACCACTTCTTTTTTTAGTAAGTGATCATCATGTCATATGAGTCCTCTCATCGGCCGGGTGGAGCGGCATCCCGGACTGTCAGACCCGTACTGGCTAAAATCCACAATGTTCCTTCATTTGCGCTTTATGTTTCAAGGTTAAAGTAACCTGCGACAATCTCACGACATCCTTTAGAGTGAATTTCCCGGGACCGAAAATAGCGTGGCATCAATGAAATCGTTACTAAAAAACATAGTTATAACGTTCTCAATTTTTATCCGGGTAGGTGAAATAGTAATCTATGTGTAGCACTAAAGGTTTATTTAATTGGATTAATAGATATTCCAAAAAAAATTATTAAACCTCGAAATCTTTCATTGCCGTGTTTGTCCACACTTCACCTTGTTGTGTATTATTTCACATTGATAAAAATCTATTGGCTATTTATACTTAAACCTCGTTTTATTTGATACATGAATAGTTAAAGTATTGCTACAGAATACATTTATTCAAATATTTAAACAAAACAACGAATGGTTAATAAAAAATCACTTGTCCCAGAACTACCCTTCATCGCCGTGTCCTAATCATGTTCAAGGATATTGTTTTACCTACTACTTTCTTCCCCCTTACCGGTATGCTAAACGTTGCATATTAGTGCTGCCTAAGTGCTCAACGTGGAAGGAAGTACACACGTGCCTGCGTTTTCGCACCATAAATTTAAATAATCAATTTTTATGTTACTGGAAAAATTTTCTTTAATCGCCGTGGATAGATATAACTGATATTTGAATAAGTTTGTCTTCATGAGTAAGCATTCGATAGAACACCATTCCTCATATGTTCATTTGTGAGGTGCTTATTTCTTCGAATAATTAATAGATTTTTTGTTATTTATATTTTTAGCCTTGATTTTCATCGACGTGTTTTCATTGCCGTGGTTTCCGTGGCCGAAATTTGCTATGGAAATGAAAAAAAAGACATGGCAATTAAAAAAATTTCATTGCCATGCCTTGTAAAACAATTTAGTTTCATTGCCGTGGCCAGGTATTTCATTTCCGTGACTTGTGTTTTCATCGCCATGGTATGATTAGGCAAAGAAAACATCTTTTGTCACCTGCGATTCAGGTAATACCGATTACTGACAGTACAAAACTCGTCAAGTTAACTCTAGATTGTTTCTCTCTGGTCTCTTTAGATTTGATTTGAAAGGTCCAGCCTGATGAAGTCTACGCTCCGCTACCTACTCGGTCCCATATTCAGAACCCCGAAATCAACTAGAGCTTTCTAATCACTTTGCTTTCCCTGAGAACTTATTGACCGAGCAAACCTTAAACCTCATGTCTGAACGAGATTTGCTACAGTTGCAGTCTTCCAATGACGTGAAGTCATAAGCAGCTAAATAGACGTATATCTAAGTCACTTCAGAGCTTCTGAAAGCGGGTGGAATACCGGTACTTAAAGTCCTCCAGAAGCTCACTAATACCGTCCTGTTCTAGGGCAAAACGCCTGAAGCATGGAGCAAAGGTGAAGTGGTGCTTTTCTTAAAAAAAGTTGATAACAGCCTATTGAAGAACTACATACCCATCATGCTTCTGAGTCATGAGTCAGACTTGATGACTTCTAGCCTCCCGAACAAGCCGGTTTCCGAAGAGGCTATAGTACCATACACCACACCATACGCTGCGGCAAGTTATACAGAAGACCGAAGAGTATAACTTGCCATTATGCTTAGCGTTTGTGGACTATGAGAAAGCCATCGTATCGGTGGAAACATGGGTGGTACTTGAGTCACTCCAACGATGCCGTATTGACTATCGGTACATCAAAGTGTTGAAGTGTTTGTATGATAACACCACCATGTCGGTTCGAGTACAGGAGCAGAGCACGAAGGCGATTCCATTGAGAAGAGGCGTAAGAAGGATGTTATCTCCCTGAAACTGTTTACTGCCACAATGGAAGACACCTTCAAGCTCCTGGAATGACAAGGACTTAGCATCAACATCAACGGCGAATACATCACTCACCTTCGATTTGCCGACGACATCATAGTCATGGCAAGTCGATGGAGGAACTCAGCATGATGCTTGATGGCCTCGACTGACTTTCACAATGGGTGGGCTTGAAAATAAACATGTACAAAACGATTTTTTTTTTAAATTTCAAATGTCGGTTTGATGCATAATATTATTTTGTCAAAATCTGCCAATCAGTTTGAATATAATTGTAGTTCTAATTTTAACATATATTGTACTCATCGTTGATTGATTCTTTCATTGCCATGCCACAGTTCTTTCATTGCCGTGGGCGCTTGTTTCATTGCCGTGCACGTATGTTTCATTGCCGTGGCACGAAATTTTTAAATCCTTATATCTCGTTAGTTTTTTTAAGTTATCTGCTAGACATTAAGCAAGAATATATAAATTATCAAAAACTTTAATAAGAGCGTTTCTTTTTTTTTAAAAAGCTTAAGATTAAAAAAACCACGGAAATGAAGATTTTATAGGACCTGTTGAAATTCACTCTTTAGCATCTTGGCCCTAATGGCCATGAGATGATGACAATGTGAACCACACCGAAATATTAAGAAAGTTATCCTGCGTGAAGAGTCAAGGACTTGGAATTCTTCTGAGCTTATTTTTTACGACAAGCATAATAAATACCCCTTATACATCAGAAAATTTAATTGATTTTGTTAATCATCATCATCGTCATAATATGTAGGACGTCCATGGTGAACATAGGCTTCCCCCATAAATTTCCATAATAACACCTGCTGGATGCGGCTTGCATCCAGCAGATGTTGATTGTTTGTTTCTCATAAGAATATCGTCTCTCCACCTTGTATGTCGTAGTCCCTCGCTGCTCTTGCCGGCGCGTGGTCTCCATTCGAGAAACTTACGACCCCATCGGCAGTTCTGCGTGCTAACTGGCCTGCCCACACTACAACTTGGGCTGAATGTCGGCAACTTTGGTTCGTCTACTAATCTCCTCATTTCTGACTCGATCACGCAGAAAGACTCCGAGCATAGCCCTCTCCACAGCTCGTTGGAGGCCCATAAAAAGACATTGTTAATATTAAGGCGAAATGACATTTACAATTTTTAAAAATCGAATTAAGTATTTACTTCAAGTTTCTGTCTCGCACTCAGTCAGTTGTTGACCTGCTTCAAGTTGATTTTTCAATTATCCTTAACTAAGTATGCTTGTTTAGTGTTTTCAGCAAAAAACCTTAAACCTTAGGTACAATTATAATGTGCCCACAACTCAAACGAGCAAAAACTCAAGAAGGCTACCTTTTTGGGGGTTCTTTGCTACCTAATCGTTACTTTAATCTTCTTCTATATTTTTTATTTATTTATTATAATCTAAAAAATGGATCGCAAAATGTGTTGCTAAGCTCATAACTCGAAAACGGCTGGACCGATTCGGCTAATTCTTTTTTTGTTGTGTTTGTAACTATCGGGAGCGGGTTTTCCTCGAAGCCGGGACGGGCCGCAAGTGATCCATAAAACTAACGTAACTAAAATTGGTGGTATTATATATACTAATATTATAAAGCTGAAGAGTTTGTTTGGTTGGTTATACGCTAATTGAGATCAGCGCATTCACCACAGTACCACCAGTAATAACCATTACTTTATTAAATTATAACGTGCCAGTGCGATACAGTAATCGCTGGTATAGGTAAGTAAATAAATCCGAAAGTATTTTTAAGCCATAATATTTATTGAATGTACAATCAAAAATTTAATTTTATACAGGCAAAATAATAAATGTAACAACGCCTTCAGGTACACCTTGGTTAACAGCAACCTCCTGAAAAAAATAACAAAATCATGCTTTTAAAAAATTTGAATGAAAATAAAAAGTTTGTTTGTTTAATTGGTTGAACGCGCTAGTTAGGAAAGTATCTACCACTGATCCGAATTTAACATTGGTTCTTAAGAAATGTGTAGTAATTTTGTTCATAGAAAAACAGTTTCCATGGAGTTTTTTCTCCATAGAGATCTACTAACTGGCCTACTTGAAATAAATGAAATATTACCAGAAGAGGAGCAGTCAGAGCAATTGGTCTCGCAGTTTTTGTCCTTGCAGCAGTCAGCATCTTTGCACGAGTCTACACAGACAAAAGAATTCATGAAATAAACGGCAAAAACAATGAAAATAACACGCCTGCGGTAATTAAAAATAAAATCAATAATGAAGAACGAAATGAACATTAAAAAACTAGTATATTGGGGCAAGAGCATAAAATAATCAATGAGAATTGCTACGATGAATCCAAACATACATATGAAAAAATGTATGTTTGGATTCATCAAGTCTTTGTTAACATTTTCGCTCTTGTGTTAAAACAGCAAAACAATTTTCTTCATTGTATTTTCTTTATACATATTAAAACGTTACATACTAGGAATTTCTCCTGTACTGTGTGTGCGTTTACAAACACAGAAACTCACATACACAAACACCCAGGCTGGCACAACTACTTGCAGATCATACAGTTATTTGCTCCCAGATACAAAATATGACAAAATTTTTACCTTTACAGGGTTCCGAAGGAGCAGGCATTTTGATTAGTTTATCTGGTTGTCTGACTGAAGAATTTGAAAGACTAAGGTTGACTATACTTCTGTGACAATCGGTACCAGTTTATATACCAAACTTTTGTTATATACAGTCTAAAGAAGAGCTGTAAAAACAGCGAACAATAGTAAGGTTGAGGAGACCTCGGAGATTTTTTCCACAATACAGGTTATCTTCGATACTGATACTGTTTACTATAATGTACTTAATGCTGTTTACGCGTCTACAGACATAAGCTAGACTGTATCGAAGCAATCTGTCAAAAAAAATCTTATGCTCGTCGAAATAATACTGCTTATCAGAAATTCACCATCATCATCAGTCTATAGTGTTCCCACTGCTGGGACACAGGATCATAATCCACCACGTAACCGTGGCCCCAGAACGTAAAGGGCTATTGAAGGACACCGTGGATTCTAGCCAGCTCTAATCTGACAGTCCCTCTAGTCTCGCCCTGAATAGGACGAAGGTTTTACCATGTCAAAAACGCACACAGTAACCTGGATTAAATGCTTCACTGAGCCTATTTTGGCACAGCCGGGAGACACACACAGTACACACACGACTATTGTATTTTTCTTTTATTTTTTTGTGTAAATGTTATGGTGCCTTATAATGCGCCGAATGTTTTCCTTCGTATTTGTTCGAATCCTCGCAATTGACCGAATTTATTTCAATATTTTATTATAATTTCTTACCAAATGTTTGCGCATTGTAATGGACAGCTATTAGATTCGTTACGCCTCATTACATCTTCTTTGTTGATCCATCAATGTCAGGGCAGTTTTTATTTGAGACTTTTTTTTTTCTAATTTGCTTGAGTTTTGTATGAATTTTGTTTCATTATTCCGATTTTAGTGTCAGCTGTTGGTCCAGTTTACGTTAAAATATTGTTTTATTTTTACTAAAATGAGAATATTAGTTAGTCGAACGGGTAAGTTCCTGTTTTCTTCATTGAGCTATTATAACTACGTATAGAGACGACACCACGCATCACCACTGTGTCCCATCCAGGATGAAAAAAAAAAAACAAAAATCGCACAAGTTTATTCAGTTGATTGACAGCTCTGTGGCGTGCTCTAGGCGCGCGAACTCATCCTGGATGGGACACAGTGGTGATGCGTGGTGTTATCTCTATACGTAGTAATAATAGCTCAATGGTTTTCCTTCCCTTTTTTTCTTTCTTTATAGTAACTTTTGGCAATACGAATTTTGAAATAAAACTGACATTTGATTACTTTCAGATTTGAAGCCACAAGCTCCTTGGAGTGTTGACTGCGTACCAGGCTGCGAGTGTCACGACATCTATATTGATCGTGAGTAGCAAATATTGTCCCATTTTGTGTCTCATGTCCTATAATGATTGGTAATACCAATAAAAAGGGTACAGTAACTGCTAGTACCTTCGATTTTGCCCCCGCACAAAATTATCTTGCGAGCACTCTACTTCTAAAAACTGTCAAAGATCTATGTGTCTACCTTAATTTTGAGGTATTCCACGAAGGGCACAATGGCACCTGAGCTACTTGCATCTTATCTATGCGACGTAAGGCTCATGTCAATATTGTTCGCAGGTGGTGCCAGGTGCCCTTCGTGGAATACCTCAAATGTTAACATATACCTATGTTTTTTTTTTTTTGCATAGGCCAATAGATTATTGGTTGCCTTTAACTTAAGGATTTTTTAGTCATAGACCTATGGGAATTCATATCAAAATTATATTAAGGTATCCAGAAATAAGGAATCAAAATAGATCTTATTCTTTAAACTTCTGGTACTTATCAACCATTGAAAGACCACAAGTTTTTATGTTGCATTTTTCTAAAAATTTCTCCTGTATCGTGTGTGTGATAACGTTTTTTCTATTTCAGATTCGTGTATGAAGTAAAACTCCGACGAATGAAAACGAAAGGACATGCATTATTTTTGCATCTAAATTAACTTATTCATTTAATTAGGTGTAGTATAGTGTCAAATGGATGATGAAATACATAGTACAAATCATAGTGAAGATATATTTTATTTTATTGTAACATTACATAACATAACATAGAAGTATGGACGTACAATTGACAAAAAAAACAGCATTTAATGAAAACAAATACCTACCAAAAAAAACATTAGGAAACTGATGAAAAAAAGGCACATTACATTGACATTAAAATAGGTATTATTTAAATGGAAGTAGGTACCTAATTGCATGAAAATGCAATTATCTCGAATTCAATTTATTTCGCATTTCAATTATTATGTGTTTAGTCAGATGTTTTCAATTATGATGTATTTGTTTTTTTTTGTAATTAAAAACAAGACAAAATAAAGTCACCGTGACTTCCACCAAGTGCATTTTCGGCATATTTTTGAATTACGAACGTCACGTTCCAATGATGACATATTCGTTTCGGTGTCCATAGACTAAATGAATGTCGTTATTTTTTTTTATTTTTTTTACTTTTTCTAGGTTTTAGTTTTTAGCTGTTTTAGCAGTGTCTGTAGTGGTGGTCGCTCGCTTGCAGGTGCATTTGCAAGAGACATCGCACTTACAAGATGTGCAGCACTGGCTGGTCGTACATTTGCAATCTGGAAAAGAAAAAAAGTTTGAATAACAAACAAATGTCATGCCTTATATCTGGACAGTAACTTAAGTACTTCACGATTGTACTACCCATAGGGCAAGGCAAATGTGTAATGTTTAAGCTACGGAAGACATATGGCCATTAACAGGGAAAAAATTCAGACTCCGTAACTGCTACTGTGGAATCTCTGATGGATCAGTCGAATAATAGACGGTAGGTACAATCGGCGCAATGGCCGACCGATTGGACTAAAACAAACTTGCGGGGCTATTGCGCATCCCTGTGCATCAAATAGCTGTCAAAAGGTAAATTTCGTATTGGCTTTTGCAATGGAACTGATAAATGTTAATGTTTCCTAAAATCAACTATTCTAACGCTCTTGAAGCACTCTACTCCTCAACTTAAACTCATAACAGGTATCAAGCCATCAAAGTTCATGTTGACAGCTGCTGGTCAGTGACTATCAAGTTAGCCAATAGCCCTGCTGTTCTTGCGGTTGCCCCTTGCTGATTGTATAAACAGGGGTATGCCTTTTATATCGTGGCAACATCATCAAATGAGTCCTCCTATCCAAGGTAGAGCGGGAGGGACTGTCAGACTTGTACTAACGAAAATCCACGGTGTCCTTCAGTAGCCCTTTGTGTACCGGAGTCGCGGTATACGTGTGTCCCGTGACCAAACGACGGTATGCCTAGGTTAATTTACATTTTCAGTTCAACTGACGCGCAGTTATGTAAGAATAATTCCAATTACTAATGGACGGAACTAATTATAACAACGTAATTATATATTTGAATGTTCTGCCTCATTAACTTACAGTTTTAAAAATTAACTGCGATTTAGCTACGTCATTTGTTTAATTAGCTTATTAGTTACACTATAATATTGAGTAAGATATTTAAATAGGGTCCATTTTCCAACTGGTCTTGGATAGTTAAATCTTAAACAATGACGAATAGCGGAAAATACAGAAGAAATGTCCAGTCCGATTTTTTTGCAAGACTGATTGACAGACTTCCGGGATTCTTACTAAGATGCCATTCGTACGAGCGTTTTTTTTTTGGGCGTAAAAAAACGCTGAGTTTTAACAAAAAAAGGTAAATAGAACTTTACTGTCACCGCCCAGCATTTAAAATAAAATGCAGTCCGAAAAACAACGCCGCGTTTTAAAGCGCTGACGTGTCGCCGGCGATTTTATAACGCCTAGAAAAAATGCCCGTGCTAATGGGCTCTCACGGCTGTCAAAGATCTACAGATGACAGAAGACCTTAGCCAGAGTTCGGGGACTGAAGTTGTTTTGACGCAGCGCTAGTGTCTATGTCATTACATCAAATTTCGTTCAAAAATGTAGTCAATTTACTACATTTTACAATTTACTACATTAGTCAATTTACTACATTTTTTATGAAAACGACCTGAGGCCTTATTATGAATTTTCAGTTATTGTGACGTAAAGTAAACTGGAACTTTGTCATTAAAGAGATGGTCCAAAAATGTATGGAGCCTGGGCTCAGTCTATGTACACCATGCGATAAAAATAATCGTACCTACAGGATATTCTAAAATAAATACAATCATTACAAACTCCGAAAAACATGAATTATATCTCAAGAAAATCTGCGAACGTCACTGCATAGAAATGTCAAAGTTGTCAAACGTCATAGTAAACGTCAAATAGTATTGTCATGGCAGCCTTATAATGGGGTTATCGTGCTAAAAAACGCCCCTACTTAACAGCTTTTAACAGCTAAACCCGTCTTCAAATGATTTTTTCAGTATTTTTATGAAATTCCCATATCTTTTTCCTATTTATTGATATGGTGTACATAGACTGAGCCCAGAATGAAACATCTCCTTTCAAGGAAAAAATTTTTTCAACACATTTGCTCGTAAAATGCATTTACAAAGCCTGTATACAGTATTCGAAAGTTAAAAATTACGGACCATACAACGCAGCGTGCGGTAAAATAGGTACTCTTACCTAAGTACCTATTTTACCGCACGCCCCCTTGTAGAGCAGCGTGCGTTTTCTTTACGGTATTTTTTTAATTTCCAAAAAAAAAAAAAAAGAATTCCACCAAAGAGTTTCACATTATGAAAATAAACAACCTGACTGATCGAACCTCCTTGGACGAGCTTTTGCTCAATACGTTGTCTCACTTTAATACTAAAGAGTAAATGAGATGAAAGATGTTTGTATTTTCAAAGTCGCGCCATTTTCATATTAGGAACTTCAAAAATTGTTGCGACTAATCTGAGTTCAAGGGAGGAATCTGATATTAATATGGATAAACGTGTTGAAAAACATTGTATGACACACGTGCAGAAATTGGTATTTACAAACTCGTGACTACGGTACGCCCTCGGGCGCCTTCGGCGCCTCGGGCGTACGTTGTCTACTCGTTTGTAAAAACCAACTTTCCGCACTAGTATCATAAATAACTATTTCCTTCTTCGCATACCAGAGGCGCTGTTCCATTTTTCCATACAACAAACACAGTAAATACTGGAAAGACGCTGTAAAGTAACATACTGAAAACTCGTGATAAAGGCCCCGAGTCGTGGCGTGAATACGAAAACCACGAATTTTCTACATTACTTCAGTAGTAGCGAGGACTCGACCTGCTTTCCGAACTAAATTACTGAAACACAATCAATATTTTATGCTCATGATTAAAGGTAATAATTATTAGTGTCTAACAATTTGAGTGCGAATAAAACCAAGGTTCCTAGTGTTTCTAAACGAAATAAAAACGGATAAATTATAAGTAACAATAGACATAAGAGGCGCGTTGAAATAAGAATTTTATTGTGAATCACTCATTATTTGTTGTATGTTATGAAGTATGAGGAATTTAGTGTTTATATTTTCATTGTTTTGATGAAATCCACATGTGTAGTACACATATCAACAACGAATTTTCTTCTTAATAAATAGTACAGAAGGATTAAAGGCTGGACTTATTAGTGCGGGAAACCTTCTTGTTGATATAATTGTATTTAGCTTTCGTTATTTACACAACTTGCACATAAGTGAAACTATGTCGGTCTGACTGTAAGTAACTCAACTTATGGGAAACCCAATTTATCCTCACGGTTTTTTTTTTTGTATGAATGGGTATAATGTAACAAATCACCCTTGTTGGAGCAATTAGGACTTAATCACATAAGCAATAAGACGCTCTTTAATGCAAATTACCTGCACCAGTCGCTATGCAAAATTCTTTTGCAACGTGACAACGTCAGTAGGTACCTAATTAGTTTTATGAATACTTAAAATAATCGCACAGTATCTTATCTCAATGTCGAAAAAGACAACAAGTAAATAGATTTCTTGATACCTACTTACTCAGTGTTTTTACATACATAGGTACATCAAAAAAGGTTCGTGATCACTAGCATAAGCTGATTAAAAAAAAAGGATAATTGATCTTTTTTATTATTTTATAATCAGAATCTATTTTTTAAAAGAAAAGTGAGTGAATAAAAACGTGGGAATAAAAAAAATCTAAAAAGAAGAAGAAATCATGAAATAATCTAAAGTAACAAAAACAACTAGGTAAACTGTAAAACTTAGATAGGTAAGTGTATATCTAAACCAACGAAAATAAAACTCGTAGTAGGTCACACACACTTGTTTCACTTGAAAACATAATATTAACTACCTAGGACTCATTTGACGATTTCACCAAAAAAAAAAAGAAAATAAACGTAAAAAACCATAAATAATAGACGAAAATAATTACAACAAAAACAAGGAAAACAAAATCTAGTCAGTGTGCAACTGGTGCAACTGAATATGCAAAATAAAAAAAAAAACACTTACTGTCACCGCAACCTCCGCAAGGCATCTTGAAGTCAAAATTTAAAAAAGTAAAAATTCAAATATTGTGTTCTACAATGGAACGTTGTGTTGGCGGGAACGCTGCAGCAGTAATGCGCTTATATGGCTGATGGCGGTTGTTATCGATATTTTCGAGACGAGTTGTTCGGAAATGTGAGCAATTGTTTATTTTCTTTTGGATTCTTTAATGATGTTGGGAATTAGACAGAACGGGGGCAGATGGATTGTTCTTTTTGTTTCAAAGGTTGGCAGGATTTAATGGGTTACAAATAAAAAATTGACCATCAGCTACACTGTTTTCGGAATCGTTAATAACTATGATTAGTGAAGTTTTTGGCTCGTCCTTTCAAAATTCATATGTGTTGAAGGTCAAATGAATTTAAGTTTTGTGTAGTAACAGTGGATGATTGAATGAAACCCTTTACTATTTTATTTGAAAATCAACACAACCTATTGTGTTGATTTCAGTATAATACTCATAGGTTATCTAGCATGCTTAGGTAAGTAATAGTATAAGACTTTTTAAACTATCACGTTTTGCTTCTAAACTTAAAATATCACTTACGGGCAACGACGATATATTACTAGACTCCTAATAACAGGCGACCGATGTCTGTCAACACATTAGGCAAAAAAGTCTTATATCCGTCTTATTTCGACCACTCCTGTGAGCCGTAAACATACCTTGAGACAGAACAGACCTTGAGTTAGCCAATCACAACGCAGTACCCCGTCCCTCTTGCTTACGTAGTACCTCAGCGAGTTCACAGAATAGTTTTTGTTCCTTAGATCGTGCATGCGGAGTCTAGTAATATATCGTCGTTGTACGGGGGGATCATGGCGCTTGCAACAGCGTCGAAATATCGGAAACTGATACAAATAGTCAATCACGGACGATATCCCGTAAATGACATTTTAAGTTTAATTGTATAAGATCAAACTATGAGTACTACTTTTATTTGTAGTAATGTATGTCTGACTAGTTTTAAAACCGGCTCTAAGGACCGTGTTTTAATTTTGTAAGTATTTTTTTGAGTTTTGATTGGAATATTGAGAGAGGTTTGTGAAATAAAAAAAAACGAGACTTGTTCATGGAGTCAGTCATATTGCCCATAACCTTCCATGTGCAGAACCATAAACAAACTTTGCCAGCACAACATTTCGCAACGTATTCACTGCAATAATTAACACAGTTAAGTTTGCGTGTACTACCAAAACATACAACAACAAAATAAATTCGCTAAGGCTCCATTTCATTGCAACCTACACACTCCATTTTCTTTCTAACCTCTTTGCTTAGCACGCATTGGACAGGGTGCGTAGAGAAAAGGACTTTACTGCAGATGATTTTAAGGTAGATTTGCAAGTGTAGGGCCGTGTGCCTGATTTGTTTTGCACTCAGCCTAACAAAGGACTCTTGTCTTTAGTACTCTATTAGTACTCGAGGCTGATATGAACTTCAGTGTGTATTTCTAGAAAGTACTATGAAATTTCGTATAGAGGTATATCTATGGAGTTATTTCAGATTGATCGTGGTCAGGGTTTATCAACAAGATGAGTTAGTATTATGCAGTTCAAGTATGAAGGAGAGTTTCATCATTAATTTTACCTATGGTCGGCGCAGCATGTTTTTTTCTTCCATTCTCAGTTCTCCCCTATCAGACGTCACAGTATCATTTACTCCTTTTTCTGTAATTGTCATTCCTTGGACAATCAATCTATATTTTTTTGGCCTCCCTCTGCCTCTCCATCCATCAACATTCATACCCATCACTCTCTTATTCACATGAGTGATATTCCTCCTCATAACATGTTCGTACAAAAACAGACAGTTCCCTTTCATTTTTTTCTGTAATAGCTGTATTGGCGCTTCAAACTTCCCCTTATAAACTCATGAAGGAGAGTTTGCTGTCATATTGTGACACCAAAGCACAAAAGTGAAAATTTTGTGAAAATTCATGCTAAGGGCTTTCAACATGCTCAGTCCTATGTCCACCTAAAGGGCTTTTTTTTCAAATAAAGCAGGATTTACATTTGTCTGACGTGTTGTGTTGTGATGCATCAGAATAGGACGGTTTCACACATTTAGTATGTCGCATAACAACACATCGCGCCACACAAAGTAAACCTCACCATACGAAATGTATGAAACCGATACCGTTCTGATGCATCACAACACAACACGTCAGACAAATATAAACCCAGCTTAAATCTTTCTAAATATCCGTTTTACAAGACTGAGAGGTAAGTTAGCGCCTAGTATTATGAGAAGTAAGTATTATGTCGGCCTTTGCCGTATATGCGTTTGCGCCTGATGTTGTTCAGTGAAATAACAGATATGTGAATCGCAATGCACAAATATCAAGGCGCTTGATCAATATGTTTTTTTAATATATTTATTTACCTACTTATATTATTCTATGCTATGGGTTAGAGGAAAATCAGGAAATAAGTTATCCGGAAAAAAATGAGATTAACCAACATAGCATATTTGTGAATCGCATGCACAAAAAATATCAAGGCTCTTGACCTATATGTTTTTTTTATTTTAATATTAGATTATCTGCTTATATTATTCTATGCTATGGGCTGAAGGAAAAACAGGAATTAATATATTCGAAAAAAAAAACCGGATTTACCAACATAGCTTGCACAGTAAGCAAACTGAAGTGGACTTGCCATGTTTATCGAAGGACCGATGGCTGGTGAAGCAGATGAGTCCTGGAGCAGAGACCACGAATCGGCAAGCGTAGTGTAGGACGCCTCCAAGCTGGTCCGACGACCTTGAGAAAGTGGCTGGGTCAGACTGGATGTGGAAGGCCGAGAACAGGGTAATGTCGTGCAGCCTGGGAATGACCTACGTCCAGCAGTGGACTGTGATAGGCTGAGTTGATAATGGCTTTGTTTTGTTCTGTCTCCTGAGGGAAGTGGTAACTACATATTTTCCTACTCCTCCATTATTCTTTTCTGATAAATTTTGTTGCAGGATCCAAGACACTTAAATTCGTTCTCGGGACACGTCGAGCTTCATTGTCTCGGCGCTTTTCTGGTGGTTGCCACTTTTGATTCTGGCTCTCAGGAGTTGCAGTGGTTTGGGAATAGTGTGGTGGGTTTGTCCCAAAAAAAGCCTGGGAGAGGCCCATGTACAGCTGTGGACTGCGATACGCTGAGTTCATAATGGCCTTGTTTTGTTCTGTCTCCTGCTTGACATGGAGGGAAGTGGTAACTACTTATTTTCCTACTTCTCCAATATTCTTTTCTGATTAATTTCGTTGCAGGATCCAAGACACTTATATTCATTTTCGGGACACATCGAGCTTCATGTCTCGGCGCTTTATTTTGGCATTCAAGAATTACAGTTATTTAGAAATAGCGTGGTGGGATAGCCCCGAGTCGTCGAGTGTTCCTTTTTTTTGGAGACTGAAAAAAAAACAACTAGATACCTACTTGGGTATTTATTTTCATTGCTTTGTATCGAATCTAAAAATAAAAAAGCAACATTTTACACTATCTTTAACAAATCATACCTACAATAACCACGCTACTATTAAAATCATAAATATATCAAGTTCATTCATTGAAACATTTCTTAGTAAATACTAAGACAATACACGATATCCGGTATGACGCAGCTCATTTCCGTAAAGGAAGTTCTGCTGAAAAATAACTGAAAATATGAATCACCACGCCCAGTAGGCGAACGGTGAATAAGTGCGGTAAATAGCGAGAAAACAAAATGTTATCTGTTGATAAAACAAGTATATACGATAACTTAGTACGTACCAACGTCGATTATTGAACAGTTTGTTAGAGATATAGAAACTCAACCTTACGTAAATTCAACAGGAGTTTTCCTTTTGGCTCTGTTTAATTCATAAATAGAGTCACACTAACGAGAAATGCCGTAAAATTATCGCGTTAATGGACGATTTAAAGACTATCATTGCAAAAATCAACGGAAAATACCGTTAGTGTGGCCTGGTTATAAAAATGCCTAAAGAAGCCATTTATTTTTATCCACACACAAAATCATAACGTCTTACTTTATTTCCAAATTACAGTTATAATACAACCAATAACCCGTTAAGAACATTAAAATTACTATATCTTAAAGGTACACATATCAACTTGGAATGGGATCGTCTTCATATTGCCTTTCGCATATAACGTCAAACAGGCGTCAACCCAACTTAAGCACGTAATCAAAGCGGATCAACAGTACCGATTGTCACCTCGGCTAGACGCCTCGCTTACGGCTCTTCCATTGCTGGTAGGCCGTGGGATCGGTAAAAAAGGCAAGAGTGGCCTAGGAGCGTCAGCACGCTGACGGGGCCCCCAACAGAGGGCCACAGCCTTGCCGGGGTTGCGAGACATACGTATACCGCGCCCCCGGTACACAAAAAGGCTACTGAAGTAAAAGTAAAAAAAAAAGCTCGAGTTGGATATACGGGTAGGATCCATCTATATTAATAATTTCGTGCAGGGCTACGGTAGACTCGATCGAAAGCTGACCTGAATAATAAAACATTACAAAATAGAGATTTCGAGTCGATAACATATATCCGCAAAATTTGGATTGTCGAGTATTTTGTAAAATTGTAATGATTTTTTTACAAGACAGATCGCAGCCGCCATTTTTGACATCGGTCATCATGTTGAGAAGTTTTTATTTTTTCTCTTTATTTTCGGCCAGTGTCATGTGGTGTATTATGTAGTTACTAAACCTCCTTAGAAAAACCTATAACTGGAACCCTCTCCCTGCCTCGATAAGTTTAGTGCGGCGCGAAGAGCTCAGGCGCGATCTCAGGGCGATAATATGGAGGGAGCGACTGTCGCAACAGAGGTCCGGGCACGCCGCGATGGCGGCGGTAAGACCCCTGGTAAGTTTTGAGAAGTGCCTAGATAAGCATGGCGCCATGAGTTCTTGACCTACCGCCTGACGCAGATCCTCACCGGAAACGGAAGTTCCGGATGTGGAGGTACCTGAGGAAACGCCTGGGTGTCACCACTGTGTGGATCGTCCGGAGGACACAGTGGAGCATATGGTGCAGGATTGCACCTCACGACCCAGCTGCAGTGGTAGACGCCCAGGAAGTCGCAGGACGATCTCCGGCCAACAGGCGCGGGCACGCGGATGGCGAGTAATGTGCAACTCGCTCTCTGATCATGAAACATGCCCGGGTCGACGGCCCGTCCGTGTGTTCCACGCGCGCCTCAAAGACTGTCAGCACAATGACTGACGGGGCCCACCTTTGAGGGCCAAAGCCTGCCTCGGTCGTGCGACTTGAGTTACCGTGACACCTTCATTTAGTACCTAGATGTGTATTATGTATGACACACGTTTCACCCGAGCGAAGCCGGGTTTTCATCTAGTATTGATATAAATGGTGATCTGGTTGTCTATGTGAATTGGTTAAATTTCAAAAAGTATTTTTTTCTCATCATCCCAGCCATAGGACGTCCACTGCTTAACATAGGCTTCCCCTCTCATTTTTTCTTATAATTTTCTAAATATTTTTTATTTATACAGCGTGTATAGCTGCCATCGCAACCAACCGGTCCTATTGGAAGTCTATAGGGGAGGCCTATGTTCAGCAGTGGATGTCTTACGACTGATATGACCAGAGGCGGATTATCCTTAAGGCAAACTAGGCATCTGCCTAGGGGCGCGAAGGTACAAAGGGGCGCGCGGGCGGAATTGTAAAATAAAGAAAAAATTTACAATATAGCATAAAATTAATTGTGTCAATATGTAAGTCACCACTTAGACAATGAAACTATTATTTTTGCATACAATCCCAATTCGCTTCAATTTATAACAAAATATAAATTATACGATGGGACTGAGTAAAACTTACGCCTACAAACAACTTTGTCGATGGTACATGATCTCTGATTGAAGTTGGGAAGATACGACTGCAATGTTCGTCGCGTCGACTGCCAGTCTTACCCATCGAAATTTAAAAAAAATCTACCTAGGTCATAAAAAAAACTACTAAAACCTAAGCAACTTTAATTAACCAAGCTTGATCTTCAAAAAAGACTTCAAATTGATCTCGTTTTTAGATTAAGACTTGTCTTGAAGTACGGAAACGTTTAACGAAATGAAAATGAAAATTTGGCTTCTTCTTTTCCAAAAAGCTAAAAAAATTCTCGCTCGCTACGCTCGCGCTACAGGAGTGACTTCGAATTAATTTTGCTTTTAGATTAAAACTTTTCTTGAAGAACGGAAATGTTTAACGAAATGAAAATGAAAATTTGGTTTTCCTACCATTTTGGTTTTGGCCCAAAAAAACAAAAAAAATTCGCGCTCGCTGCGCTCGCGCTTTTACTTTGCTTGCGATATTAATTGCTCATTTTCAATGAAAAGTCTTCTTGAGTTAGTTAGTCTCGACGCGGTCTATAAAATTCAACATTTTAGGTTTGTCTTCTACAAGGTGGTGTGGGTGTGAAGTTTGAGTAGCATTTAATTGTTTTTTTGTGTTTAGTTCCAGGCTTTACAGGCCCAGAGCGGTCAATTTTCACGCTAAATTTTTTCAATTTTTAAAATACGCCACTGGTCTTACCTAAGGCTTTAAAATATTGTAAACCGAATTCGTAAGATCTTTTCGACAGTTATCGATCTCATGTAAACTGATGCTCTTTTTTTCTTGGCCCCCATCTCACCGCATTTTCCTAAATACATCGGTTTTGGTAAAACTATAGTATCTACGTGTTATCTTTGATATAGGGGCGCCGATGAGATGCTTGCCTACAGCGCTCTCAACGTTTAATCCGCCACTGGATATGACGATACAGTGTGTTTACTTTCCAACTACCGTTTCCTACTACTACTACTATTACAAAACTGCTTAACCACTCTGCACGACAAAACTTTGACACATGACACATCAGCTGAGTCGACCGGGTGATTCGAAATTTGAGATAATACTCAAGATTTTTTGTCAACTTTCAGCATCCAATTTTTAATCAAAAATATGTTACTACAGCTATTTCATGCGATAAGTTTGTGAGCAATATCTCTGAGAACATGTTGAGGTCACTAAAACTGCCTCATTCTACTGTAAAATGTGTGTAACATACAAAATGCTACATCGTTCCAAAAACTAGATAATTTAGATGTGGTGAAAATATGTACATAAACAAGCTTTTCACATGAAAAAAACGTGTTAAACAGTGAAATAAATAAAGTAACTTACTATATACATTATTAGATTTGCCAGTGTTCATACATTATTTCATAAATAATAACGATCAAAGTCTTCATAAAAATTAGCAAAAACTATGTTGCAACATGACACTTCTTAGTGCTGACCGCAATCCCAATGTTCACATAACGATTAAAAAGGTTCTTTCAGCCTAATCGATAATCGCAATATAATCGAATATGGAAAAAAAGTAAAACAAGACATAGAGCATGGACTGATTTATCTGCTTATTTGACTATAATATGTAGTTAGTTTAGTCCCCTGCAATAAATCTATGAAACTGAATCTGAAGACTCTTTTTTTTTTCATGATTTGAATAGGAATAAATATCTGTGTTTCAATGGAGGTCAAACGTGTGTGTCTTCTAAATTTAAAATAAATCCTAAAGTTTATCCATACTGTGTCTTCGTTAATTCGGATCAAATGATTCCTTGCAGTAATAAATAATTTGAATTTCCTGCTGGGAGTGAATGGCTAAATTTGAATCTATGAGGAATAGCGAAAAATTCTGAAACAAGTCTGGTGGCCAATTTTGATAAAAAATATAGTTACAGCATTAAAATTATTTTTTTGGCATATCAATTTACAGAAATCAATGTTTTCTAGAAACGTATTGGTAAAAGATTTTTTATAATAAATCGATTCAAGCTTTAGTTAATGGCCGTAGCTCACTACAATATGTTCACAACATCGTGTTCTCATTTCAAATTTTTATAATCACCTCGGGATACAAATACGAGTACATACCGAATTTTTTGAAATTCGAACTTTTAGTGAATTGGCGCGAATTTTGAATATGACCTGCGTACGATGACTAAATTATAGATTACTTAACCGAATTTAATCCTTCACAACGACCCTATCAAATAGTGTACAAATATACCGTGTTTTTTTTTTTTTTTACAAGCTCGATTTCTTACAAGCAAGTAGATAACAAAAATGTAAAGACGCACACCTACTTAATTTTTGCAAAATGATTGTAGTAGCGGGCTTGCGAACGACGAGTATTGTGTAACTCACCGTCCGCTCAAGGACTAGGGTCCGAGACGAATGTGTGTCCGTGTCCTAAGCGGGCTTTAATAATATCTGTACGCATTCAATAACGTATGCATGTCAGCAGGTCAACCTACCCAAATCTGTCAAATTTTACTAATCGATCATTAACCTTCCACTATTGTGTTAATGTTGGAAATCTATTGAAGGAAATTGACAGATTGAGGTAGGTTTAAGTGCCGGTGTTTGTACTTAACATGACGAACCAACCTTTTTTTTATCGTGGTAAAATCATCAAATGAGTCCTCCCGCCCCGGGCAGGGCGGGAGGGACTGACTTGTACTGGACACCGCAGATTTTACCGCGGTGTCCTTCAATAGCCCTTTATGTTCCGGGGTCACGGTGAAGAAAATAAGTCCCGCGACCCCGGCAGGCTTTGGCCCTCTGTGAGAGGGCCCCGTCATTTTGATGACGCTCTTTGAGGCGCGTGTGGACGACGCGCCGTCGACACGGGCATGGTTCATAGTCGGACAGCGAGTTGCCCTTTTCTCGCTGTCGCATGCCCGCGACCAAACCAACCTTGCAAAACATTTTTGTAGAATAAAATAATTTACTTCTTTATATTTAGTGAGAAACAAAATCATTTGATTTAAGCCTTTATATCAAGATCCAAGGCATTCTATATTCATTCAACCTAAATTCTATTATTGTACAAAATAAATGCACATTCAAAAATTGCTAATAAATTAAATTTTGAACAGCGAGCGCATTCCTAATTCAAATTTTGAAAATTAATAAAATTGGCGCGCATTCAAACATATTTTTTTACTGACATTGTTGCTTTGTCTATAGTTTTTTAGAAATTAAAATGTAGATAAAATTATTATAAAAGCTTTAAAAATATTATAATAAATAATAATTGTATTCTAAGCTTAAAACTGATTTATTTTAATTACTATTTATCGATTTCCTATTTTCTCACTCGAGTTGACAAAAAATTCAATTATGGAATCGATTAGAATACTCGCTTTCACACATCATTACGATTAAAAAAAATAAACATGGTTGTCGATTACGAACAGAAATTGGGTAGTGGTAATGAAAAATACGTGTTATTGGCTCTGTATTAGAGAATTACGCCAAGATCTGGACTTTTTTACGTTACTTATAACATTTGTCATGATATTTATCTTAATTTTTATTGAGTATAAGCGCGTGTGTGTGTTATAAGTGAAAAATAAAAATGTAAACAAACAAAAGTGGCGCGAAACTTCGAGTTCAGATAGCATATTCTTCATTACCACTGCTAATTTACGTTGAATAATGTATGCATTCGTAACAATACTAAATGACGAGTTATTCATCCCTCGTATAATGATTCATTGGATGTCCGAAAACCACATTTTTTATGATTTTTAGCCCAACCCAGCATTGCCATTAAAATGGCGACAGTCGTATTTACACTTTTTAATTTTGTTATGGTAAATTAAGAAAATGCGCGCTAAATGTAGAAGTTTTAATGACGTGAACAAAACATTTTTTTATTAAACATTCTTAATTAATGCGCACTCATAGGATTTAACGCAGAGAATATTATATTTTTTAAATTTATAATGAGGATGTCGTATGACTACAACGTCTGCCCCTTTAGGGGCACTTAATGAGCCAGCGTAGGTAAGCTTGTCGCGCCCCTAAAGGGGCCGGTACCGAACTATACGGTTAAAAAAATCTTACCCCGAAAATGGCGGCTATTTTTTGGTTTTAAACCGGCCAAACTGGAGTACGTACAATAAAATGCAAAAATATTTGAACTCCGTAGACCTACTTAGATGCCTACAAAATGTGTGCGTATTATTTTTATGCTCATGATTTTTGGTTTTCACTTATTATTTAGAAAACTTCAGCAACTTTTTCAGAAGCCTCAACATTTGTCTTCGCAATAAAGTTATTAACATGAAATAGGTCTCTTGGATTCAAAGATATTATTTGCTTTTTATTATACTGGGTGTTTCATTTAAATTGGCCAAAAGGGAGATATCTGCATCCGTAAGAGATACTGGAAAACTTTCTTAGGAACCTTTAGCTCTTTTTTGATAGTGATAATTTTGGCGTTTTTATTTTTTAGGTCAAGTTTGAGCTGTCCACAGAAATGAGTGAAATTGACCAATTGAAGGTTCCTAAGAAAGTTTTCCCGTATCTCTTATGGATGCGGATTTCCCTCTTTTGGCCAATTTAAAATAAACAAACAAGTAACTAGGGTGTATACAGAGGTATACACCCTAGTTCGACCGATCAAAAAACTAAAAAGGTGTTGGGTTAGTATTAGTAGGCAGTTTTGTCGATGAAAATGACTCTATAATATCATCTTCAAGCATCGGTGATCGGAAACCAAACACACTATAAACTTTACATAATACGCATATGCTACGGTTGAGGTCTTAGGTTATTGATAAGCCAATATAAAATAGACATCTTCATTAGTAACAGATACATAAAAGTACTCATTAAGATTACAAGTGATCTTGTGTGCCCGACAAATTGCTATTTTTTCTGCGTACTAGTTTAAAAAAATAATTAAGTAAGTAATCATAACAGTCAGAAAGTATTATGATGTATATAGTAAAGTCAGTATTAAAAACGGCCAGTAAAGTTCATAAATTAATCTAACTTACTTTACTTGTAGGTAAAGTACAAGTAATCCAAAAAGTTTAGTTTTAACAAAATAAAATATAAAGCTTCAAAGGCGATAAAAAGCCATTTAATTTGTCTCAAATAATCACCATTACAGTAAAGCCCTACAAACGAGGGCTATGATTAGGACAAAGAATTTGGCACACCTAACGTTCCTATTTGCTATCTTATCATATCTCTTAAAGATAATACCATATCATCGGGCACACAATGTTCCAGCACTCTAGTCGACCAGCACAATAGCGAGCCACCTGTCGTCGTCAAAATTGATTTAAAATAATGTGATGAACATTTAGAAAGTGTGAAAATGGGTGTTAAAGTTTTAGCTTTAATAGCACTCTTAGTTGTTAGTGTTTATGGACAAGATAGTACTGTAGAAAACAATATCACAAACGATGTTGTTGAGGACAATATCATAAGTGATGACGCGCCAGTCTTCGACACAGTTACAGAGAAAATTGAAGTAAAAAAAGATGAGATTGAAGAACAGAATCCAGTGGAGGTTTTGAGTGCTACGGACGGACTGCAAGTGAGGAGTGGGAAGTACCAGCTAAGTGATGGACTAGTGGGAGAAGAACCGCTGGCTTTAGATGCTGTTAGTTTCAACACCGATAATGAGCAGAGTGAAAGACAACTGCTGATTCCGGGCAGCACTCAAGTGACGAATAACGAATACGGTAAGTTGGTAAATATTAATTTATTTATTGTATTTCAAGGTATTACCAACAAAATAGACACTATGGTCGTTAAAGACACAGTTAAAATCTATAGCGAAGCAAATTAAGGTATCAAAGGTTGTAAAACAACTAAAACCCAAGATAATCATGACCTCGCTGTCTACTGATACTAAATCAATGGTGTTGTACGTTCATACGTTGGTGTGTTTGCACAAACGTTGGCCCACATAGTTTTCATAGATGACACAGAAGGGACAAACGACAAACATTGCCAAATGTTTGACAATGTTTTAGAGATGAGATAAGAGATTTGGAACTAGGTACGTAAATAGAACTTTATTGTTCTTGTTTTCGTTCCCAAATGACTAAGCTTACAAGTACCAGGATATTAAGGCTTCCCAAAACGTTTATGGCCTGTAATCTCCTAGATGTTTTAAGTATGATTCACATGACACAAGATGAGTAACCGTTAATCATAAAGTACATAAATCTTGAATGACGTCATTCCATTCAGTTTATAATTATACAAAGTCTGTGCGAATAGATAATTGAGGATGCAATGAACTACCCTGATCCTATAAAGTGTGGTACAAACTCAATCAAGTAATGACGAGGTCATTTGACTAGAATAAATGAAGAAACGGTTTATAATAAACGTGCTATTTCATAAAACAAACATAAGAAAATACTTTAAAAAGAACATCGAGGTATATTACTCATTAAATACAATCAAAGAAATGATGTAGTTATCAATGATAAGGGCCGCACCTTACATGGTACTATTCGACAAATTGTAACAGCAATGCATCACTTTTGCGAAAAGTTAAATGAGGATACTTTTGAAATATGGCAGGTTATACCAATTAAGTACAGAACTGTTGATAAGGGCTACGCATTTTATCAGAAGATAACAAAGCCGGTCAAGTGCGGTTGGTGTTTGCTCTAGGGCCCCATGTTAAACCGTCTGAAGTACTTTTCGATAGAATGAATGAATAATGGGGTATAGGAATATCATGACATAAATGAGGCTGATGTAAAAGCAGTAATTTCTATATCCATCATGATCTAATCCTGATATTAGGATTCCCCATTTGTTAGCCAAGAATTAAGATGTTCTTTTTTATTGTAGTTAAATAATAAAATGAGTCCTCCTACTTACTGTCAGGCTTTTCGCCTTTGGTCCTCAAAGAAACCAGATATGAAGCCCTCATGTATTGTCATGACCATTCTGCTCCATAAAGGTCAACGCTTTGGAATGGGCTACATCAGTCCGCTTCGGCCGTCTATGGAACCAGAGTTTCGGAACTGGTTCCATACGAGGATTTTCTTTTCCTTATAGGAAACTGGTTCCCATCGAGGATTTTTATTTACTCGTATGGAACTGGTTCCCATCGAGGCTTTTAATTTACTTCTAGTCCTATCACGGTTATTAGGCTCTATGACTGAGACCGTAACTTACTCTTTTTGTTTTAGCCTTATTTCTTTTTTAGCGTGGTAAAGTTATCAAATGTGTCCTCCCACACTGGGTGGAGTGGAAGGGACTGTCAGACTCGCACTGACCAAAATCTACAGTGTTCTTTCAATAGCTTTACGACTTTATGGTTACCTGTTTAGACAGTCCCGCGACAAGAACAAAGACTCCTTCTGGTTGCCTAAAAACACCGGTTAATTTGACCAAAATCTGATTACATAGATCGTCTTCAACATTTTTGAGTTCTACGACATTCCGAGAGCCAGTTTCATAACCTACAATTAGTTTAAAATGATTTCATCGCTTTGTTGTCAGAGGCTTAAGTTTTTGGGTCATATGTAGCGTGCTTGGAAACAGAGTCAATGTTCTACTACTTAACTTGTACGATTTAAATAATGTTTTTGTTTTAGCCTACCAAAAATAAGACGGTTATTATAATTAGGATTTAAAACGAGATATTTACCATGTTTATTAGTTGTCTTGAGTTTCCGATATTTCCGCACTGTGGCAAGCGCCATGTTCACGGTTGATCTGTTGAAATCCTAATATTGGATCTAGTGAAATACTCAGTTTTTAAACTTAACCTGCATTCTTATTTCTGAAAATAATAAGGTATTTGAAAAATTTATTAGCCCGTCGCATCAGTTTAACCGTTAGCTAACTTTTCTAGCTAAAAATCAATCAATTCTGACCGTAAAGACATTAAGGCACTATTTATTATAATATTATGAACGTTATTGTTTGTGCGATTTGCGCTTGAAAACACAACAAACTATAAAAAAATGGAGACCCGCCGGAGTCTGTATTTGCTGAAAGCTACCAACCTTGGGGTTCTTAAATCATGAGTGCATAAGTTAGGTAGTAGGTAGGGCCCTCCCTATAGGACGTATGTGCACTACAAGGAATTTTACCGTCCGGCAGTTTGATTTCTTACAATTGTCAATGAAAATTCCATGAATTCTCAATTAAAGTTGATGGTAAATCTTATTGCCGGACAGTAAAATTCCGTGCAGTGCACAAACGCCCTTAGGTAGGTTCTAGGCAAGCGTACTTCATCGTGGACCACATCTTAGCTTGCCATCAGTCGAGATAGTGGTTCAAACATTAACGTAACGAGAAATAAAGATGAGTTTAAATGAGTGACTACGAAAATAAAATCGTGGTTCATCTAAATCAAACAAACAAACTAGATACATAGGTATCTTGATAGCTATTCGTGTAAATTATAATGAGTCAGACTGAATGCCTGATAATGTACTCATTAAGTAACTATTTCCGGTTGAAAAATCGAAAAACAAACTATTTTTTTACTTACTCTTTTCGAACCAGTTGCAGCAGAACCACCGCCAGTCTACCCTCTACATCTCTTTAGCTGGATTATAAAGATACTCAGTGACTCGTCAAACTTTTGCTCTTCTAACTACACATTTTTGAAATGAAAAATTTCGTTAAGTTCTGATATTATTTAAACCAGTATTACTGATTGAAAATTATTGTTTATTACATAACGTAAACCTGGCATGAACCGAATCTGTCCTTAAAAAATATTTTAATCGAATGTTGTATTTTGGGAAACCGACCCGAGTCCGTTCACTACGTGGCGTATTTCAAACAATTCAACTAGTCCATGAACGGGCCGTAAAGGGAAATTTTGTATTTAAGTAAGGTTTGCTTTTTATAACTACCTAATACTCTTTCTTGTTAAAACTATTAGAGAAAACAAAATACAGTCCTTGCTAATCGAGGTCTCAGAAGGCATGACAGCATAAATTACACAATCAACAACTGGGACATCTCAGTCAAAGAATCACGTGTGGCCATTGATTAAAAGTGGCTGATATTAATAATTAAATCAGAACTGTAAAGATTACAATTCACAAACAGAATGCATAAAAACCTGTTTACAGAAAGTGGTGAAACAAAGGGGCGATGCAAGGTGCTAAAATGACATCAGCTCGTGTACTAGGAATCGTTTGTCCGATACAAACTGATAGCTTATCATTATCGGAGCCTAGCGTCGATAGTACCACGAACACTTGCTTGAACAATTCACAAATTATAGAGAGATAAATCAATTTTGTTTTACTATGGAGTTTGAATTTATAGACGTTGAAAGGGCAACCAGTAGTCCAACGTAACATTGATAAGGTGAATCATGAAACTACTATAAATTTTGTAGCATTTTTCTTGAACTTTTCGCCGGTCAAGTCCTCGTTATTAACCAGTCAAACGACCACCAATCCTAGATATAGGCCACACCCAAAAGTTGGTAAAAAACGATGAGACATGGTCTTTTTTGGGACAGTCCCACCGTACTATTCCCAAATAACTAACTCATGAAAGCCAGAAAAACGAAAAGACAATGAAGCTCGATGAAATTCCGGAAAACGTATTGAACTGTTTTGGATCATGCAACGAAAATAATCAAAAAAGAAGCGATATCGAAGGAGTAAGAACACCCGTATTCAATGCCCTTATTCAACTGATCCTGCAACCTCTAGATTATGCACTGAGTAGGGAATAGTATACAATACTGGCTGATGCCAGCGGCTTCGCTACCCTACCCTCGAAAATTATCCCATGGGCACGTAATTGGGGGATATAAAAGTATCCTATACGTTAATAGACGTTATAAATTACCTGTTGACCATATTTCATTCAAATCCGTTCAGTAGTTTTTCCATAAAATAGTAACAAACATCTATTTAACCCTCACAAACTATCACATTTATAAAAGTAGCCAGATAGAACTTAGTATTCAATGTCTCGTCTATAATCTTCCAGCTCACATCGACGGCCGAGTCCTCCCCGACACGAGCTACCAGAACAATGGGCAGCCCTACGTCATCACCACTGCCAGACTCGCGCAGATCAGAGGCAACTTCATGTACTGGTTCTATGACCAGGGAGGCAATGAGGGCATCGGAGACTACCAACGAGACATCCACACCTCCACTCCTCAGATCCACAAGAACTTCAACTTTCAGTTACCGTTCTTTGGGTTCAGGTTTAATTATACCAGGGTACGTTTTGCATCTTTATTTAAATTTGTGATTTTAACTGTCCGAAATAGAGGGTTACTTGAAAATGAAAGGGCTGAAAGTCCTCAGTGGGTGTGTAGCCCTGAAAGATAAGCCATAAAAAAGTGTAAGTAAGAAAATATAATAACTTACTTACACTTTTTTATTTTAATGACATCTACTTTCATCCCATTAAAGGTTGTTATCAAATAACCCAATATTTTAAGTACATGCCATCTATCCCACTAAGCGTATATTACCGCTTCCGAATCTTTACTGTTTTGGCGATTTTGTCATTAAAAGACTACCAAGATTTTGATCAGAAGTCAAGGTAAATAACAAAAATCACTTAATTTGATTCTTCTGTCCTCAGCTTTCAATGAACGGCTACATCTACTTCAGCGATCCTCCAGACCACTACACGTACCCTCTCTCCTTCCCTCAAAGGGACTGGCCGGATATCAACGATCCCTCCTTCATCGGTATCTTCTTCAGCAAGTGCCGTATCGGTAGTCAGCGTCAGGAAGACCCTGACCAGAGAAGACCCGGAGTTTACTTTAGGATGGACAGAGATTTGCAGGTAAATTATAAATTGCATTAATATGTAAAAATCATCCATTTATACTTAAATTATTGTTTAATTAATCTCCAATTACATATTATAGTTTAAGAAGTCAAAAATTGTGACTCATATATTACAAGTTCCCTGCACCATGTTAAATTTGACTTATACAGTATTTTCATTTCATGTCAAATAATGGTTTTTGTTTATGATACTACTTATCTACTGACATGCATTTACCTATATATATTTAAGTAGCTGAACAGATTCTAGAATAAATTGTGTTTTCGTACTCATCATTCGCACTTGCTAGTTTATCAACTATCCTACTAAGCTGTATCTTAATTTGAACATATATTAAGTTTTATTTCATACGAGTGTTTTACATTATACAAAATCTCATTTCATTTTCTTCTAGACCCGCACAGACCAACTTGGAGTTGAGATGAGGGAGCGTTTGACCTGGGATATCCGTCAGGGTGTCATCGGTTCCGAGACCTTCTTCCCGAAGCATGCAATTACCATCACTTGGAAGAACATGTCCTTCGCTGGTGGAATTGATAACTCGCTTTTCATTGTAAGTTTGATTAAGTTACTATCATTAGAACCTTAAGGGTTTAAGGCACTGAGAAAGTGTTACTGACCATGTCAGTTTAAAAAACGTCACTAAGAATCTAATCTTCACTGTATGTTTATGTATGTTTGTCCCTAGAAAAAATAACAACCAAATCATTAAAGGTTTAAAGAAACAACTGCCACATAAGCTACAACACTGGGCCTTTCTAGAGCCAGAGAAAAGGCTTTGAAAAGTACTGCAAACACAAAAACCTTGTAGCTTTAAAATTACAAGCGTACATCATTGCAATAAATCTTTGACAGCATTCATTCTCCAAATACTCTGCAATGTATTGCAGATTCATAGGCTCTTATTATCTATTTTAACAACAGAAACTAATAAATTCTACTATTACAGACGAACACGTTCCAAATGGTGTTGGCGACTGATGAAGTGTTCACGTACGCGATCTTCAACTATTTAGAGATCAACTGGAGTTCGCACACTGAAGCTGGTGGTGATACCACCACTGGAGAAGGTGGTGTGCCGGCTTACGTAAGTACCTTTAACAGCAGTTGGTACTCTAGACCTTCAGCCAGTTTCTTCATCAACAGCTAAACATATTAACTCTCAATTGACCCTTACTGATATTTTTGAGTCCTCCCACCCCGGGAAGGGCGGGAGGGACTGTCAGACTCCTACTGACTAAAATCCACGGTGTCCTTCAACAGCCCTTTATGTTCCGGGGTCACGGTAATGGAATTAGTCCCGCGACTACCATGACTGATATTAGAGCAAATGTGTTTCTTCATGAAAGTGACAGGTTTGCGAAAAGATGTAAGAATTTATTATAATTGTGAATTTTAAAGATTGGTTTCAACGCTGGCAACGGAACCCAAAGTTACGAATATAAGCCGTATTCACAAGCGTCTGTACTTCGAGATCTGACAGGCAGAGGGTGGGCCAACGGCTTCCCAGGACGACACATATTCAGAATAGACGAAAAAATACTCATGGGGACGTGTAACAAAGATATTGGTAAGTTTTTGACTAACGCAATCTTTCTAGCCTTTATAAGGGATTAAGAAGAAAGACGTACGATAACATCTCATTTAAGTTTCATATAAAGCTTTGCTAAAACATATCCCTTTTTTCGCAACCAGATGGAGCGAATCTCCCTCTAATGTTCGCTCCTGAGAGCGGTAACATGTTGGGAGGTACTATCGTCAACATCACCGGTCCTTGCTTCAACCCTAACGACAGGATCACCTGTAGATTCGATACGGAGTCAGTCATAGGAGCCGTGGTGGATGTCAACAGGGCTATCTGTGTACAGCCCAGGTTTTGGCATAACGGGTATGCGAGGTTCGAGATCGCTATTAACAATGAACCCTATAAGTGGAAGGGAAAGTATTTTGTTGGTAAGTCCTCAGTTTTTTTTTTTTTTTGTTTTGCATTATATCTTTGTAGGTACAAAACAAACATCTTTGCCAATGGTGGCCCCATTTAAAAAAAAAATAGTCACTGATAACGGTAATATAATTTTAAACGCCAGTAAACCTCTTTTCCTATAATCTCCTGCTGTCCCCAGAAACACCCGCAACAGCAACGGAGAAGATCTTCTTCACCGACAACTCAGTTCACGAGAGGTATCCGCCAGAAATCAGGATAACATGGGATCGCTTTAACTTGACCACCAACCTCAACGTCCAACTGCAGATCAGCTTGTGGGGATACAAGGAAGTCACGATCCGGCCACAACTTGAATACATAGACGTTATTGAAATGGGAGTTGCTAATACAGGAGAATATGTGATCAATCCACAAAACTTTAGGAACAGGGATAACTTCATGCAGAACGATATGCAGTTCGGATTCTTGCAGATCAACCTTACAACACCTGAAGTGTTTAAAAACGTTCCGATATCGCCGTAAGTTGTTTTTTTTTATATTTAAACTATGTAAATCATCCATATAAGTATGTAAATTAAATATTTCATAGAAATATGTATTCAATGCCAAATGACAACTTGATGAAGTCTTGTCACTTACCTAGATGACATACTTTTCTCACTTTATACAACTTTATTCGTTCCTTCACAGAGTTCTTTGGAGTCGTCCAATCCCCTTGGGCTGGTACTTCGCCCCACAATGGGAGAGACTACACGGTCAGCGCTGGCCCAACGCCCTTTGCAACAACTGGCTTCGAACTGATCGTTTCCTGAAGAACTTTGCCTCTCAAGTGTGGGTGTGTCCTTGCACGCTGGAACATGCGTTGTTGGATAAGGGTCGGTTCATGCCAGATGTGGCTTGTGACAAAGACACGAATCCTACCTGTAGGTACCATTGGGGCAGTGTGCACTGTGTTAGGAGTGGAGCTCCAAGGTAGTAATAATTAATAATTATTCTAATCCTTACTGTACATAAAATTACATTAATTTTTGGCTATATTCATCCATTCTTATTTTCACAGCCCCGAAGGCTCAGGCCAACAGTGTTGCTACGACAAGAACGGTTTCCTGATGCTTTCATACGATCAGATGTGGGGATCCCGACCCTTGAGGTCCCACGATTTCGGATTCACTCCCTACAACGAGGCCAACAAGGTAAGATCCCTCAAGTAACGCTGTTTATTCTGGCAGTTAGTAGTCCATAACGACGGATATCTTACTGTTTCAACAAAAGTTTCAAGGAATGTGGCAAATATTTTCGTAGTGAAAACTTTTCATGTAGGTACCCTTTGTATGGGTTACTTTGGTTTGGCGCTTTTACAATCCCATTGAACTTTAAACTTTAGCATTATTAGTTTAAGTAGAAGATTGGATAAATAATTGTATTCTTTAGGTTCCATCGCTGTCCCATTGGTTCCACGACATGATTCCTTTCTACCAGTGCTGCATGTGGCAAGAAGAACAGGCTGTTGGCTGTGAAACATTCAGGTTTGTTACTCTTCATAATCCTTAGAGTTATTCTTGTTCTGTTAAAGTTACAATTTTCATTCACGTGAAGTTCAATATCCTAGAGTCCTAGACATTTCTATTCTCAATGCTCTCTCAAAATAACCCTATCTTACAAATATTGTCGTAAATACAAATATTCTTACAAATATTCTAGTAAATATTCTCGTAAGTTTGATACTGCGTCGATTTTCACCATCTAATACAAAAATATGTTTATTGTAAAAATACAGGTTTGAGCGTCGTCCTTCGCAAGACTGTGTGGCTTACCAGTCGCCTGGTGTCGCAGGAATATTCGGAGACCCACACATCATAACATTCGACGATCTGCAGTATACCTTTAACGGAAAAGGTAAGGTTTTAGAATACTAACACTACTGTTTAAATTGTTTGTGTTTTACTAACAACATGGATTATCTAAATAATAAGGTGATTAAATTAAATTATGTCATCTCTCATCTTACAATTGTCGCAGTGGTTGAGCGAGTTACTGAGTGCTCCACTGCACTGCGTATCTATATTGTACCATTCTATTGTAAATTGTATCAGAATTTATATGAGTAACTGCTTCGCAGTCTTTGTGTACCGTGTGAAATTACATGTTTGTAAATGAAGCCAAGAAACAGGTGAAATCCCTTGAGGGAAGAATAATTCTCACTCTATAACAAATTACCTCCATAGGTGAATACGTGTTGGTGAGAGTGGACCACCCTCAGTTGAAGCTGGACGTGCAGGGTAGGTTCGAACAAGTGCCGCGCAACATCCACGGAAGAGTCAACGCGACGCATCTCACGTCTGTTGTCGCTGCTTCCAATAACTCCGTGCCAGTTGAGGTAAGACTTCATAAGAATTAATACTTCTTCTTAAACCACCAATTTTAAAAACAGGTACCAGAATTACAAGCTAGGCTATTCTTATTCATATCGGCGAAACAACGGTATCTGTTAAAGAGATTGACATAGAAAAAAATTGAAGACACGACACTCCTTTGTCAAACACTCAGTGTGCGGTATTAACGGTCCTGTCTAATGTCAATTCAAGAGAAAGTATTAAAAGAGGACCAAACATTGTCCCTTGAGGAAACCATTTTGGATTTTTCACAATGACCGTGTTATTGGATTATTCATAGGAGACTTATTAAACAATTCTTGTTTTTGAGTTAATTTATATCATCTCGACAACTTTGCCTATATTTCTTCAAGTTTTAAAATATGATATTGTTTATGTCTTCTTCAGGTTCGTCTACGACCACAACACGCTCAATGGAGATACAGACTGGACGTGTTTGCAGACAACAAGAGAGTGTACTTCGACAGGCCTGCTCTCAGGGTGCAGTACTTCCCAGGTAACATACCAACAATTTAGGTCTTTTTCTAGGACATATTTCCAATCTGTAATAATTCCAATTTATTTGGCATCAGCTTAACATATCGTCTTCGATTAATCGTCATTTTATCAACTCCCAGTTCATTTATCATTTTGTTTTTCCCCTACACTTCGACCTCACCTTACAATGAATATTATTCAACCAGGGGTGACAGTATACCAGCCAATGTACCTGCTGAATCAGTCAGAGATCGTGATCATGTTCTCCTCGGGCGCCGGTATCGAGGTGGTGGAAAACAAAGGCTTCATGACTGCGAGGGTCTACTTGCCTTGGAATTATATGGTGAGTCATTCAAATGAGAGATTTTAATGAACTTTACAGATAATTATAATGTTAGCCAGTTTAAACCTAAATTAGCGAAGTTCGAATCACTTCAAAAGATTTTCAATAGAAAGAAAAACTCGAACCGCGAGCAGGATTTTAAACTGCGACCTCCGGATTCAGTTCATCCAACGTTCATTCTAGCCGACCGGTCGAGGTTCCTACCTGCGTCGAATTCTTCAATCCATTTCTAACGTCTCAAGGTGACGATTTCAAGTCACTTTTGTGCGCTCGAGTGAAGACCGCGAATCGGCAAACGTAAAGTGGGACGCACTCAGGCAAGCTTAAGCTACGATCTTCGAAAGGTAACAGCTAGATGAGAGTAATCGGTGATCGAGTAAAATAGCGTGCGATTGGAGTGGCCTATGTCCAGCAGTGGATTGCTATAGGCTGATGATGATGATGGGTCCCTTTACGGACATGTCAGAGAAAAACGTTTTCTTCTTCAATTGCCTCCTGCCAAAACTTGATCGTTTTCTAATTACTGTTTTCTTTTATAGAACCAAACGAGAGGTCTATTTGGAAATTGGTCATTAGATGTGAACGACGACTTTACCCGGCCAGACGGAACGCGAGCGAACGTGGATCTCAACAACTTCCAGACTGCACACAGGGACTTCGCACAGTACTGTAAGTTATATCTAAACACGAATATTTTCGGCTTCGACTCCAAGTTGTTTGTGTAATTTATTTCACCATCACAGCTCTCAAAACGGTGAAAAAAAACATCGTGAGGAAATCGAGATGTACTAGAACCAAAAATTATACATCATGACATCTAGCAACCCATACTGGGCCCGCGTGGTGTATTGTAGGCCGGTATGAGAGAAGGCCTGTGTTCTAGCAGAGATCCCACATTATAGGTTGTTGATGATGATGAATCACACTTTCCAACAATATCTTCCTTGTAAAGTGATGGTTAAATCTAATGATTCTTCTCTTTTAGGGCAATTGACCGATCGAGAACAACGAGATATAGGCGTAGCAATGTTCTACCGGGAGTACGGTAGAACAGCTGCGTACTACAACGACAATCAGTTCGTGCCGAACTTCATACGAGAGCCAGCCGACTTCCTCCCGGCCAACAGGTCCCAGGATGTGGCCAGAGCCATCGAGATCTGCCAGGACTCGTACCAATGTCGGTACGATTACGGCATGACCTTGAATAGGGATATGGCTGAGTTTACCAAGAATTATTTGGCTTCGATTGTGAGTACCTATCTTAGATTGTCTTCTTACCGTCATAGTACCTACAAAAACATAAACATCTGTTGAACATTTCTCTAAAAAAAGGAGTGCGGGGCAGTAGTCCAACTGCTTTGTCCTATTAGTTGGATCATGGGCCTTCACTAGGGACAGTTGTCCAACTTTAAAAATACTTGGACCACAGCACCTTTTCAGAGTTCCGGGGTCCAATTAATTTAAAAATATGTTGCAAAAAAAGCGTAACTGCAAAACGACCCTTATATCAACGTCGAATGCGGTTTTGCACTTGACAGTTTTTTTTACCGATGTACAACAGATGTTTAACTTTTTTGTTACAATAATAATTATAGTTTTCAGTGCTAGCCCCAAAAAATATCTTTTTATTCTAATTAAGTATTTGAGGCCTTAGAAAAATATCCTTAAGTGCAATAACTATCCTATATGGAACTAGAAGAAATTGGACGGCTTCTTCAAATTACTATGTCATAACCTGGATAGAAAGTCAACTCTCTAAAAAGTTTCAATTTTTAGAATTCATGTACCTACTCAATAATATTATTAAAAATGTTTGCAGAATGGTTAAGTATTAAGGGCAAACCTATATAACAAAAAAATACGAATGCTTTTGAGAAATGCAACGATTGGATAAAAAACCAAATGATTCATCCTCAACCGTGATTCATTCGAGCTATTAAGTCAATAATAAGCCTTGATTGTCAACCTGCCATAGATATACAAAGACAAAATTAATGATTTCCCACACTTGGAATATAGCAAAACAAAGTATAAGTATATAACTACTATGCCATGATTACACGAATAAACACAATTTTAAACCTACGCCTTCAAAGGCATGCACGGCCTTAAAACCGTTGGCTAGACAACTAGAAATTCGTTCTTCAAATTGAATTTGCCTACAGAATGAAGTTATCCCGAAAAAAAAAACTAAAATTAATAGCTTTTAAACAATGGCGTGATTTCATTGATTTGTTATAATTTTAAAGTTAATAGTTTAACCGTTACTATCTTTACTAGTGAATCAACCTACTCAAGATCTCGAGGAATCTGAGTAGGTGATTCCATACTTTTGCTCGCAGGTGGAATTTATATGTTGGTGATCGCTTGGGCTCAACTTTTCGACAACTCTGTCAACCAATTCATTAAAATATGTTTCTACAGCGATTTCAGACATATTCTTGCCTTGAGTTCCGTTTAATATTATGCAAAATTCAACCAGATTCCCATTCGACCCGCAAGATGGTCACTAAATCAGGGTGACAGCTTAATCTAATGGAGAAATCTTTAATGTATTCAACCCCATACTTTTCGCAGCCTAGTCTTGGACATTCGCGTGCAGTCGGATGCGTCTAGCCATTCCATTGTTCTGTTAATTATAATGAATCTATCAAGGTCCCTCATAGGACAAACCATGGTAGAGTCACACACTTTAGTCAGTGACTATACTCCATTCATAATTCTTGTATTGAAGGAATTATTTCTAGTTGGTTTAGAATTTATTTCGTATTTTATTGCTATCGCGTTTTGATACGTCAGTGCGGTTTTAAACATAATATTTTACTGCTTTTTATGTTGGTTTTATTAATGTGGTATAATTATTATAATATTTTAATTGTTATGTAAGTTGTGGCAGAAATTGTCCTACCTAGTGATTTTAAACTTGAGTGAATTGAAATGATTAACAAAAGGATATATTTTGAATTTGGAAAACTTTGCCAAGGATTCCTTATAGAGCGCTTTCACAGACGATATCGGAATAACTACACTATATATCGTTTCATTTTCCCAAGAAATGTATGAAACTATATCGCACCGATTTCGTTATAATGAGAAAGCGCGTATTCATACATCATTTGTCAAACCTTTGCCTGATCCAGTTTTACAGCAGTATTTTAAATAGAACGATTGGTCCTTATTGTGACTGATTTTTTCTCAGATTCGTTGGGTTGAGTGGTGTTAGTAAATACTTTCCAAAATGAAAGTCACGCAAAGATTTTGTTGTTGTGGAAAGAAAAAATCGATTGCGTACAGGACTTGAACCTGCAACCTTCCGATTCAGTACTACGGACGCTTAACCAACTTAAAAAAAATGTCCCACACATGTTTATGAAAATTTTCCTTTTCAAAAATGTTAACTAAACGTTTTCTTTACAGACGAACATAAAGGAGACGAATGCTCGACGAGTCATAAGTTGTGGTATCTTGGAGACCCCAAGATTCGGAAGAAAGAGTAACTTCTTCTTCACACCTGGGACGAGGGTGAGTAATTTTGTTTATGACTAGTTCCTGCCCACGTTTTTAACCACGTCATGTTAGGCGTTTGGCACTATGGTCCGTCTCCTTGAAGAGCGCCGTGACTCTGGCCTTGTTTAAGATAAGATTCCACCAAAATAATGTGCGGCCCATTAGTACGCGCACTTCAGTCCACTAAAAAATCCAAGCACAAAAGTATCTAATAGTACGCGAACATTTTTAGAATGTTACATTTAAACGCAAAGATCAATGTTTACAAACACACCCACGGTACGGTAGAAATTCCTAGAATTGGTATCGTTTTCTTTATTAAAAAAAATACTACTGACAAAATCTAAGTCGCAAAACTCAATAATACTTTACCTGATCTGTAGTCCGAACTCAGAACATACAAATAATAGTTATAAAACCAACGAATCATTTGATCCAGAGACAAAACATCTAGGTAACGAAATAAAACTAGGTTAAGGGCTAAAACTGATACCTACCATCGTGAGTCGTCTTACAATGACATGAATACAAATTGTCACCCACAGTTCACTTACAAAACCACTATTAGTCATTGGAAACATTAGTATTCGTTATATTTTAATTTCCTTATGTATCATCTATTGTTTTATACACTAGCTCGTACTGCGACGTTTTCTGTTTAACCGGTATTATTTATTTAGACTTAATGGTAGTAGGTGGCGCCTTTGTGGAGGAATCAGGGGTGTACTCTGTAAGAACAGCCCCGTCAGAAAGTACTTAAATCAAAATTTTTTAGTGTACCCAGAACCTAAATATTTTCCGATTCAAAAATTTTGCCAGTACATCGGGATTAGGGATAACCGACTTAAAATTCCCTGTTCTTTCAATTGCCCTATGCGTTTATGGGCCACGGAACCCTTTTAAAACCTACGATCTTCATAGGGATTTCAGGAAAACCGGGCTTAATAGTCACTTACTTACTCACTCACCATGTGTTAACTACAGTTACATTGACACAAACAAACAGACTGTCTATTCAAGAACATTATTACTTATGGTATTTACAATATTATTGTCCATTGACAGGTCAACTTCGAGTGTAACCAGGACTTCATTTTAATTGGAGACAAGCGTCGTGTGTGTGAGGACAACGGAAGGTGGAACCTACCGGATTATGGATACACCGAGTGTCTGCGTAAGTATTTTAGACTTTATTGTCAATGGTATTGCTGCTTTTATTGATTGTTCTGTGGTATTTGAAGTTTTCGACTTTTTTGGAATGAAAGAGAAAGCAAACAATGAATTTTACTGGATCTAAATAGCCAATCAAATCAATTGAAGTGTGATTCGATGTTAAAAAAATGTATTTTCATAGTCATACCTATTGTTTTAAACGATGTCAAAGTAAGAGAAACAGTTATTTTTGTTTTCATATCATCAATCAGTGCATTGACACAATACTTTATAATATCCAGGTAACCAAGAGTACTCTCAACGCGCTCTGTTTCTGACGTGGGGCGTCATTCTGGCAGTTATTCTACCGTTAGGCCTGTTGATCTGCCTCCTCTGGTTCTGGTGCTGGTACAAACCCAGGTCCGAAGGCAAAGAAGGCTTCCGATTCGAAGACATACCGCGCTCCAAATCAGCCTCCAGACTTAACCTTAGATCAGCATCGATGGGAAACCTTACGGATACCATGAAATCGTCCACTTTATCAGATAGAAAACCTAAACTACCAGACACTCCTACTGAGGAGACCCCAATTACTAGAGCTGCTCCTATTACCAGGGCTGCACCCGCTCCCCCACCTATGCCCACAGATGGTGACAGTTCAGGGATAGGGTACCCAGATTCAGGCAAAAGCGACTCCAATAAATCTGATAAGTCAACTCCTAAAAAACGTAGGGCTTACGACAAGACGTACAGGACTCACGAACCTATACCGAACGCTCCCGATGTTGAATTCCCCGAGAAATTATGGGATTTATCCGAAGAAGATTTACTTTCTATAACCTCTCCTTCCGATACTGAATCCAATCGAGATTCAACTCTAACCCGACCCGCCAAAGATATAGAATACTTGAGCAGACCACGTCAAGTAGGCCGTAGAGCTTTGCCCAGTGACTCGGGATATTCGACAAAAGATTCCGAAGACCCGTACTCTCCTAAGTACGAAGGTCAATACAGTCCTATACCGTCCGCTTACTCTCCGACATATTCAGAGATATATTCCCCACCAATCAGTCCGACTTCTGACAACAGTCCTAGGAACACATTCGACAACCCTGGACTGCCAGATCCTCCTAAGAGTGCTCCTGCGGGTGCTATACAAACGTTTACTATGCCACCGCAAAAGGGAAAATCTATGGAGACTCTTATAGACCCACCAAACATGGAAGTTCCCACGATGAGCCCGCGCTCCACCATGGTCTGAACACTTACTAAAGTAAGAAACAGGGTGAGCAATTTCACTGCCCAATTAAGAATGACATTTCCAGGAGTAGCTTAAGAATTAGATAGGTTACCATAAGTGGCACATTATTCTAGTATTTTGCACTATTTGTTTAGATTAATTTAGTTTCTAGTGGACTTTCGTGAGTTTCCCATCGTTGTTGAATGTTTGTAAATGTTATTAATTTTAAATAAATTTTATTTTTAAACCTTACTTTTGGAGTCACATGAAGAGGAAATTTCTGTTCCCATTTCGGTAGAATAACTTTCAAAATGATGTTGTTTTTAGGTAAGAAAGCAAGGAATAACGTTATAGTTGATGATGATGATGAATAGAAATTTTCTCTGAATTGTGATGAGTTATTATTTTTCTCCTACTAATGTCTTTGGTTATTGCTTGCTTTCTTATCTTGTGTACATAAAAACCAGGTCATATGAACAGGTATGTTTATCATTTATTTTTTTATTTACATTAGCTATATCTTTTAGGACTTTGATAGCTTATCTCTTTATGTTGATAAATTGCGTTATAAGGGACGCGTTTTTTGTTTTTCGTTGGCACGTTAAATAGTTGATTAGATATCTGTCCTAGTTATCCGATAATATTTTCATTTGAAGTTATATGAATATTTTGATCCACTATCAAAAATGTTTATAAGCGAATATTTTTACTTCAAATAGCACTCGCACGTGAGATTACTTTTATAAAATGATGAACAGCGAGTCTAAAATAGCCACTTTATCAACGTTGCTAATGACAACGTTGCCAAAATTGTTCTTTATCAATATTGTTTGAACAATAGAACATTCCATGTTACGAATTTTGCAGATTGCTCTAAAATTCGTAACGATTTTAGACCCGCTAAACAATTGAACATTATTATTATTTACAGCCGAATTTTTAATTAATTTTGTAGAAGGTACTGAATCTCGTAGGTCAGCTAGCAAGCATGACTGATATTCAGCTGTGGTTAGATTGGAAATAACAATAATTTGCTGACACATTGCTAAACTTAGCCACAGACTTAACTGCTTGCTTGATAATCTTACCAGAAGTAAAACAAATGAGTGTGGAACGTAAAACAAAAACACGCTTGTACGATACGACTAGAGTATGATAGATTGTTCACATTTTTGTGTTGATTAATGAAATTGTGCCGAATCACTGAACAATTTTAACCAGAAAAGGAGGAGGCCTTTGACCAGTTGTTCGAAATAACTTCTGGCGGAAATAATTCACACACAAATAACACCACAACACTCATCTATTCCTCTAAACAGGTAAACAGGAGTATTCCTCCCGAACCCTGGGCGCAACCTGGGGCATCATCAGCGCAGTCATGGTGCCCATCATCATCGTGCTCGTCTGCATCGGATGGAGACTGCTCCTGCGCAGAAAGAAGGAAGAAAAGGAGGAGAGGGACTTCTTGACTATCAAGTAAGTGGCACTCCCGTCTTTGTACCTTGGAAAGGACTAAAACGTGGTCAAGGATGTCAGGATGTTTTGTGAAATAAGTTTGGAGTTACTCTGATAACCAGTCTTACAAAGGAGCTGTAACTGGGTTTTGGAGATCAAATAGGCAGTTTCTCCATAACAAATAATGATCTCAGATACTTTCGTTTCTCGTGAAGCCCCTTTTTTTGAAGTGTGGATGAGTGATTGAGCGCCTCGCACACCTTTTAATGTTTTCCTTGGACATGTTCACTTGTTTTACGTAGGAATCGAATGAAGGGGATAATTGATTTTCTTCCTTTTTTTGGCTTCAATATACTCAGTGGCTTTCTTCGAATCTGGACATTCCATAATCTAGGATATTCAGCTGCAATCGTTAGTTAGGTAGTCGGCCCCAACATAGTTGACAAAATCAGTTTAAAAAAAGTCTCTAATTAATAAAATCATCAATCTTTTCCAGACCCTTGGACCCCGACGAGTCTTTCAGAATCAACTCCGACGATGAAAGCATACCCTACAAGAAGGATACGACGGAAGATTCACCCGAACCAACAGAGCCGGTGAAAGTGGTAGATAACGTAGAGACGTCGGAATCACCAGATCAGTACCCTTATGGGAACCCTTACGACCAACAGGCACAGGGTAGATCACAAGCCAGGCCCTACGCTGGCGAGACAGAAATTAATTAGGTTATGAAATCAAAGATGGCGACGGTGACGGGAAGCCATAGACAATAACAAACGTTCAAATGTCAAACTTCTATGGGCAAAAGAACCAGCAAAAAATGCCAGCGGAATAATGTTGCCGCGCTATAGTTGATTGAAAATTAGTAATAATTAGATTACTTTAAGTTAGTTGTGCATTTGTAAGTTTTATATTATTAACGTAATAGTAGATTTGTTTTATGTACAAAATAGTTTTAACTGTTATTCCAAACTACAATCAACTCAAGTTATTTTACAAAATCGGATACCTAAAGAATATACATTTTTAGACTATACATAATATCATACCAAACTTCAAAGACTTTAGTTGATAATTTGGTATGTTGTAATAAACAACCAAAAAAAATTAAACAATTTTTAAAACAAATATTTGGAATCCATGAATAATCCCACCATTGAATTTTTTAGATAATTATAATTAAATGCTTATATTTTATTCCTGTTTGTTTAGTGTAACATGACAACAATGAATATAAATAAACGTAATTAAGTTGTAAACTTATATATTTTTAGTTTTTGTGTTTTCATTCAGTGCCATTTAAGACCTTAACTTTTTGTTTTCAAACATTCCATTACTAATATCCATTTAATTACATTTTGTAACGTTTCTTCATTAAATTTATTAAAAAATACCTAGTAAACGGTGTTTATTATTTACCAATAGCTTTATGCATAAAACGAACTTCTTGTTCATTTTATGTAGGTACATATTTTTCTCATGACAATGCAGACCACGTTGCCATGGTAACGTAAGTCAAACATAAACTAAACACTGTTGTCTAAAGTACAGTGTAATTTTAGTATTCTTCTTGCTTCGTTATTAGAATAAGAAAAATGGATCTCAAATTAATGGACAAATTGCGTTTACTAAAAATAGACACTGAGTTGCGATCACAAATCAAAATGAAACCGATGAGCAGATACTATTTTATCACGGGAACAAATCCAGGTGAGCAGTTCTACGTTTTTGCTTCTACAGCCGCATGGCTTATCAGGAAAACTGGTAAAGAATTCGAACAACCCAACGAAGAGGATGATCCAAATAGTATTATTGCTACTATACTTGATATTTTAAGAGAAAAAGAGATAGTCGTCGATTTCTCTTCTCACAAACTGAAACAAGGCTACGGCGAACAAGTCTGCTTCATACTTAACGCTTTGGCTGACGAAGCGTTGAAGGCACAACAGTTTGAATGGCAACAACCAGTTGTTGACATCCCAGAGCCTGAAGAAGCAGCAGATGACGTAGATCAGGTTGAAGATGAAACTGAAATCCTACTAGACAAAGTCGAGGAAGAAATGGCTATATACTCGGGAGAATCCGAAGAAGAGTTTGATGTGGAAGAGAAAGAACCGAACTTGGTCAAAAAAGTCCACGATTGGGAAGCTTGGAAGCTAGAATTAGAAAGAGTAGCGCCTGCTTTGAGACTTAAAATCTCAGCTGATGGCAGAGATTGGAGAGCAAGACATTCTCAAATGAGGACTTATAGAGATGAATTATTTGAAAGATACAAAACAACTGGTTCTCAATTAAATAAGTTACATGGAAATATAAGCTCTGTTATGGATAAGATTTCAGCTAGAGAGAATATACTGAACGAACAATTTGCGCCGCTAGTTCAAGAGTACGGTGCGTTACTCGACGAGTTAAGCAAAGTTAACAATGAATACAAAGATGTTAGTGTAGGACTAACAGAGAGACAAGAAGCGCTGAACGAATTAACATCTAAAGTGGAGAACATAAAGCAGAGAACCGAATCTAAGGGTTCTTCAATGAACGATAATTCTCCATTAGTGACAGCAAAGAAGGCGGTTACGAATTTGAAGAAGGACATACAAGATATGGATTTCCAAATTGTTGTCTTACTCTGGTTGCTGACTACTAAAGAGAATCCCAACAGCAACAACTTGTTTACCAATGCGGAGTCTAAGATGGTTGGTATTGAGACTTATTAACCTTCTTTACAAAACTAAGGGAGAAACCGCACTTACCGACGCGATCGGCTTAGGGAGGAAAAATGAACTTTAATTCCGTGAAATAAGATCGAAAAGGGCTCTCCTCTTCTCGTCTTCCTCTGCTCTTCTTTCCTCGCTTTGAAGTGTAATGTATCTACATAGTTTAAATAAAACAAAATCATTCCTTGGTATATTTTTTTTATTCTTGCAATATTTAAATATTACGTAAAAATATTTAACTCTTAATACAATAATTAGCCAATGTATCGTCTTGGCTGTACGTACAACGTTTAGAGTATGTAAATAACCTAATTTTTATAAAATACTCAAAAATAATACAATCTTTGGCGAAAAATCTTGGGATCTTTATGTCAAGAGTGAATAAGTTACTTTTAGGCAAGCGTGCTTCACCGTCGACCACGTTATGGCTTGCCATCAAGATAGTGGTCAAAAGCGAGTCTATTACAAATAAATAAAAATATATTTTAATTAAAAGGTAACTAACATGCTTATAATAATTAAAATGACATTAGCAGCATCTGCGAACTGTTGTATTTTCAACCTTAGGCGCTAATTACTGAGTCTTTTATCCAACAGCACTCTCAATGAAAATTACATCATTTGATCGTCCCACTGTTGGAGTTTAGAGGCCTATTAATTAATTCGTAGTAAGTTATAATAAATTAGCATTTTGATTGTATAATTTCATAACTATGTGATGGCATTTTGTAAATAAAGCAACAGTTTTTGCATGTCACAAAATAAAATATGTCTAAAATTATTTATCTACTAAAATAATTAAGTAGCTACCTATAGTAAAATACATTTTGGTTCCTTACACATAAACTTTAAAAATAAAAATGTAACATCATATAATTGCGCACTTACGCTGTTATAGTATGTAGGTACACATGGCTACACATCAAACTATACAAAACCAGTTTGTCTTGGTCTCACTACGTACAATTTTACACACAATGAACGTTCAGCTAATACTGGTTCTGCATAGCTTGATGTGTAGCCATGTGTACAACGTTTTTTTTTGTTTTCTTATTTTTCAGTTAGTATTTAAAAGAAATGTTAGGCAGAGGTTAAATTCCCCAATACTCAAGATGGCACAATAATAAGATCGCTACTGAACTGTGATGTTTACGCCTATTTTGTCAAACCTAGGGCTGATTTTTCAATAGCCTGGGGCTTTAGACAAACAGCAGACGACAGCAGACGACAATCGTTATCGCTCAGCAGTCACCAATACATTTTCAACTTTATACCTGAGCCTGTAAAGTTGAAATACTATTGAAGTTTACAGATTGTTTTCGTTTGTTTCGTTCGTTATCGCTCAGCAGTCTCTAATAGATTTTCAACTTTGTGCGCTATGTTATAAAAATGAAATGTAATAGTGACTGCTGAGAGATAACGATTGTCCTCTGCTGTCGTCTTCTGCTGTTCGGCTAAGGCCCCAGATAACTTATATCTGAGGAATAAAAACAGGTGTTTGACATATTTTCTATAGATAAGCTGTCAAACAGCCACTTTTATTCCTCAGATAAGAGTTATCTGACTATTGAAAAATCAGCCCTTAAAATAAAAATAAATTATCGACACAAAATAGCTCCAAAGTTTTCCTGTTCGCGTAGTACGCAAATAATTCCTTCATAACTTGAAATCTTTTTTCAGGTTTCGTAGGAATTGTTTCCTTTCCTGACCAGTACCGTCAGCACGAGTTTTCAGTATTTGAGACGTAAAGTAAACTGGAACTTTGACGACTTCAAATTGACAATTTTCAAGGGAAAAAATGGTTCCTTCTTCGCACACCAGAGGCGCTGTTCTATATTTTCATACAAGAAACGCTGTAAATACTGGAAAAACTCTGTAAAGTAAAATACTGAAAACTCGTGCTGACGGTACTGTTTTGTCATGTCCGTTCGGCTGTCTATCTGTCCGAAACTTAGTTCAGAGACGCTTGGTACTACTCGTAGTAGCGGTAATTTGTAAAACTAAATCTTGTAGATTATTTTTAGGGTACCTCTTGTACAAGTAAAGTGGGGATATCTATGTTTATTTTTATCACACAATGTGGGAATTGGAATGTCGTTGGACAGGTTTTCATCTAGTACAAGTAAAGTCCCCATATTTATGTTATTTTTTACCACTTAATGTGGGAATTGGAATGTCGTTGGACAAAAAACATAGACAGCCTTACCACAAAATAATCAATCAATATCACAATCTGTTGAACGCTTGTCTAATAAAATTGTGTAACTGCAAAATGACCCTTATATCAACGTGAAATGTTGTTTTGACGTTGAGAGTTCTCTTAAACGAGTGTTCAACAGATGTTTATCTTTCATATGGTAAGACTGCGTGGGTTTGTGCAAACAATTTTTCAATTAAGGGTACTGTTAGTGAAATATTAAGCTTTAAAGTGCTATCTTCCCTCCCTTTTACCAGCTAAACGATTCTGTTAAATAATTTCAAGTCATCCATCAATCACATAGTGCAATCACTTGCAAATTAACATATTTCATAAGCTTTGTTACATTTTGTGGAAATCTTATTTTGATAATGCAAATGTCATAAGTTAATTAATCATTAAAAAGAGGATGTACGCTGAACATTTCATAAAAACTTTCAAATATTACTTATTTTTTGAAATGACTGAACCGAATGAATTAAGACTGGGTGTTTAGAACAATAAAATACGCTCATCAAGAACATGATCAAACAAGGAAGTTAGTTCCTCATTCCGAAATAGATGGCGTTGACGGCCTTCATAGAAAATTTAGCGTCGCGTCTTTTTTTTGTATGAAAGCGACCAAAATCCTGCGACTCACGATCAAAAATTATGCTCGTTTGGCCTCACTCTTAATGTTTTTGGTCGTTTCATTTTTTATTCAAACACAATAAATTGTATACACTTTTTTTTCTATTAAAGGTGAAATTAACACAATAAATAGTCGAACAAAACATTTTTAATTTTCATTAAGATCGGATCAAACATTTCAATAAATAAAGTAAGGTGTATGAAATTCGGCGTACAAGCTCTTTACAATTCCATTAAATTCGTATATGAGATCAGTAAAGGATCTTAAATCCGTACAGGTTTACGTTTTAGAAAGAGGGTGGCACATTATTTGTATATCATCAAGTATAATGCACAGACGTCAAATTAAATTAGCTAACAAAACGCCGCAGAAGACGTGAAAACAAAAAATCAAAAATTCGGGGGTCACCGAATATTAAGCCGAGTCCAGTCCATTGGTGTAACGTGTAATGTAATCAACCGTGTAATATAACACGAATTCTAGCATTACATTTAACATGTAATGCTCGTAGTGGCATCCACACGTGGAATTCGTGTTACATTACAAGTTACACCAGTCTGAAATCGGCATTACAGACTACCGGGGGATCATAGGCCATTTTTAAGATTCCGTACCCAAAGGCGTCTGTATCTCATGAACCGTGATAGTTTGACATTTGAAATTTTCAAAGATGATGGTTTTTCTGTTGCCGCTATAACAAGATACACTAAAGTGTAAAAAAAAGTTTTTTTGTTCTATTTTGTTCCTTCGTTTGTTGTTTGCACGTATCTGTGACAATGAATAAATCGTTTTTTCTTTCTTTCTAAAACACAGAATAAATACCGTTTTTATAGATAATGGACCGACTCGCACTTGGCCGGTATTTTTTACATCAAGTTTGAAATTCGATAAGTCGTCTGCGGATTTCTGTTAGCTATCCTAACCTTAAATAATAATTATAATGTTCAAACCAATATAATAAACTATACAATGCGAAAGGAATGTAAAAATCAGACAAATTCACTGGATTTTAATTATAATTAATGTGTTCGTGTAAAAAACCAACGCGTCCACTTTGCGGTATATCCTGAAAACCGAAAAAAAATTCGGTTGTCATTGAAAAACATATTCATTACGTTTTTATAATTTTTTAAACTGACTTTTAACATTATCATTAGAATTTAAAATGGGGATTTTTTTGTTTTGAGTTCTCAATATTTTGGCAAAGTTAAAATGCGATTCCAACGGTGTACGGCACAGTGAGCTTCATTTTCTCTGATCAACACACTCAAGCAAACACGAACAAAAAATGTGTACACCTACAGATAGCGCGCGAGTTGAATGCAGAGCTTAGGAATGCGGTAGTGCTGTTGACAAGGATGGCAAAGTACTACACTGCAGGCGCGTGAGGTGGGGCGTGCGGGTAGTGGGGGGCTCTTCACCTCAGACCCCGACTGCATTCAACTCGCGCGCTATCTGTAGACACTTTTGTGCGCGCACACGTGAGTTGTGGACTCGTTTTTTGTACGCGCACATTGCTAACCTCATTTTAGAAAAAAACGTTCACGTACAAATGTGCTGCTCTGTGCGCAAACAAAAGTTACGCACACACAATCTTGGTAGAATCGTACCATTACAAGTGCCGTCATCAATTCACCATGGCGTTTTAAGTTCTAATGATAATAAGTTTTATAACTACCTAATACTAAATATACAGGGCAGCAATTTAGTCACGTGCATTCGTCAAGGGGGTAGATAAGTTCTATCCGTTATATTAACAACTTGATAAATTATACCTAAAAAGAAAAATTTACGCAGCGCAGTGGCTGAGCGATCGGTTTGCTGTGTAGCGTGTCGCGGATTCGATTCCCGCACGGAACAAATATTGGTATGACCTACAAGTAGTTGCTCCGGGTCTGGGTGTATGTGAGTTCCTTGTTTATGAACGCACCCACGACACAGGAGAAATTCCTAATGTAGGGCAACGTTTTCATAACAAAAAATGGATAAGTAAATTGCCACCCTGTATATTTTTAACTAAAATAAACAATGATTCTAATAAAAATGACATGCACTGGTATACAATTGTGCGGTTCATGCATAATTACGTGGTATCACCTTTAAGCCGGGTCACGCTAACTGCATTTCCCATTGATTTTCGCTTCAAATGTCTCGCTATAGACGACTATTAAAGCGATAAATTAACGGCATTTCCCGTCCTAGTTAGTTAGGCCTTTATGTACAAGCAATAAAAGTGAATATAATCCGACAGAGTCGCGAAACATTCTTCGCTGTCATTGCATGAATATAATTCGTTCTGATCAATCATTCTGTAACGTTCATCCGATTTCGAATCTCGAATTCTTAACGTTCGAATTTCGAACGTAATGTTTAGAAGATAGAATTTGTGATGACTTTAAATCAAATGAGTTCGTTCGAGATTCGAAATTGAGCGAACGTTAGAGCCCTTGTGCACGAGCGTTTTTTTTGGGCGTTAAAAAAGCGCTGAGTGGAACAAAAAGGTAAATTGAACTTAAATATCTCGCACTTTTTTAACGCCCATAAAACGCTCAAGCGAATGCGGTCTTAGAATAGCACTACATTAACTATGGCAGTATATTTTATTAACTAAAAATATTAAATAAAATTGTTCTGCATAAAAAAAAATAATACATTTTAAACGTAATTCACAACATTTTAACAACAAAAAAAGTCTTACATAAAAAATTGATGACTTTTTATTTAAAACTGACAACTGTATTTCTTGAAATCAGACGGCAATTTGGCTTTTTAAATCAGTTTCATATTCAAATTAAAAACTTAATTATAAATGTGTATGTTGTTGGCTAAAGATGGGTATAAATAAAATTAGCATTCGTTAACCAATCTTTGCTTCAGCCGCAACGCATTGGCTAAAAAGTTTAATTTACAGCCGTTTTTGTCTTCGGATAGTCATAACAGACAATTTGACAACTCAATAAAATAATTATCTTATTTTCAATCAATACAATAAACTTAAAAAATAAGTTAGGTAAATACACTATTGGAACTTTTTGGGCAAATTTTATCATAATCTACTAAAATAAAGTACCATAGACAGAGTATTACATAGACCATCTACAAAATTTCGATTTTAGAAGCTACATGATTATTTCATTTGTTTTAATTATCATTCATTTCCGTGTACTATCTTGCGCATCGTGTTGCCAAGATTTCCAGTTTCATCTGCGAAGCTCACTCCAACTTAGGCCATCATAAAAGAAATAGTAGATTGTTATACAAGGGTGGAAAGAAATCAATTCCCATACGCGGTATTTAGACGCACGAGCGAAGCGAGGGCGGCTACAGTCCGAGTTCACCCGTGTTAAACACTCTACTTTTCATTTCAAATATAAGGAAAGTAAAAAAAAGTAGTTTTTCTAAAATATTTGTTGATAGTAATAACTTGAGTAGTACCTATTTAATAGTCTTTTTTAATTTAAATTTCAAATATGGAACACACCGTCCGCGTTACCGCCGCGGGCCATCCCACTTTAATAGGTATTTATACCATTCCCCCTCGAAAAAGCTACTTTTACTCACGGAAAACAGTGCGTAAAAGTAGTCTTTTACGCACTGTTTTGGTGTTTGAATTTAGAACACTTTAGTACATTCGACATCGACCGCGATGCTGGACAACCCCCTTGCTAATATGAAAATTACCCATAATTCAAACCATTGCTCCGATTTTAACGTCAGCTTGTTGGCGCAGTGACCGAGCGATAGGACTACTTCGCACCCACGTGTGTGTGGAGCAGACTTAGGTATTAAAAAAAACTTTATTTTGTTTCGTAGAATATCTTTCATCGCTCAAATCTTTCTTTTTCTCGTAGTCATGGTATAAAGTATCGTTTGCAACTCTTGAATAAAACGGATTTAAATCGAGGGCCTGAATCACTCGCACCGCTCAGGATTTAAATACTTGAATCACTCGCTTCGCTCGTGATTCAATCATCATGAATCACTCCCTACGGTCGTGATTCAGTCATTAAAATCCTTCGCTTGCTCTTGATTCATATAATGGCCCTCGCTTTAAATCCGCTCTTTATTCAATCGTTGCAAAATATACTATTTTTAAATTCACATTGGCCGTATACACTGACAAGACCGCAGCATTTTTTTTAATCAATATTTTTCTTAATTATGTAAAAAAAATTATAGCCGACTAAATAACCAATTTTAGTTCTATTTTTAAAATTCATTCCCGCCCTAGGGAGGGAAGCAATTACTATGAGTCTTTCCCGCCCAAGGGAGGGAAGCATCGTTTTCGACCCGCTGCTCTGATCAAACAAACACTACTTTCCGAGTATGAGAAATGAAAAAATAGTTTTCCCGCGCATTTGTGCTCTTAATGTGTACACACGGCTACACATCAAGCTATACAAAACCAGTATTAGCTGACCGATTATCGGGTGTAAACATCGCACAAAACGAGACCAAGAAAAACTGGTTTTGTAAATCTTGATGTGTAGACGTGTGTACAATGTTGAAAGGGTAAATGTTGACCACATCAACAAATTGCTAATATAATTAGTCTATCAGCTAAACTAGAATATTGAAAAATCATGTACACGTATTTTCTATTTTGTCAAATCAATGCATATTTCTAAAGACATCTCGCAATCAAAACTCGAGAGTGGGCAGTGGGCACGTCACGTCAGAAGCACTACCCTACTATAGGAAAAAAATACTTAGCGTGCATGCATGCAATACTGTGTCTACGGATTACTACGCTATAAAGGCTATTTTACAACAGTCAGTTTACCTCCTGATCTCCCGCCTGGTTGAATATTATACTCTTGGCCTGCGCCAGGTATACTGGGTCGGGCTTCGACGGCTCCTCGAACGTTACGTTATATTTCCTCTTAAGGTCTTCCATGAACTCCTGTTTCAATAAGGCTAGGCAGCTGAAATATGGATAATAAGTTTTGTTAATATACTAGGAAAGTGATTTTTGATGTCAAGCAATGTAGTAGAGATAGTATTGTTATCGTGGTGATATTATCAAATGACACCCAGGACCGGCGGGCCGGAGGGACTGGTAAGATTAAAATCCATTGATTAAAATCCACGGTTTCCTTGAATAGCACTTTACTTGAGAAGGCGGGACGCGTCAGGGTGAGGACAGTATCCACCTCACAGCTCAGCCGCAGTAGGGAAGGTCCACGGCGACGGACTACGCAAGACGATCCCCGGCCACCGTAGGCACGGGCGGCTTGCTGTCCGCGCGCCTCAAAGAGCATCAGCACTATGACGGGGCCCTCTTAGCGGGGTTAAAGCATGCCGCGGTCGTGGGACTAAACAGCTAACAAGACCCAAGAACATGAAGGACAATTGAAGGACACCGTAAATTTTAGGCACTCGGCAGCATCACGCAGCGGTAACCCAGAGCTCCATGCTGTTTGACTATAGTTTGCCAGATAAGTGTGGAATAAAATTCGTTGACCCCCGTGTACCAATGTATTCCAATATTTCAAAACCATTCGAAAAAATGTAAAGAAAGTGTCGTAACCCGATCAAACGAATCGTGGTAAGAGGCGACCGTGACCTTACATTTTATTTTGAAATTCGAACGATGGTTTAATGGAATTCTAACGATGCGTTATTAGGATCAATGACCTTTATTCCAGACCTATCTGGCGGGGACTATAGTACTCACATGCGGTAGTGCGGGTCTGCGCGGAAGGCGGTGATGTCCTGCGAGGGAGCGTGCGGAGTGTGCAGCACGAAGGCGCCCGGCAGCACCACGCAGCGGTAGCCCTGAGCACGGAGCTCCACGCTGTGGGACACCTGGGACACGGAGTTACAAAATATGACCGGTTTAGACAGCATACATACCCGACCAATACTGTGAAACAAACCAATACCAATCAAATAGGCTAACAAATAAGCAGACAGCCAAGAAGGCCAGTTATAAGCTCTATAGAATTATCAAAAATTAGACAAAAAAATATCAGTCAACAAATGCGCAAAGATTATAACAGATTTAATTACCTTGTTCCAGCCAAAGCCAGAGAATCTAGTGTCGTATTTAGGCACAGATCTGTGAACCACTAAATAGGGCTCGTAGTCTGACTGCCATTCAACCTGAAATTTTGGTAAGAAAATTAGAAATATTATTTGAAACTTTCACTTTACTAACTTTTTAGTCACAGGTTTATTTACAGCTGACGAGCAGGTCAACCTACGCCAATCTCATCCACATAAAAATCTAAATAAATCAGGAACCCCTGGGTAGATTTTTAAAATATTTCGCATGTAGACAGACATTAGTGGCAACCCAGCGCACGTACTACCATTCCTGGGCAGCATTTGGACCGCAGTTGGGCAATATCCACTACTGTGGTGACTTGTACCAGGATATGAGTAATTGGCAGTTGATACCAATAGAATATTAACCATCCACAATTGTGATAAGGTTGAAAATCTATTAAAGAAAGACAAATTGAGGTAGGTTGAACTACTACAAAAAAGTTTTAAAAGAAAAACATATTTTTTTAAGGGAGTTTTAGGCGCGGATTCCGCGCGATTTCTATCGTGTAATGCCACGTACCTCGTACGGCGCGGACGCGGTCGCCCACCGCGTGTAGTTAGTCGCGCGGTGTCCGCGCGGCCACTCTCTGGCGCGGAAGGGCTGCACGTCACCCGGCTGGCCGCGCGACGAGCTAGCGAGCCGCGCTAATAGAGCGGCCTTACTGCGCGGGACTGATGTACGGTAGCGAGTTGTTTCGAACGCTGCTACCACTAGGCACTGGGTTTAAAAAAAACGGGTTATAAAAACTTAAAGTGGGCGCAAGCTTAAGACTTTAACTTCTTCTGCTCTGCCTTAAGACTTACAGGCCTTATATACAGGGTGAATTTTTCAACTGGGCGTGGATGGCTACTTTCGAAACTATGAGGAATATCGAAAAACGTTGAAAGGAGTCTCGAGGCCGATTTTGACGAAAACTAAAACTGCATCATTGGATTTTAGAAAAATCAAAAATCCTGTTCGGGAATCGAACCCGCTGATTTTGGAAAAAAAAATCACACCCTGTATTATTATACCGTTCGATAGTGTTGCTAATAAGGATCAAATTCTGGGAAGTAATCATATACGGCAAACTTAAGGAAAATGTATAATTACAAGAAAACTGATTAATCTTCAAGGCAAAGACTGTATTTGAAACATACGTTCCCGTTTCTTCTTTAAAATAATGCTATTTTTAGTTCAACTCAATAATGACGTATTGCTAAGTACAGTGGGATTGTTGAAACGTCAAATCTAGTGAGACATTGAAAACAATGAAATTTTATATTTCGAATAAATTATGGCTCAGTAGATGTAAAGTAACATGGAAAAATAGCAATTTCATAAAAAATCAGCCATTTCCTTAAGTTTGCCGTATATGATTACTTCCCAGAATTTGATCCTGATTAGCAACACTATCGAACGGTGTAATAATACAGGATGTGATTTTTTTTCTAAAATCAGCGGGTTCGATTCCTGGCCTGGACTTTTGATTTTTCCAAAATCCTATGATGCAGTTTTAGTTTTCGTCAAAATCGGGCTCGAGACTCCTTTCAACGTTTTTCGATATTCCTCATAGTTTCGAAACTAGCCATCCACGCCCAGTTGAAAAATTCACCCTGTATACAGGATGTCCTGGAAAATGTGACTCAAATTAAACAAGTTATTTCCAATCTTCCTACCTCATATAACTTTTTCCCGTAAAAATCGTAAATTAGTTTCTCTTTTGCTCGACAATCGAGTATTTTTAGCAGTAAATGTGTATTTTTTTTTTAATTGAACAAATGTTTTCTAGCTGCGTAGATGTATTACAACTGGAATCTCTAACTCTTGTGTCCAAATTATGAAAAAGAAAAAAAAGGTTACTCGATTTTCAAGCGATTTTCTTGATTTACACTTCCCAGGACACCCTGTATATGTATATGTCCAATTTTCCTTAGGATATCAGTTCCTTAAAAGTATGTATAAGCTACAGACTGACCTTTTTCTGCGGATAAGGGTTAACAAGCTGTATGGCGGTCCTCAGATGATCGTACAATCCCGCCATGGGCACAAAGTCGACGTCCATCAGGAACACATACGGCGTGTTCACATTCTCTAACGCAACGTTACGTAGATAGTTCACTGGGTAATGCACCTGTAAAAAGAACATACTGTAGCTCTTTCATGTCATCGAGAGAGAATGAGATGACGCTATCTTTTATGCCATCGAGAGAAAGAGATGGAGCTATTTTTCATGTCATCGAGAAAGAAAGAGATGGAGCTATCTTTCATGTCTTCGAGGGAGTAAGAGATGGAGCTATTAGTATTTATGTCATCGAAAAAGAAAGTGATGGAGCTATCTTTCATGTCGTCGAGAGAGAAAGAGATGACGCTATATTTTATGTCATCGAGAACGAGAGATGGAGCTATCTTTCATGTCATCAAGAAAGAGATGACGCAAACTTTCATGTCATCGAGAAAGAAAAAGATGAGGCTTTCTTTTATGTCTTCGAGAGAAAGAGATGGAGCTATCTTTCATGTCATCGAGAGAGAAAGAGATGGAGCTATCTTTCATGTCATAGAGAAAGAAAGAGATCGAGCTACACAAGACATACAGCGCCATCTCTTTCCTTCCCTGTTGATTTTCTTGAAACAGTCTTATATTAAGCTTACCTTATCATGTTTGAACACCAAATGATATCCAATATTCTTCCTATCTCTAAGAGTATCGGACCAGTCTCCGATGAAACTCCACAGTCTTGTCACTTCACAGTCTGATAAATATATGGCAACACTGAGCGGACCTGTCAAAATAAATTATCACTTTAAATATCTTTCTGGTCTACTGATCGCTGCCATGTACTAGAATGGAGACCGTAAATGCGCAAATCAAAAATATTTATTTCCTAAAATGGGGTAAAAAGGTGTTACGGTCAGTTTGTAGCGGACATAAAACTACTACAAAAAGAGAAGTAGAAGAAAGTGACAGGACGGTGTATCTTTTCGTGTAGGAAATAGAGTTAGATTTTGAGTACCTCTATTGAAATCCGGTCTGAGCTAACCCTTACACTTTATATGTTTCAGCATATCCTTCCATCAATGACGGTCGCGGGACGAACGAGCTACCGTAACCCCGGAACGTAAAAGGCTATTGAAGGACACCGTGTTTTTCAGTCAGTACAAGTCTGACAGTACCTTCCGCCTTACCCTGGGTGGGAGGACTCATTTGATGATTTTACTATGCAAAAAAAAGAACCCTCTTATGAGGGGTCCCATCATCTTGCTGAAACTCTTTGAGGCGCGCGTGGAAAACAACACGCTGTCGACTCATGCATGGTCCATGGTCGGACAGCGAGTTGGAGTTGCCCATTACTCGCCGCCCACCCGCATACCCGCGCCTACGGTAGCCGGAGATCGTCTGCCGACGTCCGTCGCCGTGGCGTACATACCACTGCGGACCAAATACTACTTTGCAAAACTTTTCTTGCAGAAGCTTACCTTCCCAGTAGTTGACGAGTCTCTCGAGGAACTGCAGGCGGTCCATGGACAGCTGCAGCGCGAGGGTCACGTCGAAGCTGTCCACGTCCACGTGGCTGTAGTCCATGTAGTACAGATGTGTTCGCAACTTCAACTTCTGGGCGGCTCGGAAGCTGACGCATAAGTCTGACTGGTTTATCTGTAGATAAGATACTGAAGTTGTATGAAAGATGTCATACTGCTAAGGGTTTAGGCGCAGAAATATTAATTCGCAAAATGGCAAATTTTCCAAAATTCGCTTTTCTAGTAAATAATTATGTCGCAGGCGGAGCGTATCAATCGCCGTATTACATTACGGTCAGCCGTTTTCAAATATATCCGTTTTGTATGGCGGCGGGTCAACGATTAGCCAGATCGTCAAAATTATTAACTTGATCGGACAGTTTGTATGGAGAGGCCGATTTTTTTTTTCATTTCCTGACATAAAAAAATGTGTAAGATTGTTCAGTTTCGTCTATTGAGCAAGCCCTGAAAGTTTGCGGAGTACTGTCCCTTTTTTTTTTTTTTTTTTTTTTTTACGTGGTAAAATCATCAAATGAGACCTCCCACCAGGGCGAGAGGTACTGTCAGACTTGTACTGACTAAAATCCACGGTGTTCTTCAGTAGCCCTTTATGTTCCGGGGTCACGGTGATGGTATGAGTCCCGCAACCCCGGCAGGCTTTGGCCCTCTGAGAGGGGGCCCCGTCATTTTGCTGACAGCTCTTTGAGGCGCGCGTGGAACACGACGCGCCGTCGACCCGGGCATGGTCCATGGTCGGGCGGCGAGTTGCCCTTTACTCGCCGCCCGCATGCCCGCGCCTACGGTGGCCGGAGATCGTCTTGCGACGTCCGACGCCGTGGGCGTCCACCACCGCGGGTGGGGCCGCCTCCTCCTTCGCGAGCATGACTGCTTCGCAGAAGGAGGCGACCGCTTCCCACTCCGTCTCGCCCCGCAGCATGGCCGCGACCAGTGCTGGGCGCGAGAGGTCTCCGTCTATCGCCGCCGTGAGGACACGTCGGTGCTCCGCCCAAGCGGGGCAATCCTGCACCGTATGCTCGACTGTGTCCTCCGGGCGATCTACGCAGTGGTGACACCCAGGCGTTTCTTCCTTTCTCATAAGACACAGGTACCTCCCGAAACATCCGTGTCCGGTGAGGACCTGCGTCAAGCGGAAGCTTAGGACGCCGTGACGTCTCTCCAGCCACTCCTCAAAGAGGGGTCTTATCGCCGCTATTGCGGCGTGCCCGGCCGTCGGTCGCGACAGTCGTGCCCTCTATACTGCCCTGAGATCGCGCCGGAGCTCTTCCCGCCGCGCCTCGACTTCTCGAGGCAGCGGGGTCACGCCCCGGCGCTGCGCCTCCACGCGCCATTCATAGACGCGCTGGAGGGCAGTCGCCTCCAGATCCCAGGACAGCAATCCGGCGAGCAGGTTGGCCGATTCGCCGGCAATCGTGCGGTATCCCCGGATCATCCGGATAGCCATGACCCTCTGGCATGCGACCAATTTGATTGGTCGCGTCCGGATGCTTAGGGCCCACACTGGGGCCCCGTAGAGGGCCATGGACCGCACGACACCGGCGTACAGCCTACGGCAGGAGGAGTACTGTCCCTTACACCCAGTTTATTACGGCGATTAATACAATCCGTCTACGGTGGTAGGTGGTACGACACCTTTTTTTTTTTTAATAATAATATTCCACAACTGTCACACAACGCCATCTAGTCCCAAGCTAAGCAGAGCTTGTGTTATGGGTACTAGACAACTGATAAACATACTTATATATTTCTAAATACATAAATATTATAGATAAATTACACCCAGACACAGAACAAATGATCGTGCTCATCACACAAACATTTGTCCTGGGTGGGAATCGAACCCACGACCTCCGGCATAGCAGTCAGGATCACTAACCACTAGACCAACAGTTCAGTCTTTGGCACTTGACATGTTTTAATATAGGAAAGTGCTGTACCTATGGACGCTTTTACCTGTGGACACCGTTAATTATGGGGAATAAACACGGAAAAAAGATGGCGATACGCCTAATCTGTATACCATAGACAAATGTGTATGGCTGCGTTCAAATTGAAATTTTAGGGTTGCCCGTTTTGCCATCAATTAACGGTGTCCACAGGTAAAACCGTCCTCTTGCTACTTACTTTCATAGTATTAAAGTGCTCTATAAAGGAGCACCGATGTAGTTTCTCCCGCAGCAGGTATCCATCGAAGTTCACATACGACTGATGTATATCGCGGAAGAAACTCGCATCCCGAGTGTTAATGTTATGCTTTTGAGGAGAATTCCAATGTATTACCTAGAATTTACAATCATATTTACATACTATATACAATAAAGTTAATTCCGGATAACAGGAGCTTACCATGACGTCTTAAAACGAGAGTAGTTAGGCTGTGGGAAAGACAAAGCTATATAAGTCGTCTAGCGCCATCTCGTTCGCGCAGTGGAACTACTCCCGCTATAAGACGTTATGATAGGCCACATGGGGTATGACATCGTCTTATAACCAGGCTTGTTCCAGAGAGTGAACGAGATGGCGCTAGACGACTTGTATAGCTATGTCACTTTCACTGGCCGGAATAAGCCTGGTTTTAAGACGTGGTTGTAAGACAACCCCCCAAATCTTCATATTTTTTAAGGAATGATGAAAAATAATATTTCAAACTAATCAACATACCTTAACATTATTTATATCTTCTCCATAGCAATTCTTAGCCAGAGTCTGCGTAGACATCTGAACGTTGTACTGGCAACTCATATTGTACACATAGCGTGGCTGGTTCTTTATAATAGCATTGATTACATCCTGGTCTGCAAGCGTGGTCTGTTTCAACCTGCCTATGTTACTCTGAACAGCATCGTGCCATAGTCTAGTCCAGTCCGTGGTTGTCCGGATCTTTTTGAGGTCTAGCAGCATTACACCTGTGTTGTAACCTCTGCCGAGGGCTGGCCAACGTTTGGCTTTGTTTAGGTACCAACTGCTTTCGTTCTCAACGAGGCCTATGAACTGAAGGGATTTTTGTTAAAAAAAAATTAAAATTATTTATCAAATATACAGGGTGTTTCTTTTAAATGGGCCAAAAGGGAGAAATCCTTATCCATAAGAGATACAGGAAAACTTTCTTAGGAACCTTTAGCTCTTTTTTGGTGTTGACAATTTTGGCGTTTTTATTTTTTTGGTCAAGTGCGAGTTGTCCCCAGAAATGAGTAAAAATGACCAAATTTTTTTTAATGTCTTTCGACTCTGTTTCATGTAAGGATCATTTCATTGTATCGGAAGAAAAAAATCGCGACGGCGGAAGTTGGTCAAATTTAGCAAAATGTTTTTTCATACAAATTGTATGAACGAAAAAAAAAACATTTTTTTTATGATGTCATCTGATTTAGTGTTATGTAAGGATCATTTCATTGTATGACAAGGAAAATGTGTGGGCAACAGAAGTGTGTCAAATGTAAAGAAAAACTTGACTACCTAACAAAACTTTATGCTGTTAGATGAAACATTACTCTAATTTTGACCAACTTCTACGGTCCAGATATTTTTGTGCCCATACAATTATCTCATCCTTACATGACAGTAAGTCAAACAGCATCATAAAAAAAATTGGTAATTTTTTTCGTTCATACAATTTGTATGAAAAATTATTTTGCGGAATTTGACCAACTTCCGCCGTCCCGATTTTTTTCTTCCGATACAATGGAATGATCCTTACACGAGACAGAGTCGAACGGCATCAAAAAAAAATTTGGTCAATTTCACTCATTTTATGGACAGCTCGCACTTCACCAAAAAATAAAAACGCCATAATTGTTAACATTAAAAAAGAGCTAAAGTTTCCTAAGAAAGTTTTCCCGTATCTCTTATGGATAAGGATTTTTCCCTTTTGGCCCATTTAAAAGAAACACTCTGTATATCTTTCCTAACTTTAAATAATTATTTTACAAAAGACACAAATATTCTATGGTAAATTAACTCATTTGTTTTAATAAGGCTCTTCGTACACAACCCGACGCAACTCTCCGATACTTTACGATTTTGGTATCCAATGACGCGTGCCAGTGTACGCACCTTTGCGGATTTGTAATGCGATAGTCGCCTAGATACGAAATATTACCTCTCGAAAGCTGTTTTGAAGATCAGATATTGAAGCAAAATATTAGAATTTTTCCCATTTAGCCCGTTGACAGTACAGAGCCAGCAGGCTGTATGAAAACAACCCCTTTCAGATTAATTTTTCTTACAATACTACTTTATTATAACTTTACTAATACTAAAGTTGAGAGAGTGGATAGATGTACTTACTGTACACAGGCAGTTTATAATTAAAACCTGGATTAACATATAGATTTTAATCAAGTTCCAGTAGGATTATTTATAATATAAGCTAGTAATCTTTAAGGTAAATATTTGAAGCAACATTACCTGATCATCCGTCATATTTCTAAACAAGGCCCACAGCTCAGCAACATCACACAGAAAAGTCAAATCAGAGTCCAGCACAATAGCTTGACTCAATGTGTCTGGCAGGATATCCGGGAACAACAGCTTGACTAGCGCATAGATCCCGGAGTAGTGACTGTTTGGTATCCAACGGACTTGTGTCAGGTACTCTTCGGCATTGTAGCATGTATATTTTACTGGAAATTGGAGATTTTATCTTTGTCAGAGTTGTGTAAATGGCCTTAGTTATTTTAGCCCCCTTTTTTCATGTGAAATTAATATTTTGATGACTTAAATCGTTGTTAAGGACCAAAATACTTTGATAAATTTCTGTTTTGGACAGCAATTTTTCAAAACTTCATTTCATATTTTGTAAATTCAAAATTTATGATAATTTACCTTTAAGTCATTATTCATAAAATATAACTATTCTTTTTTTTTATTCATGATAGGTTCACATTTGACCACTATATGGACTTCTATTGCACAAACAACAGACATGATTTTTTTTACTTTAGATGGTAAGGAGCCATCGTGCGGAAATCATTTGGCCAGTTTTTTTTTTCATAAATTATTATGGATAACTATGCTACTCACCATCAGGTAAATCCCAAGTATCAAATAGTTTATTAATTGTTTTATGAGAACTGCTATCTACGACAAAGTGGAAGTGGATGGGGTTCTGACGGTGATGCAGCAACGACTTCAGCATGGGTGTGATCTGGCGGGTGCACTTCCCCATACAGACTAGAGCTATGTGTACTGTCTCGCAGAGAGTACCCACTGCATCTGGTATCTGTGAAATAAGGAAATAAAAATTTTAAAGCCCCATTTTATTGGGAAACAATGGTCATATTATTAAAAATGTTTACACAGTTGGAGCAGTGACTCAGCAATCCACTGCTGTGCAGTGTGTCATAGGTTTTGCACCCAAAATGGTACTTTTGTATAATCTGCAGATGTGGACTTTTATGTTGTAAGCATACCCAAATACAGGTAAATTCCTAATGTGGGGCAACTTTTATTTATATTATTTTCCAAAATCTAACTGATGGAGTCTTTTGATGCTGTTACCATGATTTTAGTAGGAAATAATTAAAAAATTAAAGCTGTAATATAAATGTCTTGACATTTTATTAATGTTTTTGTGAAGGTTTTATATCTAATATCTTGCATTACAGTCATAGAAAAAGATTTACTGGAAAACCTTAAGTTTTAACAACTATAAATAAAGTAAATCAATTTAACTCACCACAGGAACTTCATAATTAGATACGGAATCAACGGACATCTGTTTCATAACATTCTGTGATATTCTCAACTGAGTCTTGAATACTTTGTTCTGTGTTTCCAGCACACTGATCCTCGATAGTAACCACCAATAATAGACTATGGACATCGCTATACCTATGCCAAACGGTACTCCGAGCCATGGCCGGAAAAATATGCAATACAATAGATTCCTTATCTTCATGATTGAGTTAGTTTATTTCAGTTTCATTTTGATTTGGAAATGGTGAATTTTACCTGCAATTTTTTATCAAAATTTTTATAAATCGTACCCTTATTGCAAAAACCGATTATCTGCATTTTTAAACTAATTTTTAGTTAAATATAGAAAATGAATCCTTAAGTCACAATGAATCTATGGGTAAAACCCATTTTCACACGAATTTTCATGCAGATAATCGGTTTTTGCAATAAGGGTACGAAATACACAAACAGTCAACCTCAATTAGTTTGTACAACTTACTCATTATCATAAACTCACTCACAATCAAGTAATCTACCTGACCCATGATTGGAGTATCACAGCTGATTAAAAAGATGCAACATGAGATTGCAACAAGATACTGTAAATTGTTACTAAACTTCTTCAAAAAGGCAAGTTATCGATTGATCATACAACCTTCACCATTCATATCAATTAATTAAACATACACATATTGATCAATTACTATTTACTTACTTTTAATTACTATTTACAGAGGTTCTATGCATAATGAATGAGAGGAAAACATGGTTTCAGAGCAGTTATCGTGTTTTACGACTTTGCAGGTGTTAATAAATCATGTTTACTTGTTGAGAATTACGTATTTTTAGTATTCAATTGTTTATTTACACCACTAATTTAGAAAAGGTCGTCAGATTTCCTGAAACACCGTGTACGAAATGTCAATGCGAGTGACTGCGACATTCGTGTTCGATTGACAGTTGGTGTAATTTGACAATGACGTATGTAATATGAGGGCTACACTATCGGAAAATGCCTTTATTTTTACAGATGATTGATGTGATTACAGATGTATGGTGAACCAGGTGTGATCTTCGAAAAATCCTACTACTACATATTTTTAAAATCAATTTGATGCAATGACACAGACTAGCCTAGCACCGCGTTAAAACATTTTAAGTGGCGGCACGGACTATTTTCCCTCTAACCGCTCATATGACCCCACCCTAGTCTGTGACCCCACCTCATAATAAAATGTGGAAGATGTTACAATTTTTTGATACAGGACACATCATTTTCTCCATAAAATGGCATGCAATGCAATGACTGCCATGCCTTTTTGGGCGCCAGTGGTTCTGCATTGAATGGCGCCGGCCGGTTCAAATGTTTTTATTATCATAGTTCACTAGTGAATTTTTCATACTATTTCGTGTCTACGTGACATTGCTATGGAATATTCACTAGGCGCTTGTCCAAACGTTGTACCTCTGCCTCTGCCTCTGAAATACTACTTGTCTTTGGTGTACAGTACGTTTTGATGGTACTTTGGAAAAATCTAGATTTAATCCTAAATGCTGACATAACTTTTGAACTGGTGCTTTACAATATTCGATCTAGATGTTAATTATAATATTTCTATTTACTATACTACGTAACAAAAGTAGGTAGGTATTCCGCGCGATTAATAAACAGGCTCTTATTGGTCATACCCTGATTTTATAAAAACTTCCTCGATAAATGGACAATCCACCACAATTTTTTTCAAATCGACCCAGTTGTTTCTGAGATTATCTACTACCTGACAAACTCTTCAGTGTCATAATGTTGTGTAGATAGATAATTAATCTCTTTTTTTATTCTAAAGTGTTTATAGCAGCAAAATCCTTTATTCAATTATTTATTTAATCATTGTAATTGTCAGGAAGTCATAGAAATTAAACTTTTATATTTTATAAAAATAAAAGAAGACATTTTGTTGTTATTACCTACATATTTATTTGGAAATTCAAATACAAAATGTGACCACCTCCGTTCAAAACTTGTCGACATCGATTTTGAAAACACAGGGGTCGGCCAAAATCCCTACAAACAAACATACATAAATAATCAATGTAATTTTCTTTTGATTTACCTACTAAGCTTGAAGTATATCGGTCTAATACGCTCAAAGATTGTAATGTTCCCACTGCTGGGACACAGCACAGTCCTCCTCTCTGTGAGAGGGAGCGGGCCATAATCCACCACGCGGGCCCAGTGCGGATTGGTAGATGTCACGTCTTCGGTTCTAGGAAATGTCGATTTCCTCACAATGATTTCCTTCACCGATTTGAGAGTAGTAGTGATGAAATAAATTACACAAAGTAATGCGCCTGGCGGGGTTACAGGATTACGGGATACCATTGGGCCATCACTGCTCGTTTTATATTATTATCTACAGCCAAAGATAACGTGTTAACTAATGTTTTAAGAAACTTGTAAAACGGAAAAGTGTAGAAGATAAAAGACGAAGCTGCTAAACGAATTTTGGGCTGAATTCTTAATGATTAAGTCACAGTTCTAAAAGAGGTAGGAAACTCCATAACGGTCATGGAAGTTTACAAAACACCAGATAATGTTATTGTTATGTTTATAAAATTAAATTCGGAACGACCAAGTTTTATTTATCGGCACATAAGGCCGAATGACTAATCCCCCGTGACACACGGCCTAATATTACGTCAAGGAATTCTAGGTACCAATCAATTATATTGTTTTCTGAGGTTATTTTCATGTTTAAATGTGAAAATTTGGTTTTCATTTCGTCATCGGGTTTTTCCATCATGATCGTGAAATATTCAAGGTGAATTGTTGACCTGGTTTAGATCACAGGAGTTCGCTGGTGTGTTGATAATGGGCACAAATAATGAGAGTCGGTAACTAACTTCTTAGTAGTTTGACAACTATTTAAAAGACGTCATTAATTTTCCTAAAATCCCGATATTATTCATTATCAGCTTTGTATACTTTTGCATCGATCTGGCAAAAGCTATCGACTCAGATGCGGGGCCAATGGTGCCCAAAAACAATGGCATTCAGAATCACATGAGCTTATACTATGGTTTATGTTATTCCTTTTGACAACCAAGCAAAAGAAGAAGTGAAAGTCGAAGGCTCATAAAATGATGTTTGAGATCTCTTTGACATAAACTCAGGCGTTTTTCAAGGAAGAGTCTTGGGTCCAAAACTATTTATGCCTCAGCACCTAGTTCCTACCCCTGAATGTACGTCCCATTTGGGTGGATATAATGTTAAGTTGGGTTAAAAATGGCTTGCTGTCCGTAAGAGCAGTGTGTGCTATGACATGTCATCAAGACACACCCGCGATCACCTTGTAACACTGGAACCGTTTATTTTTAACAAGTTGTTAACGAAAACTATTTACTCCTGCCGTTTGATATGGTAACCGAAACAAAAACATTTCTCTTCTGGCCAGATTATTTTTTTGAAATCAATAGAGGTACAAGTTTATTAAGATGAAAAGATGCTATATCTCCTGGATAGATTACTTTTCCGTAGGAATACGCCTATATTAATTTAGGTGGGTATCAACATCTGGATACTACCAACAATCGCTAGATTCTTAATGATTAAGCAGGATGAATGGATAGATTAGAAACAAGAGCCACTGTCAATGTCATTGAATGCCAAAGTTTATTTGTTTCATATTATCGTCTCCTACTTTATGGAACTCTTGCCAAACTTGAAAACCTACTGTTCTGCGGTTTAAAAGATACCCACCGTGCATAATAAATTCTTGCTTTAATCGTATTGTGTCTGGATCAACATTAGATTTGGTCGGTCAGATTCTAACTGATTCACCTCATTAGTAATTCATTCATTTATTTAATCGTCGATTTTCCTTTCGTATTAATGCAAAATAAAAAAGTCTCAATAAAGACCGGCTTTATCTCGTGTTACTGGCACGATAAAATTAGAAACGTTGCCCGCCATCGCGGTTTAGTCGCGAGCAAGCGTTCGCCGCGAGCGGATGTCTATGCTACTGAAACTTACAGAAAAACAACTTTTAAATATACCATTTTGTTTGTGAAAAGTGACGATACTGTATGAATATTGTGTGGATGATAAATTAACTGGTGAATGTGCTTCGAGTGAAAATTTTAATTCAAAAGACGGATTAATCTTCGGATGCTTTCGGTTGTAATGTGAATTTGTTTTTCAGAAGAATTAAAGGTGAGTTTATGTTTTCATGTAATTTATAAAATATTTGCAAATTATAAAAATATTGCCGCTTTCCAAGCACTTTGTAGAATTAGCAACCTGTTGCATGTAAAAATTTAACAAAGTTCAGGATGGTCTACAAGGCAAATTGAAACCAACTTTGAAGAAAGAAATACTTCTGGAGAAACAGAAGAACGTCTACATCTAAAAACTGCAACTTTAACTCCACTCAAACTTGTATGACACCGCACGTGACCGAAAAACTTTCTCATCGTCTGGGGCACCGATACAAAACTTTTAAAGATTACAATCTTGATTTATAGCTTTGTATCCAACTGTACATACGGAATAGTACAGTCAAGAACAGACACATACTGAAGAGACAGTTCAAAAGTTGAAAGCAATCTAATCCGGAAAGTCTGCTAATCATTCCAAGAAAGTTGCAATCATCAGGTCACCTGAGAGAAACTGGTTTGATTTTCACATACGATATGCGTGCATTAAGTGTACAATGCACTCCATAAAAACGAGGTTTTACTAATACAGGCAAAATGCTAGAGGCTAGAAGTAGTCAAGTAGGCGTTTAAGGAGTTTTTGCGCACGTAAGTTGAGTTTTTGCGAAACGCGAGAAATGGCCACGTTTTTACTCACACGTTGACTAAAGACCTACTTTGTAAAGATGTGACGATATGCAAAGTAAAGACTAAAGTTTTTGGAACACAGACATTCTGCTTTGCAACCGCTCAGAGGATCCTTTTGAAGTCTGTTGTTACTTTTACAATTTGATAGCAAGGTTAGACGTTCAATAATTTGAAAGTTGTTAATCATATCACGAACTAGACCTCCACGAAATGTATTTTGATCTACTCTTTGAAATAAATTGTTGTTTATTACACTTATTTCTTCTGTGCTTTTGAAAGTTTCAATGACATTTTACGTTACTAAATTTACCTACCTACTTATTTTATTTTGTTCTCATCTAACTCTATCAGTTTTGCGTTTTCATTTAGTTCTTTCTTTCTCTCGTTATCAGTTTTAATTGCCACGCCAAAAACATAAACTAATAGGTAATTACCTCAAACTTGTTCGTAAATGTAATCGTCGTTTTCAATTCATTATCATGTTCATTTGAAGGCAAAAGAGATTATTAATGCAACATGTTTGATTAGGCACTTAATACATTGATATAACGCGAATATATAGGTATACCATCGATAAAACAATAACTAGGTATATTGAAACACGTTACCGTATCGGAATTTGTACTGATAAGTCGTGATAGCTGATTGCTAGTGGTTGAGCAATCAATTTGTGCGTCTCTAGCAATTTTATCGTTGAATTTGTAAGTGGACATGTCCGGAATTGCGATTTTTGTACGATTTTCTTTTGTTTTACTATCTCGATTGATCATTAGCATTTTTGTTCTCGTATGGTGGAACGGTTAGCTAGTCACAGTCGTCAGGAGCACGAAAGCCTGGCAACCAGTCTCGCAACTGGTATCGTGCTTACCAGTAACTGGGTTTTGAAGGTCAAACAAGCAGTCGCTCCATGTAAAATACTGGTATTTAGCTGTACCTATCCGGTTAGACTGGAATCCAGCCTAAATATAGTTGGGAGATGATCCTTGATCTACCTTGGACTTTTTGGTTGCATTTGCCAAATCAATCAAGCATTATGATTATCGCTGCAGTTAAGTTACAGAGGGTTGAAAACGGCCACTATAACTACAAGAATAAAGAAGAACTAATACTACAAGCAATATTGCTAATGATTCGATTCGTGCATTTCCAGAAATGTCATTCATTCACGAAGTAAATGACTTGGAATGTGGCTAAGAGAGCGTTTCAGACCCACAGCTTATGCCAGGAACTAACATTTTTGTATCATAAAACATATCAGCAATATTCATTCGTTTCACACTAAAAGCAAATTGAGTTTACATTTCGTATATAAATATTCGGGAACAGCTGTCTATAGCTATACATAAACACGTGAATTGTGGAATGTATGCCAGATGTTTTTCCCTTCGCGTCGTAAACACGGAATGGAGGAAAAGGGTAACCGCTCATGTAGGCCCAGCCTTTTTATCAACAGAGGAAATGTTTCTACAACCTCAACCATTAAAATTGAATTTAGAATTGTGTAGTATTTTGTTTTGTTCTATTATTTTTTCTATTTGTACGTTATATAATTAGTTATGCTTTACGATAACGTCACATGCTTGTCAAGTACTGACTGGACAAGTTCATTCAAATCTGTCTGATTCTTTCTCTGGATGACTATCTCAGATACTAATAAGTATGCATGGTTCTTATATGTGTTGACTTTGTCTGTAGGTACTTTATTTCTAATTTTCAATACTTATGTTTCCATAACTGGAGCTACATCGGAAACTTATAATTTATCTATATTGTTTGTTTGTTTTGCAGTAAGTTCGTAATCTGCTAAATACATAGGTACACAATGGTGTCGTAATAGAATTGTGTTTATTATTTTAAGTTCGTAAATATATGTAGCTAAAATATTTATACAAGATTACCATTCAACCTAATACCTACCTATGTCATTTCATTCAATGGAGTGTCAGTGGTTGACCATTGGAAAGTCATAATGACGTCATTTATTTTATATTAATTAGTATTTAGATTACGAAACTTATCAAAATCAACAATTGTCAAATCAATTGTAGTAGTTGACCATTGTAGTAACCATATTTTTTTCATTTGTACTCTGATTCAAAATCTTTTCAGGTTTTCGCAACTGAGTTTGTTCATATACAACCTTATTTTCTTTTGATTAACTTTATATAGCTTATACGCAAATAGCTTGTAATATTCAAACAGCGATCACATACAGGAAACGATGACCACACAACGTAGACCACACAGAGAAGAAATAAAAAGTTCCATACACATACAGCCAGTAACGTTAACATTATGAAAATGAACATAAGTATTCCAGCATAGGGTTGCTGCTTCAGATCGGCAGTGCTTGGTTTCTGGCCTAGGTTACCATTTGTATGAAAACAGCAATAAGCCAGCGCTGCCCAAGTATCGGAATTACAGTTTTCCCAGTTTGTCTTCTGGTTTTTTAACTTTGTTATTCTAGAATCTGGAGCATAAAGTGGACGAACTTGTTAACGATGAATTTAAAAAAAAACAAAGCATGAGCAAGATAAGCTTCTCCACTTAAGTAGTCGGGTGTCATTACTTGATATAGCTGAAAAGGAATTGACTGCTGAGATAACGAGCAATAAATAAAATATGAAATAGGAAAGAACTAAGCACAGACCCCAAAATTAATTGAAATTAGATCGGAGAATTTTTGGCGAAAGATTATATCCATTATCTAATATTCGATTTTGAAATGTATTTTAAGAGGAATGATATGCAAAAGAAAAACTAGGAGGAAGAATAACAAGAAGGGGAATAAACAAGTCAGAATGAACGTTCGTGTGCCACCGACATCAAGATCGGACAGAAGCGGGAAATGGCGACGATGATGATGAACATAATTTGATAATACATCTGGCTGTATCACCCCTATCTTAGAACACATTCCATCACAGCCTTCAACGCCCCATTCGCAGAAGTATTGTTAAACAGAAACAAAAGATGATCGAAAGACGCTACGCACGAAACGACTATTGTCTAGAAAGCTATTCTTTAAAACAATAGCTTAGGATGCTATTAGAAACTGCGATGTTAAGTAGGTATCAGTAATCTTTCAATAGCAAAGAATTGTGTGGACCATAGGTATTTCGCACACGTCTCGTCCACTTAACAGAAATGAGTAAACGAACAGGAGCCTTACCACGAGCTCTTAACACGATCCAGTTTAGGTTGTAGTAAAGAGTCACAGCTATACAAGTCGTCTAGCACCATCACTTTCCCATAGCATAACCACTCACGCTTTACGAGTTCATGGTAGGCTAGCTGGTCTTTTCTGCCAATTTTTACTGTCTGCTCTATCAAAAAAAAGAAGGCTAGAAATAACACGAGACAAGGACAAGAAGGTAATGATGCCATAGAGGTATGTCAGATGAAGATGTTAGATGAAGATGAGGATCTCCACGAGTTTACGATGGACTTATAAGTTCTTGTCAATCTTGACTAGGTTGCTACTTAACTGGGCAATTCTGTTGATACTTTGAGTATAAAGTAAAGCCTAAAGCCTCTAGTCGGGGGCTTAAAAACCCCTTTTAGGGTACGAGCCACAGCTTAAGATGACGGCAGGATAGGCTAGGTCTGTGATTTTAGGGACGGATTGAAAACTACAGTCTGGACCGAGCAAGCGTCGAGTGTGCAGGGTTTCTAAACAGCCATTAAAGTACTTCTCTTTATTATCAAAATGTGGCGTCTGCACAGCAAGTCCTCTTTCAGGCATCGCCATTACCTACAATTTCATTTATCGTCATAATTCTTCTACACTTATCTCAGTTTATTTCGGATCGATGCAATTTGACTCCTTCTTATGTACCTATTCTTCTACATAGAAATCAACAACTAGGAATCGGCAACAACAACACTTTTTCAAATTATTATGTTTTGTGACTGAAACTGTAGCTTATTTTTTTTGTCAATTCCCAAGTACTTGTGACTATAACTAAAATCCAATTAAAACTTATTTATTATTCGTCGCGTTGTGTACTCACATTGTTTCTAGCTTCTACTTTCTTCAGTAAACTCGTTCATCGTTTTTTTGAATTCGGAATGACATTGAAAAGTACATAATGGATTAATAATTTCTTGTCCAGCTTAATCCTTATTTGTTTTTTCTTCTTCTTTTGTAATTACAATGTATTGTGAATTCATGTTCAACCAGGTTGCCAGGTACATTCTGCGGTTACAAATAAACACGACTAAGCAAAAACTATTTTTATACGTTATACTAGAAAACGACCGCAACGTACTCCTAGGTATCGGTTTTCACATGTTATACGATCTTTTGCTACCTCAGAACACAGCTGGTCAGGAGTTATGTCCCTATGTACTATATTTGTATTTATATCAACCTTAAAAAGGTTCAAATCTGAGTTTTATTCGTAAGGTTGATCAGTGCCAATTTTGTCAAAGTTGTTGGTACAATAAACTTCGGCTTCGCAACTTTCAATGACTGAAAACTGGGAAATCTTTTAACTCGTTTAGTACCAAAGATGTGAATGTTTTGTTACTTTTTTAATACCGCCCTTTCCTTCGTCAAGACAGGGTACAAAAATAAATATTACCGAATTAGATGAGCTCCAGATACAAATAAGATAATGATATTTCAAATCGGCAAGTAGACTGGTCAATGAAATGAAATGAACTAAAAATGTTTTCAAACTCATCATGAAAGAAATATCTCAGTCAAGAAGTAGTATCTAAAAATAACTAATACATACTTTATGCTGTAGGTATATCTGCAAGTATGTATCCGATTCCAAGAAATTGTTGACCGTCAAGAATCTAAATTTCCACGCCTGTCCATTCCCTATCGCCTCATCACTTGTCAGAACTTTTCATCATAACAGAAAAATAACTGATTTGTCTGTAAACTGCCGAGACAACAAAGGAAATAATATTGAAAATAATAATAATGCTCAAAAATCTACGTTATTTTCCCTTTATCTCGATCCTCGAGGCGCCATTTATTTCAATCTTATTGTTTACTAACAAAACAACGCTGTCCGCGTTCTTACCATTGAAATACTCGTAAAAGTTTCTTAAACAGAATTCCTTGTTGGTTTTTCCTTCCGAAAAGTATTTATTTTATGGAATACTGAAGGTCTTTTTTAAAATATTGTACTTAATATCTTCTGCTACGAAAATACCAAGAAACTCCGACTTTAAAAAAAACTTTTTTTAACGAACTAAGTTTTGTGTTTGACCACTATCTGGCCTGATGGTAAACGATGATGTGACCGACGGTGAAGCACGTTTGCCTAGAAGTAATCTATTCACTCATGAGTACTCATGACTTAATGACTCCAAGGTTATAGCTGTCAGGAAATACAGACCCCGGCACGGCAGGGAAACTAAACAATGAATTTGTGGATCCCGATATCTAGGTTTCACTTTCATGTACTACTTTTTGTCCCAACTGCCTCAGCATTAAGATAATGCATACAAATCTTGCATTGAAAGACTCCTACTAACCCAGATGACAATCTGTGCCCAGATCCGCCAATTTGATGTAGAATAATAAAACAACAAAGATATGAGTATCAACATAGCCCAAAAAACACTTACAGTGATAAGGGTTTTTGCATTTCGAGTTTTCGACGCTTGATAGATAACTCGTTGAAAGAACGAAAGGAGGAAGTATTCCCAACGAATATCATAATTATGAACGAGAAGATACAATGTGCTACTGGATAGAGTATGAGCATGATAGGAGGATCGAATGAATGCCAAGTAATGGAAAACACAGCCCAGGTGTATATATAGGTGTCGATACGTACAAAGCCTTTTACCAATACTTTTATTGTGCGCACAGAGGGACTAGAATTTCCTGCCGGAGTCTGTGTTTCCATCAGCTTTAAACTTTGGGTCTTCAAGTCAAATGCGAATAGGTTACTTTTAAGCAAGTATGCTTGACCATCGAATACATAATCGCTTATCATCAGGCCATAAGGTGGTCATGCGTTAAAAAAAAAGGTGTGAATGGTAATAATAATGAGCAAACAAGTTTTAAGCTAATAAAAATCAACATTCAACAAAACTGTAGTTTCTAGGACACCATTGCACTTTTATAACCGATACGAATGACTCACAATTTTCTCTAAACGGTAACTTGCTAGTTTATTGATTAGTTCCACATAACATAGACATATAATTTTAGCCACCGGTTAGTATGAATGTGTGATTTTTTGCAACGTCTCGTCGGGTCGGAAATAGCCTGTCTGGCTGGCATGGCCTCGCGTGGCCCAACTCACTCATACCGCACTACGCTGCACATTGCTACCTAGATTTTACCTAATTATATTTGTAGGTAGTACTATCTTGATTGTAGGCCATTGAAACTCTTTATCTGCTGTGTCATCCTCATCAGTCATTATTACTAGGCCGCGTTTCCGTTATAGTTGCAAATTGAATGCAACTTGAAGAAACCTGCATACAAGTTAAGTAGAATAATTTGAACTGTATAATCTGTTTTTTTTTTGTATGCAGAACTTGCCTTAATGTAAATGCGGCTTTAGATTCAACTCTAATTCGATCTTTGTCTTTGCTCTATTCATTGTCTTTTGAAAGCAAGTCAGACTTGCTTTCAATTCCTGTAAGTGCTTCTATTAAAAATTCTCTTCTTGTGATACTATTAGCATCCTTGTAAAATCCGAAACCGACTGATTACTGTAACTTATAGTAAGTTACAGTAATCAGTCGATTCTTTACAAAATTTGATTTCGAAAAGGTTCCTACCTAAACTGGTGCATTTCAACTTCTAATTAATCAACTCAGCTTGTTTCACTCTCTTTAATTTCTTGTATCTATCTGCCGAGTTGATCCGTCTTAATGGTTCATTAAAGATGGAGGTGTCAGATGGTAGGTGAAATCATTGTGTGATGTTTTTGCGGATATGCGAGTGAAAGTGGCAGAGATTATCTGATCCACGAACTATAATGTCAACTGAGTGATCAATGCATCCAACTTTTTATTGGGGAAGTCCGTTCAACTCATTCAGTTGCTCATCTTATATTATTGCTTCACTTGCTGTTTGTGATTCTCTAGGTAGGTCCTTTTTTAACTGATTTATATCTGTTATGTATACATAGCTGAATTTGTTTTAAATAGTATTCTCTAAAATTCTAATTCTTCTTACTGATTTACGTTTGCTGTAATCTTGGTTATTTCACTGTATGACAAAAGATTTTTAACTGTATTTTGTAATACTTTACGTAAACATAAGTTACAGATAACTCATCTGTATCGTCTTTACTAGGAGACTAGATTTTTAACTAAGTCAAGAAACGTCTTTATTGTATGTGTTGTTTTCTGTGTCTATAATAATGATCTATCACTTGTCTATTATCTCCGTTTCAGCACCTCCTATTCCTTATTCACATTTATGGAGATCTGACGAAAAGCCTGCATGTTCCAAAAATGTTTGATTTTGAATAAAATCTCCCATCATTATTACTAAATCTTCAATCCCATCATGAGAACTTGATCTGCTCAATTCTGTCTCACCTTCTGACTGGATTTTTTCTCGTTCTTTCAAGCCGTACCGTCATCAAATGAGCCATAAGCGTATGCGCAATATTCCGTTGTACCAAATATGGCATCTTACCATATCAGGCCGTCTATTGTTGTGAACGTTGGCTAAATACCTATCGCTCACTGTCCTTGCGATGAGAAGGATGTTGTGGACACATTTGGTCTAGAAAGACATGTGTTTACTTCGTTTTTTTTTCTGGTTTCGGATTGTCTGTAACTTGTCTTCTAATAATGTATGGACAAGTGTCGATTGGTTTTGAATGCATTGAAAATCTTCATCAAAATTCACGTGGGGTTTTCGGTAGCTTGTCTCAATGTAATGGATGATGGCATGGCTCTTTCTCCAACTCCTCTAGTTGTTTACTATAGAAAAGGTCATCGCAAACACCAAAAAATTGCATAGAAAAAAATCCGATCGTTCTGTTTGACCTTCGTATTTAACATTGAATTTTAATGAAATGTTTATCACAATCAAAATTACAATATGTTGATTCTTCAAACATTTGATGTCCCCTTTTATTATTCTGCCATTTTGTTTCAGACTTCCGCTGATAATTAAATCTTTATTCAAATTCTTGGCAAGCGTTTCTTACAAATTAACTATTTTGATCAACTTTATAATGATCTCACGACTCACCAGACATTCTTCGTATACCTTGTCAGGCACACATTGACGTTCAGGGTTTAGACATCCTGCGTTTACGGTTTTCCACTTTTCACAGTTAAACCAATATCGTGAAGAATTTGACGATCCTCGCTTGATTGTTTAACCTCCAGACTTCAAATATTTGTTGTTTTCACGTCTGCTTTTTGTAAGTATACAAGGAAAATAAAATAACGTTGGCAAGTGATGAATCGCTTTACACCTATCGTCTACAATGCCTACGAAATGTGTTTTGTTCATAATATTAACACTGATAGTCTAACCAAATGAGGTTTTATTACAATAAAAAAAGGTTTTAATTTAAATTCTGTATATCGTACGACATTTCTGTGGTCGTGGGCACATATATGTAACGTGTTCCGTGTGAGCCTTTTATCAGAAACAAGTTTGGAAAGTTAATTCCGGTCGACGAACCCATGAGCATTCTCCTATCGGTGTGTCGCGTCGAAATGGCGGGCCTTGCTCCTCGACCGTTTGAAATTAATTTTCGAACTACATATCATGTGTTTGTCATGAAACCTCTTTTTATAATTATTTACTAACGTGCCCGTTTTCGCACTGGTACAATTTGTTGCCTTGTCTGTTTTATAACCTGATCCTGGCAATTAGAACTGGTAAAGCCGTTTTTGAGTTTTACCTGCACTTAACAACACTACTTAGCATTTAGCCATTATTTTATTTCGAAGAAAATTCATTAGCGTCGAATTGTATCTATAATGTAATTTGACTTTTTATTTCACTAATCTGATTGAATAAATACTTCTGATTTTTATATTTTTTTCAGTAGGTACTTAGTTTCTTTAAGAAAATAGAAAAAAATAATAACGTATTCATATAAATAAAATTAAATAATCAAATGATGACATTTAAACATCCAAAAAATTAAGTAGGTATAAGTATCCTCTCTACTAAGTCTGTGGGTATAGGTAGTCAGATTTTCCTAAAGTCTCTATAGAATCAAGTGCTAATTTATATGACCCACCATGAAATTGAATGCATGCAGCTACGTCACAGAATACTTATAATAATAATATTTACATACGTATGTACAGCAGGCAGTAGCAGACGCTCTACGCAACGCATAACATGCCACAGAATAAACAATAGAAAACTGGATACGAACATGGAAGTCGTGACGTATCTAAAGATGGATGAAGTAGTTGGCAATAGCCAACTGCCAAATTTTTGTAATTTTTGTTTTTTTTTTTTATTGTCATAAAATTGTTTTTATGTAGGCTAGACAATTTATTACTGCGTTTATAGGCTTTATTTACAACTTAACAAGTAAATACGTAACTAATTTTTACGTAGAAACAAAAAGATTTGGCAACTAACAACTACAATAACATTATTTCAAATAGGTTTAAACCAGATATTTCCACTCCTACTCTTCGGCACGTTGTTGCAACAAAATTAATAATAGCCATCCATTTATATAATTAATGGCCCTTGTTATTAAAAATCACAACACACTCTCTACAGATGAAAATTAATTAATGTCTCGTGCTCCGGACAATTGGCCGGATCCCCTTACAATGGCGTCCATACGAGACGCATTCCATGTACGATGCCAATTGATTCATCGACGTATGTATCTCACAAGACGATCTTCAATCAATTCAGTCAGCCATTGTCACTTCCTTATTCAAATGCCCCGTGCTTATGGACACAAAAAAAAAAGTTTTCTAATCTGTGGTTCTAAATTCTAAAAGTGACGTTCGACAATTTTAGTGATGTGCTTTTGTTTTACAAAGTTTTGTAATTTACGAAACAGTTCAGTGGAAAAAATGTAAATTGACTATATTGTTATTAAAAATTAAAAGAAGACATGAAAAGTTTACAATGATTTATTTTGAGGATCAAAGACATGAATGGAATTAATTAAATTACATACCTACCTAAAAAACCTTAATTTGTTTCAAACTTCAAAGAGACTTAGAAAATAAAAAGATTGAGCAGTGAACGACTTTTAAATTGCAGACCAATAGTGTAAAAAAACGAAGTGTTCCAATTTTGAATAATTCGCGGAAGTCAATTTAACAATTACATTTTCCCTTGCTGTTAATTCACGTGGAATACTTTGCAGACCGTGGAACATTTTGAGAGGATCCCTTTTGGGTTTACTTGAACAGTGAAACTGCAAAACTTTTAGTGGCAAAGTGATAAGAATTTTAATTCCAAAAAAAATGAGTCCAATAGCTACTTTCAAAAAAACTAACAGGCAAATGTAAGTACCGAAAATGAAATGCTTAATTAAGGCTGATTGACATTGATTCAGTAGCTGGATTCAGAAAATAGGAACGTGCTCGATCCCAATTCAGCACTGGATTACTACCCGATGTACTGGATTAAATCCTGTTTACAATAACCCAGTGACAATCCAGCGCTGCAGCGCGTTTACATTGATCCAGCTACTGGATCAGAAAGGTCACTAAAGTAACTTAAAATGTTTCCAAAGATTTCATTGCACCCTCTAAATTCAAATGATGAATGCAGGCAGCATTCATGATTTGAATTTAGAATCATCAGAACTAAGAAAATAGATTTAGAACGCCACTACATTTTTATAATGCAATTTGGTGTAATGACATAGACACTAGTGCCGCGGCAAAAGGTCATGTGATAGCGCGGACTGTAGTGTTCATAACACGTTCGTTCTTTTTGACAGTGACATTACGTAGGTACCTACCGTACATTTATTGATAAAGCAGTTTTATCCGCTCCTCGGGCTCGTACTGGACGTAGCATGATGTTAGTATAGCCTATTAGCCTTCCTCGATAAATGTACTATGTGCTATCCAACGCAAAAAGATTTTTACAATGAAATCCAATAGTTCCTTAGTAGCCTTCCTCGACAACTGGACTATCCGACACAAACAGAGTTTCTCAGTTTAAACCAGTAGTTCCCTATATTAGCGCGTTCAACCAGACAAACTCTTCATCTTTATATTATTAGTAGATATAGATTCTTCTCGTGAACCTGCAAACTAGATACGTATATTACGGTGACGGATTAAATGTTCAATTACATTAGCCGTTTATATTAAACCTGTGTATAATTTTAGTACCTACATATATGATTGTATTGGTTGTATAACATAGCTCAAAAGAATTTCACCTTGAGTTGCGAAAGCTGTGCAGAATCGTTTTATGACCTGACCAAGTGATACACGACAGTCATCCTTATTTTTAAAGTGACAAGAGTTTTATTTGCGTAAAGATATTATATCGTGTAATGTGTAACTTTGATTTCGGTGGTAAGCAAACAAAATGATCGACAGTTGGTATGAAATCATTTAAATTTTAATTAGTAACGATAATGTCTAAATAGCTCAAAACCTGTAGATAATTAAACTAAAAATGCACGGATTCATGCATGAGCCATTTAATAGTAGATTATTAACCAAGGGGATAAAGCAGGGTCTTCTGTCGCGGGTGGCGAATTAAATCGCGAGCGTAACGAAGGACTCGAGGTTTACTCCCGAGCGTAGCGAGGGTGTTAAAAACTTAAATCACGAGCGAAGCGAGGGATTTAAGACGAGTCCTGAGTGTAGCGAGGGATTTAAGTTCACCCAAGACTAAGACAGCTTTATCACCGAGGAAAATACTCTACTTTTCGTACCATTTGCGAAAAAAATAACACAGTAATAATATGAGATACGCATTTTATACATTAATATTTAACATTAACTTATTTATAGAAATAAGTAAAAATAAACTCAACGAGTATTTGAAGAACACAAAAACGCGGCAAATTAAAAAAGCAAAGGCATCAAGCTCATACGGCCTCGTCGGTTTTCGTAATTTTATTTAACTAGATGAAAATCCGGCTTCGCTCGGGTGAAACGTGTGTCCCAAATACTACACATCAAGGTACTAAATGTAGGTGTCACGGTAAGTCATAAGCCGAAAATAAAGAAAGAAAAAAAAACTCAACATGATAACCGATGTGAATTATGGCGGCTGCGATCTGTCTGGTCAGAAAATCATTAGAAATTTACAAAATACTCGACAATCCGAATTTTGCGGATATATGTTGTCGACTCGAAATCTTTATTTTTTAATGTTTTATTATTCTGGTTAGCTTTCGATCGAGTCTACCGTAATCTAAGTATTCCAAATTTAAATCACATTCTCTCCCTAGAGAGAGAATGAAATTCAGTACAACATTCTTTCCCTGTTTTTCACAGATTAAAAATGACTATTGTTATGTTCGCTTTTTGTGGCATAGAATGTCACTTTTTTGAGCAAGTGGTACGAAAAGATAATTATGATCGTATAAAAAGAAGCAAAAAAACTAAAGCAAGATGTTGAAAAAAAATGTCTGTTGATTAAAACGAACTAACTATACCGTAGATAAAGAAAATATAGAGCCCGACTCGAGTCTTGCCAGATTAAAAATCAAGAAAAAGGAAAAACATCGATTAAAAGAAATAACAATAAAATTGATAACAAAGTAGTATCTTCTGTTAGTCCGTTATCTTTAAAGATTAAAAGGTTTAAATGTAATAAAAAAAGAATGATTCAGTCTGGGTAAAACACCCAATTGTACTTATTTATCAGTCTATTAATAAATCAACAGATATAAAGTGCCTAATTAATGAAAATGAATTGTAAATGAATAGTCTACGAAACAAAACGTCCAAAACTGGATGTAATAAAAAAAACTACTATTATGAGGTGATTAAAATGAGGTTGCTAAATGTTTGTTAATTATGCCTTTATTTTTACCTGAACCGACGACCTTTGTACCGCCATATTTTATATATCAAATCACGACTGAGAAAATTTTATACTTAAATTTTCTAATTTACAAGATTATTGCAGTAGTTTGTTACTTCTTGTAGAAATCTAAATTATGGCTGTACGTATACGTACGTGTTTAAAACTTAGTAGCATTTCAAAAACAATTTAACCTGATTATTTAAAATAAACATGCAGTCAGGCATAAATCAAGCGGAGTGTGCAAAACCTTATCTGAGCATCGGCCTCCTTTCCTCACGGGGAATATGTTTTAATCTGACTAATTAGGCAACACTTATATACAAGCTAAAATTAACCCTAACAACTACATAACTAAAGGCTAGTTTCGTAAAACCTAAAAGTAAAATGTTAACTTTTATCTGCGTAGTGGGTTTGGTTTTTAAAACGTTTAATGATATGTAATTGAGAAATGTATCTAAGGAAGTTGTATGGAGCGTGCAATACGTATTTGCGAAAGTCCTGCAGATCTGGCATTAAAAATAAGACTCAACTGACTATGTAGCTATATCAATAAGCAAATAAAATAATCGTACTATGCGCTTCAACTAAGAATATGATACCTTTACAAAAAAAAAAATCGATTGGAAATAACAGACATAGCTAGCACCAAACAGATTGACGGAAAATTTGTGGTACTATTTTTTTCAATGCAATTTGATATACCTTTTACCTAATGAGAAAGACACTAGCGCCGCGTCAAAAAGTCTTCAGCCGTGGCGCGGACTCTAGTTCTAATTTGACATTAACTCATGTCATTTTTTGACTTTGACAGATCGTACAATATGGCGCTGTAACTAGCTTTTAAACTCCTCAAGGGGACTAAAGAAGTAGATTCATTCAAACACCTATTGTCTGTGACACAGACTTCCTGTCACAATGATACTTCTATATATATAAAATTCAAAACTGACTGACTGATCTGACAACGCACAGCCCAAACCGCTGGGCCTAGAAACTTGAAATTTGGTATAAGTCTTCCTTATACCCCGTAGGTGAGCACTAAGAACGGATTTTGCGAAATTCGGCCCCTAAGGGGTTGTTTTTGGGGTTGATAGTTTGTATGAAACTTCGCTACTACAGGTTCTAGGAATTCCAAATTTTGCATGGGGTGTCTTTTTAGAACGTAGATGCTTATTATGACGGGATTTTGCGAAATCCGACCCCTGAGGGGTTTGTTTTTGGGGTCGATAGTTTGTATGAAACTTTGTTACTACAAGTGCTAGGCATCTCAAATCTTGAATGCCGGTTCATTTTAAGACGTAAGTGCTCAACAAGGTAAAAAATTTGTGAAACTCGACCTCTAAGGGGTTGTTTTTGGGGTTGATAGTCTTGAGACTTCATTTTTTACATATGGATTCTTTTTTGGTCGTAAGTGATACTAAAGACGGGATTTTGCGAAATTCGACCCCCAAGGGGTTGTTATTGGGGTTGATAGTTTGTATGAAACTTTGTTACTACAAGTGCTAGGAGCTTTAAATTTTACACCGGGTTCCTTTTTAAGACGTAGACGTAGTTTCAGTGTGTAGTGGACGTAGTTTGCTCATCATGATGGGATTTTGCGAAATTCGACCCCTATGGGAATTGGTTTTGAGGTTGACAGTTAGAGGTCTCAAATTTTGCTGGGGGTTTTATTTAGAACATAGGTGACAAGAGAGGATGTTGCGAAATTCTACCCAGGAAGTTTTCTTTGTTAGTAAGGAATCCCAATTTATGCATTGGGGTTATTTTTAGGATGGTAGGTGCTACCCAAGACGGGATATTGCGGTTTGATAGATTTTTTTGTTGAATTTTGATTTTCCAAAAGTATCCCTTAAAGAAGATGGCTAGGAGTACAAATTCACAAAAGCAAAGTTCGAAAATCACGCGGACGAAGTCGCGGGCGGAGTGCTCGTGCCTGATATTATTTGATTAAAAACACCTAGAGCCATTAAACATTTTCTACAAGCATCAAATTAGATCATCATGTAGAATTGTAGATATTAATTTCAGGAATATTAATCACAAACATAACCCGTCTTATTACAAAACGAGGTTTAACTATAAACCCAGGTTTAAATCACGTAAAACTATGGTTTACATAAAAACGTTATTACAAAACGTGGTTTTGCGTTAAACCATGGACTAAACCTTGATCTAACTTTAAACCACGCCGCCCCCTAGTTTAGCGATGGTCTAAGTCGTAGCTGTCAAAGTTGTGTCAGTTTTTCATTGAATATTTTTAATTGTGTTGTTGTTTTTGTGGTATGTTTACCTAAAACATGGTCGACTTAATGGATAATGATCCTAGATTAACACTTGGGCTACTTTTAATTTCGTTATCATGTTCCCGTGGGATAATTAATTGCCTGACATACTTATCCCAAACATACTTTACTCAGACATACACTAGTAATATTAACATTAATAAAGATGGTGAAATTATTCTACAGAGGCAACTGTTCTAAAAAATGAAAACAAAACTTCATATTAATTCCAAAAAATAATTAGTAAACTTGTCATAGTTTATGACGCGCGAGAACGTTACGTTCCATTACGCGCTTTAAATATTATGTAAGTAAAGAATCCAACATTTAATAATATGCTTAAAAAATCAAACTACAGTATAGGAAATGACTTATATCTAAATTCTAAAAAAATATTCAATATTTTTAATATCTCTAAAACTCAATTAATCATAAACGAATTATCAATACATTTTATTTTCTGGTGATACGGAACGTTGCAATCGAATGATATCATGGTGAACGAATGAAATTTGTATTAATCTGTGGTTGGATTTAGACCTCGGTTCAAATGACGGTACTAAGAAGTCTGAGGTTTATTTATGTTTTGTAATATGAATAATTTTAAACCATGGTTTAGCACTTAAGCCTAGACTTGATAGTTCTGGTCTAAACCAGGGTTTTGCGTTGTTTTTGTAATAAGACGGAACGTAACCAACTGCTGCTAGTGCACTGAAAGCGGCTTTAAAAATAACTTTATCTTTAGTTACCACATTCGAAATTAAATCATCAATACAAAGACGAGTCAAGTCAACCAAATTTTAATTAATTACTGAGTCTTCCACGCAAATAGGTCGGTCGGAACACCAAAAATCGTAACAACAACCTTGCTCCATTTAAAAAAAGAATGTTTGATTTTTTTTTAACGCCCCAATGAGCTTGTTTATGATCAGAATACTGGCTAAATGTAATTGTTTGACCGTGTTTTCATTACAAAATTAAAACAATTTGCTATTGTGTAGTGTTTTTTTTTTAATCCGCGTTTTCAGATAGTGAGATAAAAGAGATTGTGCGTAAATAAAAGACTTCAAGTTCATATAACAAACAACAGCTGTCTATTCTGGAATATTCCTCGTTATTTCAGTTTTGAAAGCGAAAACCTGTTTCTTCAGTTATTTGTCCCAGAAGTCACGTAACAAAAGAGGGTTCAGAAATATTTTCAGTCGACATACTACGGAGCTCGCCATTTTTATCTATCCCAAAAGACGTTTTGCAAGTTTTGAACTGAATAAATCGGAATTTTGTCGTACCTCGGGCCATTATTTTGGGAAAATAAAAATCCCTTTTGAAGGTATTTTTATTTTCCCAAAATAATGGCCCCAAAATACTAAAAGGTACCGGATAAGTAGAAAATGAGGAGAAATGCCTTTGCCCTTAAAACCAGTGGGACATCGATCTTGTATTCACACAAAAATTACGTCACATGACACTCGAATAAGATGAACTCCAAAGTGTCCATTCATTTTCAACGAAATCTACAACAATCTATCAGCTTACGACAAAAATACTCAAACATTTTTCATATTTGACAACACTGACATGACAAAACGGAGTAATCGTTTCGAAATTCGAACAGCGTGATTTAAAATATGAAATACGTTTGTGTCCGTGCGATCGACACGATATAATAATGGGCCACAAATGTTAGTTCGTAAATAGACGACCCAAATCCCGATGCACGACTGGACTGCAGAATGTAGTCATCTGTTCCACGATACGAAATAGACAAATTGTCACTGTGGTCTATTTGTCGAGTCAAGTCAACTCAACGAGTTTTTTTCATTTTTTATTTAGATCATAGACAACGTATAAAAACTCTTTGATTGAAAACTTTCGTTCAGAAAAGCTTAATTGTAGTGGCCATTGGCCATCACAGAAAATACGGCGTAAACTGATTTTCACCCTGAAAACTGAAGTCTGCTGTAATTTGTCTTCGATGTTTTAGTTAGGTTTAATTTGTAAACATGTTCCATGTTTCATGTTACATGTTCCATGTTTACCATCATAAAAAACTAAGTTTTAAAAATTGGCATATACCTACTATTGTTGCCACGCTACGCTCAATACACTTTTAAACCATTTTGGCAATTAGCCGGAATAACTAGTCTAAGAAAAGAATTCCTGTGTACACGTATACACTAAAACTTTAAAAATAAAAAACAAAACAAATCCAAAATAAAAAGCTGTTCTGTTTCAAAAGTTCACGGCCGCCATTTGTTTTTACGCGACAAATAAAAAAGGAGTGTTATGTTATTAAGGGTACTTGAGTAATTAAAAGTTAAAACATAAGCAATGGTAGCATTATCATACTAATATTATACATAATACACGTGAAAGTTTGTTTGGATTGATGTTTGTTACTCCTTCACGCAAAAACCACTGAACGGATTTGGTTGAAATTTCGTACACAGCTAGTTTATAATCTGGATTAACACATAGGATAGCTTTTATCAAGATTTTCCCGCGGCATAATTTTCGAGTTGTAGCGGGTGAAGCCGCTGGCTACAGCTATTAATTTCTAAATTGCTCGTTTAATTTGTTAAAGTATCATCACAGCAACCTTAATTTGCATTAATTAAAAGTGCACACTTTTCAGCGTGGTAGACGGTACAAATGTTTCATCTGAATAAAATACTAACATTATTTTTTAATTTTTGTTTCAGATCATCAGAAATGATCCACGTGGACGAAACGGATCCGGTTGGAGGTAATTTTTTATTTATGCGCTTTCCTTTATTACTATTTAAATACTTTAAGGCTGAGCAGACACAGACATGGTACCGAATAACGAATTTAAATATCGAAGGTTTCATAGACATTTGTTCTGTTTTTTTTTTATTGCTTTTTTTTATTTTTTATTATTGGCAATCTCGTTTTCAGTTCCTAACTATATCTTAAGTTGTTAGCAAAAAGGATAACATACATAAATGTCATGTTAAGCGACCACGTTAAGAACGAAACTGTGTAGCGCCATATTGTGATGCCATGCACGATTTTCTAACACTTATACGCTCTTATATAAACAATAATCAAATGAAATAACAATGTCAAGGCAATAACGAAACCTAGTGAGAAAATACCTATTATGAAAATTAATTTTCATCAAGTAGTTTTTGCTCAATAACAAATTTTTCAAGTGACAGTTGACACACGGAGTTCACTGACCTGTTCACTCACATCGTGGTCACTTATTATGTACTCTTCAATTTAAAAATTCGAACCACCCACAGATAAGTAATAAAAATTACTACGTGTAAATAAAATAAGTCGGTGTAAAATAAAAATTCCATATCGACATTTAATTACTCTTAGCGCTTAACGTACATTCCATTAATTCCTGAAATGTAGGTTAAATCTAATGTTAATTATCGTTACGAGGTAGTTAGCTAAACATACTGTGAAATAAAAATAAAGTAAACAAACAACGATATTTGGCAGGCGTATGGAATCCGTCTTTATTTTCGACTGGGCCGAATATTTTGAATCGTACCGCTCGATGACACTATACTCGTCATGTTGGTAATACATGTGAACGACTCGTGAGACAATGCTGTCATTTTGGTGACGATTATTATTGAAATGACGGTTTTTGGTATGCGACGAAAATTAGAAGGAAAATTTCATGAAGCCATTTTATGAAGTCATGCACGCTTTACTAATTTTCACGCATTATTCAATGTGCAAAAATACATATAAACAAATATAATGCGTTTCAACTAGGAAGGTCAGTTTATGACGACATATTCTGACGTCATGAACCCCTTTTAATGACTTTTAAGCTTTAAATAAACAATTAACATTTGATAATAAGTGTAACAGATAATAAAGATAATATTCACTATTGAAAATTAATTAGTGCAGATAATTTTATTGCTAAACATTATTTTCAAGTGATTTTTGACCATAGCCTACGTATTTTTTTAAATAACTTACCCAAAGTTTTTTTTAAACGTAGGTAATTATGGTCACAATATGGCGTCACCCTATAATTTTTTCCCACATTACCTACCTCACAGTACAGTCGTCTGAAATATTTACCAGTCACCTCGTAAGCATTCCACGACAGATAGATTTATGTTATTTTCCTTCTTCCTTAATTACCTCTATTGTTAATTCTATTACTTATTTAAATATGAATCGGGTCAACTCTTGTCATATTATTTAGTATTTTATCATCCGGGTAATTGATGATTAATAACACTTTTCTTTGTATATTTGGGCTTGATTTTGTAAATGAAGGAAAACTATGTCCAGAAATAAGAAAAAAGTTGATGTATTTTTATGTTACAATATGTCACTATTGGTTTATCTACAAATATGTTACACACATACAGCATAATATCGACAGTAAATGACGCTTCAAACCCTGTTTCATTACAATAAATATAAATTAAACAAAAATATCCCAACAACAAAGTTCGCAAACAAAACCACACACAACAGTCTACCTAGAAATGCAGCCTTTATTAAAGCTAAACATTGCAAGACTTCGGTCACTGCAAGAACGTCAGGAATTCCGTTTCGGATATGACCGTATCCAACGACAAGTTATGCCGGGTCAATAATTGGGCCCTATGCACTATGCAGCACAGAACAACGTCAAACTTCCCTAGGTATCCAGACATAGTACATACCACAGGTTTTAATCATAAAGCATTCTTTGCATGACGCACACATCCTGTAGTGGAAGTTTTTTTTTTTATTTGTTACTTGAAAAGGCAACGTGGTCTGTTAGGGTCAGTTCACATCGGGACGCGTCGTCATGACGCGACAGTGCTGGAAATGTGCATCTTTTTGTGTAGTAAATAAGGTTACATTTTGAGTTTCACTATGATTATTCATCATCGAAATAATGAATAGTCTTAACGCAATTATAAACGAATTTAATTAATACAGCCATTCAAAATAACGAGAACAAAGTACGGTGGTCTTCATCAATAGTTGGTTACCCCAGTAACAAACGTAGATGTGTCCAATGGGGGTAACCACTCCTTAGAGGGCCAAAGCCTGCCGGGGTCGCGGGACTTACCAAATTATTGAAGGACACCGTGGATTTTAGTCAGTACAAGTCTAACAGTGGGATCTCGCCACACTCTGGACGGGAAGACTCATTTGATGATTTTAAAAAGGGAGATCATCGTGTCACGGCCTGAACTTACTTAGTATGCATTTCAAAAATAACAGACGAACTGATTTGTCCTACTTTAATAAATATATAACTGTATCGATATCGCTATTAATAATTTTAAAACAATGCCAGCTACTAGCCAGATACTAAATCTATTTTAATAGCAGCAGAATTCGCGATCCGATATAATTTACAACTAACTGAGAGCTAGACATGTATATATAACGGTATGATTTAAAAATGGCGATATTATTGTTTTCTTTTCTTTTCTCATTTAAAACTTTAACAGGTCTGCGGAATAGCAACACCATATTATAAAAACTACACATGTCAGGCAAAATTTTAAAATATGTTTTATTTTGAATCAGTCTGTTTCTGAAACCAGAGCGTTCAACCAAACAAAGTATTCAGCTTTATAATTCTGTTGATACAGGTTGGCTGGAACATTGAATTTCAAAAAATATTTTTGGGTCCATCCAATTCAGACCCTGAATTGACCCTGGCAATTAACATCCAGACGCGACGCTGCGCAGACATTTGATTAGAGAAATTCAAAATCTAACTTTATTTACTACACGAAAAGATACACTTTTTCAAAATCGTCGCGTCGCGTCGCGTCTCGTCGAAACTGACACTGAGTACCTACAACAAAAAATCATAACGAAATCATACCGTGTTAATTGTGATAGTTTCAACCAAGCGAGTAATAACAAAACAATTATATTGTACAGGAACACGTGTTTGGTAGCCAAGTATCCAACCGGGATGATGTTAGGCAGAAGGTCGATCTTAACCGACAGCCGGCGCCTGCGCAGCCATTCATAGCCATTTTATTTTTAAATGTAAAACTACGCAATAGGTTTATTATGTTGTTTTATTGTCATTGCCTCACTAGAATAAAAATATCGTGACGATGGATACGGGAGATAAATAACCGTACCTTCCACAGTTGCGGGACTGTCTTAACAGGTAACCGTGACCCTGGAAAGTAAATGGCTATTGAAGTAGTAACATGGAATTTAGTCAGTACGAGTCTGAGAATCCTTTCATTCGCTTCATCCGGACTGTCTTAACAGGTAACTAACCCTGGAACGTGAAGGGCTATTGAAGGAACTGAGTGCAGATTTTAGTCAATATGAGTCTGAGAATCCTTTCGTTCGCGTCATCTCGGGTGGGAGGATTCATTTAAATAATAAATAAATAAATAATAAATAAATAAATATTCCACAACTATCACACAACGCCATCTAGTCCCAAGCTAAGCAGAGCTTGTGTTATGGGTACTAGACAACTGATAAACATACTTATATATTTCTAAATACATACATATTATAGATAAATTACACCCAGACACAGAACAAATGATCATGCTCATTACACAAACACTTGTCCTGGGTGGGAATCGAACCCACGACCCCCGGCATAGCAGTCAGGGTCACTAACTACTAGACCAACAGGCCAGTCGAAACAATTATATAAATATAATATAATATAATTATTATTTTTATTTAAATGATTTGTAAAAACCAAATTGGAGATATAAGTAGAGAAGAGTTCCTTCCTCTATCTTATAAATGAACAGTAAATGGCTAGTCTTAAATAATCCTCAATTAGGAAAACACATAGTTTTTGTGTTTAAAACCCAGCCTAGTTTTTTTTGCCCCAACCAAAAACAATTTCATTTATGGAAAAGCCATAAAACATCAGGCTCATTTATGGTAGCCATTAACTTTAAAACCTCTGAAAACAAAATAGTTTTTTATTTACTTACTAAAACAACTTAATGGGGACACGAGCCGATTATTCGATTGATTCAGCCGTATGGCGAAAATCGATCGCAAAATAATTTGATTGTTTTACTACGAATTTTAACAAGCGTCGTCACAAGTCGGGCTCTTTGGTCGTTTGACTCCGCTCTGGCGGGGCCCGCGGGTCCAAACAACCAAAGAGCCCGACTGGTGTCTTGCCGCATGGCCAAAACAACCCAAATTACTTTTTAGGGGCAAGCTTAGCACCATTTTGACCTGCCTGCAGTGCGCCCTGCGTGCAGTGTGGAAACCACAGCCTGTCCCTAACACATTTTTGACTTTATTCTAAGGTCATAAAGTTAAAAATGCACTAAAGATTCCTTGCGCCCTTCCACTAGGGGTTAGGGCCACACTAATTGAATAATAGACATTTAAAGAATTCTATCGTGAAAATCACGGTAAAAATCGACAGGAAATGCTGATGGTGTGGCCCGGCTATTATAGAAAAGCTTTACTGGAGTTATGTTATTGAGATCGCTAACACCCCATATAGTCTACGCAATGCATTGCATAAAGTTCATTAAATAAATATCCAATGAAGATCTGCCTATATAAAATCGATGACTAATCAACAGCTTGCTTTAAAGGTGGATGAACGCGTCAGAGGCGTCTGCGGTGCGTTCACCCCGACTGTCCAACGTACTAAGGTTGAACTATATTAGTACTATTGTGTGCCCACTATTAATATTATTACAGGGGCGGATTGGGGTAGTTGCTATGGGTGGATAAAAAAAAACGTGGGCATAAATTCTTTCGAACGTTAGCGTGGGTGGATATCAAAATATATATACGGAAAATATCTGTAGTATAATTTTTACATTTTGATAATATTGCATTGCAACTGCAATTTTATATCACAAAATTCGCCAGTGAATCTAACTAATATTATAACTGCGAAAGTTTGGATTAGATGGATGGATGGGTGGAATTTTGTATACTGAAAGATATGATTCACGAGAGAATAATATAATTAGTAAGCGAACTCAACAGCCACAAAGTCTGTACCTACTGTTAAAAACTTACAAAATTTAAATTGAAACAAACAAAATTAAACTTGTTAATTAGCATCAAAACTATAAATTAACCTGCCTACCCAAACCCAGCCTCCAAAACTTTACTAAATAACAAAATTAACATACGAAATTAGGTTGATTACCATTGAAAATTAACTAAACAAGCAAATTACTTTGCCCGGTACAAAAATACGTAAACAATATACAACAAAAACTTTGAACACATGTTCGTAAGACTAAACAATAGACAGACACTCCAAAAATCGCAATGTCGTGCTCCACACGCGTTTTTTACGTCTTGACTTGCTGCCAAAACGATGCATGACGCACTAGTGGGTGCACTGATAATATTTATATTTTTTACTGTCGCTATAGAACTATCGAGAAAAGTAATTAATTAATCTGAAGTGTTGAAGACAGCTTTTTTTGCCAGTAACACTATTTGTAGATGTAATTTATTGGCTCGATGAAACAAATCGCATCGTGATTGCGAAACGACGTCGTATTGTCACACCTCATTTGCAATGTAATTTATTAGACTAGATACAAGATGGGACCTTTGACATGATAAAGTAATTTTCCTATCTAGTATCTTATCTACAGTGTGAAAAGTCACTACAATATTTACGTTAGTGTAAACTTTACTTGCAACAACGATAAAGCGTGTACCGTCAGCCTCGAGAAGTGCTCGAACCCCGTTTCTCCATATAAAATATTCGTAGACGTGACTGCCATAGTAACAGTAGAAGCTAAGGCTAAGCATACAGATTGACTCGTAGGACAGCTACAAAGACACACCTGTGTTGGATTTAACTGGATGTTATCTGGCTACACACCTAGATCCGTAAGTCTATCGCGATGAGATTAACTTGGTTCTTTCATTTTATACGGTGCATTTTTATCTGTTTATCAGGCTAATTATTGATACGCAATATCCAAACATCCGCAAGAATTAAATTAAAGAAAAGAATTGTTGCTATGTACCTACAGCAAAAAATATAAATAAAAGAACTACAGTAGAAAAACGAAAGAATTCTCATTATGTATAGGAAAACATGGAAGTAGATAAAGAAGTAAGGGAGGTCAGTAGAGCAGGCGAAACATACTAGATACTACTGCATCTAGTGTTGATAACTGATAACTAATCTGGTTACTGCAGATGATGCGATCATACGATACATTAGGTTGTTGTAAGTTTGCCACAAAGTTAATTCGAATAGTTAGTACGAAAAAAAGTAGATATGTGTAAATTAGCATTAAGCACAGTCTTTGTTTTTGGAATTTTGTTTAGTGTAAATTCGCAGCATTTATTTTGTCCGCACTGTGCAATGAACTTGAGATAGGGTGAGATGAGTTATAGGTCAACAAAAATCAAAATAGAATTGAAAATCAACCACACCGTCGCGTCGAACAAATGTGCCTCGATATAATAATGTAGGTTTCAGGGCTAGGTCAGGGACAGGTGAAACATTTTGGGTGGTTATATGCCTATTATCAAAGGGCTTACCTAATAGAACGTCGTGTCATTAGCAGTTAAGACTCATAGAAAGCTTGCCTCCGTAATAAGTCAGTATATTTCTTTACCCGGCCCCAGAATCATCCTTGAGGAACTCCAAAGGGTATGCCAATCAAATGCACCACTGTTCATGACCTAAAAAAGATTTTTAACATTGATTTTATGTTTATTTTTCAGAGATCGAGCCTCCATTCCCGTGTCGCGATGTCTCAATCAAAAGAAGTACAGATGTCAATGAATTTTACGAAATGCTCTCTGAAATCGGCAGGTGAGTTTATCAAATGTTACTCAGACTACAATTAGTGTTTGTTGAACATAAAAAAACTGTTTGTACAATGATTAACGCGATAAGCTATCGCAATTGTATTTGTTGGACATGTCAATTTATACATAGTGAGTAGAAAGTATACAAAACCAACAAAGATTCTTAACAGTATGTGGGTTGTTCAGTTGTTGACTTAGATACCGATCCAACTTGGTTATCGAGTGATTGTAAGTGATTTTTAAGTAAGTAGTATACTAAAAGATTAACATGATTCAGCAATGTTAACTAAAGTTTGATTTTAATAGTTTAAATGCGTAAATCAAGTAGACCAATATGACTTACATATTTAATTTACTCAATTGTCCTTCCTTTAAATCAGCTATACTTGACTCTATTAATCATATTAGCGGAATAAATTTCGGACGTTCTCCACGAAACACTTAAATAAATATCTTGTAATAAATTTAAAACATGGCACATTCACGCGAAGACAATGCCAGTACCATACGTAATCATATTATAATTAGATCCCACTAAATGTAATGTCGGAATCGATAGTCCAAAAGTGTATACATATAAGTTCCCTCGTTCTATGAGTCATAAAATAACAGGTGGAAGTTATAATTGAACTGTAGCTATATACGGTTCACTTAATAGTTTATTAACATTCACTTATCGACTTGAATCCGAAGAACTTAATATATGATGCCCCTTACATTATGATGAACATTTCTTCTTCTGAAAGGGTTTCGGTTGCCATTGAATTAATCTAACCATTGTATTGGCTTCCTTTATCAAAAGACGTTTACGTAATTCATTTTCTTAGATCAGCATTCGAATCTATTAAAGGCACTTTGTCGAGAATGTACTCTTTCATAAATCTTTGGGATGCCTTTGTATTCTTACTGACATTCAAGGAAATCTGATTGGATTCAATGTCAAGCTTTGGATGCTTAGGAATATTCTAGAGAATTGTATATGACTGATGTGCTTTATTATTCTTATCTCAATGTCATTCTGAGTTAGTTTTAAGCTTCTCGCCAAATGAACTGAATGGCACCTAACTACGAACTCCTTTGATCTTTAAATTCGAAAGATTTATTACCAGTATTTCATATTTCTTGCAAATTCCTAGTATTTATTTCAGCTTACGTTATCTTTTCCAGGGGCAAATTTGGAACAGTATACCTCTGCCGAGAGAGAAGTACTGGGTTGGAGCTTGCAGCCAAACTGGTGTCTGTTAGCCGAAGAGATGAAAGACGGAACGTAGAACGTGAGGTTGATGTAATGAGAAGGCTGCGACACCCGCGGCTAATACAGCTGTATGATGCCTACGAATGGGGAAAATACATGTGTGTGGTGCTCGAACTGTAAGTACATGCTATTCAATTTGTAAAAGTACTGCCGGTATGATAAGAAATGAATGTTGGAAATGTTATTATTAAACTACACTTCAACTAGTCCTTTGATTGCATGAATTAACTTGCACTTAACATGATAAGAACGGTTATGTGAATGGTATAAATTGAAGTATACGTTATGCGTTGATTGAAAATTTGAAATACTTTATTCAGTCTTGTGTGCGGCATCCCATTAAATCATAGACGAGCGGATGTGAAATTTTATACATATTATTCCCATAATATTCTAATTAATTGTAACAGCTGTCATTTGATAATTTCGAAAGTCAACAATGCCAAGAAATCTACCCACGGCAGTCCATATAGCGTGGGACATACCAGATGCGTGTTCATCTAATTTTATTCAACGACCTTTCTTTTATATAAATACTGCGCGGGTAGTTAAATAATCATAGCATCACAAGACTTGCGGAAAAACTGGTGTAGTTGCTGACGATTCTGAAGCTTCCGTCATACCAGGATTATTTGTATCGTCTAGCTTCGCTCAGGAATTTATTTTTGTAATAGTTATTTATCATACACACGATGTTGGTGGTAGCGACTGGCTTGTTCAAACATACTCGCTGCATTTCGATTTTGCCAGTTCATTCAAACGGTAGCTTCGTTGACTCATGCTTGCAAAATCTGGACAATATCAGGTTATGTTTGACTCCACAGATGTGGGTTAAGGACGCCCGTAATTTTAACGTGCCGGAATTCTAGGCCGTTTGTTTCCATTTATCATTTCACTAAATGATCTTAAGTTTACATTATTCATCATCATTTGCTTTTACTTCCAACTTATTCGTACAGTCTTATTTCTTTCTACCTGACAGTTTTTAGATTAATGGAAGCATCTGTTAGCGCTGAAATCATCTTTGTTTTAAGATCTCTTCATCCCACTAATTTAAAAACACACGCATACAATTTGAACCCAGAAAACCCCGTTGGCAGAATTCAATAGTGACGTCGACGTGATTGGTACGCAAACTTTTTCTTCAAGACATCGAAGATTTTATAAACAACATAAAAATATACATCACTAGCTTCTGCCCGCGGTTTCACCCGCGTCATGTTAGGAGTTTGGTCCCATAGTCCCGTCTCCATCAGTTCCCTTGAAGAGCGCGATTTCCGACGTCGTGGGTATCTTCAGTGGTGGCTGGGGCGAGAGGTAGAGGATGTCTTTTCCCTCACGCATTCCGACTGCTAACCATTCCCCTTAATTGCCACTGCATCTTGAGGTACCTCCCGAAACGAAAAAAACGAAAACCGGTAGGACTGCGTCAGACTGAAGGTGAGGACGCAGCCCGTAGCCTTTCCAAACGATCCTTAAAGTAGGCCGGTCAATATCGACATAAAAAAACGAAACATTGCACACGCGCATGTAACTACGATTATTTTATATGTTGTTAGGTCCCTTTAGAGTTTAGAGTATTTAACACCCAAGTTTGCAACCCTGATAACCCTGTTCTGTCAAAATCGCACTTAACCAGCTTTTAGTATTTGTTGTTACAGCGGCAATAGACACACATCATCTGTGAAAATGTAACCTATCTAACTATCACGGTTCGTGAGAAACAGCCTCCGAAACATTACATTACTTTACAACATCTACAAAAACCAGCAACAAAACCACGTTTTTTGTATGGGAGCCCCCCTTTTTTTACGTGGTAAAATCATCAAATGAGCCCTCCCACCCCGGGCTGGGAGAGACTGTCAGACTTGTACTGACTAAAATCCATGGTGTCCTTCAATAGCTCTTTATGTTCCGGGGTCACGGTAATGAAATAAGTCCCGCGACCAATGAGAGCCCCCCTTAATATTTATTGTATTCTGGTTTTTAGTATGTTTTGTTATAGCAGCAACAGATGTACATCACCTGTGAAAATTTCAAATCTCTAGCTATCACGGTTCATGAGATACACACGCAAAAACTACTGAATTGACAGCACAGGGTATTCAAGGTTGCAAATTATAACAAAACGGTAGTTACATGCGCGTTTGCAATATTTGATGTCGTTATTGACCGGCCTAAAGAGTGATTTTATCGACGCAATTGTGACATATTACCCAGCCCGTCATTTATTTTGTCGCGGTATTATTTTGAAACTGTGATATCTCCTAAGATATTCATTGAAATCGAATGATGTAAAGGGCAATTTCGTTCAAAATTAAATGCTTATGATGATTAATGTATTTATTTAGATAAGGATTAATATCATGTTAATGAAAACACCTTCGCAAATAGCGCATTACTCTAAAACAAATTTGGTTCCCATAAAAAAGGTTATAGTAACTTAACCTTTAAAGATAGATATATGCTCTCGCGGACTTTATTTTAGAAAATTTTATGAGGAATAATTCCGTAGTACATAATTTTTGCGAAACTCTAACCGTTTACGCAGCGCACGCAACGGAAGCTCTAAAAAAGAAATACATTTTCCCGATTTTGAAACATTTCTCATTACTGCTCCGTTCCTATATGTGATAGCGTGATGTTATATAGCCTATAGCCTTCCTCGATAAATGGACTATCCAACACAAAAATAATTTTTCAATTCCAACCAGTAGATCCTGAGATTAGCGCGTTCAAACAAACAAACAAACAAACAAACAAACTCTTCAGCTTTATAATATTAGTATAGATTATCTTCGTAAGAGCTCACGCTGTCATCACTTTTAATTAGAATGTGCTATTTCGCTACAACGGAGATTCCTTCCTATACTTGACGAAGCTGCCACCGAACTATAAATAGTAATTATGAATAATCCAGGTGTAATTAGGTCGGTCGTTGACAGCCAGAGAGTGCTGACAGGTGCTGAAACGCCCGTAACCCATTAATTATGGAATTTTCGCTTTCATACCGTGACATCATCATCATAGTAAATAGTTTAATGCGAACTCATCTGGATAACACGTCTGTTTTATTTATCTTATATAAAATTAGAACGCGGATGTTTGTCATAATTCTATTATGATGGTGTTTTAATTAGATATGCTACATATTATGCTTATGACTAAGAAAATTGTTGCCTAATTGGTTACATTAGTCAAGCAGTCCCTCATTAGATGCAAATTGGCATTCCCAAAATGACTTCCACCACCCACAGATAGATTAAGGAACGTAGTCTATAAGTTTTTCGTTTCTTTTTATGTTTAGCGTGTATTTGTCATAGGATGCATTGATTCTTAGATGCCCAAATTGTGTGAAATTATCCACACACACAGTTATACACTGAACCCCCCTTAGGTCACAACCCTTATTCACACAAAACATCTGTGCGACCAATCATTTGTCGGAAATTATACGATCTGCAAACCATAACCAAAATGTCAACCAAACTTGACATCTAAAAATTAAAATCGCGTCTTTGACAAATGCAACCCCAAATGAAACTTTTAGAAAAGTCTATCGAAAAGTTACATTTAAGGTTACATAATAATATTAAAAGACGCCATTAGTCAACAGGAAAACATAATATGTCAAAGACACTTTCATTTGCAAATACATTTAGGTGCAAAACTTTTTGCACAGACACACGTAAATCAGATCAGTGACATGTCAAAAAGGTGAAAGTCAGACAAGTGATGAGTCACAAGAAACTGTGTACTATTGGAAAGTAACACAAATGTACAGTTAAACAAACATGAGGTGGTTTTCTTATCGGCTGTGGTAAGCGCGATGAGTTCGACAATCACACGGTACAGTCATAGCTTGTGCCAACTTTGTTTTAATTTGGAGGAACCCAAATATGGCTCGTTGCGGTTGGAAAACACGATTAGGCATGATTCCATTCAATTATTTACGGTTGGTAATGCACGGATTATCCTGGGTTATTGTTGTTTAAATATATCTATTGTTTTAAAATTACTTTAAACATTATGCATACAGTACGCTGCCAGCAATTTTTATCGCTTTGGAATATTGCGGAGCATGAGGTACTGAGTGTAATTCCCAAATCGGGCAGTGTTACTGGGTTTATCCACCGGGCCTTAGAATAGCAACGTTTGAATTTTTGCTCGGTTGAAAACAACTGGCTTTATTTTGGTTTACAAACCACAATAAGGTTCACCTCTGCCGACAAATACCTACCCCTTCGATATTAACAAACGTAATTTTATGCTAAAATCTAATAACCAAACAAATAATGCACCCCCCAAACAACCCTAAATACGGCCCTGTGTGTGCCTGTGTACGAAAAAACAAATGACTTAAAAAAAGTCTCAAACTCAATATGAGTAAAAGGCCCCTCTATCTTCCACTTCAAGCCAGAATTTCTGAATGAATCTATCTTGAATACCGTCTTTGTCTTCCTCCGTGACGCATATCCTGATATAAAAGCGCGCCAAAGTGTAACCCGTAAATGGCGGCGGCGAGTCCACAGATACAGAATGAGTCGTGGCGTCAAACCACGTCAGAACTTACGGCGCATAGTTGGCGCTCGGCCACGCGACGCCATTCGATCAAAGTTGACAGGGCTGCTAGTTGTCATCGCTAATTTCTTTGATTACTATTTATAAGTTGACTTTCTTGTTTTAGAAGAGAAAGTACAGTGTTACAAGGGTTTTTTTGACACCTGAATGACGTTGACAGGGATTGTTTGTAAACATTGGTAACAAAATGTTGCAAGAAGTTTTTTTTTGTTTTTTTCAAATGGTGTTCTTATTATCAATAGTAACATGCTGGAAATTTTGCTATTACTTAATTCAAAACTTGAACTAGCTTAAATGATTTTATGATATAAAAACATTTTTTTTTTAATTTCCCCCCATCCCTAACTAAGTCATCGAGCAAATCTGCCAATCGGTCGTCGTACTCTAATGTTGACATGTCTATTACATTCCTTACGCTACCTAAATCCTCCCGTCTCTTCAGATGTTCTGCCAAATGTCTATCTTCACATTAAAACATGTCTGACTAGTTATACAATGTATAGACTCCTTAATTACATAATTTCCTTTTTGGCCACACAAAGATATAAATTTTATTTTTAAAAGTTGGCAACCCTATGCCAAGTGGATTGAAGTCACTGAAAATGATTAACAATGAGACGACGCGAAGCTTAAATAACTTTTTTATTTCGTTTTTATTTAAATCTTGTGACTTTTGGCTGACTCCTTATAAAACTATTACGTTTACGCCAAGGATTTTTTCGTCTAAAAATATTCTTCTCTGAATCACAATCAGCTTAAGACACTTTTTCGGAATTGGCTTGTGGTGCACACGTATCTTGCTTCTTAAATACGTAACTTTACCAAATGGACATACACTAATTTGCAATAGAGACGTGGCAAGTTACTTTGATTTTTACTATGTAAAAAAATAAACAACCTGCGATGAGAAAGTTCCTATTCTCTCTTATAACTTTCGATCCTAGTTTAAGTCTTAACAAGAGCATAACAAAAACTAAATGTAAACACCAATATTGATGTTACGACATTGATTGATCATCATCTAAAGCCGTTAACTTTGTTTATAACTGCCATACATTAGGTGCCTTCTAATGACGTACAGCAAAAACGGACTTTCATACAATATTGTTTATTTACCCAGCAGCTCTTAAACTGTTTACATAACGGAGCCATCCGAACAAACTACGCTTCTTCTTACGTCAAAATTTACGAAGTTAGACATAAATCGAACACCTTTACTCAATAGTGACGTATCCGAGAAAAAAATGGCGGCCAGAATCAGCTGTTGACGTTCCTCCCCATTCAAACATTCTAAATTTAAATTAGTAGATGACGTTAGCTGTAGAGAAGTAAACAAAACGTATTGGAAAACGGAAAAATCCGTCGTTGATGCCTTCATAACTCACAGACCACTGATAGTCGAGACAGGGTCGACGCAAAAGAAAATAATGTTAGTAGCATCTCAGGAATTTGCGTATTTTTAGATGCAGTTTTGGGTCAAGGAAAGAATTTTGCCAGTATCGTCGGGTGGGCAGATAAACCCGTCCTTTACGAGATTCTTAACTAAAGTTACTTTAAATCTTGCGAGATAATCGAAGATCTTCGATAAAAAGTCTATAAAATACTTCTTTACAACTCTGTACAAAGAACAGTAATAAATTTTTGGACATAATATCTGCCATTCGTTTATTTTGGCATCGGACAACATTCCTTTACACAGTCTGAATAATTTGGAATGAAAAGCACTTGTGCAAATCACAGGCGGATCGTATCACGTAAATAATAATTAAAGTCGGTGTTAAATAAATTTATTTCGACGTATTAACAGCTTTCTGGACGATCCTATTAACCAGTTTTTTAATTTATACAATACTTTACTTTTTTCGACGTTTTCCGGCCCGATCAAAAAGGTAGACGATAACAAAATTACTACCTTGAACAATAAATTTATTGTAGATTTCGGAGATCTGGGTGCCAAAATTTCAATGAATAACTACTAAAATTATGTCAAAGATCAAATAATCACTTTTTAAACGACGACTATTAGACAGTCCCCCAAAGCTTCCTAGTGTTTCTGAACGATAGAAAAAGTGACGGAGCGAAATCCACAGCGACACAACAGTCGCATATCACTGAACCCCTGAATATAATCATTCCTTCTAGTGATCAATGATTGAAATGCAAATGAATCAAACCCTTATTTCTGGAGCACTAGGTTCTAAATCAAAGGCTCTAAATAGCCAAGTATCCATTAAAGTCCCCATACTATTTACGTTGGCTCCATTCAGATCCACGTGCACTCTGGCGCAGTTCAGTTCTCAATTATTTAGCTATTTGTATCACTTTGTTTGAAACCTGCCTGTCCATTGGACACTCGTAATAAACGGCTGAACTATTTGTCACTGAACTGCGCAAATGGAACTTCTGGAACAACCACTACGTTATATAAAACGAACTCCTCCGCCGCGTCTGTTTGTCTGTTCTCACTCAAAAACTACTGCATCGATTTCCATGCTGTTTTCACCAATGGATAGAGTAGTTTTCGAGGAATGTTTTAGTATACGAATTGTTCCCGAGCGAAGCCGAGGCGGGGCGCTAGATAAATATATGTACAGACGCCAGCAAAATTAACCTACTCCAATCAGTAAATTATTTTTATCGAAAATGAACCTTCTTTTGTGCTAAACTATTAAATAATTTTAACTACGACAACGAACTAAGAATAAATTTAGAAATAAGACGAACTTGGCGCCATATTGTTATATAAGCACGTTTTTCTAATACATCACGCTTTCAAATTTTTCATTGAGACTCTGAAGACTTTTACAAATGAATTCCTTGGCTTTACATTTGATATTGTTGCTCAGTCAATACAATATTTCCATTGACACCCACGTCAAGAGACCGTGCGTTCTATTTTTAGACGATGCTATTGCACGATTTATGAACAAAAGCTAGATCTTTTGTTCATTCCTCATTCCTAACCTAAACGGTGTGCTCACTCAGTTTAAAATGATTTGTTTGTCTGTCATAGACGTTACGTTCTAACCTAACTCTTTTTCTTTTTTGTCTCTTCGCCCTGGGTGGAGTACAGAATGTCAGACTTGTATTGACTAAAATCTTTCAATAGACCGTTACGTTCAAGCGTGAGCTTACCTGTTTAAACAGTCCTGCGACCACAGGCTTGCAGGCTTTGGCCTTCTATTTGGGCCCCAACAGATTGTTGATAGGTCTTTGAGGCGCACGTAAAACATGACGCGCCTTCGACCCGAAACTATAACGTTCTATGACGTTCTGTGACGATTTTGTCATAAACTTGACTGTATGCGCGATGATAGCGGCCCTTATGACCATATTACTTCGGGAGTTATAAGATCTGTCAATTCTTGCTAACTAGATGTTTTCATAAACATTCTTTAATCTGAGTACAGACCGTTTTCGTTTATAATTTGCCACTTGTCTATGTAAGCAGGGTGGATTTTAATCGGTATATACAAGTCTCACATCCACACCACCCAGAGCGGGCCAATGACTCCATCATTTGAAAATTAAAAGGTCTTGTCTCAGTATGTATTCAGCCTAAGCCTCGTCACGTGTCATAGACACTGGACTGAGCACCCCCGACTAACGTGACCGATGGAATGTTTGTACAGCTTGAATTTATGAAGATCCTGGCGTTGACTCGAACGTTAAACTTATTTATTATCTTACGTTTCCTTTATATAAGTTTCATTCAATGCGTAAATTAGTCCAAATATTAATACTCAGACAGACAAGAGACACATCAGGTATAGGCTGATGATGAGTTGATAATAGCATATTGATAATGGACTTTTGATCCCAGTAGAACTTACAGTGACACTATTTAAACAGTCCAGGCAGGCAACACCAGGGGCAGAGGTAGGCTAGATTAATTTATAAAACAAACAGACTACCCACATCCTCTCATTATGTTTCTGTTTTACATAATATTTTTTATGCTGCAGAAGGCAAAGGTGACTCGTAAATTGTGAATTAAATGATCTACAAGCGCCATTGCAGTATCATTGTTCATTGTTGAACTTTATTGCGAAATACTTAACGGACGTGATTCTGAAACTAACATGAATTTTAAATATTTGGAACGAAACCGCCTAGTAAGTCGTGGTGAATTCTGAATAGTTTCTTTTCAATTTTTTTCGTAGTCTTCATATTTTAATTCATAATAAACATTGCCACTAAAAAGTATTATTCGTTCGGTGATTTTTATCAACCCAACTACTAGGTTCCACAAAAAAACATTGCGCTAGTTCGGTCAACAAGACTATTTTAACAACCGAATTACTACAAAACAAAAGGTTTAAAAAACATTGACCCCTAAATAGTCGATAAGGCGTGGAGCCAAAATTGCATTATAAAAACATAGAACAGGACTTTAGTGAAAGTATGCCACAGAAAAGCCGTTTAAACGTTTAAAAAGCCGTCGAATTTTATCGCTACATTCGCGGTTATGGCTATTGTTTTAATTATGTTGTTTAGGTAAACAAACTAGGTAACGGAAGATATAAATATGATTTTTGAGATAGTTACGGTTTTTAGGTCTTCATAAGCAGTTCATACTAGATCAGATTGGACGAGGCGACTCATATTTTTTTTTTATCTTTATTAAAGAGATAGACTCATTTTTAAAATGGACGTCTTTTTTCTTAAATAAATTAGACATGTTTTTTTTTTTCAGAGAACAGTATAGAGTGCTGTCTGACCTGTTATAAGTATTAAGGTTTTGAAGAACATTGGCTTTTGCACAATCTTTAAAAATATTTTGTATATTTTAAATATCATGCCGAAGCCTCTGCTTTTTCTTCAGACAACTGTCTTATCCTTTAAAATATACAACATATTTTTAAAGCATCGTGCCTCTTTTAAAAGCTCGTACAAAGCTGTACAGTCATCGCTAAAATAAAGAACAGTTAGCCGCCATTACCACTTCGCAACTCTTTCAAACACATTACTAAAGAACTATTAACATTTTATGCACGTATTACTAAGGACGTCGAAACAACTTCGTGACGATCCAAACGGAACTTCGAAACACAATTTTAAAGTAAAAATGTTAAAAACCAAAGGAAGATTATAGACTGGTTTTCGGTCCGGGAATGCGGTTTCAAGAATGCATTAAGGCAGCTTAGGGCGATTTAATGGTCATTCTGGATTTGGAGTTCGAAATGCCGAGGGTTTCTGTGATATCTCCCAAAAAGAGATAATGCTCCTTGCTCGGGTTGGTGACCGTAGAAAGCCTGCAGCGGTCGCATTCTTAGCCTTACTCGACGTCTCCCGTATGTCGGATCAAAAATATCACGTTTAATGCTCCTCAGGAACATATAACATCGTTTTTAAAGCATCGATAAAAACGAAATAAACGGCCTGACATCAACCTTCAACACCTCTATTTAAGTTTATTTTGGCGCCAACTCACACGTCCATGCTTATTTCGATCATCTTATTTTTTTGGCAACTTAACCAAACCACGCTCCGAACGTGCAATTTGTAGTTTTTCTTTACATAAAAAAAACGTATTTTCTTGTGTTACGTCTGTTTTATGAGGCAATTTTGGTGATTTGCGTAGGTATTGGTTATTTCTTTATTTTTCGTTGGTATAACAAAACTAATAGTTTGTTTTGACTGTAGATACGTAACTTTAAGAACATGATGATAATATTTGCTTCGTGAGTCACACATAGCCGGAATTCTAAAGCTTAGCAATCGGCCATTCTTGTCTTGTGATAACGAATGCACTTCAGTATTGATAGTGCATACGTATGAGCTTCCTTTTATGTATAACCAAGCTTCAATGTACATTCCAAGAAATCCCTTAGTTCTGATATGGAAGACCGTCTTTGAATCGCTTGAATAACGCGGAAGGCGGAAAACAGGGTGGTGTCGGCAAATTGGGCTAGATCCAGACATGACTCAGACTAGACTGGATGAGTAATGGATTTTAGATGGAAGACTATCCCAGGAAGAACAATCGATTCATATCACTGAGAACTCATAGCAATGATTCAAGTTATATTGGTCTTGAATTTCTTATAATAAGTGTCACATAAGTGTAGATCCTGCCGGAACGAATAAATTATCCGATCCATTATTCTACTGCTTTCAAAAAAAGGGAACTACTAGTAAATCAATCCAATTCACTGTAGTTATTCATTGAAATACCACAAAATAGGGTTTACTAAAACCAATTTATCTTAGACCCACTTGCGTGACAAAAAACTTCGTTGCTTTTTGAAACCAGTCTTCCCATCCTTGTCAAATCCAGACAGCCATGCTCTTCTTTTAATGTTGCTATAACCCGTAATTTCAACTCCTTAAAATTGATAATTCTGAAGAACACTTCGACCTCACCCCTTCTTCCAAAGCTGTGTTGCCCAAAATGTAACTCAGTCATTTCAGGGAGGGTAGACCAATGGTGACATTTACCAAGCAGCAATGATTGTCAATAACTTGCTACTTTGAAATGTACACAACATTTTGTTTATTAGTTTCCAAATATTTACTAATTTTACACATAATATGAATACAAAAAATCGTTAGTCAAGGGTATCCAGATTTAATATTATTTTAATGAATTTTAATCATAAGGGCCAGAGCAGACTAAAGTGGCCAGGACCACATTCGACCTATTATAAAAGGCTTAATTTATCGGTTATACCTAGACATCAGTAAAAAAATTACCAATTGCGATATTATGTAGCTAGTATATCATTTGTTTACCACCAAATCCATAGAAGTCCCTAATGTTTTTTTTTCTCGCAAATTTTTTAAGTAAGTACTCAACGTACCTATATGTATAGTCTTTATGTGACACCTTCTCAATATCTTCTGTATTGTTTCCAGTATAACTGGTGGAGAGCTGTTCGAGCGCGTCATAGACGAGGACTTTGTTCTGACGGAGCGAGCATGCACGGTGTTCATGCGCCAGATATGCGAGGGCATCGAGTTTGTTCACCGGCAGAACATTCTGCATCTGGACATGAAGGTATGTTGATTGACACTGACCTTGAAGAGATATCTTCAGGCTTCATCTAATACAGAAGTGCGGTTTCTATGAAAGCTCTGCCAGCAAGAGCCCTGTTGTCTTTGTTTTTGCATGAAACTTTAACTTCACAAACTTATACATAGAAGTTTTTAGAAGCAATGATGTGATTCGGCTAAAATAAACATCAAATCAGCCGTGCATGTCGTATGTAATTGGACTATTAGTTCTTGTTAATGCTGTAACATTAGATTTGAATTGTGATAAATCACTTCAAATTAGAACCGATGAAATCTACATATTTCAATGATATATAATAATATATCATTGAAATATGTAGATTTACTTTTGTTTATTTTGCATTTTTATAAGTATTAGTATTTACTCATAGTCGAGAATTAAGGATAGGTAGGCGTATGAATTAGGTAAGAATCCTCGAAGTCTTTTTTCATGAAGAACGAGACTCACAATTATTCAAGTAAGTAAATAAATAATAACCATTCATTAATAGTATGTAAGTGCTAAAAATAAAACCACTTAGCGGGTCGTTTAAACGTGATCTTCTACGTTTAAAAACTGACGTACCTATCTAAATAATTGTACCTATTTGTAACGGAGAGGTGTTTTTTTTCTATTCGTATGACTAAGGTCTGAAATAGCACAATGATGTCATTGTGCTCAGGATCTCGCGATATTTCGTCATTTGGAGACACTAATAGAAATTCAGTGCACATTCGTGTATTTTTGTCTAGCATTCATGACTAGTGTGGAATTGACGAATCGTCAGAAACAACGTGAAATCTTCCCCGAAAGAAAAGTATAGGAAAATGTTAAAGATTGACGGTTTCATAAAAACAACAGCACCTAGAGAAATATTGAATTAGTTACTGTAAATTCCCATGATTTAAAATCTTAAGAAAATGCGAAATCGCGTCACCCTTCACTCCAACAATAAATACAGACGTAGGTAATTTCGATTAATAAAAGAAAACGACGTAATTCCGCAAATAATAAAGTAAATAAAGAAAAGATTACATTGTTCAGCTGTTGCGGTCCCGCCATCTTGGTCCGCGTCCAACTAATAAATCAAAATGGCGGAAAAAAACGCGCGAGTTTTATGATTACCGGCCTGTACGAAGTTTATTTGAAGATATCGCTTTTGAATTTCGAATGCGTATTTCTGTCATCTGTCGGAAATGTTGCAGAAATATCTTCTTTATTTTAGTTTTTAAAGTTTTCAATCCGGTAGTGTTTGACTTGCAATTGATGATTATTTTATGCTTTATTTAGTTTGAAGTGCCTTGTTTACATACTGTAGATTTGTGAGTGTGTTGAAATAGTTGGCACTTGTTAATAATTAATATTGATATAGGTAAACCTATATTCTTACTTACGTAGGAATAGGAATTATTATACCTATTAATCTTTCTATGTTTGAGAATAATATCAGGATTGATTCAGAATTAAGAAAATTACAAGCAGTATTTATTTGTTAAATCCATGTGTACAGACCCCAGCACATGAACAACTTAACCAATCTGTCAAATTTTCGCGGCCGAATATAAACCTTGTACCGTGGAGGTTTTTTTTTAATAGGTAAATTAAGGTAGCTTGATTTACTGGCGTCTGTACAAGTAAAATAAAACATTACACAACGGATTTAACGCCTTGTGTACACTACTGTGAGCTAAAACCCGCCTTCTGAAGAAGTCGCGTCAAAATGCGATTTGATCTCAGATCTGTTTGTGACTGTTCCCGGCAAAAAAGCCACTAGTAAAAAGAGTCGTTAACAACACAGTATTAATTTTTATTTTCCCTTGCAGCCAGAAAACATTCTTTGCCTAACAAAACAAGGCAACCGCATCAAGATCATCGACTTCGGTCTGGCCAGGTTCTACGATCCTGAGAAGAAACTCCAAGTGTTGTTCGGTACTCCCGAATTCGTGGCCCCAGAAGTTGTGAACTTCGATCAGATTGGCTACGGAACTGATATGTGGTCTGTGGGAGTCATATGTTATGTGCTGTAAGTATTTTATGAATTTATAGTGGATAGTTATTCTAGCTGTGCTCAAAAATCCGTCTTTAGATTTTCTTTCATAATTTTTTAAGATCAATAATTTGTTTAAGAAAACCTTTTCTTATTACTGTGTGCACTTGTGGCATGTGCCAATAAACGTTTTTTCTTTCTTTCTTTCATTCTTTCTTAGAGTGTTCTGGTATGCGATGAGATAAGGTAGTTAAAGAATTATTTGAAGGAACAATATAACACGTTAATGCTTAGTAAAAACTGAAGACTAAATTAACTAGTTTCATGTCAAACAAAAAATATCTACCGAATACCGAAAATATCTACCAATTTATTAAATTCTGTACCCCTCGGCGGCGAGTAAAGGGCAACTCGCCGCTCGACCATGGACCATGCCCGGGTCGACGGCGCGTCGTGTTCCACGCGCGCCTCAAAGAGCGTCAGCATAATGACGAGGTCCCCTCTCAGAGGGCTAAAGCCTGCCGGGGTCGCGGGTCTTATACCATCACCGTGACCCCGGAACATAAAGGGCTATTGAAGGACACCGTGGATTTTAGTCAGTACAAGTCTGACAGTACCTCTCGCCCTGCCCGGGGTGGGAGGTCTCATTTGATGATTTTACCACGTAAAAAAAAAAAGGGTCACGACCAACGAAGAATCATTAACAAATCTACCATCTTGTTTCAGCCTCTCAGGATTATCACCATTCATGGGCGAGACAGACATAGAAACGATGGCTAACGTCACCGTCGCTAAATACGACTTCGACGACGAAGCTTTCACGGAGATCTCCGACGATGCTAAGGACTTTATTCAGAAACTGCTTGTTAAGGACAAAGAGTGAGTATCTTGCCTGATTACCTAGTTATTGTTGTGATATTTTGGGCTCTAAGCCCGTTAGTGCCTGAACATTTTGCAAAAGAACCTATTTCAATCCTTGAAGACAATAATTCCTATGCGGCATGTCTTTATCTCGCTATATCTAAAGTAATTTTTGCAAAAGGTTTGGGCCCTTAAAATAAGCCTGTACAAATTATTAAGTTTACTCTTCAATAAGAACCTTAGTTCAAAATGCGTGTCAAAAAACCTTTTTTCTTCGAAACAATACCTTAAAATTCCTCGCAACCTTTCAATTCCGGTATGATCTCAATTTATCGCGGATTTTCTAAAGCTGTGTACATACCAGCCTGACGATAAAGAACCCTTGTTACTCGTTTTTCCAACACTAGAAACTAACACTACATAAAACATTGCACGATGTAGAAAGAATGATCTAACATTATACAATAATCCTCTAACTCTGTACATACTAGTTAAGTAGATGTAGATTAGATTGTATGTGTAGCCCACCAGTAACTCTCCTTTAAAATCTGGCCCAAATTCAGCACAAACTGTCCAATCTTGCAGATTAACCTATTAATCCTTCTCTCCTTCCTCTTATGCACGCATTTCCTCTTGCACCCCATTTGGATGTAGCTGGGCCCTACCAACCACTTGTCTATGTCCCGTAGAGCTAGAGACGCCACCCTCTTAACTGTGTCGGTGTTGGGCGCTAGTAACAAGGGTCTTTGTCGCAGGTCGCGGCCGGGCGCCACCGAGTGCCTTCGACACGCGTGGCTGCAGCGCCGGCCACCGCCCCCGCACCTCCCGCCACACGCACCGCCACCTGCCCGCCCTGAGCTCAAGAACCCTCTTGACGTAGCCAAGGACAACCTGAGACTCTTCGTCGAGCGCTGGAGCGAGCACCCCAACTCACCATACGTATTCGACAACCAAGCACACGAAATCACCAGCCTGGCGAACGGAAACTGTGAGCGATCCTCAATTGGAGGATGTTCCCCTTCTCCCAGAAGCTCACTTAGTAGCTCTCCTGATGTAGTTTTCGACGAAGATGACCTAGATCCACCCCCGCTAAGAGAACACAGCTTCCTATCCGCTCCAAAATACAACCCCGTGGAAAGGCGAGCCTCCGACAGCACCTGCTTCTTACATAAGAAACAAGACGTCCTCGTCAGGAAAAACTTAGCGGAAGAAATAAAGAAACTCTCCGACCACTTATACATGCTCTCCACAATGAACACTGATCTCGCAAACAACAACAGCATGAAAGAATTAGACAAAAACATTACAGAAACTAAGTCGACCAAAGAAGAGAAACTACCGAACGGTTTCATGAAGGAAACAAGACACACGAAGATAATAACGAACGGCGACGCATCAGGCAAAGAGAAGAGATCACTATTTACTTCAAAGTCAACGACTAAAATATCATCAGCATTCTTAACAGAGAGAGAACCAGAGAAACCAATGACGAGTAAAATGCCGTGGGTGAAATCAAACAGATCGAAACGAGTGTCGACAACGAGTCGAGATGTGCCAGATCAACCCGTAGACGTTCGGAACAGTTTCTTCCAAGAATTCGACAGACGAAGGGAGAAGATAGACAAACTAGTGAATGGGTCAGAGAACGGGAGACAGATGCCTTATAGAAGAGGAGATGAAAACAATGCGCACCGGACGAAAGACCTTCTTCTACACCTTCTAGAAAAATGGGGAGAATCTGAGGAAGTAGAGGCAGAAAGATCGGCCGGAGGAACCTCAAACGGAGGGAGACACCAGTCAATATCCCTGGAGTGGTCGCCCTCCAACCAGTTAGGCCAGAGCTCCATGTCCAGTCTCCACGCATTCTTTCGAAGACAGACTTCAGATGAAAAGACGCAAAGGAAGAAAGTGACTAGTAATGTAGCGAAATGACTCCGGTTGTAAGAAAAAGTGCCATGACACTATGTTACCAAAGTACGGTATGAGATTAGTTAATGTTCTAATAGCCTAGCGCATATACACGAGTTTGACTCGGCACATCACGGATTTTAAGTATACAGGGTTATTTTGCGTATTTTTTTAACCTTAGGTCCTACCGTAAGGGTGGAATTATGTCCCATAGGGAAAATTGGGACATTCGTACCGGTCAAACTGAGAATATTTGAACAAAAGACTTAAATAGGTTCTGTTTAAATGCAGTTGGCGGTACAAGTTTTTAAATTCCACTTTTAAATCATTTTTTTATTTTGGAATTGAGGAAAGTACGTACTTAGGTTTTTTTAAGTTTTTTATTTTATTATTAATTTATATTATAAGAACTTTCGTTTATATGCGCTAAGTCTTAAAAAGGCAGTTGAAATGACAATAATAAAAATCTAGTCTTCAAAATTTTACAAGCAGATTTAGATTCAAGACTGAGAACGAATTATATCAACATTATTGAACACATTTTGGTAATTTTTTAAAACATTTTTTTTTGTATGTAAATAAGACATGTTTTGAAACGTAGGGGTATCTAAACTTAAATTATGATTGTTCCTTATATGTACTTATGTATAACTTAAATGTAATTAATTGTTATTACGATACGTATGTTGTTAAAATATAAGGCTTTATTTAAATCTGCTGTTTTATTATTTTTGACTCAATAAATAAATCTTAACAGAGACTAAATGCGTCCCGTAATTCACCTCTTTGGAGACAGAAATCGTGCAACGTTTGGCCATAGACAAAATATATCGCTCGATGCAATTTCTTTATCTGTTTCTCTATGGAAACAGACAAACCCGAGGCCCTAGCACGAATAATTTTACATAATATTCAACTTCGAACTCGAAGAATCTACGACGTAAATTGTATGGAAAATTAAAAAGCCCCTGTGGTGTGGCAAGGCGACATAGCGGTCAAACGACAAATAGGCATCAATAAAAAAAAACAAATTAATCAATAATTGTTACTATATCATCACAATCAACTTTTCCACAGCGATCGTCTATCAGCATCGTACACTCTTACACATCCGTGGCTGATCCAATCAGCTCTTTGCACAGAGCTCCACGTTACCAAGTCCAAACTCAAGAGATATGTCATCAAAAAACGCTGGGCAAAGGCCGTATCAGCCGTCATCGCCCTCAAGAGAATGGGAGCCAAATTCGAAGACCACCATGAGGAAATCGTGGAGAAGAAAAACGGAGAAAATTGATTGGAGAAGTTTTCTTTAGTTTGAAGTTTATTGGGCAGTGTTGCTAATTCGGCAAGTAATATTCTTTGATGTCGCAGTTTAGTTTACTTTGGGGAAAATTGGGCCCAAAATGAGTAACGATACGGAGGGTATATTGTATCACAATTGTAAGTACCTACTCACTAGTTTTCTTTTTGGATATTAATATTTGCCATCTTACTCGCTCACAGTATTATATCTTAGTTTTTGGGTTCGGTAGTCCCTTTTTGCGCAGTTGACTGAATCTCTTGAGGCTAGATTGAGAATTCCAAATTCAAAATCTGTTATGTTAAACAAAGTGTGTTTCAAATAAGAATAGGATGACCGTGATGCCATATTGGTACATGATGTCACAATATGGCGTTAAAGGTAGGTAATTATTTTCTTAGTTGTAATCCAAACCAACTTAAGTATTTAAAAAAAAGCGTCTGAGGCTAAAAAAAATGCAATGACTGGATCTGATTTTACAAATTATATTCAAAACAACACTGCCCAATCCTTGACTAAATAATGTTTAGATTTATTTTAAAGTTAAGACAGTTGTTAAACGCACATAATTCGCAAAGAAAACGCACACAAGCATATCTAACATAGGCTTAATTGGTTATAACAATAATTATTCTTATTAGGGTATTGATTGATAATGTAATTAAAGTCTATAGAACGTTGTTCTTGCCTGTATTCCGTTATACACCCTTAGTTTTTCTTTAAAACTAGCCTCTTAAGGGGATTTTGTACTTTTTCATAGACAACTTTTACGGTCAACTCAGAGCGTATCGTCAATGTGAAACTCTATATCAAATTCTCCCATATTTCCACTAACGCATATATTTCCACTGAGTTACTTGACAAAAGAGTTTTGCTCACGTACTTAATCCTCGAAATGAGGAAACAACTGGTTTTCGTAATTTCGGAGTTGATCGTTAAGTAAAAAATGTTTGTTACAATTACCCCTTAGAGGTTCCTTTATAGAAAAACTAATGTTGTAAATAATCTGTTGTTTTTTTTCATAAATAACCACTTGTTGAGTCGCTAGAGTTCAATGTTGTTTTAGGGATAAATATGAAATAAATAATATTCACTATAAGTAGCCTATTAAAATAAGGCATTTTCGTGCCGATATATACCTACTTTACACACTCTGATCTAATGATTTTGACTTAAATTTTATTTTAGAACACATGGCTATGGGAAATTAAAATTAACTTTTTAGTCGAAATTCAGTATTAAGTCATGATTTTGAAACACCTGTACTTAATATTTAATACAATACTTTTTAAAGTCTCATTGTTACACAGGGCAAAGCGGTACAAAACTTTGACAGTTTTTGGTACCAAATTGCCCCAGGAACAATTTTCTGGTACAACGAAAAAAATGTGGTACATCTGTGCCTAATTAAGTACTTATGTTTTTAAAGCTATTAGAGGCAGAAAACCTTTGGTTTTACATGACTAAAATGGTGCCAAAATATTTACTAACTAGTAACACTAGGTGTAATGCAGTGCCTATAATAAAATAATACTTAAATAATTATAATCTAATAATCTCATTAAGATCTGTATATCAGGAGTATTCTATGCACTTTAAAGTGTAATAAAATAATTACGTATAAGTAAGTTGGGAGTCCCGTCCCAGGCAAAGATGGAAAAATAATGGGCGAAATACGGTGTAAATACACCGTTCTTCGCTCGCAATTGAAGCTCTCAATATCAACTAGAGGCAAAAAGTTTTTCCATGTAAATGAGCTTTAGCTAATCATCATAGTTCTACTCATGCACATACAAAATGGACTAAGCGCCTGTGCCTGAACTCTGATAGTGTTCAAGAAAATACAAGTAAAAAGGTGTGAGACATACGTCATACATCCACGACAGCGACGATGTCTTTTTCTGTCGTTGGCTCTTTCTGTCATACAGGAGAGAGATTGGTATGTATGGGCAGCTCAAGGGCAGCTGAATAACTTTCTCTCTTTCTAGAGAACCCATTCTCTATGTCTATGGTTCTACTTAAAATCATAGAGTCGATCTTTGCCAAGTAGTGGGATTTCACGGGCTTAAAATAAATAAAAAAATACATTTAGATAGGAAAATAATGAAAGACATTAACTTCTAACATTAAATATAAGTTTTGTGCTAGTTTAATTTAAAATTAATTGCAATCATCTCATTAAAATTAGATCTATTGGTTATTATCGCCATTTTTTTCTCACCATATTTATTGGAAGTTTTATCATTAAAATTATTGAGAAACTAAATTTGATGGATTGTTTAGTCGTATTATATTGCATTTAATTTTCCGAGTAAATGACTGTTATTAAAGACATTGGATTGTGAACGAAATTTTTGAGGAATAATAAATCTTGTTGCATCAAAAGCGTTTTTTTTTTCCTATCCGTACCATAACGTGACTCTATAACAGTGCAACTAAGGGCAATTGCTCACTGACGACTTTTTGTATCCCAGTAAAATGAAGACTAACCTTGCATGCAAAACCGACAGGCAAGCCATAGCATGTACGTTTATTATTTATTGGTGCATGCTTCGGTTATGCGTGAACGGTTTAAAGTTTAATCCGTTCACTCATAACCGGAGTTCGCTCGACGCGACATCGTTCGGTGGTTGTAATGATATCGACTGCCATATGAGACAAAACTTCGTGATGTCGGTCGCCAGATAATTATGCCCGGCGAAGTTTCGCGAAGTCGCACGACTTCACCTGACGTCACTACGGACATAAGTCGCGCGTTGTCGCCATATTTGTCAGGCGACATCGGCCGGCTTAGCTTGACATTTCGCCAATACTTGTGGCACATTTGTCTACTAGTGTATCCTTGACTTGAAGGCTATATTAATGGGAAATGCAGTGAATACCGCCGGCTAATAGAACAGTGCTGCAGTTCTTTTGGGGCGTGGCCAGCCGGAATAATCAGCGCCATCTTGTTTGTAACAGACTCCAAAATGGAGGAGGTTCTCAATTCGGTTGATGTGGTTGATGTTTCATGTTTGTGTAGTTTCCACCACCAACTAGTGAATTAACTCTTCTATGGTTAAGCTCGACAAGCTACTATTTAGATAGGGATCCCTTCTATTCGCATACTGTTCTTTGTCCTAATATACTTCGGCATAACGATTTTCGCACAATTTGTTTTGGCATAATAATACTACGGCATATTTTTTTTAGGCATACATTTTATGTTGGCATAAAAATCTTAAAGACTAATTTGTTTTGGCATAAATTTTATTCGCATAACTTTAGTACGCCTAATGACTATTAGCATAACGTTAGTAGACCTAATGACTATTAGCATAACGTTAGTAGGCCTAATGACTTTTAAGCCACGTATTCACAGAGCAACAATTGTTTATAAACTCTGTTTCAGAAACAAATCATTTTGTTTCAGAAACATATAATATTGTTTCTGTAAACACTACGTGTATGAAAAAAAAAATTATATGTTTCTGAAACAAAATGATTTGTTTCAGAAACACGTAGATTTTGTTTCTGAAACAAAGTTTATAAACTATTGTTGCTCAGTCTCAATCTATTGTTTCTGTAAACACTACGTGTATGAAAAAAAAAATTATATGTTTCTGAAACAAAATGATTTGTTTCAGAAACACGTAGATTTTGTTTCTGAAACAAAGTTTATAAACAATTGTTGCTCAGTGAATACGTGGCTTTAGCATAACGTTAGTAGGCCTAATGACTATTAGTATAACACCAATTTGCTATAGTTTCTGTTACAATTAAGTAATAATTATTGTTGGTTAAAAATTTAAAATGCTGTGCAGCAAAAGTGACAAACCGAATTGCTGCAAAACCGACTCCACGTAGTCTTGTTTGTCCTACCCCTAGAGTGTAATTTAAAATCGCGTAGGCGCGAGGGGCCGCCGGAGACCCGCAGCGCCGGAGCCGTGACAGAAACCCTGCCTGCTGCATGTTGCACGCTCGCTTGAATGCTGCATGGTTGCTTGCATGCTGCATGCTTGCTTGTTTGCTGCATGCTTGCTTGCATGTTTACTTGCTTGCTTGCATGCTGAATGCTTGCTTGCTTTAGGCTTCCTACAGCGAAAAAAGAACCCACAAAATTGTTCAATACATTTTCTATAAAAATATGTTTTAATATCATTATGCGTAAATAAATTTATGCTTTAGGATATTATGCTTAAAAAATTTATGCTTTAGAACTTTATGCTTAAAAAAAATATGCTTTAGAACTTTATGCTTAATAAATTTATGCTTTAGAATATTATGCTTAATCATTATTATGGTTAGAGAAATTATGCTTAAAAAATTATGCGTAAGCTGTTATGCGTAATTATATTATGCGAAAATATAATTATGCCAAACAAAATTATGCTAAGTTATATTAGGTCTTAAAATTTTATGCAAATGGATAGGGAACCATTTAGATAATTATGTCGGGTAACGTCCACTAAAACATAAAAAAAACAACCAAAAACTTTTTATACTTTTTTTTATTTTTAAAAACACGCAATGATATCGCACTGCTGGTTCCACAGCAATGCAATACCACACCGTGGTACCAAAGATGGTATTAACGGTAAGATTTCTGGTAGCGTGCGCGCGCGCCTGGACCACCGAACTTCTTGGGCTCGCAGCGACGAGGGTCAGCGACCAGCAAACTCCTATCGTATTGGACGAGGATATCCTTGATTTCCTTCTTTGAGGCCTCGTCTACATCTGTAATGAGAAAATATCATTGTTAATATACTCTCAAATTTTTTAAAAGGAATTTCAACTCAATTACTGAGAAATAAGGATCTTTTTATTATGGCAAGAATTTTGGCAGTAAAAAATAGAACAAATAATGAATTCAACACATCCTGTTTTGAGATATTGAGAATTAACACAAACACTTTTAGACTCAATCTATCAAAGCAAGGCTATGTGTACTAATAAATAAATGTTGTGTACATTTCAAACTAGCAAGTTATTGACAATCATTGCTGCTTGGTAAATGTCACCATTAGTCTACCCTCCCTGAAATGACTGAGTTACATTTTGGGCAACACAGCTTTGGAAGAAGGGGTGAGGTTGAAGTCTGCTACAGAAACACCAAGCTATGATATTTATGATACATTTTACATTTAGGCAGTTAAATCCTATAAATGAGTCCTAGCCTTGGGTGGAGCAGGATGGACTCTGACTAAAATCCAACATGTTCCTTCAATTGCCCAAGACCTTCCAGGGACACAGAAACATCTGTTTAGACAGTGTTGCAACCCTGATAAACTCATGTAGTGAAAGCTTCAGTGAACTTTTTAATTTCGTTTTTTTCATAGATCAGGCTATAGAGAAAAAGCCGATGGTGTATGCAGCTTACAACGTTTGTAACAGACTTCAACCCTTGAATTATTTCAGAAAATAATATGAGATATTTGTTTATAGGTACTTACATTTCTGGTAGAAAGCAATGAGTGCCTTAGAGATGGCTTGTCTGATAGCATACACCTGGGCGACGTGACCACCACCCTTAACAGTGACTCTGATGTCAACATCGGAGAATCTCTCCTGTAATAGCACAACATTTTCTTAGAACCACATTAAATTGTTGAATATAAGATTTTTGGAAGAAATGGTGATCAGATTGGATCTTTACTACACATCCAAAGATGCTCAGGTTCGGAATAAGAGTAATCATCATTTAGAATTTGGTTTTTTTTTAAAAGGATGTTAGGTAATCAAACATTTTTACTCACTCAAGGTATCAAGAAATTGAAGTTCCAGTAATGGCAACACAAAATACATTAAGTTGATTGCAAATCATTTCTTTTTGATATTGATTGCATGTATTGTGAAATGGATATTAATTAAAAGATTACACTTAAAAATAAATATTTATGTGTCAGCTGTAATGGCTGACTCTGTGTGTAAATAATAAATCTCAAGACTAGTAGCACTAGTGTTTTGTAGAATTCATTTTCACCACAAACACGGTGGCAGAAAGTTACACTATAGGTATAAACTATTATTCTTGCCAGCTAAATTTTGACATAAAAAAGAGTTTTAGTGAAAACCATAACAAAAACCAAGACTACAAGAATTCCTTTTTGTAATAATTGAATTTGGTGGTAAGCCTTGTGTATTTGAGGTTTGGTATGGGATGAAGTCTGCATACTATTGTTTAAGAAATGATAAAAAAAATTATAGAGCACTGACCTTGCCGAGCAGAAGGATGGGCTCCTGCAGTTTGTACTGCAGCAGACGGGGCTCCACCAGGTCGAGTGGGCGACCGTTTACGCGCAACACACCGTGTCCGCGTTTGCAATAAGCCACAGCCGTGGCAGTTTTCTAAAAACATACAAATTGCGTTACTAGTCTGAATAAACCAAGTAATCATTTTTTTATTTTTTTTTATGTCAATGTTCCGATCCCAAGTACTGTAGATATCAACCGCCTTGCTGAAATATGAAATTATTTAGACTGAAAAAGAAATTTGAGGTTATGTTGCACACAAAATTAAAAAAACAGTTGCATCAAGGCGACTAGAGAATACTAATCTACACAAATATGTTCTGAGCAGCAAAAAGTATCACAGAAGAATCCAATTTTGGGTTTCTTGGGGAGGTCAAGCCAACGGAAACAGTGAAGCATCCAAGTAACATAAGTTGTCCGCCATACAAGATACCGCATTGTTCGGCGTTTGGGATATTGTATTTTCAATTGCTTCACCACTAATCTCGTACTGAACACTGATAACGAGGCAAAAATATGGACTAAATAACTTAAATAATCACTTAGAAATCAGCACAAACACGTGGAAGGAACAAACAACTAACCTTACGGCCGAATACTTGGACGGCCTGGATAGGTTCACGTCGCGCCTGAAACACAGGTAAGCAGAAATCGAATGAGAATCAAATCAATTTGTAAGGTTGGGTAAAGAAAATACTAGTAAAATAAAATAATTACAGAGCGCAAATCGTCACGCACCTCTTGCGGGGCAGCCATTTTGACAGAGAAAGACTGAATGAATGAACGATTGATAGAACAGAATAAAGTCTATGGTTGAACGAATGTCAGCAAAAACCGGAACTTTCCAAAATAAAACAACGGATATTCTCGTCAGTTGTATTGAATTCTACAGTACTGACATCTATTGGCTAATAGCAGAACTAAACAGAATGTTTGAAATACTTTTGGCTAGATGGCGCTTTAAAAAATCTTGTAGTGTGCTTTTTAGTAACTAGATGGCGTTATATTGCTTACTTCAAATATTTGCCACAAGGTGGCACTGGAACATAAACATTTTCTCATTAGACGTTCACGGTGGGTGAGTCAAATAGCCAATCCATCACGCATAGCGAAGCGGCGCGCCAAGCTTGTTTTGTATTCGTCGAACGTAATTGCTGAGGTGGAGTCGTGCGGAATGCGCGACAGTAGTGCACGATCACGACAATGTGCCGCGAAAAACGCTAAGTTGCGAACATTCCCGCGCTAGTGCATTATAACTTGAAACAAAACAGTGTGAATTGAGAGAAATTTTGTGAATATTGTTTTGTTTATGTAATGAACAGTTTGTGTTTTATTTGAACTGGATTTATTGTGATTTACTTTTTGAAAATTTGGAGGTAAGTTTCAAAATATTTTATGTAGGTAAATATGAATTAATTAACTACTCACGTGTGATTTATTTAGCGTTTAAAATATGTAGTCGTAAGTTACAGAAACTTTTGTAATACTTTAAATATTTAATATGAAGTTAAATGTCATTTTTTATGAGTAGATTAAATTGTTGGTACTTAAATAATAAGTAGATATAAATTATGTACCTACCTAAACACCTAATATGTTTTTTATACAAATAACATTTTTCTGTGCACACAAGTCAAGTACTTACCAGTGGGGACTTAAAAACTTTATCGTCAACTTTTTGTTGACTTGGTGCGTCATAAAAAACAAAATGAATCATTCAAGAATGTAAGCCACAAGTTTACGCAGGCATCTAACAAAGTAGAATATCCAGGAAAAACAGAAAAATGGGAATTTATGTCAAAGTTATTCATTGAATGAGTGGTAAAACCAGTGCCGTACCTACATAGTCTATAGGATGTTTTGCAAGTAAATAGGTGCTTACAATAATGTCAACGTCTGCCTATAAAACTACTTGAAATATACCATAGGTGTGTAATACTCAATAAACAGTTTACTTAGTGTATTTTTTATATGATACATGCCCAATAAATTGCCAAGGCATCAATGAACAACCGAAATTCCATCGATCTTAATCAAAACATCTGGAATCGAACCTAGGAACGCGGTGGGTCCGCACACTTCTTTATCGCCACTGCACCTATGGAGAATAATATTTTCAGCCGTGTGTATAGCACATCCATTTTTATAAACTAGGAAAATGCTTAATATATGTCTACATTATAAATATTATAATACATCCTGAAAATATTAGTAATTTTCAGTAACATTACAGTTACAGATGTCTATCGTTCAGTTTATCAGACAAGCGACGTTCCTATACTCAAATACGTACAAGATAGATAATACCAAAACATATTGATTTCACTACATGCTATGCTAGTACGTAATCGTATTTTGAATCTAATCTCCCACTGGCTTCCAGCAATTCTATTGAATCGAATATCTAATTATTGTAAAAAATATCGGTCAATTCGTGTTTTACGTGACTCATTTCTTTATCAAATAACATTAGTTCCGCAAAATGTTTTTTATATTTGTATTTTTCGTTCTTTCCCAATGAGATTCTAATTAATTCTTTCCTAATTCCTAAGACCTTAGAAGAATATCGGAATCATTTTCGTATGAAATTTAAACTAAATTGGAAAATTAACGCTTTGCTCTATAAATTTTGACTAATTTTGTTAGAAAGGCTCCAAAACATTTATATCATTTTCAATGCTGATTTAAACTGGTGCATGGTTTCATCCCATCCAGTGTTGTAATCTCATACTCTTCGTTCAATTCCTCTTTGCGTTCCAGGGCTGCGGTTCTCTCTTGAAACATGGACAAACATTTGTCCCTTATCGGTAAAAATAGAAAATTACCAACACGTACATTCCACCACGTACCCACATGGACGGAGTCACAAACGAATGCTATATCAACCAGTATTACATCTAATTTGCATGTATTAAGTGCTGTTAACATGTCCATGTCTCAATTAGTGCCCCTATCCACTTATGTAACAAAACCAGTCCAGCAGGTACCATAAACAATAATTTCCATAGTTTCATAATATTATAATTACTTGCTTGTCAAAATAAATTTTAAATAACGAGTTAACATTCGAAGCCGAGGTGCGAGAGTCATCGTCAAATATTCTGATTTTGAAAGTTGTAATAAATAAGAGAATTTATTGACTTCCGTATGTCAAATGCTACGATTTATGAGAAGATTATCTAAGCACAATACGATTGTCTCATTATTTATTGCCAGTTACGTTTACCTGTACTGTAAGATTATTTGTACTAACGATAAAAAACATCGATAGAGGATGTTGCAATTGCAACAATATGAGCATATTGGTTTTGGTATTGTTCTCTTCATTTTTATATATCCGAAACTAAAGAATAAATGCATGAACGACGATTGTTGCCACACCGGCCACATAGTAGAACCCTCAGTAAAATCAAGTTGTTTGGCACACATGATTATAAAAACAAGATTCTGAATAACATAAGTCGCTCCAGAAAACTTTTTGAATTGGAAAAAATAGTGCAGTAGATTACGAAATATGGCTACGAATAAGGCTAAAAACACCCCTCGTGGTAGATTTGGCATTGAAATTAAAAATTAAACATGTATGCATGTAAACCAATATACGAATCGAGGCTACAAACATCTCCATTTATTTTGTTACTTTCATACCACCTGGTGCACCTCTCAAACAAAACATAGAAATTGTCTATGACAATGTAACTTTTTTAAATGTCGTTCGGAAGTAAGCCGCGGTGTTTATCGGACAACCGTTGTATGACCGCGAACATGTCTATATGTCAATACTGTGGCGCTGCTTCCTGTGGATCGAACAGTTCACGTAATACGGTCATGGATAATCCATTTTAGGCTCAAATGGGCTGGAGAAATGTGTCGACCATATTATGAAAGTAAGTATGGGACTAGGTTCGTTCTAAAATGCTGGTCATGGACCTGAATGGTGACAGCATCTTGCACACATAAAAAAAAGAATCATCATAATCTCAGCCATAGGACGTCCACTGCTGAACATGGCCTCCCCTTTAGATATCCACATTTACTGGTTGGAAGCGACCTGCATCCAGCGTCTTCCGGCGACCTATAAGGTCGTCTGTCAGTTTCGTTGGTGGACGTTCTACGCTGCGCTTGTTAGTCCGCGGTCTCCACTCTAGCACTTTTCGACCCCATCCGCTAAGTGCTCTGCAAAAAAGAGAATAGCTAGATAATTATCCTTAGTTCTGTGGCAAAATTTGTCATTCATGTTTGAATGTTTCCACGCCAGAACGGCTGAATGAAATTTGGATTTAATTTGGCATAGGTAGTCTATATATTACATGGATTTACACAGAGGAAACCATTTTATACTGATATAGGACAAGCAGAAGTCACCGGCATAATAATATACTAATTAAACATACTACTAATTTTACAATTATTTTGGCAATTTTACAATTTGAGTTTACACTCAACATTATCATACTTATTTTGTACTGTAGAAATAGACGACCTATATTTTACTCTGATATTGTTGAATCATACCAGTTCCTATTTTTATACCCAGTACTATTTTAAATTTATTATTTCATCATGATTTTGAACAATGGCCAATCATAACATGTTTGAAATGGGTAATTAAAAGTAGGAAGTCTTTACATAAACTTAAAGCAATAAAAAGATAAAATAAGAGTATAAACCAAAGTTCTAGGTGTGATCTGTGGTTCTTAGAAGACAATAGCATGCTAATAATAGTTAAAACAAGGAAAATTTTGTTAATAATAACATGTTATTGTCTGTTTACTTCGTTTTACACATTCCAACCTAAGGATTTAATTAAATAAGCTTTATAAATTAAATACTATAGTAGCGTATTTAATATTACAATAAAATAGTCGTAATATGAAAAGTTACAGTCGCTGGATTTCACATTAAACGATGTTAAACTTGTGAGTTTAATTTTTACTGCCTATCTTTTTCCCTGAAAGTACTAAAACCACAGCTTTCTCAGGAAGTAAACAAGCGATTAAATAAATCATTAAACAATATATTGCCTGAAAAGTTTACTGTTCAAGCTGAAGAAAGGAAATACCCGTGAGGTAATATTTACTGAAACTTTGATTTTCCTGTTACTAATGGAGACTTTTTTTGTTGTATATTAAGTATATATAGGGTTGTTTCGCCGGTTTCGCGACCACCTTCAGTAGGCGACCATTTGACGGACTAAGTTTCTTTAAATCAAGAAAATAGTATTTGTAGAGGTAACATACTTAAAAAATAAATCTAACGTGCTTGCTAAGTAATTATGAAATAAGAATTTGCAAAGTTTGAAACAAATGGGTTAACCCAGAGCCGAAAAAAAATTGTTAAATGCGCGTCTTGATTCCGCGGTGAGTGGACGTAGCGCGAGTTGAAAAAAAAATAACACGGCGCGCGGCGCTCAAAGGTAAGTTTTAATACTTATTTCATGTTTTACACACCAGTTACCATGTTAAATTGTAAAATCCATAAGTATGGGTTATAATTTAGTTGTTTTTTGAATTTTTGAAACTTATTTTTAAGATAAAATCAAGTGGTCGGTAACCGAAATGCTTATTTATCGAAAACGTTAGATAGCGACCACATGGTCGCAAACCGACGAGATCAGCAATTTTTCGTTTTTACTAATATCTTCCTAATGCTTCATACAGGACTGTTACAACTTTGAATGTAGTATTGTAAAAGTTTTTCTTTGTAGTTCTTTGGTAAGCGACCACCAGTTTCTTTGTAAGAAGTTTGTTTAATTTGCCTACGAAATTGGGCGCTAAACAGGTCGTCAACCAAAGTTAGCGAAATAAATACATTGGTTTCCGGCCACCATAATTTAGTATGAGAGAAATAACGGCCGCTAACAGAAATAAGTATGAAAATTCATTGAGTATGCGACCACATCTGATTTTTTGAATTTCGTCAGTTATTTAAATGCCCGTTTCATAATTATTTGTTGTAGATACCTCATCATCTCAGCCATACGACGTCTACTGCTGAACATGGGCCTCCCCATTAGATCTCCACGTATTGTTGCCGGTTGGAAGCGACCTGCATCCAGTGTCTTCAGTAACCAGGCAGTAAACAGTTTCGGGGAGATAATATCCCTCTTACGCCTCTTCTCAATGCCTTCGTACTCTGCTCCTGTACTCGGACCGACATGGTGGCGTTATGATACAGACACATCAACACTTTGTTGTACCGATAGTCAATACGGCATCGCTGGAGTGACTCAAGTACCGCCCATGTTTCCACCGATGCGATGGCTTTCTCATAGTCCACAAACGCTAAGCATAATGGCAAGTTATACACTTCGGTCTTCTGTATAACTTGCCGCAGCGTATGGATGTCTTCTATGGTACTAGAGCCTCTTCGGAAACCGGCTTGTTCGGGAGGCTGGAAGTCATCAAGTCTGTGTTGGAGACGGTTCGTCATAACCCTCGAAAACAGCTTATAAACATGACTCATAAGCGTGATGAGTCTGTAGTTCTTCAATAGGCCCTTAACTTTTTTTGGAGAACAGCACCACCTCACCTCTGCTCCATGCTTCTACATATTATGGATATTGTTTGACAAATGATTTTTGATTCTACTACAACTATGACTAAGTCTCTACAAACTGTAAGAAAATTAATTATTAATTATTTTTTTCTTATTATTTTTTCTTATTAATTATAAAAAAAAACATTACGCAAAATGATTACCATTTCTGTTTTTATTAAATTAAAATATTTTTAAAGCGATTATAATAGTTTTATTGGCATATTTTTCATATTATAATAGTGGTCGCAAACCAGCACACTGGTGGTCATAAACTGATAAAAATGGTCGCAAACTGACGTTTTCGCTATATTTTCACTTTTTCAGCATTTTATAAATATTTTTGTATCAAAGTGTTTTATTTTATGTTTTGTATCCAAACTACATTATATTTGGGACAAATTCACATTAACATATACTATTTTGCGTGAACACAACATTTTTTTTTCCTCGTCTTAAGTGGGCAACTCAGCTAACTGGTCGCTAACCGGCGCAATCACCCTACCAGCTGACCCAGCAAACTTCGAACCGCCTCAGAAAAAATTAAAAAAAACCTTTTTAAGCTTCCCTGGACTTCCCAAAATAATGCTAAAACGAAATCAGCCAAATAGGTCCAGCCGTTCTCGAGTTTTAGCGAGACTAACGAACAGTAATTGATTTTTATATTATAGATATAAAATATTTAAAAAAAAAATAGTAGTCCACCAGCATCAGGAACGGATCCAGGCTACCGGGTGGTCGGAGCTCTTGATAGAGGAACCTTCTAACAATACGCGTAGCGTCCAGAAGTACTGCTTCCTGAATCAAGCGCTTGATGCAGCTGCCCAGCGAGAGATGTTGGTCGAGGCTTTTGGCAATTAAGCAATGGGCCGAAACGACTATCGGCACTATAACTGCTGTATTCACACCCCATATTAAAAGTATTATGAGACCCAATTTCCTATATTTATTGGTAGCAGATAATCAAAAACATTACACCTTATAACCGGACCACCATGGCAACTCTAGTCATAAAATAAATAAAATCTGTACTAACGATATTAAAGACCTAAGTCTAGATAAACACCTATCACGTTCAACTTGCCACCCTACGGTTCAATAAATAGGGTTTAAAATCAAATAAATAGCAATGCAATAGGCTGCATGGCAGTAAGAAGTACTAGGGCTTCATATAATATAGTTAGCAGATTTAGATTAGCAATGCACGCCACACGCAACGGGAGCCGGGAAGCCATACCTTAGTACTGCAGATTTTTCGCAGAATATGTTGTGTAAGGAAGCTTATTGTTTCTGTAATTCAATTTAATTATAATCTATCTCTGTTTGTTATTTATTTAATGTTTGATGGATAGCTTTGGACAATAAGGAATGCAAACGACTTTTATCATCATCATCAGCCTATAATGTTCCCACTGCTGGGACACAGGCCTTCTCTCTGAGAGAGGGAGTGGGCCATAATCCACCACGCGGGCTCAGTGAGGATTGGTAGATGCATATCTTCGAATTTATGGTTGTAGGACATGCCTGTTTCCTCACGATTTTCCAAACGACTTTACTTCGTCAAAATCTTACTCCAACTTGGCTCGTCACATTTTTTTTTTCCTCGTTCTATCCTCCCATTTCTTAAACATTATTATGTATTAGGGTTGATCGAAAACATACTCGGCGAAAAGAAATTGTAGTGCAAGTGGAACACGTGGGAATTGGGCCTGGTTCTTGATCAGACGACGAGTTATCCATATTTTCTCCAAACTATTTCCCTTTTTAAAATACGACCACATGATCGATATCCAGGCCATCACTGCAGGTAGTTCTAGTTCATAATCAGATTAGATAAACATATTTTGGGAAAATGCAAAAGTATTTTAGGCCATGTTTGTATTTGATAGTGAATATTTACTAACGATAGAAGTATCAGTCGAAAGAATTCTGTTATTGAAATCAAATATTTACTGAAATTATTTATTTTTACGATGAATGATTGATTTAAGTGCACCTGTTCTATAGAAAACTGTTCAAGAATTACTTTAAAAACGTGTGTCAATATTTTACCAAATTGCAACCTCGAAGGGGTAATTTTATTGAAAATCATAGTGATAATGCGAAACACAGGCAAAGTGGTAGAAAGATTCTAAAACTTTTATTTAGTATCACCCTTATTAAAGTAATACTTACATTGCTAGTATCACACGTAATTGCTAGTATCACACGTAACTTCACTATAAGATATTTTTTCGTAACCAAGTTAATTAAAATGAATTCAGATCACTCCTCGAATGCTTACAAACTTTATCCAAAGAATTCCAAAATATTCAAGTTATTTTAACCATTAGTGATGTCGGTTAAGTTAAGAGTAGTAACTTAAGTGTCAAAACTTAGGAGAGTTTGAAATCCCGCTAAGAAAATGTTGGAGAAATCGTTGTAAACTTGGGAGAGTCTACTTGTCTATGAGATGTTAATGTGTTGTCTATGGGTTAAGAACAGATAAGCAAAAGTAAAGAAATGGACAGTCGTAAAGTTTTTAAAAGCTATGGCGGTCAAAGAATTTTTGTAAAAGGAGTTTTGGTGCTGGGGCAATGTTATTTGAAAGGAAAATAAAGGTTGTGATAAATGTGCGAGATTATTTTATTATAAGGAGTAGTTTATACAACAGTGTTAAGTAGATCCGCTAAAGTTTTAGCTTTTTATTTTGTGAGTTTTTTACTTCTGTTAAACAATAAGGGCCCATAATATTTAACACTACTTCGTGTAGGTATTGATTTGGTCTATGTTTTTAATGCTACTAATTCAAGAACTTTTCATCAAACTTTTTAGGCACAGATTTTTTTTTGTCTGGAATATTTAGTAGGTAAATGACAAAACAGAAGGTCCAGTAAAATAATTATATGTTTGAAACTAACTGTTTTGTACCAGTCCATATTCATCGAAGATAGTTTCCTGAGTAATTAAAATGTTATCAATTTCCTTTGAAAAAAGGAAAAAAATACTTTAAAAGATTCTAGAGATAAATATCGAATATCAGCTTTTATTTACGGCGATATTTTAGGCTATTATTTTATTATGCAGATAGGTTGGACAACAGGTTCCTCGCAGTTCCTCCAACGAGTCGAAAATCTTATAAAAACATGTTACATAATATACAATATAAATGTGTTATATGTTATTTATGCGTAAAACTTTGTTTGTATGAGAAACTGATCTGTCTGTTTGTAATCTCATAATGCTTATTAATATAATTAGATATGTATTCCTCTCTTGATCAAAAATGTTCATGTTTCCATCCGCAATGAAGAATGTGGTGATCCGGTAGTTTACGGAGAAGTTCTCCACCACAATAAAAGGTAACTGAAATGGAAAGAAAAGAATAGAAAAACATTTTTTCTGAAATTGGACACAAAAATAGGTAATCTATATATATAAAAATGCAACCCGTTTTCCGTTGTCACGACATAACATGAAAACGGCTTGACCGATTCGGATAATTATTTTTTTGTTGTGTTTGTAACCATCGGGACCGGGTTTTAGACCGGGTCCTCCACCCGTGCAAAGCCGGGACGGGCCGCTAGTAAAAAAATAAAAATAGAATAATAATTTTGTTGAGTAATTTTGTTTGTTGTTATCAACTCGGTATATGCTAATGCTAGGCATGGCATGGAATGGCATCGCATATGCATAATAATTGGTTGTTTAAACGAATATTTATTTACGTATTACAGCAACAGAAAAAATAAATAAGTACTAGAATGAAATAACAAAACTAATTTAAAACATATAATTATTTTTACCACAAATTGTGACAGAAAATTTAGTTACTAAAAGAAAGTAAAACTACGATCAAGTACTAGCCGACTAGAAATATTTTAAAAAAAGCAAGTGAAACCTACGTATTTCGCTTGTATATTATGTATATCATAATTAGGGCCTGCAGAACCGGTACTTTTTAAAGACCCGGTACCGGATGTTCGGTACTGGAGTTGGAACCGGGATTTCCCGGGAATTTCGGTACTTTCGGTACTCGCGTACAAATCGCTATTAACATATTGTATGAAAGGCACGAGTGTGTGCACACTACATATAATTATCTAAATCGGTTTAATTATGTCCTCATTACAAAAGTGGGATGGTGCAGTTCAAAAAACTTTTTATTCGTAAATCTATAATTGACAATAATCATCAGTACACAATCTCAAGGAACCTTTAAATCCTTTTTATATCTTATAATGAAAATATATCAAATAGAACTTAAATTCCTAGTCTATTTTGAATTAGAAAGAAAACTATCTTTGTCACGTGATTGCTTTGTTTTTTCTTCTATACAACTTTTATGTCACTTAATCACTTTGTTCCTTCCACTATAAATAAATATCATTAAGCAAACAGCAAAACAAAACTAGGTATAATGCTTTATCGAAGAGAAAAAAATATAAAATTCAATATTTGAATGTAGAAAACGCGATTTTCTTTAAAATAAAGGAAATATCATTAAAAGAAGTAAAAGCTTTTTAACCGACGAAAAAAAAAGGAGGAGGTTCTCAATTCGACATGTATATATTTTTTTTATGTATGACCACGCATAACTAAAACACAACGTGGTCCGATTTCAAAAAATCTTTTTTTGTTGGAAAGAGTATATGTCAAAGTTGGTCCCATTTAAATTTCAAAACTAAAATCGGCCTCTGAGGGTAGAAAAAAAGGAATTAATTGTCAATCTTCCTACAGAATTTTCAATTATGAACCGATTCTGTTGAAATAAAGTTGACAATCGTAGTTCTGAGGACATTATTATATAGCAGAGATGTGGAGAACATAACATGATGGCGTCACCATCATCAGATCAACTCCAGATCCCTGTTATTTTGTGAAGAGTTCCTTAACAGTTAACAACAGCTATACCGTGTTTGGGCTCATTTCACTTAGCTTTATGAGAACTTTAGACCTAGCTGAGGTATTATTGCCATCGAAGGTCTGAGGATGGGGACGGATAGCAGGGGCAAGAGGTTTTCAACAGTTAACAGCACCTTTATCGTGTTTGGGCTCATTTTACTACTCTTGATGAAAACTTTATATCTAGCTGGGGTATAATTGTCATCGAGGGTCTGAGGATGGTAACAGAGCAGTAGCAAGAGATCCTTAACATCTGGAGTTGATCTGATGATGGTGACGCCATCATGTTATGTTCTCCACATCTCTGTTGTATAATATATATGACACGAGATAGGAAAAAGTATAAAATCAGTCCTTTTAAAAAAAAACAAACCGACGAAACATCGAACTGAAAAGCAAAAAATAACTTTTGAGGCGGCGCCAAAGAAACAATCAACGAATAGCTACGACGAGCTATTCAACCACGACAAGCTATACAACGAGCTATTCTGCTCTAATGGTTAATTTATAAATAAGTTTGTTTGGCGCCGCCTCAAAAGTTATTATTTGCTTTTCAGTTCGATGTTTCGTCGGTTTGAATTTTTTTAAAGGACTTATTACAGATCAATTTACCAAATAATTACAACACACAAAATTTAAGCATAATAAAAGTCTTTCAAGTAGATTTTTGATTAGTTTCATCAAAATTTTTATTAATAAAATTCTCATTATTATCAATTTAAAATGTTTTATATTAATAATACTGTTAAAAAATAGTTAATTGGATATGATTTGATGCTTTATATTGAAAAAATAAGGAAAATAAAAAAGTACCGAAAGTATCGAAAGTACCGGGACTACAGGATGAAGAACCGGTACCGGATTGTTTAAAAAATTCCCGGGATTTCCCGGTATTTTCGGTACCGGGATTTCCCGGTTGCAGGCCTTAATCATAATCTATTTATGAGATGAAATCAAGAGTATCCGGAAGTAGTCCATTTAATGTGAATCGTTATATGCCTAGTTTATTGCCCTGTCTTGTAGGGACAGGTTTTTGATACATTTCACTATTCATAATATATATAAATAGATGTTATACGTATATAATAAACAAGATATAATATTGCTTACTATATATTACGTAACTTTAATAATATAATATGTATTTATAACTATTTTATCGACTTGGAATGTTAGATTTATTTTTAATGGATCTGTTACTGAAATCCTTGCAGTGAATTATGGGTAAATTTTTATAACTTAATGAGCACTGAAATTCAGTTTCATCTTAAGAAAATAGTTATAAATAAAATTATTAAGTAAGTACCTACTAGGAAGAAAGTAATTGTTTTTTTTTTATTTTAATTTAATTTTAACATATAACTTCCTCTCAAGAGTGTGACTTCTCATTAATTAATTAATTTTTAGTATTTATTAATCGTTTATTCAAAAAGTTCAGGTCCAGCTTAATAGCTATTTAGTCGACGTACGACGTATCTTTATTTCAAATACGTCGTTTGTCATTTTTAGACTCTTAAGAACATAGCCTTTAAAAAAAACGATATATCAAGGAAAAAATATAATTATCATGGCCACTATCTAAAATAGCAAAAAAAAATCCTCTGAGACCTCACAATACAACCTAATAATATTTTATCACTTTATCCCCCATTCCTTATAAGTCCTCAGCCGGTGTCGAACCGGCGATCTCCTAGCCGATACATAAACAATTGGCCAACAGACCGCAGTTCGCACCATATTCGTGTTCATGACTTATTAAACGAGATGTTTTGCTGACTCCACACTATAAATTAAATCTGATAAGTAAGCGAAGGAGCTATGTATGAAGGATTGTGATATTTTATAGCTGGGCCATGTTGGAGGAAAGTAGCAGTAGTTCAGTTTAAAATTACCACACTTCAAACAGCAAACTATACTCTATACAGATATTACAAAGAGCTGAAGATGTGTGTTTGGTTGAAAGCGCTAATCTCGGGAACTACTGGTTCGAAGTGAAACAATATGTTTGTGTTGGATAGTCCATTTAGCGAGGAAGGTATAACACCACGCTTACAACCAATAGAAGAAGAACAACGAATTAATAATGAAATTAAATGAACAAATTGATTAATTAAATAATGAGATTGCTTGATTCACGGTTTTGGTTAAGCCTTATTGACACTATTAAGCTTGTCCAGAAACAATTTAAGACATCTCTAAAAATTCGACAGTGAGATGACTCTAGCAACCCGTGCTAGACCCACATCGTGGCCTGTGTTCCTTATGAAAATTATACCCTTGGTAATTAAGGCAAGTTGTAATAGTGGTGGGCGGGCTATACATATAGCACGAAGAACTGATGGCCGAAGAGGCCGTAAGGTTCTCGAATGGAGACCACGCACCGGCAAGCGCAACGTAGAGCGTCCATCCTCAAGGTGGGCAGACGATCTTATGACAAATACTTGCACTGACTGGACAGGTCCACTCAAATC